>JANAVB010040417.1:487387-1087387 GCA_029216955.1 Iris pallida
TATAGTGTACCAAACGAGGAGGGAAAAATCTATGAAATAACTTATTCTTAAGTTGACTGTGTTATAAAACTATGGATCACTTCATGCCTATTGTTTTAATTAATGGTACTTCTACATTTTTTAATAGAGTTCTTAGTACTATATTTAGCTTGGTTTTACCCAACCTTATTATCTCTTCTCTATATACTTTTATGAAAAATAGATCTATTCTAGATGTTAAAGATTGATCCGAAGTTAAACAGAAGTTGTTGATAAGGTATGATTTGAATAAGTCCATCCATTATTTGATTTCTTTGTTATTTATCCATCTAATGTAGTGGGAGATAGTGTCACTCCCCGATCCCGATATACGTATTCTTTCATGAATTCTGTACATGGTATCCTGTATTTAGCATGTGCATAATTCTATTTATTATTCATTAATGGTTGCATGTAGCTTTAAGAATGTCATTAGTGGAATGGTTAGAGCATGTTTAGAGATTAGGGTTTTCTTAAGCCAACCCTCACCCACTATAAATAATCTCTTCCCCACTCTCTTTCCTCATTTACTCTCTCATTCATTTTCCTCAACCACCAACCCACTTAGGCAAGTACAACTTGCTCAAAGTGAAGATTTGTGCATTTTTTATTCTTGATTTTTTTTTCTTTGATATTATTTGTCTATATTGTTCTTCTCTTCATTCTCTACAAGTTTAGTTCTTGGAGTTTTTGATTTAATGGCTAGTTTTGTGTAGAACTAAGTTTCTAAAACTAGGATCTTATGGATTTTATGGTTTTGATCTATCAAACTTAGTTGTTTTCGAAAACTAATGGCCCTATGTTGTAGGAAATCTCATTCTACCCAATTTTGACTTTTGAACCACCGAATTTTGACTTGTTTCGAGAAAGTTTTGCCCAAACAATATTTGGACATCTTCTATGTTCATCTGCCCTGGTTCTGGCAATGACGATGAATAGTGCCGCAAAAATGCATAGTGCCGTATGGATGCATAGTGCCGCAGGAATGAATAGTATCGCATGGATGAATAGTGCCACAGGAATGAATAGTGCCGCATGGATGCATAGTACCGTAGGAATGAATAGTGCTGCATGGATGCATAGTGCCACAGGAATGAATATTGCCGCATGGATGCACAGTATCGCAGGAATGAATAGTACCGCATGGATGCATAGTACCGCAGAATGAATAGTGCCGTATAGATGAATAGTGCCGCAGGAATGCATAGTACCGTAGGAATGAATAGTGCCGCATGGATGCATAGTGCCGCAGGAATGAATAGTTCCGCATGAATGAATAGTGCCGCAGAAATAAATAGTGCCGCATGGATGAATAGTGCTGCAGAAGGTCGCATAGTGCCGCAGAAGGCCGCATAGTGCCGCAGAATGCTGCATAGTGCCGCGAAATGCCATATAGTGCCTATTTTGGCTTTTTTTTTTTTGCTGTTTTATGTCCTATTTGGCTGAATTATGGCCATAATTTCTTCCAACTCTTAACATGAAAGTTGTAGATCTTTGTCTTGGCTTCAAGAATCTTCATGTCTCACTTTAACCAGAATTCATATGTAACTTTTTCACCTTGTGCACCTTTTACCTTGCACATTGCCCGTGCGCCGTTTGGGCCACTTCATGACTTGCGAGCACTTCATACCCTAAGTGCGAAGTACTTTCTTGTTCTCTTTTCTCTTGTGCCTTGGTCTTCATTCCAGATCTGACTACCTATGTGTATGCTGGATAATCCTATGTGTGTACTAAGGTACAATCTATGTGAGCACCGGGTGCTATCCTATGTGCTAGGTGTTCCTACGTGATACCTGCCAGTACCTCCAAGTGTCCAGTATTTACATAGCGAATGGTCGATAGCAATGACGTGGTATGTGTTGTGTGTTGCATTACACCAAGAAGGGGGTACATTATGACTCCATGAGCCAGTACGGATCCTTCTTGGGGTACTCGTATAATGTATGACATCTAGAGGAGTGAACATGTGACCACGACATGTGAACTCCGAGGATAACCTAGGATTAACTAGGCAACTAACTTGGTAGATGCATTGGGTAAAAAGAATCCCGAGATCGTGCCATACTAGCCACCTCAGGTCCAGTCCCGACGTGTCGGGTTGGCCGTCACGGATAGGGTTTCATTCGCCTATAGCGAATGGCTATATCTGACTTCTATGAGCTATGTGTTATATGTTTTAGCGCGGTAGCCCTCCGGGGGACCGGTGCATAATCAATATGCTATATGTTTAAATGGTTTGGCTAGCCCTGCTGGATTGACACGATCTGAGGATTCCTTTTAATCAGTATCCGGGGATAACTCCACCAATATAGAAAGCCGCAGAAATGAATGGCCGCTTGAAAAACGACTTGACTGTGCCTTGTGCCTTCTATTAGTAGCCGAGGAACATGGACTATCATGGTGCATGGTCCAACCCACGTCCTTGTTTAGTTGTTGGGTTGGTCTATCGTGCTAGGACATGCTGTGGACCGAGGTTACGACCGGAAGCTTTTATTATTACTAGTATTATTATTTTATGCTTGGATTTTATCTCACTCTTTTGTGCTCCCTTGTGGTACTTGCTATTCGGGACTGATCCCGCTGATTTGGTTGGCCAGATCACGTAGCAGAGCCTGAGGATCTGACCTTCCTCCCTGACGTCAATGGTGCATACTAGGGGCATGGCTGACGGGGAACTCAAGTGGGTTTCTTCTCCACCACTCTAGTATCTTTACTTATATTCTGGCGTTTAGCCACCGGTAGGGCTGCAAATGAGCCAAGCCGTTTGCGAGCTGCTCGAAGCTCGGCTTGATAAAAGCTCGTTTGAGCTCGGTTCGTTTAGTAAACAAGCCGAGCTCAAGCTTCGTTTTCGAGCTCGTTTAATAAATGAGCCAAGCTCAAGCTTAGAAGTACTCGGCTCGTTCGAGCTCGAAAGCAGACTCGTTTATGAGCTTGCGACCTGGCTCGTTTAGAAGCTCGTTTAGGAGCTTGTTTAGAAGCTCGTTTGTTTGTTGAATTCTAATTTTATGTATGTTTGTATAATGATATGGTTGTGTGCTTTATATTTATATGTCCTTAATAATGATATGAAGGAACTTTTTTAATTAAATTTTTGTAAATAAATTGTTAAATTACAGGTACTTAATTGAATTCAAGCGTAACTAGGTTGAAATCGAGCTCATTAAGCTTGAAATAAAGGTGAACAAGCTTGAAATCAAGCTTAATGAGCTTGATATGAGCTTATTGAGCTTGTTTATCAAGCTTGAATCAAGCTTGCTTATCAAGCCAAGCTCGAGCTCAAACCAAGCCAAGCTCAAGCTTAATATAAACAAGCTCAAGCCAAGCTCAAGCTCTAAAATAAAAAAATTATCAAGCTTGAGCTCGAGCTCGAACTCGATTAATTCTAGTCAAGCCAAGCTCAAGCTTACAAAAGCTTGGCTCGGCTTGGCTTCGTTTGCAGCCCTAGCCACCGGCACCTATTTAGCCGGCTAATCTGGATATTTGTCTTTTGCATAATTATAATTAAATCAGACTGCAGCTGAAAACAATTATGTACCTATGACTCTCTGGGCTAGCTAACTTATAAAGCTAGATCCCCATGATCATTTTGATGAAGCGTCGGGAACGCCTTACTGCTTTATCTCATATGTTCATTAATTGATTTTTTTGCTTTGAATGATTGAGACATAGATGCTCTGTGAGACCATAGGAGACTTGAATGTAGCATGCACCACCTTGTCTCTTGACAGCCACGATCGTCGTATGCCGTTTGTATACCTCATATGGAGTAGCTGGCCTAGTCCATCTCCGTATTTTGGTTCTGGGGCGTGATAGATAGATCTCCAACTTAGTTGAGATATTTTAAGATTATTGTTGTTTTTGTAGGTCCAAAAAAAAGGACATCTATGCAATGGAAAAATTATCCAGTTTCAAAGTCAAAATTTGCTTCATATTGTTTGCCAT
Organism: Iris pallida; assembly: GCA_029216955.1. Taxonomy (NCBI): domain Eukaryota; kingdom Viridiplantae; phylum Streptophyta; class Magnoliopsida; order Asparagales; family Iridaceae; genus Iris; species Iris pallida. The sequence goes on from JANAVB010040417.1 coordinate 491,348, forward strand.
TCTCTAATCTCGCAGAGGATGATATTCTAAAAAGTTCTTTTTAAGTTCTTTTTTTTTATTTGATACACTTCTTTCTTCCAACATTGTAGTATCAGAGTAATCAAGTTCAAATCACACTAATTTCAAGTGAAATTAAAAATATAATACCACTGCATGAATCCAACTCTTCTTACAAATAGACCTTGGATGTGATGTTTGTTGAATAATATTAATATTAACCTTCAATCCTTGTCAACATTCTAGAACTTTAGTTCTAATGGCATTAACCTTCAATCCTTGCCAATATTAATATTAACCTTCAAACATACTAGTTTTGTACTGCTCATGAGATTTTTAAAGTGTGGTCTAAAAAGAATAGAATTGTAATTGTCAAACTTCATTTTTCATATAGCTTTTGATTATTCATATTGGAATTTCTTACTCAAACTTCTACAAGCTAGGGTTTTCGGATATAAATTGATTTCTGAATTAAGAAAAAGTTGTTTTCCTGTAAGTCTCAAGTGATTGTGAATGGAACTTGGGTAAAATTGTAAAGTGCATGCAAGATAGGGCTCAAGCAAGGTGATCATTTATTCCCACTTCTTTTTAGCCTAGTTGTGGATGTGTAATAGATCTAGAGTTAAATTTATATAATTGTTATATTTTCAATAATAACTCTCCAATTCTACTGATGGTGCTATCTTTTAGGGCAAGAGTGGCAAGTAGATAGAAGCTAGGAAACTAGTGAAATGTACGACTAGTCATTAGTTGCATGCTTGGTGCAAAAAAGTAATTAGAAAATTGTAGGATCCATCAAGAAAATAGAAGTTATGCTCATTTTAGTTTTCATCCAAATAGGTAAAAACTCAAGAAAATTTACCATTTTCTTTTAAAAATGAATCATTCAGCTCTTAACCTTTAATGTTAAACATTATTATTATTATATGTGATCCTTAACCACAAGTTTTTATAATTCTACCTTTAACAAACAAACAACAAGATTTTGAATTTTCTTATATTTCAATGGTTTCTAGAAACGAATAGAAGCCAAGTCCGCAGTTTTCATTTGCCAAATATGCCCTTATGGAAAGCTGTTCTTAAAGAAGTTCTTAATCTAGAACTAGTTCTCTTTATTTGATGGGGTTGCCTGATAATTAATTTCCATAATAATTTTTACTTATTTTTCGTGTTTGTTTCGAAAATATTTTTGTAACTGCAATCTTTCCTATTCTTCTTCGTCTTCTTCTTTAAAAAAGTACTGCAAGCTTGTAAGGCTGTATACCTTGATCTTTCTTAATTGTGAAATGGATGATAGAATTTCTTTGGAGCTTTATTTGGAAAATAGGAGGATGGCCTAGGTGTTGCGAGCTAGCTATTGTGAGTTATTGGAGAAGTCTTGGGGTTCAAGCCCAGACCTCCCAAAGAAAAAGAAATTTTTTTTGCTTCGTGAATTTGGCAAAAGTATAGTACATAAGAAAGAAAGAAAATAAACTTTTTTTTCCTCATATTTTTATTTTTTGGTTTCTCGATTTTAGACTTCTCTTGAACATTTCTTGGTAAATTCATCTTACAATTTCTTGGGTTATTTTTGTGAAGATATATAGTTGTAAGGGGTCTTAATAACCTTTTAATAAAAATTAATAGTGGTGATCTCGTCCCGATTGTTTTTTCTGGAAATTGCTGAGAAATCCAATTTCGGGGTGGGCTTTTATGAAATGCCCACCGCTGGATAAGTTTTATGAAATACCCAGAATTAAGTATTTTCACGTTAAATATTCCAAGATTCCCTTTTAGATGCCACCCGCTAGAAACTGCTATTTTTATAATACCGAAACTACCCTCCCCGCGCGAATTGGTCATCTATAAATTCAAAAAACTCAGATCTGGATTGCGATTTTCGTCTTCTTTTTCTTCACGGGAAATCTGAATTCCATTGCTCTCATATTCAGCAGAGATCGCAAAGATCGTTCGTAGTTCGGTGTGTTTTTCTTCAGTCGAACTCAGATCATCGCTCGTCATCATCACCATCATCATCATCTTCATCGTGGAGACATTTGAACTCAGATCTTCAATTGTGGAGAGAAGATCTTCTTCTTCTTTTACATAAGAATTATCATCGCTTTGAAAGAAGACCATTCTCCGTCTTAATTACACGTTTTAACACTGGAAATGACCATTCTCCGTCTTAATTAGGACGGAGAATGGCATTCTCCGTCCTAATTAAGACGGAGAATGCCATTCTCCGTTTTATTTAACACGGAGAATGACATTCTCCGTTTCCGTCTTAATTAGGACAGAGAATGCCATTCTCCGTCTTAATTAGGACGGAGAATGGCATTCTCCGTTTATTTAAGACGGAGAATGGCATTCTCTGTCCTAATTAACACGGAGAATGGCATTCTCCGTGTTTCTAACACGGAGAATGGTCATTCTGCTGCGTTTTAACACTGGAATGACCATTCTCCGTGATAAATTACACGGAGAATGGCATTCTCCGTCTTAATTAAGACGGAGAATAGTCATTCTCCGTTTAATTTAGCACGGAGAATGGCCATTCTCCGTCTTAATTAGGACGGAGAATGCCATTCTCCGTTTTATTTAACACGGAGAATGACATTCTCCGTTTTATTTAACACGGAGAATGGCATTCTCCGTGTTTCTAACACGGAGAATGGTCATTCTCCTGCGTTTTAACACTGGAATGACCATTCTCCGTGTAAATTAAGACGGAGAATGTCATTCTCCGTCCTAATTAAGACGGAGAATGGTCATTCTCCGTGTAAATTAAGACGGAGAATGCCATTCTCCTGCATTTTATGGTTAGCTGAAACTTTGGAGGGTCATAACTTTTGACTGGGAGGTCGAAACGAGGTCCCGCTTGTCGCAAAATGAGCGTATCGTCGAGGAGATTGAAAGTAACAGCTTCACCGTTAGACGGCCTTTCGAAATTTTAGATTCGCAAAAAAATGATGTTTGGACCTCCGTTTTAGCACTTTTGCCGTTCGTCTCGGTTTTTTCCGAAATTTTTCGACGAGTTTTTGAAGATTTTTGAGGAGAAAACCTAGATTCGAAAGTGAGCAGCGTATGGAAGAAGATGGAGTATTGAAACGTTTTTTTTAAGAGCAGTTTTGTGGGTGTTTCCAATAAATTAAAAGGAAGGGCAAAAGGGTCATTTGGAACCCGCTTTGGATAAGTTTCTCTAATTCTGGGCACGCGATGAAAGTTTTTTTAGCGGTGGATTTTACATAAATTTTTTTTAGTTTTTGGGCATTTCATAAATCTTCCCTTTGCTGTTAGAATTTTTATTGATTTGTTGCTTTTTGTGTTTGTAGTTTGATATGTATGCAAAAGTTGACGGATGATCCATTGTTGATATGGCCGTGATGTTGTTAGTGATATAATTGTAGCCATTAAATTTTTTGCTACTATACTAAATTCTAAAGTTGTAGGGAGAGTTAAATGTTATATATTTATATCCTAATACCTTCTTTCTGGTCGAAGATCGATTTTCTGGACTGAGATCTAGATTCACGCAAAGATTTTAAAATTTATTTATGCAACGATATATAATTTATTAAAATCTATTTATAATTTGCAGCGAAAAAATATTTGAATTGGATTGCATTGATACCGTACTAAAGTCACTACCGGTGCACCAATTAAAACTAAATATTGAGACCAGTTAAAACTAAATATTGAGAGGGTTATATATATATATTATAATCGCTAACCATTACTTAGTGAGGGATATATATATATATATATATATATATATATATATATATATATATATATTTTTTTTTTTTTTTTTTTTTCGCTAACCATTACTTAGTGAGGGATATATATATATTATATTATATATTATATATATATATATCTATATATATATATATATATATATATATATCTATATATTATTATATATATTATTAATATATATTTTATATATATATATATATATATATATATATATATATTATATATATTATAATATATATATAATATATTAAAATATATATAAATTTATATATATAATATATATATAATATATCTATATATTATATTATATTATATATATATCTATATATAATATATATATAATATATTATATATATATATATATATAGATATAATATATATATATATATATATATAATATATATATAGATCTTCTAACCGTAACCGTTAGTAACTAAGTACTTATATTTCAAGGTGGGCTTGGTATTCGTGATCCACACATTACAAATCTATCTCTCATGCTTAAATTATCCTGGAGATTCATCAATGATACAAATTCCATTTGGGCTTCTCTCTCCGGAGCAAATATCTCCGATCGTCTAACTTTTGGTCAGTCAATCCTTCTCCTTCTTCCTCATGCATATGGACAAGTATTTTGAAAAGCAGAGATTTTTTTCATAGCAATGTCATCTGGTCAGTTGGGGATGGCTCATAAATAAACATATGGTTGGATCCTTGGGTTCCAAGTCTACCCAATAACAGAGTTTCAGGACACAATCATGACAACAGAGCAGTCACCACTGTTGGTGATCTCATTAACAGGATTACTTTTACCTGGAAATGACACATTCACTACTAGAATAAGTCGTTTTAGCGACGCCTAAAGACGTCGCTAAAACGACATATTTCGTCGCTAAAAATATTTACCGACGTAATTACCGACGTTTTGGACTTGTCGCGGAAACGTAAGTCGCTGATCTTTAAAACGTCGCCAAACGTCACAAGTACCGACGTTTACCGACGTATATATACGTCGGTATATTACCGACTTCTACCGTCGTATCGTCTACACCGGCCTCCACCGGCCTCTCCTGCATCAGGTGCACTAGCAGCCGCCCGTTCCCGCAGCCTCTGATACTCGGCCTAGAAAGTAGGATAGTACTCTATAATTTCTAATTTCTAATTAATGTACTTATTATTACTAACTGCATGAATGTTTATTTGCATCATATTTACTAAGTTATATTAAAATCGACACGAAGTATTAAATTAAGATAACGTATTGTAATACTTACATAGGTCTGCTCGGCCCTCTCGTCAATAAGGTCTTCGCCCTTCCGATGGGTGGCCAGGAAGACGGTCACCATGTCGGCGTTACCGACCTTCCTTACATGTAATTAAATATATTATCTTAGTAATAATTTATCGGTTTTGCATTAAAATAATATTTCTAAAAGAGAAAGACATACCAGACCACGAAAATGTTCCGTCATCGGAATCGACCCACCGCACCACTTCGAGGCATGTTGCCTAGCCGCCTTGGCCTTCTCCGACTTCTCCTTGTACCTTGGCTCGTCGAATCGAGCCTTTATCGCATTCCATTGATCAGGGGTGATCCAACCTTGGATCGGCTTTTCGGCACGATCACGATCCTTCTGATCATTAATAGCGTCGCGGATCAGCTTGGCAGCGACGGTAGGAAATATCCCCTCGATAAGCTCGGCCCGGTGCGGTGGATAGAAAAACATATCCTAGAAGAGCGCAAACCAAATATTTATCAGTTATATATAATATGCAAAAATTATATGATTCATGTTAAAAGCAAATATTTTAACCTTGAAGCGCGCAAACCAGTAGGACTTCCTCTCGTCCGGAGCATCAGAGTAGTTAATCCAAGCACCACCATAATTATGCCTCAGCATGTGGCCTAGACGTCTCTGTACCTCTGGGGGACGATATCTATACAAACATATTATATTCATGAAAAAAGTTAATTTATGATAAAAACAGAAAAAAAATATAAACCAAAACACCTGCTTTGTACCGTCGGCCCAGATCTCCGTCCTCCTCTCATCCGGAGGTGCGCACGTATCATTTGCATGATGCTGGTCGGCCGTCGGCGCAGCCGCCTCGGCGACGAGGATCCAGAGCCGGTACCAGTAGGAGGTACCGAAGGAAAACTCCGTCCTCTAGCAGTACCTGTAGGAAGTACCGGAGGATCATGACCTCGTCGTCCCCCTCGGAACGATCCGCGACGACCTGCCATACCTGATTACAGCATATGATAATATAACAAATAATAGAGACTAGAAATATGAAAGTACAACAAATAATAGAGACTAGAAATATGAAATTACAACAAAGACAAGATAATAACCAAGACAACATAGGATGATACATTCTACAATAAACATCTAAGTCCAGATAATATATTCTAGAAGAAACATCTAAGTTCAGATAAGTATATCTCTCTCAATCATCTTCAGAATAATCATCTTGTTCGTCTTCCTCGACCTCATCTTCCTCTTCTCCATCTTCACTTTTATCTTCGCCTTCGTCGGCTTCGTCTTCCTCTTCGATAATTCTACATCTTCTACATTATGTGTCGTGTAATGCGTAACTTCCGTGGAGTCCACATCGACATATTGGTTACAAGAGGTAGCTCGTCCTCCTGGTAAGCTTTTTCGTCAACATCAAAAGTATCTCTAGCTTTAGTCTTGCATACTGCCCACCAGTCAGAATTCGTTGCTCCCGTCTCGGATAAGCTGTAAAGTACACGAGCTGAGCCTGAGTTGCTAGGACAAACGGTTCGTAGCCTTGATATCTACGCTTGTAGTTTATATCCATAAGACCATGCTTGTCAATTTTCCAACCTTAATTTTCAATCGGATCGAACCATTCACACTTGAACAATACGATCTTTGCAGGTTCTCTGCCATTATTATATGACAACTCCACAATCTCTTGCAAGATGCCAAAGAAATTATTTCCTGGATCGACGTCTTTGAGTTCGAAGACTTGATACAAAACAACTATTTTTCGTGGAATCAAGATCCAGGAAGCTGTCTCTGATCGGAGCATTTGTCGACTTAAACCGAAAGCCATTGACACAGTAACTTGGCCATATTTTAACAAAAGTAATTGGTCCCTTGGCAAGAGTTCTAATTAATTCAATCTCGGGTGAAATTAGACGATCGACCTGAATATCAAAGAAGCGATAATAAGTTATTTATTGCGCAGTTGCATTAGAAGAGGCCAGTAATTACCGAGCTACATATATATTCGCTCAACCAAGAAGGAAAATGATGTCTCATTTTGTTCTAATGCTTCGTCTGTTAGGTAGGGTCTAACCAGCCTCAACTCATCATTATATGTGCTGGAAAACAACGAAGCAACCGCCGATTAGTACAATAATATTAGCTTATACTATTACATTGAGATGACATAAACTCATCATCCTGAGTTACTTACCCCTCTATCTTCTCCACTTCATCCTCGTCGTAATTGAGTAATACGTACAACTGAGCAGCCCTTTGCTCTTCGTCATTCAAATATCTCTTCTTCATTTTCCCCGAAGGCTTTTCGGACGCATTGAATACTTTCAGTATTCCATATTAAATTTTTGATATCCGTCGTCGTTTCTCGGAGCCCTCGTTCTGTTCATAGCAACATGAGTTTGAAATAGGAGAAGCAAAAATTTGTAATCTCCTCGAGAATATAGGCTTCACAAATAGAACCCTCGACCTGAGCCTTATTTTTCACCTTTCTTTTTAGGTGATTCAAATGTCGCTCGGACGGGTACATCCATCGATATTCGATGGGTCCACCAACAGGTGCCTCGTAGGAAAGATGAATCGGCAAATGCTCCGTAGAGTCAAAAAATCCAGGAGGGAACACCCTCTCTAGCTTGTACAGTATTACCGCAATGTCATTCTCTTGCTTTTCTAGACGATCAACGAGCAATTTTTTAGAACAAAGGTCCCTGAAGAATATGCTAAGCTCCGTAAATGGATCCCAAACTGCCTGTGGTAAGAATTCCCAAAATGCAATCGGAATTAACCGCTCCATGAATACGTGACAATCATGGCTCTTCATACCTGTCAGTTTGTTCTCCTTGAGGTCGACGCATCTTCTCAAGTTCGAAACATACCCATCTGGAAATTTCAGACCTTGAATCCACCTACAAAGCCTCACTTTATCCTCCTTCTCCAGTGAGAAAATTGCCTTAGGCTGCTTCAACTTCCCATTCCCGTCCTCTATCAAATGCAATGCAGGACGTCTACATATTTCTTCCAAGTCCAATCTAGCCTTTGGATTGTCTTTCGTCTTCCCCTTTACGTCCATTACAGTATTAATTATGTTGTCAAATACATTCTTCTCGATATGCATGACATCAAGGTTATGTCTAATCAGATTGGTGCTCCAATATGGAAGATCCCAGAATATACTCCTCTTTGTCCAGTTATGAGTGCGACCAAATCCGTCACACTTGTAGCCCGTAGCAGGCTGCTCAATAGATCTTGGTAAATGTTTTACCTCTTCCCATATCGTGTATCCGGACCACCAGCTTGGCGGGGGATTAGCCTTCTCCACAACGCCAGCACGAAAAGCATTCCTGTTCCTCCGGTACGGATGATCCTTCGACAGGAATTGTCGATGACAATCGAAGAAGCACGGTTTGCCTCCGTGTTTCAAACGGAAAGCCTTAGTGCTGTCCATGCAATACGGACATAAAAGACGACCATGCGTGCTCCATCCAGATAACATTCCATAGGCCGGAAAGTCGTCGATGGTCCACATAAGTGCTGCCCGTATCTGGAAATTTTGTTTTCTAGATACATCGTACGTGTTGCAACCTACTTTCCACAGCTGATTCAACTCATCAATCAACGGCTGTAAATACACATCGATGTTCCTTTTCGGATTGTTCGGACCTGGGATAATAACGGTGAGGAACATATACGGAGTCTTCATACACATCCAAGGCGGTAGATTGTACGGGGTGACGATCACAGGCCAACACGAATACTGGGATCCCGAAAGTCCGAATGGGGTAAAACCGTCGGAGCAGAGACCCAATCTGACATTACGTGGATCAGAAGCAAAATCTGGATACTCTCGATCAAAGTGCTTCCATGCTTCTCATCAGATGGGTGATCCAACACTCCTTCGGTATGTTCCCGCTTATGCCAACTCATATTTTTTTCCTTTACCATAAACAACCGCTGCAACCGCGGCATCAACGCAAGTAGTGCATCGAAGAGGTAGGCTTCCTGGCACCGACAGACTTTCCTCTACCACATGCCTTGTAGCGATCGACACCATAAAATCTGCAGCGTCTTCATCCTTGTCGTCTTTGTAGTACAACATGCACCCGTTGCGATAGGCATCGATTTTTTCGTATTCCATCCAGAGCGATCTAACCATCCTCTTAGACCGGTAAAAGTCTTTAGGCAACTTCACACCCTCAGGCAATATTTCTATAACCAACTCCATAAGACGGTTGTAGCAATCTTGCGACATGTTAAAATCGGACTTGATGCTCAACAATCTTGTAACCACCTCCAACGGTGAATGATCATCACAACCAGGATATAATGGAGTCCTTGCATTCTCCAGCAACTCCATGAACTGTGCAGCATCGGGGTTCGGTGCCTCCTCAGGTGCATCATGATCATCCGGATCGAAACTAGGCCCGGCCGCGTCAAAACCATGTTCACCAACCCATCGTTGTAAGGAGCATTGTTGTGGACATCCACATAAGGCTCGTACTCCGATGCTAAAGACACAAGTTCTCCGTGCTCGCTCCACTGATAGTAATTCGGCGTGAAACCCTTCGAGTATAAATGATACGTGACATCCACTTCTGGATGATATTTCAAGTTACGACATCTCACACACGGACACTTAATTTTGGTACCGTCTATGTACTGAGGGAACGCCTTGGCAAACAGCAGGAACTGGTGTACACCCTCTATGAATTTATCTCGCACACCGTACATGTCATCAGGATGACGGTTGTACATCCAAGTACGATTCCAGATAGTAATTCAGCTCCCTATCCATTTGAGGATAATTCTGTAAGATAGATACAAGCACATCGTTGAAAGACTTGTAAAAGTAATATGTGTATTAAGCATGACATATCCTAAACATTGAAATAGATACTAAAATGACAGTAGGTAGACAAGTATGTACATCATGGTTCCCCTCTATATATCCTTCTCTCAACTGCTCTATACTCTAAGTGTTACTCCTTTCTCTTAGACACATCCACAAACCCTTTGACACCTACTTAAATATACACAATGGTTCACCCTCTCCCATCTCAAGCCTAACCCTGTCCCAAGTGTACTGCTATATACTAGTCTAAACTCTCCCTCCTCTCCAAATACCTGGTACTAGTTAACCCTCCCCCTTTCTCCTACTAGCACACACATACATACATAATGTATACAACCACACCATAGTTCCCAGGTTCTTTTAACCTAACTTTCCAGTTGGTACTAACCTCAATAGAACAAACACTCTCACAGCTCAAATACTAACACATGCTCACGCCTTACTCTTGTGACACTCCCTTTCAAACACAAACACACACCTATATGTTTCTTACACATGTTTCCATGTTACCTGTAAAAATAGGAAACCCTTGTTTTCTAAAATAAGACACAAGTACCTGCTACCAAATGCTACTGCTATATTCCAACAACAAACCTTGCTGCCTCCAACCAAATCAAGCCAATCTAATGCAATGCAAGGTGAAATACATATGTGTATTTTCGTATTAATTTGGATTTGGATGACCATGATTGGGCTGGGCTAATAAGGGTTTTCATATCCTAATTATGTTTTTCTTGGCCTATTTATGCAGGATAAGGGAATGTCATCTATGTGTTTTCATTGAGGAGATTCAAGGAGATAGCCTACCAATTCTACAAAGAGAACTATATTGTAGAACTCACTTTAAGACAATAGATGAAGGAAGACTTGTATGGAGGATCGTCTACTTTATTCATGGAGTTGTCAAGGGTGTTGAGCGATGTCATTTTATTCTTTTCTTCTTCTTCTTGGGATTTTTGAGTGTTGGATCTTGAGACAAATGATCCAACAAATATTGTAATTCATCTTGTATTAATCAATTAATATTACTAGAATTTTTTCTGGTGACAAAGTCACCATAAAATACCATTTTCTTTTTGTCTTGATTCTTGCATAATGGTTTGTTATTTTCCAAGTAGGTGTTGCTATCATTTTTTGCAATGCAGCGATCCTTAAAATCTCCAGCCATTGGGGATATTGGTAAACTAATATACCTAGATTACCCAAAAGTACACTTGCGAACTAGGATAAAATAATTAGTTGTGTACTAAACGTCTCTAAGTGTAGGAATGTTGCAAGGTGAAACAATGTATCAAACACTATATCGAAACCCAAACCCAATATGCAAATCCAAATTAATACGAAAATACACAAGTGTAAGTAGGGGATTAAGTGTACAGAGGTGAAATACATATATATGCATGCTTGGGGATGTCCACGTGTCCAACAAATGGACACAAAGTGTCCAAAACCTCACGAACACAGTGTATCAGTGAACACATGGTGGTAATGTGTCTCCATGTCCATTTTGGACACGAAAAATACCTCAATTAGGGTTAGGGTTTACCTTTAGAGGAGCTCGCGGTGGTGGAGGAGGAGGAGGAGGACAAGTTCGGTGGTGGAGGAGGAGGATCTCGCAGTGGAGGAGGAGAAGGGGCTCGCGGTGGAGGAGGAGGAGGAGGGGCGTCGACCGGAGGCGGAGGAAAGGGGTTTGAGCGGCGCCGGAGGGAAGGGTGTCGGGCTGTCGTCGAGGTCGGAGGAAGAGGGGCAGGAACAAAATATTTGGTGAGAGGGAGAAATGAAAAATCGAACCGAGGAACCCTATTAGCAGCAAGTTAGCGACGTCTGTAAATACGTCGCAAAGCGTCGATGTATTTCTAATATTCTGCGACCCCAAAAGCATTGCGACGCTAAACGTCGCTGAACTAATAAAACTGGCGATGTTTTCCGACATATCAACGACGTTGGTTTTTATTACACTAAAGGTAGTCACAATATGTCGTTGTTTGTCGCTATCAGCGACGTATTGTGACGTTTACTATGGGCGTCGCTAATTCTAGAAATATTAGCGACGTTTTACGTTGGCGTCACTAATTTCGTCGCTGATATGACTTATTTTGGTAGTGCTTGTACATGTCTTGTTTCCTCCTCATGAAGCACTTGCCATCCTAAACATTCTCTTATCAATGAACTGTACCACTGACAAGCTTATTTGGAAGCATACTATTGATGGGGGATTTACCACAAAATTGGCTTATAGAGCTATTCATGGAAGCCTGTATAAAGAACATTCATCCTCTGTTGATACTGGTTTCAATGATTGGAAGAAGCTATGGAAACTCGATCACATATATCCCAGAGTTCTCCTTTTCGCCTGGAGAGTGCTGACCAACTCCTTACCCATCAAAGCAAACATCAATCGACGAATCAACGACATTGAAGAAACATGCCCTCTATGTAAGGTATGTGATGAAACAACTGACCATCTTATTTTACACTGCTCTATTTTAGGTTTATCTTGGCAAGACAATAATGCAATTGCAAGATTAATAATGCAATTGCAAGATTAATTCGACCACATACAACTATTTCTTCCTTACTCTCAATACTTCTTAAAGAGGGTGACAAAGACATTGTATCAAGATGTCTATATCAAATGTGGTCTATTTGGAAAGCTAGGAACAACTTTATCTTCAAGAATTCGATGATCAGCACTAACAATATCATCCATGAAGCTAAGATCCTGCAAGAGACATATGAAGCAGCGTGCAATCAGAGTACATCCTGTCTCAAATCGAAGTCGATCAGATTTGATATTAATGCAAGCGGAAGACCACCTGAACCAGAGAAATGGAAAATCAACTTTGATGGTGCTTATTTGGATGGCAAGATGGCGACCTCTGCAGTACTGAGGGATTCTAAAGGCTCATTCATTACAACTCTTTCGAAATTTTAATATGGATGCACTGCTATTGAAGCTGAAGCTCTTGGGATTCATTTAGCACTTGTTCTAATGGAAATAAGACAATTGAATCAAACTATTGTTGAAGGGGATTGCAAAATCATTATTGATGCCATAAACCATCAGGAGGATTCTTCCGTTTGGCTTGCTCGTCATACTATTACGGATGCAAAGAAATTTCTGCGTATGAATAAGGAGATCTCCTTCTCCTTTGTTCATAGGAGTGCTAACGGCTGTGCACATCGATTAGCTTCCTTTTCTTTGATTCATAATTCTATGAACTATCTAACAGTTCATGTTAGATTATTTGTAACTAATGTAAATATGGCCCATAAGCCCAATCGTATCGACACTATATATTGTAAACAGCCCCCATCAATGAGAATAAGGCATTATTATTTTCTACATGGTATCAGAGCCTCCAGAAAAATCCTAGTCGAAATATTCTCCATCCTCAAACTCCGAAATATTCCCCATCTTACGCGCCCGCTCCTGCGTAGATCCGCCGATCCATCGATCCGCCAGCCTGACCGCGACAGCCCCGCTCCCGCGACGAACCCGCGCCTGACCGCGACCGCTCCCGCGACGATCCCGCGCCTGACCACGATAGCCCCGCCACCGATCCAGACCCGCCGCTACCGCGCCTGACCGCGCAGATCCGGCGCACTGACCGTGGCTTTCGACGCCAACCCCGTCCATCAGCGACAGATCCGCCGCCGAACCCTACGTGCCGGATCCGACGCCCCGATAGCGGCCGATTCGTCGCCGACCACGTCCATCAGTGGCCGATTCGTCGCTCGTTCGGCCGATCCATCGGAGTTGTACTTTATTTTGTACACCCGACATCGGCGATGGCTGATGATGCTGCGTCCAGCTACTCCATCGCGACTGGGGGTGGCGGTGCACACAACCCAAATTATCCTAATCCGAAGGATCCAAATTTTCTGAGTTCTGCTGATCAACCAGAAAATATCATTACTCCTATTGTTTTTCGTGGACCGAACTATGCTGAGTGGTCTCGGTCGATACGTCTCTCCCTGATCTCTAGACGAAAGATCACTTTTCTGGAAGGTACTGAAATCAAACCTGTTAATGATGCTAGTAAATTGCTTGATTGGAGATTTGTGGAAGCGCTATTGGTTCAATGGGTTCTTAATTCCATTGATCCGTCTCTGAAGAAATCTTTGCCGTACTTTGAGGAGGTTTATCCATTGTGGAACTTGTTGGAGAAAAGATTTGTTGTTAGCAATGGCACTCAGAAGCAACAAATTAAGGTGACTTTGGCTGAGTGCAAACAAACGGCGTCGATGTCTGTGGAAACCTACTTTGGAAATTTGCAGTCTTTATGGGATGAAGAAGCTGCTTATTTTCTATTGCCTACTTGTACCTGTGGTGAACTTGCTGCAAAGCTACAGGCTATGAGAGATGAAGACCACTTTCAGGACTTTATGTATGGTTGAATGCTGAGTTGTATGGTCATACCCGATCTAATCTTCTAGCTCAGGATCCTCAGCCAAGTTTAGATCGGGCATACCAGGCAGTCCGTGAGGAGGAGGATATACAAAAATCTCAGATCCAATCCGCTACTGAGGAGGTGTTGGCGCTGGCTATCAACGCCTCACCTCGTCTTTCTACTACTTATAATAGTAGAACATCATATTCCAGGGACAAATCAGGTATGATCTGTACTCATTGTAAGAAAACAGGTCATGATGTTGCAACTTGCTTTGCCAAGATTGGCTATCCAGAGTGGTGGGAGACTCGTCCTCGGCGTGAGGACGGACGTGGTGCTGGTGGTGGCAGAGGCCCGGCACACAGCAGAGACGTGATGGGGTACGCGGGGCTAGTGGCGCAGGGGTTGTTCATCATGTCGCCGCTGCTGGTCATCGTGTTCCTGCTGGTCTTGCTGGGAGTTCGGCGGATATGATGCATGGAGGGTACCCTTCACCACTCTCAGGTGAACAATGGCAGAAACTGATGAGCTTTGTGGGTAACGACAATCCTTCCAACCCTGGTTCTTCAAACTTTGATCGTCTGATGGGTAAGAATTCTTCTGTCACTTGGATATTCGATACTGGGACTACTCTTCATGCGACAGGTTCTCGTGACTGTTTAGTTGATTGCTTTGAGGGCCTTGTCTGTCCTGTGATTTTGCCTGATGGGAGAACTATTGAGGCTGTTCTGAGAGGCAAAGTATTTTTGACTGCTTCATTGGTGTTGAAGGATGTTCTTTATGTTCCGACATTGACTTGCAACTTGATCTCTGTCTCACAATTGATTGGTGCCAGAAATTGTGATATGTTATTTACTCCTGATTTATGTTTTGTTCAGGACCGAAGTACGAGGATGGTGATTGGAGCAGGTGAACAAAGGGGTGGACTTTACTTCTTGGGGGAGGTTCCAGCTTCTTTGGCTTCGGTGATCCTGGCATGCAGAGAGAGTGATTCCGAGGTTTGGCATAGTAGACTGGGGCATCCTTCAGATAAAGTAATGCAGACTTTACTTTTTCTCTCTGGTAGTAGTATGTTTTCTCATATGGCTTGTGATATTCGTCATCAAGCTAAACAGACTCGTGATGCTTTTCCTGATAGTATTAGTCGTGCTTTGAGATGCTTTGAACTTATACACTGTGATCTGTAGGGACCATATCGTGTTCCGTCATCTAATGGGGCACGATATTTTTTGACTTTGGTGGATGATTTTTCTAGAGCTGTTTGGGTTATTTTATTGAAGGATAAGTGTGCTATTTATTCTATGTTTCTTAAATTCATTACTATGGTGAAGCGTCAGTTTGGGGCCGATGTACGTCATGTGCGGAGTGATAAGGGCACTGAATTTAATTATTTATGAGATTATTTTTCATCTCAAGGTATATTGTTCCAAACATCTTGTGTTGGGACACCTCAACAGAATGGAAGGGTGGAAAGAAAACATCGACATATTTTAAATGTAGCCAGGGCATTAAGATTTCAGGGTTCTCTTTCTGTGGATTTTGGGGAAAATGTGTTCTGGGTGTATGTTATTTGATAAATAGGACACCTTCTAGTATCTTGCATTTAAGTATCCTTATGAAGTTTTATATGGTTCGGCTCCTTCGTATGATCATCTACGTATTTTTGGTTGTCTGTGCTATGCGTATGATTTGAAATCTCGACTTGATAAATTTGCTAGCAGGAGTAGAAAATGTATCTTTGTTGGGTATCCACTTGATAAAAAGGGATGAAAACTGTATGATTTGGAGACTGGTGAATTTTTTGTGTCCCGTGATGTTACTTTTTATGAAAAAGAATTTCCTGGGTGTGGCTCTGCTAGCCAGATGTCTTCTGCGATACGCCATACATCTGTTGAGGTGCCGGGAGACAATATAGTGGCTTTTGGGATGGTGCCGGCTACGGTTGCTTAGGCCGGAGTGGTTGCTGGCGGCTCGGCACCGAGTGGAGAGGATGCACAAGTAGCTGCAGAAGTATTGACAGGAGAGTCCGCTGGGGGTGATGCGGATACTACTAATGATACAGGGGATACGGTGTTGCCAGAGGTGCCCGACGAGATAGTATTGGGAAGAGGAATGAGAAAGAAATCACAGCGAGTGCGATTACAGGATTTTCTGATGAATGCTGTTCGAAGTAAAAGTCCCCCCTTTACCACAGTTCATCTGTTCCCGTCGCTTCCTCAGGTACTTCGTATCCTCTAACACAATTTCTAATTATGACATATTTACTGATGGACACAGAGATTTTCTTACAGCTATCACTGCAGGTGTTGAACCTAATTCATATCGCCAGGCCTCGCGAGATTCAGGCTGGCGTGCGGCTATACAAACTGAAATACCGGCTCTGGAAGATAATGGGACATAGAGTCTTATCGATTTGCCTCCTGGAAAGAAAGCATTGGGAAGTAGATGGGTGTACAAAATTAAGTACAACTCAGACGGAAGTGTTGAGCGCTTAAAGGCACGGCTGGTTGTGTTCGGTAATCATTAGGTTGAGGGGATCGACTATTCAGAGACATTTTCCCCGGTAGCTAAGATGCCTACAGTTCGAACATTCTTGGCTGTTGCAGCTGTAAGAGGCTGGACTTTGCACTAGATGGATGTGCACAATGTTTTCTTCATGGAGATTTGACAGAAGAAGTGTATATAAAGTTGCCGCCAGGTTTTTTGCATAGTGAACCCAACAAAGTGTGTCGCCTGCGTAAGTCTCTATATGGATTGAAACAGGCACCACGTTTTTGGTTTGCTAAGCTTGCTGCTTCTCTGATATCCTATGGATTTATTCAATCTCATTCCGATTATTCCCTTTTCTCGCTTTTTAAGGGGAAGGTAGAGTTGCATGTTTTGATCTATGTGGATGATATGATTGTGTCTGGTAATGACTCAGGTGCTTTAGATGTTTTCAAAATGTACCTTAGTTCTTGCTTTCACATGAAGGACCTTGGTGTGTTGAATTACTTTCTTGGCATAGAGGTGGTTCGGAGTGCAGAAGGAATTTCCTTGTGTCAAAGGAAGTATGCTTTGGATATCATTTCAGACTGCGGCTTGCTGGGGTCTCGACCTGCTGGTTTTCCTATGGAGCCCAATCACAAGCTGGCAGAATCGACTAGTCCAAAGATGGCGGATGCAGAGACTTATCGGAGGCTGGTTGGGAGGTTGATTTATCTATCATTTACTCGCCCTGACTTAGCCTATGCTGTGCATATCTTGTCTCAATTCTTACAGGAGCCTCGACAAGATCATTGGCATGCTGCTTTGAGAGTTGTCAGATATCTCAAACATGCACCGGGACAGGTTATTCTTTTGAAAGCTGATTGTGATCTCCGTCTTTCTGGTTGGTGTGATTACGACTGGGCAAGTTTTTCCTTGACTCGCCGCTCTGTTACAGGCTGGTTGGTGTTTCTGGGGGGGGGTCTCCTATTTCTTGGAAGACCAAAAAGCAACCAAATGTTTCCCGATCTTAATTTTGCTGAAGCTGAATACCGATCTCTTGCTGCGCTTGTTTGTGAGTTGAAATAGTTGAATGAGTTATTGGTGTGTTTGGACGTTCGCCAGGAGTCTGCTATGTCGGTGTATTGTGACAGTCAGTCAGCCCTGCACCTGGCTCAGAACTCGGTATTTCATGAGCGCAATAAGCATATTGAGGTGGATTTGCATTTTGTTCGCGATGCTATTAGAGATGGCACCGTAATAGCCTTGCATGCTCCTACTTCTTCTCAACTGGCTGACATCTTCACCAAGCCCCTTGGAAAGCATGTGTTTGATTCTTTACTTCCCAAGTTGGGCATTTGTGACTTGCATGCTACAACTTGAGGGGGGGTGTTAGATTATTTGTAACTAATGTAAATATGGCCTGTAATGCCCCGCTTCGCACGGCGCATTACGCTGAAGCGTTGACTCAACGAGTCGCATGGACCGAATAAAATGTATCGATGCAAATCGATAAGCGAGTTACGTTGTCCCGAGCAACGCATTGAACTTAGTCGATGCGAAGAGTTGCCTTGTCCGAAAGAATGCATCACGCCCCCTGCGAGGACGATAATTCGGGTGATTCCGGGTCGGGGCATGACAAATTGGTATCAGAGCTCTAGGCTCAACTTTCTCTGGACGCTCGCTTCATTACAATTCGAAAAGTTGTCCACCACCACATGATATCACTCTTGACTCTACTCGATGCCGCACTGGATGTTCCATACAATAAGTCTAATACAAATCGTGTAATTTTACCGCATGTGTTTTAGAAATTACATGATGTTTGCTAAGAAAGTCGCGAAGGGTATATTACATTGAATGCAAACGAACCGTAAAAATGTTAGTTGCTGCAAGCGCAACAAATTGTGAAATACGATTTGGGATGTTGTTATTGCAATATAACATGTTGAAAGAGAAATAAAATGATGCACGAAGTGCAGCGAGTTAATGTGAATATGCGTTAAAATGAAAGTGAGAAGTGATAAGCCAATACCGAATGTGTTGAACGGATTTGGGCATTGACTTGGAAAGTCGGAAATAAATCATTGTACGTGGTGCAACGCATATCAAATTAATCGTTGCACGAAGTGCAAAGGAAATTGGAAATAAATCGTTGTGCAAAGTGAAATAAAATGTCAGAAATAAATCGTAGCACGATGTGCAACGCGTATCGGAAGTGAAATTTGTTGCACGGGGTGCAACGCGTATCTAAATAAATTATTGTACGAGATGCAACGTAAGGAAAGAATTGAAATCATAAATCGATAGAACGAATCGTTCGGTTGCACACCAAACTTATGTTAGCAAGCGAGAACATTGACCGAATCGTGTCGGATTTTGATAGAATCAAAGTTACGGTTGTGATCAAGCATGATCACTGCGAAAATCGTGAGTCGAAAGGGATTGTCGGTTTATACTCAGTAGAATGCAAAGAAAATGGCTTGAGTTCCGAGTGGTATATGCCATACCACGTAGGCGATGAATGACTCGATTCCGAGTGGTATATGGTATAGCACTTGTGCGATAAATTGCATCGACGCGTTGTGAGAATTGCGGAAGGTATGTCCGCAACGGACGAAAGAGTACCGAGACTCGATGGGAAATTTGTATGACGGAATGTTGATGCAAGTGTTCTTCGAAAATCGGTTGGGACGATAAGGCGAGACTCGTATCAATGAATGATACATCGGACGAAAATAATAAGTCGGCCGGACGACCGAGACTAACGGAACGATTATGCCTTGACACGATAATCGGATCGACGGGAAAGGAATACTCGAGCTTACAAATCGAATCGTACGACTTGCGATCTCGATAGAAATGTTCGGCTAGACGAATCGAATCGCACGACTTGCGATTTCGATAGAAATGTTGGGCGATGCGAATTGTAATCGAATCGCACGATGTACGACTTCGGTGAAGAGTTGGTTGATGTGAGAAATCGTGCCTAAGAAATAGTTGGTTACGTTACGGCGAAACTCATTTGTGTACGACTAAAAACACGCGAAACTTAGAGGGTGAGATTGTATGACTTGAGGGTTCGATGTTGGATAATCGGTAACTCAGTTACGCGATCAAAGTATAGCGGAATGCGGCGAATCGGAGAACGAGTGGATGTGTATGAAAAAGTTTGTTGCGAACTTGGATGTATGCGATGCGAGTTAAGTTGACGTTGAAACGGATTCGAAGTCGACCCTCTTGCTATCGAAATTGATATTAACTATCAAGATCGATATGCAAGAAAATGTAAGCACGATGTGAGAATACAAAATGGAGTGCGCCTTGCGCTATCAAAATTTTGTAAGTAAGGATACGAGAATGAACGAACTTGGTTGATCATAAATTTTGTGATTGATCAAAGACGAGACTATAAGTCATCGACGATTGCTCGATGCGTATAGCATCTTGTGTGTCGACCCGCGAATAAGATAGACTCAAACTCGATACGAGTAGATGTTTCGTAAATTACGAAATCATCGACGGTAGTGCATGACTTGACTCAGAGGATAGTTGTGCATCAGTTGCGCCGATAGAAATAATTTTTTCCGAAATTGGGTAGTCACATAGAACCGTCGGAATGTGATTTGGCTCCGAAATAAGTTATAGCATGGTTCGTATTAAACTGTCCTTCGGTGATGATCCACAATTATCGACCGTAGCTTCGGGGCAGCTGACCCTAGAAGACTTGACCGGCAAATCAAATTGAATGCTGCAGACCGTAAGATGACCCATGCGATATCGTATATGAGATTGCACCGATAACAAATATAACACGGTGCATGTTGACGATAAGTCTAGACGATCGAGAATTGTTGGAACAGCTTTCGATTGAGAATGATATAGTTAGATTTTGAGTATTCGTCGGATGAATACTTGAATGGTTATGTTGGTCGATGGTCGAACTAGAATTCACCAACGGACTTAGTGATTCAGATAGGCGATTGCGAGAAACGTGCTATGCACGAGAGGGAATGATAAGGGAATGACTTACGAGTCATGTCATTAGATTCGGATTCACCTTGCAATTGAGCTTACGTGAATCAAAATTTACATTCGATGTTGCGAGATGGATAAGTTGAGAATTTGGCTAGTGAATTCCTACTCGTTAGAAAATTGAATGTAAGACGCGTCGTAAAGACCTTCGTGCTAAGGCGATCGTTGCCTTGAGCACCGTCGCCTTGATGTAAACTTTCATGTCGGATAGATTGTGGCCTTTGTGCAATGTCAATTTAAAGTTGCGTCGGAAGAAGTTAAGCACGGGGACTATGTAAGTAACCTAACAGGCGTAGCCCTGAATGTTGATGCATTTGCAAGTCAACGAAGGAAATTGTAATCGAGATAAGTGTATAGCCAGACTTCAGAAATAAGTTGGGTAGCGACGTCGAACGAAAGGCGTTGCGAGGATCGTTGCGATCGGATGCGCGACGGCTTGACGTGACGCATAGAGTTGGTAGTCCATATAAAACATACGAAATGAGAAAGGCGATTTTGAATCGCGTCGCGTGCAGTGACTTTATTGAATGAATCACGTATGTATCGAATATACGTATGCGATGAAATTTTGAGAACGGTTGCTAAGGATAAGTCCGATCGAGAGTACGAGATGGCAAGCATAGGATTGAAATTTACCTGTCAGCTTTATTCCAATTTGCTACCACTGGAATTGGTCAAAATACATATATCTTCGGGACGCCTTGAATATAGGTATGGATCCAAATCGAGTTGTATACAAAATTCAAATCGAGCTGCAGGGATGACTTGAAAATGTTAATGAAAAGCTTGCGAGATAGTGTGAAACTGAACAACATTGGTGGGACGAGATCGTGAAACGATCTATAACACACTTAGTCGGAGTGTTGGTTTTAGTTCGAGGACGAACCTTGTTTTGAGTGGTATATTCTGTAATGCCCCGCTCTGCACGGCGCATTACGCTGAAGCGTTGACTCAACGAGTCGCATGGACCGAATAAAATGTATCGATGCAAATCGATAAGCGAGTTACGTTGTCCCGCGCAACGCATTGAACTTAGTCGATGCGAAGAGTTGCCTTGTCCGAAAGAATGCATCACGTCCCCTGCGAGGACGATGATTCGGGTGATTCCGGGTCGGGGCGTGACATGGCCCATAAGCCCAATCGTGTAAACACTATATATTGTAAACAGCCTCCATCAATGAGAACAAGACATTATTATTTCCTACAGTTCATGATAACATCCCTGTTTGTATATACGATCTTGTCGTTCGCGACAGATCTGCTTGTTTTTCTGTTGACTCTTGAATGAATGAAATTAATGATTGTTCTCAAAAAAAAAATAATAATAATAATCCATAGAAATATATGTCAACAAGATTAAAGGACGAGGCTGAACCATGCTACTTCCAGTGTAGAACTTGTAATTATTCATTTTATTTAGAATAATAGCAAGTACATACGTACATCGAGCCAATACTCACAAACCCAACAGTAACTGTGCTTAATCTGCAGTGACAGACTGGTGTTTTATTTTCTACTTATTATCCACTCGGTCAAGCATATATATGCACGTCAGTCATGTATAGGTAGGTATATGAGAGTGGCCGGCATACGTCCGGTTTAGCCAAACAACCTGCCGAAAAAGCCACGAGCCTGGGCGGCGGAGGCCCTAGTAGTCGTGACTTCATTCCTCTCCCCGACGCCAGTGTTGCTCACGTTTCCAACTTCGTTTCCTTTGCTCCAGCCGGAGACACCGATCTTGTTGGTTTTAGCACTGTATCCAAAGTTTACTTCGCCGGAAGCCTGTCCTGATCCGTTCTCACCAGCCTAAAAGAATAAGAAAGCGTACGTACGTGTCAGTCCATAATTATGGAGTTTATAGTAACAGAGATGCAAACACTACTACTCACCATTTTAGTTTGCAAGCTAGCTAGGGATACACTTAGCAATTCAGGAATTATGATTGGTACGAGGGAGCTGTGTCAAGCTTTGATCACTAATTTATACAAACTTAAAGTCTCATACAAGTAGGAACTGGAATTGGATTCTCATCATAATAAAAGAGAGGTATCATCATGCAACAATATGCCAATAAGTGGGATGAACGGGAATATAGAGTCAATTCTATGCTAAGAATATATATAGCATCAGAAGCAATCATATCTGAGCTATTGAGATTCCAATTGATCGATAGTAGTGTTTGTTTGTTCCTAGGGAAGTCCCATCTCGCTTTAATTGTTGGATCCCGGCCTAACGCACCAATATTTTTTTTTTATAGACCTACTTACGTGCCATCTCTTTCAAATACGAAGAAAATTTTGTAAACCAATTAAATTTGAATCCATATATATATATATATTAACATATGGCCATGGGTCGATCTATTTGTACATAACATGTAGAATTTTTTTAAAATTTTAAATTTGTCAATCAAAACGTCAAATGACCCATTTTAATTTGGTCATTTTTACTTTCAAAAAAAAAATGTCATTTTTCAAGGTCATGATTATTATTATAGACGAATGCCAGTTTCCCATTGTAAAAGTTGGGTTATTCTTGAACTTCTGCGGATTGACATGTCAGGATTGGTTCCAGCTTAGTCTTAAAGAAGGCCTTGTTGAAAACGTGGTAACAACCTATGGATCTAATCCATATATCAAATGTACGTACTTCATAGCCAAATCCAGAAAAATCCTTTATGCAACACAAGCATAACAAAGTAAATTGTATTGCTTTCCTTACTATGCAAATTCTTCTATTTTAGTATTTCAATTGTAAGTAATGAATTTGAGACCTATGCAATCTTACAGGCAAGGTCAGGGTAAAGGTAGGGCAGGTAGAGGTTGAAGAGATGTTCAGACGAGGGTTGTACACGTGTCCACTCGACCGTAGCTTGACATTATGAACTTTCCATTGTTGTTTTTGTCGCATCATCATGGATGAAGTTTCTCTTATGACAAACACCAGGCCTTGACATGTGTTCTTGTAATTCAATAGTCTTATGCATGATATGGAGGTTTGTTATCATGTCCTGGTCACATTTCTGTTTTGTGCATAATATACAGACTATTTGTTACATGAACATCATATATACACAGGTATATATATTTAGATACACCTTCCCCTATATAATGAGGCTTCAAAACGGCTCAAAAGTGAGCCGTCTAAGCCGTAATTATATCATGGTCCATTTTATTTAAAATAAAATATTATGTAAAAATTTGTTGAAAAAAATCTAAATTTGTTATATATATATATATATATATATATATATATATATATATATATATATATTATTTCCCATATATATATATATATATATATATATATATATATATATATATATATATATGGGAAATCGAACATGGGAAATATTATATACATATATATATATATATATATATATATATATATATATATATATATATATATATATATATATTTTAAAATATATATATATATATATATATATTAAAATATATATATATATATTTTAATATATATATATATATATATATATATATATATATATATATATATATATATATATATATATATATATATATATATATATTCAACCTGGGAAATCGAACATGGGAAATATATATATATATATATATATATATATATATATATATATATATATATATATATATATATATATATATATATATATATTCAACATGGAAAATCGAACTCAACCAAACAAGAAAAATACCTCCGACCTTAACCACATGAGTTAGAAGAGATATTTGACTCTAATTAGATACTATTTTTATTATACGTATTATACATGCAAAGTAGGTACATTTACTAGTATGTATATATGCATGTTCAATGGACTTATATTATTTTGGGAATATACATAACATTTCTTCTACTTGATCTCTCAAGATTTGACATGAATGCAACTGATTTTTCAGGACATTATAGGTAAAACTGATACCAAGATATATTATGGAGCTAGTGTAATGAAAAGTCAGGAGTTCAAGAGAGAAGTTATGGAGAAAGGAAAGCCAGCTATGCGGGAGATAACGTTTGAGATAGAATATTGCTAAATTAACAACTTGTAGTTTCACAAAACTTTTAGTTTTTTTCTGTCGTTCTTCAATGTTTGTGATGTAAAACTATATGTTTTTAATAAATAAGACCATTTTTGGAAATGTTCATTTCTGCTATGTTAACATTATGTGTATTTGTTCGGTAATAGGCAAAAGAAAGCAAATAAAATATAATTATAAACATAAATTTTGTACAAATTTCTTTTATCAACCGGACTTTCTTGACGGTTTTTCACCGTCAAGATTTTAAACCACCATCTACATCAGAGTCAAGAAAAGTACCTATTTTCTTGACGGCTTCTGGTATGTTTTTTTGATGGTTTAAAAAATCGTTATGAATATTGTTTTACTTCACGATTTTAAACAGTCAATAAAGCATAACCAGAAATTGTCAAGTAGAGGCTTTTATTGACTCTGGCCTAGATGACAGACGTAGAACCGTCAAGAACATCCCTCCGTCAAAAAAAATCATTTGTAGTGCATGTATTTATTATTATTGATATATTTGTAATGATAGTAATGATGATAAGTATTGGGTCATATCAATTGTTGTATGACAAATTTATGCTTGTATACACATACATGTCATGAAATGTACAGACCACCAACCCCACTGGTGCGGAGAGTTGCTTGGAAGTGTTGGAGCTTGGTTAACTAGCACTGTTCGGCTAGAGATGATGTCTTTTGTTTATTCAGGACATATTGTATGAAACATCGTTGGTTTGTATTAGTTGCATGAGTTATAAGACTTATGGTCTACTGTCATTTTAATTTTGTTACAAATTATCAATAAAAGAGAATCTTGTTTCATATCCTGCCTATCGACTTTTCTGTTTATTCCGCTGCAATGACTTGCCTTTGAGTTGTGATATTGACCGTGTTTTGATCTTGTCTTGTTCACGGCCAAATTTAGCCTTGTATGACATCACGTCCAGTAGCGACTTTCAGTCCGACGAGATCGGAATGTGACTAGTGGGGTCGATGATGCCAACGCTCTCAAGTTGCTAACTAATTGGATCAGTTACAATGGATATATATATATATATATATATATATATATATATATATATATAGAGAGAGAGAGAGAGAGAGAGAGAGAGAGAGAGAGAGAGAGAGAGAGAGAGAGAGAGAGAGAGAGAGAGAGAGAGAGAGAGGATTCAAGACATCTCAACAATTTTCCTAAAACTATATCCTCTTTTTCTTATAATAAATAAAAATGCAAGAATAAACAAGAAGAGTATTAAAATAAAATAAAAATGGATGGGAGAATTGTGGAATTTCAGTGCAAAAACTAATTTGTCGTAAAAATGCTCTACGAAAACGTTAGACGGTCTGGCGAGTTGGACTTCTCCAACTATTTTTACGAACTTGGGATCCTCCACAAAACTACTAATTTTTTTTGTTTATCTATAGAAAAATTTCTTCATAAATAATGTACAATAATATAGTGTATATAATTATATTAGAATAATTGTAAATAAATGAATTTGTGTAGAAATAAATAATAATTATTTTTTATTGTTTTAGGATTGATGTGTTGGATTTGTAAAATATTGAGAAATTGAAATATTAGAGGAATATTTAGTTTTGAGTCCTCAAATTGAGGGAATATTTAAGGATGTGTTGAAGACTGCTCAAGTATGAAAACAGTTATGGAGAAAGCCGATGTTGCACTTTCCAGTCAGTCACGAATAAATCCATGACGTACTCACAAACCTTATTCAAATATGTAATCAAGCATGCAAGCATACAGATGCATAACCCAAACCACTAACTCATACTTGAGTGAGTGGCAGGGCTTATTTATCATTCATTCATTGATACAATTATTTATTGGTCACATTTAAGCATCCCCATCTCTCCAGTGGCCCTTCGATATGGAGAACGCTCAGCAGTGACCGATTATTCATTTGGCTAAATTTTTGGTGACAGTATTTCCAATCCCGTTTCCAGAGTTGTCGACATTTCCAATATTGTTTCCAGTGCTGTCGCCAGAAACGTTGATGTTGTTCCCTTGCACTCCACTCTAATCAGAATGGAAATTACAAGTGATTAGTATTTGAGATTATATGTATATCAGAACCTGCTGATCATCAAGTAAGATTAATTAAAGACTTAAAGGAAAGAAACAAAAAGGAACACTACTACTGACCATGTTTGCTGAAGTTACTTAGTGCAATAACTCAGAGATGTAGTAATTGTTACAGAGTGCAGCTATGTAAGGCAGTGGTGAATTTATACAAATTGCAACTCCCACTCAACATCACTCGCATGGGTAAGAGAATCAGAATAATATTGAAGTGGCCATTACTCTCTTATCCTAACTAAGAAGGTTGTATAGGCAAGCCACACACGAGAACTACATGTTGGAGTGGGTGGGATTTCCAACCTATGTGGAGAAGACCCCGGAGTGCGACGAGCGCCGTTCGTGTGTCGAAGAAGCTCGGGAAGTGGGCGACGTAGAGTCGCTGCTGCTGTTGCTGCCCAGGGGGAGATTCTGGAACAGGGGATCCGAGTTCGGGCCGAACTCGGTCCCATGGCGAGTTCGGGCCGAACTCGGTCTGGCCACTCCAGTACTGTGGGGTGAGGTTCTGGATGCTTGACACAGAGTTCTGGCCGAACTCTGTGTCGTCGGGGGCTGAAGCGGATTTTAGGATGAGTTTTCATCATTGGATCTAATCCAACGGTCCAGGTTGGTTGCGGGATTGGGGAGTTATATTGAGTTTTCTCAACCCTAATTCATTATCGCAAGTATTGGGCAACACAAGTTTGAGAGAGAAGGAGGCAAGAGTGCCATTGCAACTTCGGAGAAGAAGACGGAGGATTGAAGGTCGTTTTCGAAGGAGATCGTGTTTCGGGTAATCTCTACTCGTCGTTCTCGCTCTTCGTAGCCTTGTAATCATTGTTCTTGTCTCTGAGTGTTGTGGGGATCCGATTTGGATCGGGAGGAGTTTGTTGAGGGTGTAATTCTTCTATTCCATTAGTGGAGGCTTCTCAGGGTTGGACTCCGATCGTCCCGTGGTTTTTTTTCCCGCAAGGGTTTCCACGTCAAAAATTCTCTGTGTCTGCGTGATTGTTGTGTGTGCTTGTTTTTGGGTTCGTGCGTTGTTTGCTCGGTCCTCTCGCAGGTACTCTCCGGTTTGGGGAAAGGTTTCCGCATTTCTTTCCCATCAGAGTGGTATCAGAGCTTTGGGTTCAAAGGGTGTCAGGAGTTGACAGAGGAACCAGAGAGGAGAGATGGACGCGAAGCCGGTGCGCATGGTGAACCTTAATGGCACAAACTATCATTATTGGCGGAGCAAGATGAAGGATTTGCTATTTGTCAAGAAGCTGCATCTACCTGTGTTTGCATCCGAGAGGCCCAGTGATAAATCCGAGGAGGACTGAAAGTTCGAGCACATACAGGTGTGTGGGTACATACGGCAGTTTGTTGATGAGAACGTGTACAATCACGTTGCCAATATTGAGCACGCGAAGACGTTATGGGATAAGCTGGAATCCTTGTATGCGAAGAAGACCGGGATAAACAAGTTGTTCCTGATCCGAACGATGATGGGTCTGCGGTACAAGGATGGGGCGTCTATTACGGATCACTTGAGTGATTTCCAGGGCGTGGTTGACCAGTTATCTTCTATGGGAGTCAAGTTCGACGACGAAGTTCAGGGACTGTGGCTGCTGTGTACCTTGCCAGACTCGTGGGAGACCGTACGAGTATCTATGATCGCTTCTGCTCCAGAGGGCGTGGTCAGTCTGGAGTTTGCTAAGAGCGGGGTGTTGAATGAAGAGATGCGGAGACGTTCTCAGGGCACTTCATCCACATCCCACCACTCAGAGGCATTGGTTTCAGAGAGCCGCGGAAGGGGCAAAAGCAGGGGTCCAGGTGGTGGCAGAGACAAGAGCAGGGGAAAGTCCAAGGGTCGGTACGAGGACTCAGAGTGTTATCATTGCGGTAAGAAGGGCCATATCAAGCGGAACTGTTTCGCTTGGAAGAGAGAGAAGAAGGGCGACAAGGGGAAGCAAGAAGAGAACACTACAGCGGCGGCCTCGACGCATGGAGGCGATGTGATCGTCGTAGGTGATGAGGTCATTACTAACCTCGCCTGCGATGACAATTCTTGGCTGGTGGACTCAGGGGCTTCAGCACATGTATCTCACAATAGGGCACTGTTTGCCACTTACACGACAGGCGACTGTGGCGTGTTGAAGATGGGCAACGGAGATGTGTCGAAGGCGGTTGCCATTGGAGATGTGCATTTGAGAACGAAGACGGGTGCGGTTCTTGTTCTCAAGGATGTTCGTCATGTCCCTGATATCCGTTTCAACCTGGTGTCGGTTGGAAGGTTGGATGACGAGGGATTCTTCAGTCTCTTCGGGAATAGTCAGTGGAAGCTTTCCAGAGGTTCGTTGGTGATTGCCAGAGGAAGCAAGAAGTCCGGTCTCTACTATATGGAGGGGAGCGCACAGGGGGCACAGGAGGTGAACGCAGTCAGTGATGCGTCTACCGAGTTGTGGCACAGGCGGCTCGGCCATATCAGCGAGAAGGGGATGAGCTACTTGGTGAACAGGAAGGTGATTCCGGGGCTCAAGTCTACAAAGTTGGAGAAATGCACGCACTGTTTGGCTGGGAAGCAAAATAGGGTGTCTTTCCAGAGTCACCCAAGTTCGAGGAAGCCGGCGTTGCTCGAGTTGATTCACTCGGATGTCTGCGGTCCTATGAAGGTAAAAACTCTTGGTGGTGCTTCTTACTTTGTGACTTTTATTGATGACTGTTCCAGGAAGGTTTGGGTCTATGCCTTAAAGACCAAGGATCAGGTGCTGCCTACTTTCAAGGAGTTTCAGGCCTCCGTTGAAAGGGAGACGGGCAAGAAGTTGTTGTGTGCTCGGTCCGACAATGGCGGCGAATACATAGGTCCCTTTGATGCGTATTGCAGAGAGCAAGGGATACGACACCAGAAGACTCCGCCAAAGACACCTCAGCTCAATGGTGTAGCGGAGCGCATGAACAGGACACTGATGGAGAGGGTGCGGTGTTTGCTGTCAGAAGCAAACTTGCCGGGCAGTTATTGGGGTGAGGCTCTTCTCACAGCTGCTTATATTATTAATTTGTCTCCTAGTGCTCCTTTGCAGGGTGATGTGCCTGATAAAGTATGGTACGGTAAAGAGCCGTCATACAGTCACCTGCGGGCGTTTGGTTGTAAAGCCTTCGTGCATGTACCGAAGGACGAGAGGACCAAACTTGAGCCGAAGACGAGGCGATGCGTCTTTGTCGGCTACGGTCGGGATGAGTTTGGCTATAGACTCTACGACCCAGTGGAAGGAAAGCTCTACAGAAGCAGGGACGTGGTGTTCGTCGAGGATCAGACCATGACCAACACTCAGGACTCCGAGACGCCTTCTGAGGCTGAGGAATTGCCTGAGTTAGAGTCATTTCGCTTCGAGCAGTTTCCAGAGGACATCGCGGAGGATCCAGTTATGGGGGAGCCGGTACATGGAGTTGCTCCCAACCTTGATCATCAGCCTGCTGATGGTGGTCAGGGTGTCCCTCAGGAGGATGAGCATGCCGGAGAGGTAGTTCCTGAAGGGGAGGAGGCTGTCGGTATACAGCCAGCACCAGTGGCTCCACTGAGAAGGAGCAACAGGGATCGTCGACCATCTACGAGATACTCGCCGGATGAGTATGTGCTACTGACTGACGGGGGAGAGCCCGAAAGTTTCGCAGAGGCTATGGAAGACGAACACAGGCAGGAGTGGATGGTGGCTATGCAGGAGGAGATGAGTTCCTTGCACACCAATTCTACTTATGATCTGGTGCGGTTGCCAAAGGGCAAGAAGGCTTTGAAGAATCGATGGGTGTTCAGAGTGAAGCAGACGGATGATGCTACTCGCCCTCGATACAAAGCGAGGCTGGTAGTCAAGGGCTACGGTCAGCGGAAAGGCGTGGATTATAATGAGATCTTTTCGCCTGTCGTCAAGCATTCGTCTATTCGGGTGGTGCTAGCGTTAGCAGCCAGTTTCGACTTGGAGGTCGAGCAGATGGATGTGAAGACGGCGTTCCTCCACGGTGATCTTGAGGAGGAGTTGTACATGGAGCAGTCGGAGGGATTCTGTGAGAAGGGCAAGTCACATTTGGTCTGCCGGTTGAGGAAGAGCTTGTATGGTCTGAAGCAGGCTCCGAGGCAGTGGTACAGAAAGTTCGAGTCGTTTA
The DNA here is from genome assembly GCA_029216955.1 of Iris pallida. Taxonomy (NCBI): domain Eukaryota; kingdom Viridiplantae; phylum Streptophyta; class Magnoliopsida; order Asparagales; family Iridaceae; genus Iris; species Iris pallida. The sequence continues at coordinate 522,328 of JANAVB010040417.1, forward strand.
TGGGGGAGCATGGTTATGCACGGACGACGTCGGACCATTGTGCATTTGTGAGGTATTTTGCCGAGGATGATTTCATCATTTTATTGCTCTATGTAGATGATATGCTATTAGTGGGTCGAAATGCCACTAGGATAGCGGAGTTGAAGCGCCAACTGGACGCGGCCTTCTCTATGAAGGATTTGGGCGCAGCAAAGACTATTCTTGGGATGGAGATCAGCCGAGAGAGAGAGTCCAAGCTGCTACACTTGTCCCAAACGAAGTACATTCACCGGGTACTTCAGCGTTTCGGGATGGACGGGTCAAAGAAAGTGAGTTCCCCCCTCGCGGCTCACTTTAAGTTCACTGAGGAGCAGTGTCCATCTACCGAGGACGAAAAGGAAGATATGGAGCGGGTTCCATATGCTTCAGCTGTGGGAAGCCTTATGTATGCCATGGTGTGTACGAGGCCAGATATTGCTCATGCAGTTGGTACGGTTAGCAGGTATCTTTCGAATCCTGGAAGGGTACACTGGAGTGCGGTCAAGTGGATTCTACGATACCTTCAGGGCACTGCCGGTTGGAGACTTTCCTTTGGTGGTGACGAGCCGAAGCTGGTCGGGTATACCGATGCTGATATGGCTGGAGATGTAGACACGAGGCGGTCGACTTCGGGCTACGTGATGATGTTTGCGGGAGGAGCAGTATCGTGGCAGTCGCGGTTGCAGAAGTGTGTTGCCTTGTCGACGACGGAGGCGGAATACATTGCGGCGACGGAGGCTTGCAAGGAGCTGTTATGGATGAAGAAGCTGTTGCAGGAAATGGGACTGAAGCAAGAGCAGTATACTTTGCTTTGCGACAGTCAGAGTGCTATCCACCTTGTGAAGAATCAGACGTTTCATAGCCGGTCCAAGCACATCGAGACCCGGTATCATTGGATACGGGATGTGGTTGAGAAGAAGGACGCGGAGCTTGAGAAGGTGCATACAGACGACAACGGAGCTGATATGTTTACGAAGATTCTACCAAGGGGGAAGTTTGAGTACTGCAGGCAGATCGTCGGGATGACGACGTCCTCCCCATAGTTGTGAAGGGGGAGATTTGTTGGAGTGGGTGGGGTTTCCAACCTATGTGGAGAAGACCCCGGAGTGCGACGAGCGCCGTTCGTGTGTCGAAGAAGCTCGGGAAGTGGGCGACGTAGAGTCGCTGCTGCTGTTGCTGCCCAGGGGGAGATTCTGGAACAGGGGATCCGAGTTCGGGCCGAACTCGGTCCCATGGCGAGTTCGGGCCGAACTCGGTCTGGCCACTCCAGTACTGTGGGGTGAGGTTCTGGATGCTTGACACAGAGTTCTGGCCGAACTCTGTGTCGTCGGGGGCTGAAGCGGATTTTAGGATGAGTTTTCATCATTGGATCTAATCCAACGGTCCAGGTTGGTTGCGGGATTGGGGAGTTATATTGAGTTTTCTCAACCCTAATTCATTATCGCAAGTATTGGGCAACACAAGTTTGAGAGAGAAGGAGGCAAGAGTGCCATTGCAACTTCGGAGAAGAAGACGGAGGATTGAAGGTCGTTTTCGAAGGAGATCGTGTTTCGGGTAATCTCTACTCGTCGTTCTCGCTCTTCGTAGCCTTGTAATCATTGTTCTTGTCTCTGAGTGTTGTGGGGATCCGATTTGGATCGGGAGGAGTTTGTAGAGGGTGTAATTCTTCTATTCCATTAGTGGAGGCTTCTCAGGGTTGGACTCCGATCGTCCCGTGATTTTTTTTCCCGCAAGGGTTTCCACGTCAAAAATTCTCTGTGTCTGCGTGATTGTTGTGTGTGCTTGTTTTTGGGTTCGTGCGTTGTTTGCTCGGTCCTCTCGCAGGTACTCTCCGGTTTGGGGAAAGGTTTCCGCGTTTCTTTCCCATCACTACAAATGTGAACATCTCACACGAAACCAATTCGAACCTCTCCATAATTGCATGATCATCAGTTCACATCAGTAAGAGAATCAGAATATATGGGAAATGGCCAAAATCACTTATCCTAACTAAACTGGTCGCCATCTTTCTATTGAGCATATTGCGATAAATTTTCGCGAACCACACGTGTATTACATGTTAATATAACCACCACACAAAACGATTGATGGTCTTTATTAGAACACCAAGCATGTTGCAGGTATTTTAGGCTATGAACAACAGTAAAATAGTGACAGTTAACAAATTAACAATAATACAGTAATTGTGGCAATGGTTGACGTTAGGTCAGCTGTGAACAAGAAAACCCATAATAATAAAAAGAGTTCTTTCGTTCATCTGGCGAGTTCTCACAAACTCACTACCAACTCTACACAATATCCACCATCGTATCAGACATATCGATCCTCTATGTCCACTCTGTAAGGTACATTCCGAAACTGTAGATCACCTAATTCTTCATTGTGCTGTAACAGGAATATCATGGTTACAAAACCCAAACTTTGCCAATCACATCGAGGAAGAAACCACAGTCTCTATGTTCATTACCAATCTTCTAAAGGAGGGAGACCGAGATAAGATTACGCATAGTCTATATTCAAATGTGGATTATCTGGAAGGCAAGGAACAAATATATATTTGACGACAAGCCAATATGTGGAAGCAACATACTTGTGGATACTGTACGACTGAAAGATAAATTTGAAGACTGCAACAAGGAAGTCTCCAGCTCTGCTAGCCTTGCTTTCAATCATCAACATATAGCACACTGGACTCCACATATCTCTGGTACCTGGAAAGTCAATTATGATGGAGCATTTCTCGACGGGAATATGGCGGGTGCGGCAATATTGAGAAATTCGCACGGCCTCTTCACATTTGCTCTAGCTAAACATGAACAAGGAGGCTTCCCAATAGAAGCCGAGTCCATGGGATTACAACTGGCATTGGATATCTGTACTAGACTCAATCTCTATTGTGTCACCATAGAAGGAGACTGCAAACCTTTGATCGACTCCATCAACAACAATACTATCACTCCTCCATGGCGAACAAGACATGATGTTGAAGATACTAGACATATCAAGGAGTCTGCTGTTGATATCTCCTTCTCCTACGTCCATAGAAGTTCAAATCAAGTAGTCCATAATTTAGCCTCTACGACTCTGCTGCATAATCAATCAAGTGGAATATCCGTTTTTCATGATATTCCTGCATGTATCTCTTCTCATGTCATGTTTGACATGAATCACATTTCTTTTTAATGTTAATGGAGTTCTATTTCAAAAAAAAAAAAAAACTGCCCAATGGCCAAAGTTTTGAGTAGCTAAGATAACGGCACAAAAGCTCAACGTTGAAAAGATTGTGTGAAAATATTGGCCCTCAACCAAAATATCGAAAAACTTTTGTGTGGCCTTTTGAGACATGTGTCAGTACATTGTCGCCTAATGGCAGCGCCAAACCACAAAGACCTATTGGTCCCCAAGACGGATCTAAGAATGGAGGAATCCAAAAATGACCTATAGTAAAACTTGCAAGACACGAAGTCTGCCCTCTAGCCAACAACACGGTAGAGAGGCGTAGAGTATACATGCAAGACACAAATGTTGCATTCTAGCCAACTCAAAGAAGCACTAATATAAGGTTACAAACTGACTTCAAGAAAATGCAAAATACAACAACAAAGAGGAAAAAGTGTTCTTCTCTTTACGTTTGTATATGCTACAATGAGAACAACACGAAACACAAAATAAAACACAAAGGAAACCTCCTTGCTGGGTGAACAAGTCACCGGTGCTCAAAGCAAGATTTGCCCTATACGCGATCTGCTTCCAGGAACTAGCAAGTTCAAGTATGAACTTTTGTAACGCTCTTTGGCATCTTCGAAAAGATTTTGAACTCAATTCGGACAAGAAAGGTTGTTGGCGCATGGACTTAGAAGGAGCTGCTGCTTTGGCGCACGGAGCTTCTGCAGCTCTTGGAGTGGATTAAGTGGCTCACCAATTTCTCTTTCTTCCAACAACTGAAGCTGGTGGAGGGGGTGCTCTATTTATAGGGCAGATGGTACCCATGCGCCCATAGGAATCCCCATTGGTGCAGGCCAAACAAATTCCACGAAATCCGGATTTGTGCATCGACCAAGCAGCGAGCAGCACGCCCCGCTTTACAGCGCCGTCCACGTCGTGCGCTGACAACGGGATCTGCTCGCACGCTCCCAAGGCACATACGCCGCAGCGCGTCGCACGCTGCAGCAAAAATACAGCTCCGTGTTACACGTTGACAGAGCCGTGCGCCGACAGCGCCTCGCCACAACGGATCCGCGACCTCTGTGACGGAGATGTGGGATCGTGGGACTTCGACCTTATCGTGCAGTCGCTCGGTCAGGGGGTGGCGGACGGGATCCGTAATGAAGGGATCATGCTTACTGATCAGGACGACATTTTTTGGTGGTCTCTCTCTCCGGCTGGGGAGTTCTTAACGAAGTTGGCGTGGGCGGCATCCCGGCTTCCTGCTTTCGGACCCATCTCTCCCTTACCGGCTTGGAGCGGTAGGATCCGAAGAAGTGGTCTATCTTGGTTTGGAGAGCGCTGAGGTGGAAGCTACCTATAGATGAGAGATACTACGTGGTCTCGGGATTCAGATAGTGTCCAAGTGCCACTGCTGTCCTGTATTGGAAGTAGAATCCATTGATCACGTAGTTTCCTCCGGCAACTCGGCACGGTCTCTATGGGAGCAGTTACAGCATATATGTGGAGTTTCCTTTGAGGGGGCCTCTTTTGCAGATACACTGGTGGCTTGGGGTGATGCAATCTGAGGTTAGAGGGTGTATCACGTCGGCTATTATCTGGGTACTTTGGAAGAATAGGAACAACGTAAGGTACGAGAGGTCCTCTCTGAACCCCCTCCTCCTCGGGAAGGAGACGACGAGACAGTTCTCCAAAGCCTGGACTTCCCAACCTGGCCCTTCGACCGACACCCTGATTGACAATATTTTGGGTGGATCTGCTTGAGATCCTTTTTGTGTTTTGAGTTTTGGGTGGATCTGCAAACAACTGATAGATTCAATCAATCAACCTGCTTCTACTCCTCTGTGGCAAGCAAGACATTTGATCGAAGATGCAAGAAAAGCTTCTCAATCTTTTTCTTATTTGACGTTTTCATTTTGTTTTCGAAGTGCTAATGAATGTGCTCATCTATTAGCAGCTTCTGCTCTCATCTCTAATGTTTCTTATATGACATCTCTTCATACAGAGATACCATCTTGTATCGTAACTCATGTTATGCAGGACATGAGCTATGTGACTTCTTTAAGCCAGTAATGCATTACTTGTTTGTTTTCAAAAAAGAGTTTTGGTAGGCCTTGTGCTAACCGTCGGTACCCTGACGTGGCCTGGTTTCATTTTGTGGCCCGCTGGATACTTGTCCCTTTGGCCTCTCACTTTTATATATTGCTTTTTGGTTATATATATATATATATATATATATATATATATATATATATATATATATATATATATATATATATATATATATATCTATCTATATAAGGATAGGGAGTTCCGCTCGCAGAGGCTTGCGGAAGTCCCGTCGTCAAGAGGACGCGGGCCCCCGATCCAGGGCTGGCCCGGAGGGTTGGGTTGTCCTATCCTGGAGCTAATTTTGGTTGTCCCTTGACCCTTTTTGTCAGCTGGTCCTGGTAGTCATTCGTGATCCTGATCTTTGGTGGGATCATACTGAGCCTGGGGGGTTGCCTAGCAGAGGGGGGTTGCCCAAGCCCCAAGGCTTGTCCGGCTTACCCCAGGGCCGGCCCTGCCCCGATCCCATGATGAAGAGGGACAGGATTTTGGCGGGGTTCCCCCTGCAGAAGTTTTGATCCGACTTGAATTTTACTATTTAAGGTTTAAATAAGTCAATATATAACTGATCTCTTTATTGCATAAGGTTTAATTTTACTATTTAAGGTCGAAAGTAACTCGTTTTAGGTTCTCAAACAACTTTTTCGCAGACCCTTCATCAGGCCTTCAGTCGAAGTTTTCACGGTACCATTTCGCTCTTACCATGCAACGTTGATCTAGTTAGCATCATCACCAATAACATGCAAGCACAAGGGTATGCTTGTTCCGCTATTACGCTGCGTCAAATATATATATATATATAATCAGATGAGAAAGTGGAGCGGTCTGTTGGGCGCTCCGCCGACTCTCCCGTGGAGCGGGCTCCGGCTCGGAGCGCCGCCGCTCGCCGGAGCCCTCCCCGTGATCGGCTGGCCATGGTGGCCGGCCAGTTTCCCCTTCGGCTTCCCGGGCCACCCATGGCCCCCCTCCCCCTGGGGCCTCCCCTTCCTCCAGCCGGGATTCCCCCAGCCTCCCCCCTTTCTCCCTCGGCGACGTCGTCTACGGCAGTCCCGTGCCAGGCGCCGGCGCCGAGCCCCTTCCCTCGTCGCGCCACCTCCCGCCGATCCCTTCGCTGCCCCTCGCCGTGCCATCCCCCGTCGCGGCAGCAGCCTTCCTCCCGCCCCCCCTCCTCCCCCCCGCCTTCCCTCCAGCCTCCTCTCCTCCTATCGCCGCCCCCCACCTCCCAGACGTCCCTCCCGTCGCGCCACCTCTCCCCTCAGCCGAGGCCTCCCCTCCGGCCACCTCCCCTCTGAGGTGGTCTCCCCTCCCAGCCCCCTACTGGCCCCCTCCAGCCACCGGTGGCACTGACCCCCTCTCCTCGTCGTGGTGCGTCCCATCGGCTGTGACCACCTGGCCACCTTCAATCCCCGGCTATGGCCCTCCCCCATCCTCGCCGTGGCTCGTCTTCCGCCCTCCCTCTGGGGTCGAGCCCCTCCGTCTCGCCCCAGCCGCCGAGGCTGCCTCTTTCCCAGCCCCGGCACCTCTCTCCCTGAGGCTGCTCCCCCAGTCCCCTCCTCCGGCTCCCGAAATCCCTGCAGCGGCCAGTCTTCCGCTCGTCGCCGACCCCATGGACGTCCCTCCTCCCTCCGGCCGGGCTTGCCCATGCCCGTGGTGCACCAGCCCGCTCGACCTCCATGTGGTATTTTTGGCCCCGTTCAATCGGCCGTAGCCTTCCTCCGCCACTACCAAATTACAGTATTTTAGCGACGGCCATTTAGCGACGAAAATTTTTCGTCGCTATTACCGTCGGATCACCGACGGATTTGTGACGGAATACCGACGGAAAGCAGTGGACAATTTTTTTTATTTTTTTATGTCCATATCCGTCGCTACGCCGTCGATAGGTCGTCGGCCAAGTAGCGACGGTTTTATATCCGTCACTAGAACGTCGCATATTTTGGCGGCAAAAGCCTAAAATATTGGCGCGAGATTTACTGACGACTTAGCGACGGAATAATCCGTCGCTACTCCGTCGCTAATTTCTGTACCCTAACTTAAATTGAACCGACGGGGGGGAAATTTTCATTCCCCCCCAAAACTCTCTCTCTCTTCCCTCTCCCTCTCTCCGACGATCTCCCTCTCTCCGACCGGCGATCTCCCTCTCTCTCTCTAAGGTATGCTCTCTCTCCCCCCCCTCTCTCTCTATCTCCCTCTCTCTCTCTCTCTTTTACGATTTGGGGGGTTGGGGGGCTGTCGTAGTGGTCGAAGAGGGTGTGGGGCAGGGGGGTTTCGCGTACGGGGTGGGGTGGTCGGGGCAAGGGTGGAGTGGGGTGGTCGGAGGCAGGGGGGTCGGGGAGGGGGTCGGGCAGGGGTGGGGGGGGTGGTCTGGGCAGGGGGGTTCGGGTAGGGGGTGGGGTGGTCGGGGCAAGGGTGGGGTGGGAGAGGGGGCAGGGGGGGTCGGGGAGGGGGTCGGGCAGGGGTGGGGGGTGGTCTGGGCAGAGGGGTGGGAGAGGGGGTCGGGCAGGGGTTGGGGGAGGGTCGGGCAGGGGTTGGGGGGGTCGGGGCAGGGGGGGCAGGGGGGTGGGAGAGGGGGTCGGGCAGGGGTTGGGGGGGTCGGGGCAGGGGGGGGCCAGGGGGTGGGAGAGGGGGTCGGGCAGGGGTTGGGGGAGGGGGGTCGGGCAGAGGTTGGGGGGGGGGTCGGGGCAAGGGGGGCAGGGGGGTGGGAGAGGGGGTCGGGCAGGGGTTGGGGGGGTCGGGCAGGGGTTGGGGGGGGGTCGGGGCAGGGGGGGGCGTAGGAGGGACTCTGGAGTCCCCGCGCAGGAGTCCTCCTCCTCCTCTCCCACAGACACACACACACACACACGGACACACACACACACACACGGACACACACACACACGGACACACACACACAGACACACACACACACGGACACACGGACACACAGACACACACACACACACAGACACACACACACACGGACACACACGGACACAGACACACGGATACACACACACACAGACATATATATATATATATATTTTATATATATATATATATATATATATATATATATATATATATATATATATATATATATATATATATATATATATAAAATATATATATTTGTTTATATATATATATATATATATATATATATATATATATATATATATATATATATTTTATATATATATATATATATATATATAGGCATAATTTTAAGTAATTTATTAATAATATATATATATATACACAGACACACGTCGTGAAGTCTAGTATATATATTTGATTAGCTAAGGTAGAAGTTTAGCCTAATTAAGGTTAGTTTTGACAGAGTTGACTTGGACTCCTAATTTGACCTAGAACTAGCCTAGTTGACCTATTTGTATTTCGATTGATATCATATGAATAGTTTGCCTAAGATTTGATTGGGTTGGTTTTAATGTGTGGGTAAATTAGTTTACCTTATTTTAGAGTATGACTACGTAGCTAGTGTGTAGAGTAGTATATGGTTACTAGATCCTAGTGTAGAGTAGTATGTAGAGGAGTATGGCTACTAGTGATATATAGATATGTAGGTCCATGTGTATCTGTATCGGACTATCGCTATCGGTATCGAACTATCGCTATCGGTATCGGACTATCGCTATCGGTATCGAACTATCGGTATCGATCGAACTATCGGTATCGGACTATCGCTATCGGTATCGGACTATCGCTATCAGTATCGACCGTATATACATAGTATCGGGCGTAGCGGATTAGTATCGATCAGTATATAGGTTTGGGTTAAGATCAAGGTTTAAAGTATCGGTATCGGAATAGTAGGCCGAATAGGAGGCCGAGATAGTCGAAAGAGAAGAAGGGAAGAAGGGAGGAGCAGATGGGTCCAGAGCCATGGTGGAGGAGGAGAAGTAACATGAGAGCAGTTTCCGCCGTAACATCTCCTGGCTCTGCTGGCAACTGAAGTCCAGATGCTACAAAGGACGATCCTTCGCTAAAATCGGCTACAACACCCATCAGTTCAAGTTCATTCCTATATGAGTAGATTTCAATGCCATAGAAGCCATCAGTTTGTTGACCTTCCTCTATGGCATTGGAATATACTCATATAGGAATGAACTTGAACTGATGGGTGTTGTAGTCGATTTCAGCGAAGGATCGTCCTTTGTAGCATCTGGACTTCAGTTGCCAGCAGAGCCAGGAGATGTTACGGCGGAAACTGCTCTCATGTTACTTCTCCTCCTCCACCATGGCTCTGGACCCATCTGCTCCTCCTTTCTTCCCTTCTTCTCATTCGACTATCTCGGCCTCCTATTCGGCCTACTATTCCGATATGCGTTTGATACGGTCTACCTAACCTATATACTGATACTAATCTGATACTCTCTGATATTAAGTACATCCGGCTTACTAGCTAGCGGATCCACCAGTTACATGATTATATACTAATTATGTTAGATTGTGATACTAAGTAGCCTCATCGTAGGCCTAGCGTGTTATCCACAAGTTTATTTTTTCTTACGATATGAGTATCGGTATCGGGCTATTAATTCTTATGTTTAGTTTGTCTTACGATACAGATATTCACATCAAATTGAGCATGAATCATTACTTTGTTGATCGTACATAGATGTACAAACGACAATACGAGAGCAGAATTGGTGTGAGTGACGATTTTCAGGCAGGTGTGGAAGTATTTCTTAAGTATGCCATGAGCAAAACTCAGTACATGGACGATAACAAAATCAAGTGTCCATGTGTTAATTGTCACAATAGATGTTTCGAAGAAGTGATGACTGTGAGAGATCATTTGACCCGTAAGGGTTTCGTACGTGATTACGGCCTGTGGTCATCGCAAGGTGAATTATATTCAGAAAGACAGGCTGCAGAAGCTGGTACTTATGCTTTTGATGATAATGCTGCAACGGATGTCCTCGAAGACGACGGATGCTCTGTGGATGATGGAGACATGCAGAACCTTGCACGAGATATGGTGTTGTCACGCCCCGCTCCCGTAGGAGCGATCGTCCTCGCTAAGGCGTGATGCCGCACGGGCCTAGATTGCGCCCGTGCAAGGCCAAGTCCAGAAACGGCCGATTTGATTACTAGGCCACAGAGTCGCACAGAGTGTCCCCATTTGCAGCGAAAAGTAAATGAACACAAGTTGAATACGAAACCAAACTCTTTATTGATATTCCAGAAGTTACAAGCGGCGCTAGGCCGATATTACAGATCGCTCAAGCTCTCTCTCTCTGAAACATAAAAGGCGTGCCAAATGGCTTACAACATGGAAGGATACATGGCGATGTTCCGATACATTATGTCCTGTATAGGGTGCTTCAGCTTCTTGCAACGTCCCAAGGCCCCAGAGTTGGCTTCGCGCCTTGACACGTTCGATGGAAGCTCCGCACCCGCCGGCGACTCCTGCTATCCTGCAAGCATACTGTGGGGTTATCAGTACATTGTTATGCACTGGTGGGGAGGCTGGCTCGCCCACAATGCCATCATTACCAAACACGTTCCATTTACTTTTGTGCACCGTCTATCATTCATTGTCTTTCTAATCTTGCCTTAGGATCAATTTCATGGCATATTGCATAGCCTATCTCGTGTGGCCGAATTCAAGTGTCGCATGAGAAATACATGCACGACTTACCCATACTTACCGTCCGGCCTTCCCTGTTCAAGGTAAACCAAGTTAAACAACAATTCATGTATAATAACACAACACGATTCATGTACGCATTCAATATCGAGTGTGTGTCCCTGTCTCGGGTCTAGCGCGTCGTGGGCATGTTCTAGCACGCCGTAGGCACGTTTTAGAGGGTTACAATTTAAGCATGTTCCGGATATTTCATTCAAGCATGTTCAGGAGTGTTACATATCGAGCATGTTCAGCATGTTACATTTCAAGCATGTTCAAGAGTGTTATATTTCGGGCATGTTCATGTTCAGGATGTTATATTTCGGGCATGTTCAGCATGTTATAATTCAAGCATGTTCTGAGTGTTGTATTTCGAGCATGTTCAGGAGGTACTTGTTCATTTAACTTAGACTACTTTGATTTCAATGCAAGAACTTGCACGTGGATTGCCACCAGCATAGTCCACTTAATCTACATGCACGGGTCGCTGGCTTTACAAGCCATTTAGGACATCCCCTGTGGTAATTCTCAACTTAGCGTAGGGTGATGGCTGGTACACCCCGTTAAGTCTCTTGAATATACCCTGCACTTACGTCTCTTGGTGCCCAAGCCCGCACCCAAGCAGCCCGTAAGCCCCGTATTGATTTTGCCTAGGCCGGCCACGGTTTACCCCCCCAACGCCCGTGCCGCAGAATCCTTCCACATGACGGCCACGGTTTACCCCCCCATCGCCCGTGCCGTTTGTCCACGACCATTTCGTATTATCTTGTCTTTTACTTAGCGGCTATCTCCGAGCCGTAGGCTAACCCTTAGCCATAATGCGTTAACGACCAGGTTGGCGTCCGTACAGCGCGGGTAGCGAGCCCCGTTGCACGTGCCCGTCACACCTGTCGCTAGCGTCTTCCATGTCTTATTCTTTCATGTATTCTTTCTTTTCATGTTATTCTTTTCCTTGTTCGTATGTTCATAGAGTCATTCATGTATTCGTTAATTCGTTCGTGGATTCATTCTTTCACGCATTATGCAACTCCCAGTGTGGGAGTCGCCTTGGCGACCCATCGGTCCCATAGTCTTCCAATGTTGCTAAACTCTACTCGGAGCGACTATGTTGATAGCCTTCCCGTTTCATTGTTGTAAACCATTCATTGTTTTATTGTTTGAACGTATAAGGGACATGAACGTGAGCTTGTGCCTTAGCACGAGCGTAGAGCGCGGTGCGAGCATTTCTATAATTTCCAAGCTCTTTTCTATGTTCTAAACAAGCATGCAAGATGGGATTATTCCCTTAGCTAGGTGCGTTGAATCATTTATTAACATGCATGGTGTTATCGCCTAGCGATTCTCGTGATAGTGTCCGCATTGTTATGTGTCTAGGCTAAGCACAGACGGGTTCATCGGAGCCACCCACCTTAGCGATGTTCGCATCGGCCGAGCGATCCTCCGAGCGCGCCTTCGATAGTCTAAGTCTGGATTCATCTTGTCGGGCCAATGTAAGCCTTGCATCGATTCGCATCGATACTTCATCGGGTCGAAGCAACTCTTCGGGTCGACGGCTCGTTTTGAGTCGTTGCACACGCCGTTTGGAATCGGCGTTCCGCTAGGGCGGAGCGGGTCACTACAGGTGTATGCTGCGGCAGGGCCTAATTTTGATCCGGAGGATCCTAATCCCGAGGCAAAGGAGTTCTATGATATGTTTAAGGACGCAGATACTCCTCTATATCCTGGTTGTGAGACTCATTCCGCACTGTCAGTGACGATGCGGTTGTTGAACATAAAGTCTGATTTTAACTTGGCACAAGCTTGCTATGATCGGATCACACAATTAACTAATGAGGTGTTACCGAAGGAATCAAAAGAGCTCCCAAGAAACTTCTACAAGTCAAAGATGATGGTCCGACAACTGGGACTGGGGTACGAGAAGATAGATTGCTGTCGCAACGGATGCATGTTGTATTACAAAGAGAATTGCGTATTAGAAAGTTGTTGGTTCTGTGATGCAGATCGTTACAAGACAGTACAGGAAAAAGGAAAGTCAACTAGAAAACGACGTCCTTACAAGTATATGCATTACTTGTCGATCACGAAGCGCTTACAGAGGATGTATATGTCTCTGAATACAACAGAACACATGACGTGGCACAGTGAAGATCGCATAAAGGACGAAGGAGAATTGTCACATCCTTCGGATGGGGAGGCGTAGAAATATTTTGATTTGTGTCATCCAGATTTTGCTGCAGAGCCTAGAAATGTACGCCTGGCGCTATGTTCTGATGGCTTCGCCCCTTTCGGACAGTCGGGATCTCAATACTCATGCTGGCCGGTCATTATTACCCCTTACAATCTGCCACCATGGATGTGTATGAAGACTCCTTATATGTTCTTGACAGCTATCATACCCGGTCCCAAAAATCCGACAAAGAACATCGATATATATTTACAGCCGTTGGTGGATGAGCTGAAACAGTTGTGGGAGATCGGCGTCACGACCTATGATATTTCCAGAAAACAAAACTTTCAGATGAGAGCTTCACTCATGTGGACAATCAATGATTTTCTAGCATACGGTATGCTGTCGGGATGGAGTACGCACGGCAACATGTCTTGTCCGATATGTATGGAAAATAGTAAGGCGTTCCGCCTTAGACATGGAGGAAAAACTTCTTTCTTTGACTGTCACCGTCAATTTCTGCCAACGAGACATCCTTGGCGAAAGAACAAGGACGCGTTCAGATATGAAAAACAAGAATTTTCTGAACCTCCTGCCAGATTGTCGGGATACGATATTTGGGAAGATGTAAAGGAATTGCCCACCGCAATGGAAGATCCATCGAACAATCGTGTCGAGGGGTTCAGACAAAGCCATAACTGGACCAAACGGAGTATCTTCTGGGACTTGCCTTATTGGAAAGATAATCTTATTAGGCATAATCTTGATGTCATGTATATCGAAAAGAATGTGTTCGATAATGTCTTCAATACCGTTATGGATATTAAAGGAAAGACGAAGGACAATCCAAAAGCAAGACAAGACATGGCCGAGATATGCAAACGTCATAATCTAAACTTGATACAAAGGGGAGCTGGTGGACAAGTAACTAAGCCGATAGCGCCATACGCATTGAGCAAGGAAGATAGATTAATAATCTGCAAGTGGATATCTACTTTAAGATTTTCCGACGGCTATGTGTCGAATTTGTCTAGATGCGTTGATCTCAATGAACGCAAGCTAACAGGAATGAAGAGTCACGACTGCCACGTGTTTATGGAAAGATTACTGCCCATTGCGTTGAGAGAGTTGTTGCCTTCTGCTGTACGGGTTCCGTTGGCCGAGCTGTCTACATTCTTCAGGGATATCTGTTCAACTAAGCTCACGGTGCAACATATGATACAACTTGAGGAGAAGATTGTCTTAACAATTTGCAAGTTAGAGAAAATATTTCCACCGGGTTTCTTCGACAGTATGGAGCATGTACCGATTCATCTAGCATACGAAGCCCGTGTCGGTGCATCTGTTCATTATCGATGGATGTACCCCTTTGAAAGGTAAATAAAAATCGATATAATTTAAGTGGATTTTACAATTCATTGTTAATTCTCAAGATAATTTGTCTCTCTAGGTATCTACATCATCTAAAGAAGAAAGTTGGCAACAAGGCTCATATAAAGGCTTCGATATGCGAAGCATATCTTATCGAGGAGGTGTCAAACTTTTGCTCAATTTATTTCGATACTCATGTTGAGACAAATCGAAATAGACCTCAAAGGAATGACGAAGACGTTGAGGAAGGAGGTATATTCAATTTAAGGGACAAGCCTATTGGGGCTAGTAAGAAACGGTGGTTGAGTGACGATGAGTATGATGCCGCTCACCGATATGTCTTGTTAAATTGTGACATACAAGAAGTGAGAGATTTGGAGAAGTAAGTGACTACACCTCGTTATAATCTCTAATTTGGTGAGGTAAGTGACTACACTAATTTTTATTCTCTCTAACAGTGTATTTAGAGATGAAGTCAAAATAAGGACACCCGATATTACCGATGAGGGACTTCAAAGAGAGGTTGATTTTACCTTTCCGTCATGGTTTCGAGATTACGTAAGTAACTGAGATAATATGTTATGCGGCTACCATTTAAATATATATATGCAACTAAAACATTTAAAGTTTACAGGTTTTATTAGCTGAACCAAGTACACTCACAAATGAGAGCATTCGTTATTTGTCATTGGGACCGAAGAAGCATGCAAAGACTTGGCCCGGCTATGTCGTTAATGGCTTCAAGTTTAAGACAACTCAACATCCTATAAATGCCGAATTTCTCAATGACGGCTTCAGTACGAAGGATTCTGGTGTTTGCATAAGAGGCACAATCTATGACGACGAGCCGGACTTTGACTATTATGGAGTGCTTCGGGATATTGTAGAATTACAATATAGTGCCCCATTTGATATGCATATTGTTATGTTCAAATGTGAGTGGTTCGATACGACACCAAATATCGGTTGGAGAATCGATAAACAATTTGGATTCGTCGATATAAATCATCGCAGGAGGTATAGAGGGTCCGACACGTTTGCGATAGCAAGTCAGGCTGTTCAAGTCTACTATACAAGCTACCCAAGGCGTCGTAGAGATCGCTTTGACTGGTGGGCAGTATGCAAGATTAAATCTAGAAATACATTCAACGTTGGAGACCCAGCATACCAAGAGGACCAGATCGAAAAGCTCCAATACTTGGGACAACAGTCTTGTGACATGGATGTTGAATTAGAGGTTGATATACCTCTTGCTGATGAAAATAGAGGGGAGGAAGAGGTTGATATACAAGACTTAGATGTCAACCAGGGGAGAAAGAGGCATCTTGTCCCAAGTATTGAGACTGAAGAAGAAGAAGAAGAAGAAGAAGAAGAAGAAGAAGAAGAACTTTATGAGGATGAGGATGAGGATACAAATGAATTCGACGATGAGGATGATGATGATGATGAGGCCGAGGCCGAGGAAGAGGACGATGACTAAATATCGCTATATTTTAATTGTATCTTGAAGCACCCAATATCTAGTCTCGAATCCTAAATTACCCTATTACATTTGGATTTACAATTACAAGTCTAGTGGAACACAAGATGCCCTTTCATCAAAAGTTACAAAAATTGTACTTTGTTGTATTGGTGCGTGATTTTATCAGATTTTGTGTATCTAGCTTTTATTCGTACTTCACTTCTGATTGTAATATTTATTTCAGTTTGGGATATTTGCGTATTATTGTATGAGTTTCTTTTTGCAGATGGCACTCCTAGGCCTACTCGTCTGGGCGGCACTCATCGCCCTGCTGCTGGTATGGATATGTTTAGTTTTATATTCATTTATAAATCTATGTTGTCGGTATTTTGTTTATGTGTTCTATTTACAGGGCATGGTTGCGAGCACCCGTACTGGTGGTGCTGGCCGTGGTCGTGGCGGTGGCGGCGGCGGCGGCGGTGGTGGTGGTGGTCGTGGGCGTGGGCGTGGGCGTGGTGGTAGCGGTCGTGGTCGCCAGCCGCATTCCCCGGATGTGACCTCCGATCCCGACTTGGAGAGCCCGGACACAGGCTCTTCCCGCCGTCATTCTTCCTCGGTGCCACCGACATCGTCGTCGAGGCCTGTGACTCCATCCGCTAGCGGATCCGTTCCGCCACCGGATGTACCAGCGGATGCAGCAGCAGATGCAGCAGGGGGCCCAGCAGTTACTGCAGGGTGGGCCTCGGAGTACCCCGGGATTCAGTTTCATCCTGTTACCGGGGAGTACATGCGCGGACCCGCGGATCCCCCGACGCCACCAGAGAGGCTGGTGGGCGAGTTCCGACGAGAGCTATGGCCCGCTGGTGAATCGTAAGTAAATTTAAGTTAATTTATTAAATTTGTTTCATTTATTCAAGTTAATAATCCAGTCGTTGCTTCTTTATAGGTTTTTCCCGTGGGATGCTGCCCGGATTCTAGGGCGCATTATCCGGGATAACTACCATGGCCCCTACCTCAATTTTTCTGAGGTGCCTCAGGACATGAAGTACGTCTGGCTCGACGAGATGAGGGTATAAATCCGTCGGTGAATTATTAATTATTCTTTAAATCATTAAATTTTTTATTACGTGATATTTGAATTTGTCTGTCAGAGGACGTTCTGGTGGGCCCCCCATCGCGAGGAGGCGATCCGCAGGACCTACAAAGCCGCCGCCGGGAAGAAGATACGGGATGCGGTGTACGACCTTCGTACGGCGCATACGAGGAAGGACTGGATCCGGGCGGAGTACTATGAGCAGATGTTGGAGAAGATGGATACTCCGCAGTTCAAGCTGAAATCGGAGAAAGCTAAGGCTAATCGACAGGCCGCGGGTCTGCATACGGGGGGATCAAGGCCCCACGCATCGACGCGTGCAGATTTGGTGAGATAGCACAAATTCAAATTCATTCTATTATTTAATTTCGTACTGTTAATATACGAAGTTAATTAAATTCTACGTATGCAGGCCCAACGGGCGGTGAAGCAGGGGAAAGAGACGGAGACGGTCACCGCTCACGATGTATTCGTGCATACGCACAAGAGGCGGAAGGACGGGAGCTTCGTCGACGCGAGGGCCGAGGAGACTGATGTAAGTACTTACGTTTATGAGATTTATGTTAGAAATATAATTATTGTTAAGTTAATTAGATAAACTTAGGATTCAGACTATAACTTAGGGAAACATAGGATTTAGATTATAACTTAGGAAAACTTATAGTATAAACACATTCATTGGATAGGCTGCGTATCGTGAGGCACTTAGTCGGCTTGAGATCGAGCCCCCTTCCGAGAATGTCGGCGAAACGACGCCCACCCAGACGCACTCTTCTATGGCCGCTCGCTACGACGACGTGTTCGTAGAATCCGTCGGCGGCGTTAGGAAAGGGCGCGTCTACGGATTAGGTTCCATGGCGCCCTCGTTGCAGCCGTCCCCGAGATATCCACCGCCTCCGCCTCCCCCAGCGCCCCCGGTTGACGATGTGAGGGCGCAGCTTGCGACTCTGACCTCCGCGGTGTCAGATTTGCGGGCGATAGTGTTGGGGCGCTATCCGTCTGCTCCCGGTCCGTCTGCTCCCGGTCCGTCTGCTGGTGCTCCCGGTTCATCTGGTGGTGCTCCCGGTCCGTCTACTGCTGCTGTCGGTGCTTCGGATCGACCTGGTCCTTCTTCCCCCGGACGGCTTTCGTTTAACCGCTCTGCGGACGCCCGCATCGTATCGGATAACACCATCTTGACGCTCCTTGACATGTTGTCGCCAGAGCAGCTATGCGCGCTTCCAGACCATGTCTTGTCCCAAGTGCCGGCACACACGGTGGAGGAGTACATACGCAAAGCGGATGCGGCGGCACGAGCACGAGACGATCCGACGGACGGGGTTTGATTTTGTTTATGTTGTTGGTTTTGTAGACATTTGGATACATTGTATGTTCGGATATTTTTTTTATGTTTGGATAATTTAATGTTGGATATTGGATATATTGTGTTGGTAATATTTTGTTGGATATTGGATACGTTGGATATTGGTGTCGGATATGGATATTTTGTATATGGATATATGGTGTTGGATATTTGATACGTTGGATATTCGTGTTGGATATGGATATATGGTGTTGTATATGAATATTTTGCATGTTTGATATTGTGTTGGATGTGTTGTATAAACAGGAAAGAGTCTGTTTGTAATATTTTTTTTTTCAAAAATTAGAAGTTAACGACGGACTGGCGACCACTCAGCGACGGATAGTCCGTCGCTAACTGGAGAAACTGAGGTTAGCGACGGAGTGGCGACGTAAAAACCGTCGCTACCTGGAGCATTTCAATAAAGCGACGGATTGGCGACGGACGATCCGTCGACCTGGTGCTGTTTGATGTCCATAAATTTTAGCTTTCACGACGGATTGGCGACTAACTTACGGCGGACTGGCGACAAAGTCCCGACGGACTATCCGTCGCTAGCTGTAGGAATTTAATGTATCGACGGATTGGCGACGTAATATCCGTCGCTACCTGGAGAATTTTACATTGAGCGACGGTTTAGCGACGGAATGTCCGTCGACCTGGTTCTGTTTGATGTCCATAAATTTTGCAGTTAGTGACTGATGTTTTGTCGCTAATACGACGCTAATCCGTCGTACACCTCGGCGGATTAGCGACGGCATAACGACGACCTGCCGTATGGGAAAATCTCTGATACGCTTTTACCGACAAATTTACGACGGATTAGCGACGGATATTGCGTATCAGAAAATCATTGATACGGTTTTGCCGACTCTTTAGCGACGGAGTTTTCCGTCGCTAACCCTATATCCTGATACATGTTTTGACGAAAGCTAGTCGGTAATCCGTCGCTATATATATTTAAATGCGCCGACGGTATTCCGTCGCTAAGTCGTCGCTGAGCGACGGAGTAGCGACGGATATGTTTTAGCGACGAGGTTATTCCCGACGGCTGTTTTACCAAAATATCCGTCGGTAATCCGTCGGTATTTATTTTTGGCGACGGACTACCGACGGATAAGGCCGTCGGTAAATCCATGTATTTTGGTAGTGCCCCCCCCCCGGGTCGGGCCGCTCCTCCTCCGGCTCCCCCGGGTCGAGCCCATCCGCCGCAGCTCCCTCAGGTCGAGCCCCTCCCCCCGGCTCCCTCGCGGTGGCGCTACACCCAACCACCCCCTTCCCCTTGGCCGCTCCCCCTCAGCCGAGGATCCCCGCCCGCCCCCCTCCCCTTCGGCTCCCGGCGGATCCCTCTCCGCCGCGGCTCCCCCCTCATCCCCCCCCCTCCCCCCCTCTGGTTCTCCGGCCTCCACCCTCCCCGGCGGCTCCACCCGTACCCCCGCTCCCGGTGGGACCGGTCCTCCTCCTCCTCCTCCTCCTCGGACAACCCCCTCCGGCGGCTCCCTCCGATCCCCCGCCTCCCTCGGGACCCGCACCCCCTTGGGCCCCGCGTCCCCCTCGTGCTGGCACAGCTCTCGGGACCCGTGTTCCCCTCGGGTTGCCCACCCGCCACAGTGGCCCACGTGCCCCGCGTGGATCGGCCACGTGCCCCCTCCCCCTTTGCCCGGTTTTCCCGCCCAGTGCGGACCTCGGGCCGCTCAGCTCTTTGCTCTTCTTTCTTTTTGAATTTTGAACTGGTGCCCGCCTGTGGGCCCAGTTGCTTGTATGTTGCGTTTTCTTTTAATGAACTGTCCTTTTCCAATATATATATATATATATATATATATATATATATATATATATATATATATATATATATATATATATATATATAGGAGCCGGATCGGGAGCCCCGCGGGGGAGCCCCGCGGAAGCCCCGCCCGCCCCTTGGCCGTTGGATCGCGCGGGCTCGCGCGGGCCCCACGCGGGCCCCGCGCGATCCGATGGTGCAGGGGGGGGCGGGGCTTCGACGGGGCTCCGCGGGCGGGGCCATTGATCCGGTTCCATATATATATATATATATATATATATATATATATATGAAACCCTAGTTATTGCAAAACACACAAAACCCAAAACAATATAAGACAAATCAAATAGTCTAAAGGTTGGAGCGAATCTCAGCGATCTCAGTCAGGACGTCATCAATATAAGCCCATGTAAATAAGGAAAATAAGAGATGGTTGATGCATGCAATTCAGTTTGCAGCCATGAAAGCAACACATGAGAAATTTCTTCCAAACAAGCCCTTAGAGATTCATTTATTAGAGTTAAACAAGTACACACAGACGTACATAGTACGTAATGCTAAACCCAAACAAACAAACTGTGCGTGGGTTATTTATTTATTGTCATCATTACTAATTTAGTAGTATGAGGCGGGCAATTTCCAACGAACTCACGCTGTCCTTTAACTGAAGAGCCAACCAAGGAAGCCCTTGTTGGTTTGACCAGGTTCTGTTTGGGTGACATTATTTCCAGTGCCAACTCCAGTGTTGCTGACATTTCCGACCTTGTTCCCGCTGCTCCAACCGGAAACACTGATATCATTGCTGTCGGTGGCAGAGTATCCATAGTTCACCTTTGAAGGCTGGCCAGACTGGAAAAAGTAACAAATTAATTAAGAACCTGGCTGTGAGTAATTAATATTCAATATCATATACATATATGAGAACGAGTGAGTTAATTGAAGAACTGAAAAGAACACTGACCATTTTGCTGATTTTTTTTTTTCTTTGGGTCTGATAACTCAAGTCACCGGATTGTTG
Organism: Iris pallida; assembly: GCA_029216955.1. Lineage (NCBI taxonomy): Eukaryota > Viridiplantae > Streptophyta > Magnoliopsida > Asparagales > Iridaceae > Iris > Iris pallida. The sequence continues at coordinate 543,491 of JANAVB010040417.1, forward strand.
CAAGCAACTCTATGTACTGGAGTGGCCTATTTATACAAGCTAAGCTAAGCGAATATTGAAGCATCATATAAATTATTGGTATTGGGAACATAATCAGAATATGATGTACCCTTTGTTCTACGTTATCCTCTTTGATTTATTAAGGAGGTTATTTTTTGACGTAGTGGTGATTCACTATTCTCATTTCTTCCTTTTGACGTATAAACTGATCACGACTAAAAAAAAGAAAAATATTGCTATTGAGCACTAGAAGTGTACCAAACATATTGAACTTTGAAGAAAATTTTGTACGTATTCTCTTGAATGAGAAAGACCAAAAGAATAGTCTCCTATTTATGCTGTTGTATGATTGTATCTAAAATAATGAGATAGACTATGATAACATCTACATATATATGTTGAAAATCTACGAGTATCAACTACCTACATACAATTATGCTCAAATAAACTAAGATAACAAGTACATTGAATCTTGCATGGATTACGATGATAAAGCTCCCGACCAAGTCATGTTGGGAAAGAAGCGCGGAAACCGTTCCCCCAAACCAGAAAGTCCTGCGAGAGAACCGAGCAAAAGCACACAAACCAAAAACGCCAAACACAATCGCAGACACGAAGATTTTTGACGTGGAAAATCCTTGCGAGAAAAACCACGGGACGATCGGAGTCCAACCCTGAAGAACCTCCACTAATGGAATAAAGAGAATACACCCTCTACAACCTCCTCCCGATCCAACACGGATCACCACGACTCACTTGAAAGAAGAAATTTTTTGATTGCGGACTCAAAAGAACAAGAGATGCCAAAAAATTATTGGAAGCAATCTCTCCTTCACAATAGTCATTAATCCTCTCTCTCTAAGATTGTAAAGCACTCTTGTTTTTTAGATGATTTTACAACTAGTATGCATCACCCTTTTATAAGCCCTTGGTAATCCATACATGGAAGACAATATATATGAAAACTTCCAATATGCATCAATCATATATTCAATGGAAATCCAATCATAATTGGCTTGCCATAATTGGAAACCCAATTATATGGAAAGCTACTATATGAAGGGTGCAATCATAAATATATGATCAAAGTAAATATGGAAATACAATCATATATTTCCTTACCATATATGTACCAAAATAAAATCCATGCACTCCCCGAGCTTCTCAGACACACGGATGGCGCTCGTCGCTCTCCGAGGTATTCTCCACATAGGTTGGGAACCCCACCCACTCCAACAAATCTCTCCCTTCACAACTAGGTGGAGGAACTCGTCATCCCGACGATCCGCCTGCAGTACTCAAACTTTTTCCTTGGTAGAACCTTCGTAAGCATGTCCGCTCCATTGTTATCAGTATGGACCTTCTCAAGCATCGCGTCCTTCTTCTCAACCACATCCCGTATCCAATGATACCGAGTCTCGATATACTTGGACCGGCTATGAAAGGTCTGATTCTTCACAAGGTGAATAGCACTCTGACTGTCGCAAAGCAAAGTATAATGCTCTTGCTTCATCCCCATTTCCTGCAACAGCTTTTTCATCCACAGCAATTCCTTGCAAGCCTCCGTCGCCGCAATGTACTCTGCCTCTGTCATCGAGAAGGCAACACACTTCTACAACCGCGACTGCCACGATACCGCTCCTCCAGCAAACATCATCACATAGTCCGAAGTCGATCGCCTCGTGTCTACATTTCCAACCATATCAACGTCGGTATATCCAACCAGCTTCGGCTCGTCACCACCAAAAGAAAGTCTTCAATCAGCAGTGTCCTGAAGGTATCGTAGAATCAACTTGACCGCACTCCAATGTACCCTTCCAGGATTTGAAAGATACCTGCTAATTGTGCCAACTGCATGAGCGATGTCTGGCCTCGTACACACCATAGCATACATAAGGCTTCCCACAGCTGAGGTATATGGAACCTGCTCCATATCTTCTTTTTCATCCTCGGTAGATGGATACTGCTCCTCAGTGAACTTAAAGTGGGCCGCAAGGGGGCAACTCACTTTCTTCGACCTGACCATACCGAAATGCTGAAGTATCCGGTGAATGTACTTCGTTTGGGACAAGTGTAGCAACTTGGACTCTCTCTCTCGGCTGATCTCCATCCCAAGAATAGTCCTTACTGCATCCAAATCCTTCATAGATAAGGTCGCACCCAGTTGGCATTTTAACGCCGCTATCCTAGTGTCATTCCGACCCACTAATAGCATGTCATCATCATAGAGCAATAAAATGATGAAATCATTCTTGGCAAAGTACCTCACAAATACTGTAACGCTCCAGTCCCAAAATACGTAGGACTAGAAACGTAGACATGTCAGCCGTATAATAAATATACGAAAGCTGTAAAATGCAGTAGAACCATAATTAATCTCATCCACACAAAAATAAGTGAATAAAAGATATCATATAATGATAAAGAATTGTCTTGATACAATATGTTGGGCGGAGACAAATCAACTACCAACAAGTAAGAGAAAATATACGGAAAATGAAATGAATTTGGCGAGCGAAGTGAAGACGACTGTGAAACCCATAGTTTGTAATTAATTATTAAATGGTGTTTTATCATTAAAATTATTATTATTATTATTATTATTATTATTATTATTATTATTATTATTATTATTATTATTATTATTATTTAATATTTTTGGAGTGCAAATGATTTCGAAAATATAATAACATGGCTTTTGATTTCGAACCCAGACCCGAGTCTGAACCCAGACCCGGGCCTGAGCCCAAACCCAAATCCCATTTTCTTTCTTTTAATTCTGATTTTTGACTTGGTTCTAATTATTATTAAAAATATATATATATATATATATATATAATTATTTGAGCTGGTCCCGAAGGACCAGTACCCCACTCCCTCACGAATTGGCCAACCCCCTACTATTTCTCCCTACATGTTCTCCTTACCACCAGATCCCCCAACCATTCCTTAATAACTTCTCTTCCCACCTCTCTCACGAACTCACTCACAGAAGAACAAGCAAATCCCTCCCTCACAGAACAAATAATCCCCAACTCAAGCTCCCCATTACCAGAAGCAAACTTTCTCTCTCACTCACCTCTTTCCCTCTCTGTTCTCTCTAAACCCTCTCTCCCCAACCCGCGGCCACCAGCGCCCCTCTCCCTCGGCGTCGACCCCGGCCAACCATCCTCGGCCGACCACCTTGCGTGGCCGCCCGTCCCCCGACAGCGCCGCCCCGTGAACCGCCGGCCCCTAACCGCGACCCCCTCCGGCGACAGCGTCGCCCTAGCCCCGCGCGCCCTAGCCGAGCTCCCCTCGTGCGCCCCCGTGCGACAGCACCCCCGCCGGCCTCCCTAGGGCCGACCGCCCCCGCGGATCCGCCCTCTCCCCGTCGAACCCCCTTGCGCGGCGACCCCCCCTCAGCCGCCGAGCTCCTCTGGCCTTTCTCGGCCTACGCCGACGTCGCCCCGAGCGCGCCGCTCCGGGTCAGAACCCGACAGCGCTGCCCTAGCTCGCTGATTTTTGGCCAGCGCCCTGGCCAGAGTTTCGGCGACCCCTGGCCATGCCCCGCCCCGATCCAGCCCCGCCCCGATCCAGCCCCTCCCCGACATTTTCCGCGGCCAGATCCGTCTCCAGTAGCCGCTGCCGCCCCCGGCAGCCCTGATCTGCGCGCGCGTAGCCCGTCCCGAGTGGACAGCACCTGCGTATGCTTTCGGCGTGGTTCGTTTTCGATTCCAAGTTCGAACTGTGGATTTGCGCATCCCGAGTCCGAGGCAACCCTTCGGATTCCATCGTTTTGGGTAATCTCTGGTAATCACAGTAGTTCGTCCCCTGTCTTGGTCGATGATGATATCGGTCCCCGGTTTCCCCTTCGAAAATCCGATTAGCTACGTAGTAGATTCGGTTAGCTGCGTTAGCATATTCTGTGATTTTGTCTGCTGGATTTTAGTATGTTGTTGGTTGATTTCGGATTTCCCGGGTATTTCGGGAAGGTTCTGGTGGTTGGAAAATTATTGCGGTGGTTATATTTTCGGGATTATTATTTGGTTGGAACAATTGCAGGTTTTGTGGCGCATTTCCCAGTTTTGGGTTGTCCCGAAATAGAGGAGATGCTGCCCAAATTTTTACAAAAGCTATATTTATTTTGATTTCAAATCGGTTTTCGGAAAATGAATTTTAAAATTGATTTTCGGGCGACGACCGTACCGATCTGTGGGCCCTAGCGAAATGCAAACGCACCGGTTCGACCGGGCATTGAGGTATTAGCTAGATTTGATGATGGACCGAGTCTGAGACTCCAACTTTTATTTTTAATTATTTATTTAATGTTTAAGCTATTTATTATAGTTATTTATTTACTGCATTTTATTTAGTAACTAAATCATTTTCTCTTATTTGTTGTAAAAAGAATTGTACAGAGCATAAGCCCATAACTCTAGGATGATTAGCTGTGCCCATGTATTGCTTAGCATAGGTTTTACTTTCTTTTCTGGGTTGATGTTGATTTTGGGTGGTCTGTTTTGGACGTATAATCGTAGTTAGAGCGTAATCATATGATTAATTAAGAATTAAATAAATGGATAAGATATTAGTAAATAACTAGTTCATGATTTGTCACTGCAAGAAACTATATTTTATAGATGTATTACAAAAATACAAAGTTTTCCAAAGATAATCGGTTCTCGTTATTATTTCCAAATAATCGAATTAATCGGTTTAATCAACGCACGTAGTTGCGACGTAATCGATAGCTGTAGCTTAATAACAATTAAAACCTGACTAGGACTTACTACTAGAGATTGCAACTAGCACACTTAGCCTGGTTATTCAAGGTTCTAAGTCGAGTTCTCAACTGTAGGAACTCGAAGACATACCTGACGTTCCTCCTCGGTACCGACCCTTCTTTCCAGTCATCTAATACAAGGCAAGTTTCGGATTATGTATTCTTGTATTTTTCCTTAGTAATGTTAAGCTGCATGTTAAACCACACTGCTGACACAGAACTCTATCTTGGGGTTCAACTACTGATTGATACTGTTACTGATTGTGGGACTGGGGGAATAGTGTAGACGTTTATGACCAAAGCCAACTGTAACTACTGTAACTGTGTTAGCTTACCCCTCACACACACGGGGATAAGCCATATCATATCGCTAGGATACTACTGCTCAACCCAAGCCGGTCATAGACGTTTGCATATTCAAAACATACTGAACTGTTTTAAACTGCTGAAAATTGTTATTTTAAACTGTTTATCCTGCACTTTCCAATTACTATTTAAGATATGAGATGCATATTTCGTTCTTGCTCCCTCCTGACTGGAGACAACATTTTAGGTAACACTGAGGATGATGAGCTATATCATAATAGCTTTTATGACCCGGTTCTCTACCCTGCGACGATACCGGAGCCGTCTCTGGAGGACGTCGATCCAGTGACTACTGAACCAGATGTTTAGATAGTCTTTCCTTTCTGCATTTCCTTCTTTATTTGGATCTTGTATTTTATTTCAGCATTTCCTTTCACAGTTGTACTTCTGAATATTTTATTTAATGTAGTTTCAAATTCCGAATAGAACAGTTGTGACAAATGTACTAGTGTTGTTGTGAATACCTGCAATGGAACAGCTTACTGCCGCCGTCTCACCACGGTGCAGGCTGGGCATGGTTCGGTTCGACCCATTAACTTGGGATCGGGTCGTGACATGTTTTCAGTGGTGGCCCATGCAAGTCTCGAACCTACGACCTTTGTGTTATCAACATCGGGTAAAGGACTGCCTTTATCTTTCCATCAAACCAGAGCTCATATCCCAGCAACACCTGTTAGGCCACAACCTAGGGACCCTCTTTCTATCCAGCAGACCCTGTCCTTACAATAAGGCATGATGCATACTCGAGGTTCATAGAAAAGGAAGCAGTTGGAGACTGCTCATACAAGAGCCAGAACCATGAGGAATAGTACCTAGAACCGATGTATAGCATCATCTTTTTGGAAGTTGTAACAGGATGTCCTTAGATCAATTATAAGAGTTTTTGCTGTAATTCTCCACATGAATAGAAGTTTTTGTTACACCCTTATGGCAGATGTTTTCCTGATAGTCTCCCCGGATTATCCCAGATCTAGACATAGGATCCACCCCTGACCTAGTCCCTGGCTCTTTTCCTAATTCTAAAGGATGTTACAGAGTCAACCCGAAGGTGGCCAAGAAGATGAAGGACCAGATCAATGAAGGCTCTAGGATTTATTCAGAGTGGAATTTCACCTTAGGGAACACCTATCTTGTTTGTGCCCAAGAAGGATGGAACAACGGATGTGTATCGATTACCAGACACTAAAGAACAAGTACTTTCTGCCCGGATCGAGGATCTGTTTGATCTGGTTGTGTGGAGTTAGGGTGTTTCGAAGTTTGACTTAAGATTTGACTACCATCAAATCAAAGTCAGGAAAGAGGACATTTCCAAGACGGCGTTCAAACACCAAGTATGGGTAGTTTTCTTTGGTCATGACGTTGGACTGACAAATGCCCCTGCTGTGTTCATGAATCTCATGAACAGAGTTTTTCCATGAGTATTTGAATCAGTTTACCTTCTCCATAGATAAAATTCGGATATTTAAAGACTGAAGAAGAGCATGAAGAACATCTGAGGAAAGTTCTGGAAACTTTGAAGAAAAAGAAGTTTATGGTAAGTTATCTGAACGTGGATTTTCTTTGACAAAGTAGACTTTTGGCCATGTTGTCAAGAGAAGAAATTTCGATGGAAGATAGCTGTTGTTGAAGAGTGGTATACCCCAAGTTCAATTCGGAAGTTTCTTGAACTTGGCCGGTTACTATCAGAAGTTCGTGAAGGATTTTGCCAAGATTGCTGAGCCGATGGCGAAGCTCACTTGGAAGAATAAAGAGTTCATCTGAACGAAAGATTGCCAGGCGGCATTGAGGAGCTGAAGAAGAGACTTACCACTACACCAATCCTTGCGCTACCCGCAGGAACCGGTGGGTTCTAAATTTACAGTAATGCCTCTGGAAAAGGACTGGGCTGTGTTCTTCAACAACATGGAAAAGTAATTGCTTACACATATAGGCAACTACAGACTCATGAGGAGAATTATCCCATACCTAATTTGAAATTTCCTGCAATTATCTTTACTTTGAAGCTATGGAAGCATAATTTTTATGGAAAGGGAGTGAAATATATACGGACTACAAAAGTCTGAAATATGTCTTCACTCAGAAAGGGCTGAATGTTAGACTAAGAAGATGGCTGAAGCAGATGAAGGATTTCGACATCAACCTACAGCACTATTCAGGTAAGACTAATGTGGTCGCTGATGCACTTGGTCGATACTAATGGCGAAGTTCATAACCAAGGACTAGCACCTGCTAGAAGACATTGAGAAGTTTGGACTGGAGGTTATACTATCTGGAGAAAGAAGGACGGAGCTGGATGCTGATTTAGTATTGATGAAGTTCGAGGCTGAGGGACAAAATCAAGAGAGCGTAGTCCCAAAACAAGGCACTTTGCAGGCTTAGAGATCAAGTGTTGGCAGGAACACTCGAGGGTTTCTAAATTGGTCAGCATTGGAACTCTGAAGAATGGTACGAGACTTTGCGTATCGGCTGACAAACGGAGGAACGAGTTGATGAAAGAAATGCACCAGTCGCAGTATTCCATAAATTCAGGAGATAATAAGATGTATCGAAATATGCCTCCATTGATTGGTGTTATGGAATAATGAAGGACAATTCCAGGTATAGGATTAGAGGTGAATTTGTCAACATGAGGAATTTAGCAAGAGAACAACAAGTTTGTTGGAGCCGCTGGACAATTCGGAGTAGAAGTAGAAGCATATAACAATGAACTTTGAGTAAGGATTGCCTTGTTCCCAAGGAGGGAAGGGCACCAATTGGATTTTAGTAAACCGACTGACTAAGTCAGCACACTTTATTTCCTTCAAAGTTGGTTTATCCACTAAGAAGATGGCAGCATTGTACGAGAGGCACATCTACCGGATTCATGGAGTACCGCGGGACGAGCAAGCAGAGAGGTCAATCCAGACGCTTGAAGATGTATTGGGATTTGCGTCTTGGAATTTGGTGGGTCTTGGGAAGACCAAATTGTATTTGGTGAAGTTTTCTCCTACCAGAGGAACAATCAGTTTTGACGGAGCTGGAAATTGAGGCCAGCTCAGACGCTACATTTCGGATCCGAGTCACGTTTTGAATAATTCAGAGCTGAAGATTGGACTCAACCTTTCAGTGCCAGAGAAACCAGTTGCAAGCGTAGACAGAGGTGAGAAGAAGATCGGAATTTGAGCCATCACATAACTCCTATTTCTTATCTTTTCGTTCTAAACTTGACTGATGCTACTAAGTTAGCCTAGTTTTGCAAGCTATCTCTTTTCAAGCTTGATCATGACAGTATTTTATTGGGTGCACCCACTAATATATTGTCTAATCAGGACCGGTGCATGATGGTCTGATCAACCTCATGTACTTTGGTTCGCTTTTGTATTTTTCTGCGTGGATGATATCATAAATAAAAACTTGTCCCTAAACCGTCTCATCCACGACTGTCTTGGAAATTTTTATTGTTGGACCTGAGTTACGGGCGTAGTACCCGTAGCTGTTTGATTCTCCTACCCTGCCTTTAAATTTCGAGGACGAAATTTTCTAAGGAGGGAAGATTGTGAAACCCATAGTTTGTAATTAATTATTAAATGGTGTTTTATCATTAAAATTATTATTATTATTATTATTATTATTATTATTATTATTATTAAATATTTTTGGAGTGCAAATGATTTCGAAAATATAATAACATGGCTTTTGATTTCGAACCCAGACCCGAGTCCGAACCCAGACCCAGGCCTGAGCCCAAACCCAAATCCCATTTTCTTTCTTTTAATTCTGATTTTTGACTTGGTTCTAATTATTATTAAATATATATATATATAATTATTTGAGCTGGTCCCGAAGGACCAGCACCCCACTCCCTCACGAATTGGCCAACCCCCTACTATTTCTCCCTACATGTTCTCCTTACCACCAGATCCCCCAACCACTCCTTAATAACTTCTCTTCCCACCTCTCTCACGAACTCACTCACAGAAGAACAAGCAAATCCCTCCCTCACAGAACAAATAATCCCCAACTCAAGCTCCCCATTACCAGAAGCAAACTTTCTCTCTCACTCACCTCTTTCCCTCTCTGTTCTCTCTAAACCCTCTCTCCCCAACCCGCGGCCACCAGCGCCCCTCTCCCTCGGCGTCGACCCCGGCCAACCATCCTCGGCCGACCACCTTACGCGGCCGCCCGTCCCCCGACAGCGCCGCCCCGTGAACCGCCGCCCCTAGCCGCGACCCCCTCCGGCGACAGCGCCGCCCTAGCCCCGCGCGCCCTAGCCGAGCTCCCCTCGCGCGCCCCCGTACGACAGCACCCCCGTCGGCCTCCCTAGGGCCGACCGCCCCCGCGGATCCGCCCTCTCCCCGTCGAACCCCCTTACGCGGCGACCCCCCCTCAGCCGCCGAGCTCCTCTAGCCCTTCTCGGCCTACGCCGACGTCGCCCCGAGCGCGCCCCTCCGGGTCAGAACCCGACAGCGCTGCCCTAGCTCGCTGAATTTTGGCCAGCGCCCTTGCCAGAGTTTCGGCGACCCCTGGCCGTGCCCTAGCCCCGATCCAGCCCCGCCCCGACGTTTTCCGTGGCCAGATCCGTCTCCAGTAGCCGCTGCCACCCCCGGCAGCCCTGATCTGCGCGCGCGTAGCCCGTCCCGAGTGGACAGCACCTGCGTGTGCTTTCGGCGTGGTTCGTTTCCGATTCCAAGTTCGAACTGTGGATTTACGCGTCCCGAGTCCGAGGCAACCCTTCGGATTCCATCGTTTTGGGTAATCTCTGGTAATCACAGTAGTTCGTCCCCTGTCTTGGTCGATGATAATATCGGTCCCCGGTTTTCCCTTCGGAAATCCGGTTAGCTACGTAGTAGATTCGGTTAGCTGCGTTAGCATATTCTGTGATTTTGTCTGCTGGGTTTTAGTATGTTGTTGGTTGATTTCGGATTTCCCGGGTATTTCGGGAAGGTTCTGGTGGTTGGAAAATTATTGCGGTGGTTATATTTTCGGGATTATTATTTGGTTGGAACAATTGCAGGTTTTGTGGCGCATTTCCCAGTTTTGGGTTGTCCCGAAATAGAGGAGATGCTGCCCAAATTTTTACAAAAGCTATATTTACTTTGATTTCAAATCGGTTTTCGGGAAATGAATTTTAAAATTGATTTTCGGGCGACGACCGTACCGGTCTGTGGGCCCTAGCGAAATGCAAACGCACCGGTTCGACCGGGCATTGAGGTATTAGCTAGATTTGATGATGGACCGAGTCTGAGACTCCAACTTTTATTTTTAATTATTTATTTAATGTTTAAGCTATTTATTATAGTTATTTATTTACTGCATTTTATTTAGTAACTAAATCATTTTCTCTTATTTGTTGTAAAAAGAATTGTACAGGGCATAAGCCCATAACTCTAGGATGATTAGCTGTGCCCATGTATTGCTTAGCGTAGGTTTTACTTTCTTTTCTAGGTTGATGTTGATTTTGGGTGGTCTGTTTTGGACGTATAATCGTAGTTAGAGCGTAATCATATGATTAATTAAGAATTAAATAAATGGATAAGATATTAGTAAATAACTATTCATGATTTGTCACTGCAAGAAACTATATTTTATAGATGTATTACAAAAATACAAAGTTTTCCAAAGATAATCGGTTCTCGTTATTATTTCCAAATAATCGAATTAATCGGTTTAATCAACGCACGTAATTGCGACGTAATCGATAGCTGTAGCTTAATAACAATTAAAACCTGACTAGGACTTACTACTAGAAATTGCAACTAGCACACTTAGCCTGGTTATTCAAGGTTCTAAGTCGAGTTCTCAACTGTAGGAACTCGAAGACATACCTGACGTTCCTCCTCGGTACCGACCCTTCTTTCCAGTCATCTAATACAAGGCAAGTTTCGGATTATGTATTCTTGTATTTTTCCTTAGTAATATTAAGCTGCATGTTAAACCACACTGCTGACACAGAACTCTATCTTGGGGTTCAACTACTGATTGATACTGTTACTGATTGTGGGACGGGGGGAATAGTGTAGGCGTTTATGACCAAAGCCAACTGTAACTACTGTAACTGTGTTAGCTTACCCCTCACACACACGGGGATAAGCCATATCGTATCGCTAGGATACTACTGCTCAACCCAAGCCGGTCATAGACGTTTGCATATTCAAAACACACTGAACTGTTTTAAACTGCTGAAAATTGTTATTTTAAACTATTTATCCTGCACTTTCCAATTACTATTTAAGATATGAGATGCATATTTCGTTCTTGCTCCCTCCTGACTGGAGACAACATTTTAGGTAACACTGAAGATGATGAGCTATATCATAATAGCTTTTATGACCCGGTTCTCTACCCTGCGACGATACCGGAGCCATCTCTGGAGGACGTCGATCCAGGGACTACTGAACCAGATGTTTAGATAGTCTTTTCTTTCTGCATTTTCTTCTTTATTTGGATCTTGTATTTTATTTCAGCATTTCCTTTCACAGTTGTACTTCTGAATATTTTATTTAATGAAGTTTCAAATTCCGAATAGAACAGTTGTGACAAATGTACTAGTGTTGTTGTGAATACCTGCAATGGAACAGCTTACTGCCGCCGTCTCACCACGGTGCAGGCTGGGCATGGTCCGGTTCGACCCATTTACTTGGGATCGGGTCGTGACAACGATCCAAGCGCAATCATCCTCGAAGAAATAGCGATGAACACGGCTAGAGCTAGAACACCTGCGAAAGATAAGAGCACACACCTGGTGAGATAACCAGGTCCTCAGAGGGACGTAACAAGACACATAATATCATGCCAATAACTGAATAAATAAAGCTCAAAAGAAAAGTATATGTCTAAACAGTTAAAGGTCCTGACCATTCTATGTGTAAATGCATTTTGAAGACAACGTTCCACACAAGGGCTCTCGAGACTAGAAATACGGCACGCTAGCGTTTCAACCAAGGCACTAGTGGCGTCTAGAGAAAAGTAAATGCACGGCCACTAGCTCTTGGGTGAGTCACTAACGGCAGCTAGAGGAAAGTAAATGCACGGCACATTTGTGTTTCAACCGAGGCACTAGTGGCATCTAGAAAAAAGTAAATAAGTGCACGGCGCACTAGCTCTCGGCTGAGTCACAAATGGCAGCTAGAGAAAAGTAAATGTGTGAAAGTCCTTGCGCCTAATAACTGTCTTCACCCTCCCCATGCACTACTCGTGCTAAATCCACACCACGATATTTCTAATAACTGCTAAGTCCTCTAGACAAATCTATTAGCAGTTATATCCTAACGTTCGTCCTGTACGCACCGATGTACGGTCGGTACGCAAGTTCGAATCTATATGCGACTCGCAACTACGTGGCACACATGTGTCGAGCCAATGAATGCGGCACAAACACTACACCAAAATAGCCATTTTGGAACACTAGGCGTTTTTCAATCTGGAACACTTATTTACCGTACCTAGGTTTTGGAACGGACAAAAACAGTGCCAAAATAAAAAAGCGTTCCAAATATTTTTCTTTTTATTTTTAATAAAATTTATTTATTTTGGAACGCACCCAAACCATTCCAAATGAAACTTTAACACAAATTAAATCATATGCTTTTCACGTGTATTTAGCAAAAAGCATACAAGTCCCTGTCACATATCCTTTCTCTTTCCTTTTTTTTCACAATTCCCTCTATCAAATTCTCTGGCGGGAACTAAAAACTCGCCTCCTCACAACGCGGGATCTCGTCTGAGATCACCGACGGGATCACGACGTTGGGATCACGGATCACGGCCGTCCTCGTCTCTCTATCGTCATCGTCGGATCATCGTCGGATCTCTCGTCCGTCTTCGTCTCGCGTCCACGTCTCGCTGTCCTCGGCTCTCCCTGTCCTTGTCTCTCGTCGTCTTCACACTCGCTTGAAACCCTAAGGTATTTGTATGCTCTCTTTTTTATGCGTATGATTGAAATCTATGATTATTTTGAAACCCTAACATATTTGTATGCCCTTTTTATTTTTGGTTTATTTGCAAAATATTGTGTTTCTTCTTTGGAATTTTTTGTTAGTAGGTAGTTTCGGAGAAACATTGTGATTCTTCTTAGGTAGGAATTTTTCAACTACTTCTAACGGTTAAATTAATGTTCTGTTCCCAAGTAGACTACTTTTGTTCGACTAATTTTGATGGTTAAATTAATTTTTCAACTAATTCTTCATGTCTGCTATGTGATTGCAAAAAAAAGTTCTTGTCCGACTGCAATTTGTCGGACATGCATGCTATTTGTGCTGTTGTCTGTCATATAGAATTAGTTATAGGCACTTCAAAGTTTCTGATGGCGTCAAAAAGTCATCAGACTTGGTAGAAATATAAAATCAAAATTGTTGAGGAGGTTCTATGAGCAAGGATGCATCAAGAAAAAGGAACCTTTCCATGTAGAATAAGTTTAGACATCCTGTTACATGTCAGACACACTATTTATATATAGTTTATGTTATACTACTAGTCTAGGACAAGAGATGTATTCAGTAGGTGTAGCTTGTTGTATCATTGCTGCTTGATGGTTATGGAGTAAGATTGAAATAATGCTTGAATGATAACATCTAACTTATTAAAAATTACGATTTGTAGATGTGTTATAATCAAAATTTCGTTTAATTTCTTGAGATAAAATTTACCTTCTGTTGAATCGCTATAATACTATATAGAATCTTCTTATGAAAATGGAGTTTGGTATGCTAGGAATATACTATGCATAGTGAGAGGAGTATGCCTGGCTATGGAGCACTATCCTTGATACAATATGACCATAGCACTCTGCCCTACCCTGACACTACCCTTCACTGCACCAAACATTGGTCACATATCCCACTTGCCCATTATGTCATATATATACTGTGTTACTTCTGTTCCTAACCTTGTTAGTTTGCACCCATGTATGCTTCACGTGTGAACATTTACTACCCCTGTCACTACTCTCATCTAATCTTATAAGTAACTACTTGGGTCTGTCCTATATAGGCATATGGGTGGGTGTCTATCCACTTCCTAGGTATCTAGATGCATTTCAAAGGATGTTTTCTCTGTTGCCTTCCTGCATTACAGAACATGCATTCAAAAGTCATAGAATTGTACTAGTCCTACAATTCTGTTGCTCAATTTTGCAGTACACAGGTGATGGCAAACCTACCCATACTAACTACACTGGTGGGGTATCCAGGTACCTATCTAGTGTTGTCACTACTATCTTAGTCCATTTCTTATCTTTCTTGTTGCAATATAGCTGTACAAAGTGATCCCCATATTCCTATCCACATGTAGGTTTCTTTACTCATGCATCTACTTGATTGTTGCCCTTCCTTAGTTAAGGAAATGCCCCCTGCAGCCTCGAATGGTTATGGAGCATAATCTTATACTTCTACCATTCTCAGATTTCGAAAACAAGTCGTAATACTGGTACTCCTTTGTTTCCTGTAGAAATTTGTATAGGAACAGTGCCAGTAGTCTAATATCTGCTGTCCCTATTCAAACTGGTATTCCATACCCGATCTTAACCACATTTGTATACTTAAGTTGTGTCATTACCAATTTCTCACATCTTAATAGCTTTATCGAAAAATATATGGAGAAAAAGTAACAGCACAGTAGTAGCAATACATATTACAGAATTGCCTAAGGTGCCAGATAAGGTTCTAATTTAGAAAAAGTGGGTTCAAGTCTCATCATCCATTGGTGTCAATTTAATACAAGGAAAGTCCACATAAAGGCTATGTATTGGTTATAAGAAGCAAATCTAATAGAACAGTTGGGGTTTGATACCATGAAATCTTATATATCACTGTGTAGACTACTCTTTAAGCCATACCTACCCAGGGTGCATCTTCCTTTAGGATTTCTTGCTAGGAGTTGTCCCAAGATATTGGTTGACCCTATACTTCACATGTCCTATCCTACTCACTCAACCTACCTCTATGAAACAGGGGCAGTGTCATATATCTCTGCTACATCTTTCTACCTACTTAATTTGTTGGCTGTCTGATATGAGGCCTATGTCTACGGCTATGTCACTTTGTGGGTCAACATCTAACCCCTTTTAGACTGAACGGCCATGGGTTGTAAATCCTACACTCCTATACTACTCCCAGACTTTTGAAGACAACCCCCATATATTCTGGGTCCTTACTTCACTCAAAAGGTATCTGCAACAGGAAATTAATTTTTCTATTATTTAGGCTATACTAGGAGATCCCATGCTCTTGTTTACTGATACATCTGAATATATCAACCCTCCTTAAGATACTCGTTCAACAGGCAACACAGGTACTCTATGATTCATTGTTTTCATATCCATGGATAGCTCTTGCCACCATTGGTAATATGTTTCCTGATGTTTGGTTGAGTCGAATGTATCATTACTGATACATTGGACGAATATGGTGTGTAACAACAATCTGGTACCAAGAGTTAGATTTGTAGTTCGAGTATCAACTCTGATACTAAAATCAAATATAGTATCCAACACCAAATCTGATGTAAGGGTCGAATAGGATACTAATACCAGGTCTGACACCAAAGCATACCATTCGAATACCAAGTGTCAACCCGGACACCAATTAGTCCATACTGCCACCTATATAGCACCTCATGTCTTGCTTTTAAACTCTGAACCCAATCAGATATCAGGTATCCAATCGAATACCAAAATTTGAAACTGATACCATGTATACAAAAGTGCAATCAGGTATCAATCCGATACCACTGTCGAATCTGACATTAACTAATACCAAGGGTCGCCAATGATATCAAGAGTAACTCTGACACTTAAAGGTCGGGTATGATATCAAATCTCTAAAACGAGAAACTTATCACCCGTATATTGAAATGTGGTCAGATGAGTTCAATGATATCCTCTATAAGGAAGGTTAGTAGATCACCCGATCCCATGAAACTTGAGTTTACTGCAAAGTTTATGTTTTATCATTATCTGAATTTTCAAGTACACTTCTAATCTGATATTAGAAAAATACAATCTGTACTTAATGAAGTAACAATAAACTGGTATCAAGGAAACTATTTTTTGTGTCCATAGAAATCACCATCTCATTGGAGGTTGTATATGGTTTAGATGTGTAAATCCATTATCATTTGTTCGAGACTTTGATATTTGGTCGATTTAATGCCAACTGAACTGTTTCATTTTTATTTTATTTTTTTAGAAAAAAGGATGCGACCCAGCCAAATTTTATTAAAAGTGGAGCAAATATATAAAGAGTACATGGAACAAAGTTTCATCTACATAAACATCTTGTTCTAAAATGTTATCCATGTGGAATGAACACACCTGAGTAATTACGCGATGTAGTGTTGATATTAGTGTTCAAATAATCGTAAGGAAGTCCCAGCTCCCAAGTATCATTTATTTGTTTATCCCTTGT
Organism: Iris pallida; assembly: GCA_029216955.1. Lineage (NCBI taxonomy): Eukaryota > Viridiplantae > Streptophyta > Magnoliopsida > Asparagales > Iridaceae > Iris > Iris pallida. The sequence goes on from JANAVB010040417.1 coordinate 560,003, forward strand.
GATGAAGGAGCAACTCTATTCCAAACATGTAAATGAGAGAAACTTTTGAATAAGTTCATTCTCATTCGAAGATATATCTTTGCATGTTTTTTGGTTTATCTTATCCCAAATGCACCACAAGAGTCTTAGAACTGCACAATCCCACAAAGTTCTATGTTTCTTTTGAATAATTTTTTTCCATGAACCCCAACTGTATTTAATAGTCTGGTAAAACCATGGTTAATTGAAGCAATTAATGATTTGTCCCCAAAGCAATTTGGCAATTAGACAAGCAAAAAATATATGAGACCAACTTTTCTCATCAACTGCACAAATAATACATAAGTTGTATGAGAAAACCTCTTCTTTGCAACTGTTAAATTCTTCCTTTCGAGACAAGCCACCAACGAAATTTGATTTTAAGATGAGGAGATGCCTTCCATATGACATTGATATGATTCCAAGTTAACGCCAATAGAATTGACATTTATTCGGTAAGCATTTGATGTACTGGGATGATTCTTGTAGATAATGTTATTAAACTGCTTCTGCTACTATCTACAATATATGTAAGGTCAAACTCATCTCGTCGATTTGACCGTATGATATTGGATTATGGGCCATTAATTGTAAGCCAGCCAGGGTATTGAAAGATATCACTAAGTCACCTTGTTCACTGTCTGCTACTGGTGAGTGAGTGCAACTTTCTATATCAGCAACTTGTAGGAGGTCTGCTTAGTTGACAAACCTTTTGCAGAAACTTTGCCATGGAAAACTTAGAACTTTGTATGTCCCACAAAAACTTCCTTTGAGATGTATTAAGTGGTATCATGTTAGGACGTATTGTTGGAAGGAAACGCCTTTGGTTATGCATGTTTTAGCAATTTCAATTGTAGTCTACTCACTCTACATTCTTAGTTAACAGATAGATGTATGGTAAAGTTAACATATACTTCAAACTGTCTGCTACTGAATCTTTTGATCCTGAAGATCCAATTTTGAAGTTTCCAATTGTCTTGATCACATCTCACGTGGCAGGGATTACTGAATATTCTTATCGACAAATGGCTAAGTATGCCCATTATAATCAATTACTTATGATTAACTTATAGTCCATTACAATCTATTACTGAATATTATCTTGAAAAGGAACATTCTGGATGCCATGTGTTGCTTTGTGACGACAAGGTAAGAAATGAGTTTCATGTCTTCAAATTTGTTATTGGAACAAGCTTAGGTTTTGGTTCCCTTTCTAACTGAACTTTTTACCTTTTACTTGCATTTAGGTGTATGATCTCTCAAGGATGCATCGGCTTTTTAGTAGAACACAACCTTGGTCAAACAATAAGGTTGTTGTCTTGAAATGATACTTTAGGTTTCAAACAAAGACTGCCATCTTCAAACAATAAGAAGGTGGGTGTTTCAATAAGTAGATACTTTATGTTTCTATATCTCAAATGGCAGTTGTCTTACAAATTAATTTATATATGTTTCTATGCTGTATAAAATATAGAGTTTACTTGTAGAATTTAGAGTATTTATCTTGTAGTTTGCATCTTGTGTTGTTGAAATACTATTGTTCTGAATCAAATTTAGTGTCATTTGACTATATATAGATGGTTGGAAGAGGCAGCATGAAGGTAGTAGAGGTTCTAAATGCTTGCTTTATTGTTCATATCTGATGCAGGAATTAGGAGGCTGCAAATTGTATGAATATTGACAAACACATCTATCCCATCCTGCTCTTCACTGGACGAGGTTGTAGTTAGTCAGGCATTGACGCGTGTAACAGAAGCTCTATTGAAGGTTTCATTGAAATGCCAGCGATCGTTACATGTTTGATATCGATACTCTCCGATGCAGGCCCAATGTCCATCCAATAATGGAAGAGTTTGATCACAAAGCGATAGGAAGGTTAGTAGAAATGTGGTCAGATGAGTTCAACAGGCTATGCTAGGAGACCCCATGCTCTTGTTTACTGATACATCCCTCCTTAAGATACTCGTTCAACAGGCAACACAGGTACTCTATGATTCATTGTTTTCATATCCATGGATAGCTCTTGCCACCATTGGTAATATGTTTCCTGATGTTTGGTTGAGTCGAATGTATCATTACTGATATATTGGACGAATATGGTGTGTAACAACAATCTGGTACCAAGAGTTAGATTTGTAGTTTGAGTATCAACTCTGATACTAAAATCAAATATAGTATCCAACACCAAATCTGATGTAAGGGTCGAATAGGATACTAATACCAGGTCTGACACCAAAGCATACCATTCGAATACCAAGTGTCAACCCGGACACCAATTAGTCCATACTGCCACCTATATAGCACCTCATGTCTTGCTTTTAAACTCTGAACCCAATCAGATATCAGGCTGCTTTTAAACTATATTTGATTTTAGTATCCTACTAACTATGAAGAGCTTATTCATAAATGTTTCGTGTTGTTTATATAAAACGAGAAACCAATTAGTCCATACTGCTTTTAAACTATATTTGATTTTAGTATCCTACTAACTATGAAGAGCTTATTCATAAATGTTTCGTGTTGTTTATATAAAACGAGAAACTTATCCAGAATATTATGATCTTTCTGCAGGTAAATTTCCTGCGGCAGCCTCAACCAGAGAAGGATTCTCAATCTTTCTCACTTATTTATTAGAATGGCGAACGATCACTTGACTTGGTAATGTTTCCCCTTGAGTTTGTTCTCTTGTACTTGTTGGTTATATGTGCTGATTATTTGCTCCAATATCATTTTTGGTGTATAGATATGCAAAGATAGGGAGCAGGTTGAGTCTTGGTTTTTAGGCTTGACCGCCTTATTGTCGGCTTCTCTTCATCCAAGAACTCTATCTAGCCTAAGAATCGACAGGGTCGCGCAGAGCTGTGCTAGCAGCCCTATCGGCCATGTACAAAGGAAGTACAAACTAGGACCTCTACAAGATTCACAGTTCTTACAGGTTTTAAAACACATTACCAATGTTATTGTTGAAATCTTGTCAAGGTTCCATCTGTTCCAACTAACATTATATTGGTTTCTTCTTTTCTTACAAAGGTACGCAGTTTACATGGAAGTCCTCCGCAGTAACTACTAGACAAGTTCTTTTCGGATACCGCTAGATTCCTCTGATCTTTTTTTACTCTTCGAGGCAAAGAACGTTGTCGGATGTGCAACCTGTGCTGGACGAAATGCTACCAATATTCCCTCGTGTGTTATCAAGCAGTCCAAAGAACACTAGAGTGTCGGAAGAATAGAGAATGAGATCGACTCCTAAGATCAGCTCATCGTATCATGGGTCTCTAGCGATAGATAAGGCTGATACTCTCAAGTGTCAGAGGAATGGAAGAGGAATTGTTCACAGCTCTAAGACTGATACTCTCAAGTGTCAGAGGAATGGAAGAGGAATTGTTCACAGCTCTCAGATATTATTTTAGCATGATAGTTAGTTTAGTAAAGTTGTATTAACAATATTTATGTAATACATTTTGAACTTATTAGTCTATGTAGCTTTAACATGAACTATTTTGCATGTATTTGTGCTATGGAAGTTTGTTTACTTTCATTTATATTTTATGAGTTATATTCATAAAATCTTACGATTACAAGATATTGCCAATTGCCATTTTGTTACAAACTTCTTTAGACTTTCTTGAAATTCTACAGGTTTTGTAATTCATAGCATAACCACTTATGCTGTAATATATTGTCTATATATTATTTATGATGTGGACAACAAAGTAGGAACAAAATTTGTCCTTCACAAACTCGGAACACTTTTTAGTCGTTACAGTAAATGGGCAAAAAAAATCTAAAATACTATGTTAGGAACGCATTTATGGTGTTCCAAATCTGGAACACATTTTAGCCATTCCAGTTAGTAAAACATAAACTAATCTGAAACACTTTGTTAGGCACGCTTTATTGGTGTTCCAAATCTGGAACGCCTTTAAACCGTTCCAATATATGTTTCTTGGAACACTTTGTTGACACAAAGTCACAGTCAACCAAATATTGACTATATTGACTAAATAATATTTGTATTTATTCAATACGACACACGACGACTGCATTCAGTTCAAGACAGATGACAGCTCAGTCTCCAGCTCTTAGTGTGTTCCGGAGTCTGTATTTTATATTTTCATTGAGTCTAGACTGGTGTACTCTGAGTCATGCTGAGCTCTTGGAACTTGGTCTTTAACCTACCTAAAATCCCAAGCTCCACAGAACCAAAAACTGCCCACTGGTCCCCTTTTGAACCACTCTGTGCTCTGGAGACAGAGTTCGGGCCGAACTCTGCCTCCACACAGAGTTCGGGCCGAACTCTGTCCCCTAGAAATCAGGAACCCTAATTTTAGGGATAGCTGGTTGCTAGTTGTCCAACGGCCAAATTTTTGAATTTTCCTACCCGAATTCTGGCCGAATTCTGCCTATAGAAACACTATAAATAGGGCATGAATTCTCTCATTTCAATCCATCCAATCTTCTCTTCTCTTCTCTCTTATAAGCTCAATAAGCCATACCCTTCCCATCTACTAGCCACAAGCCTCCTAAGTCTCGAGTGCTCAGCATCTCTCAGTTAGGATTCTTGTGCAAGAGTCGAAGAAGTCGCTTGGACAATTCCAAGCAAATCGCCACTGCGATCCTCTGTTAAGAAGTTAACGGCTCTTCTGAAGAAAAGGCACGGGTTGTAAACTACTATTTCACAAATAGTGGATTTAATCCTGAGCTAGAGTTCTCAGGCCTGGACTAGTCCTCCACGAGGGAAACCAGGTTAAAATTGCTGTGTTTGCGTATGCTCTTCTGCTCTTCATTTATTTTCCGCACTTTACTCTGATTATTTATTGTTGGTGAAAGAGTTATTTTTAATTGGCTATTTTTCTCTATAAACTCTATTCACCCCCTCTAGAGTTGCCAAACTGTTCTTCAATTGGTATCAGAGCTCTGTTCTCTTTACAAGGACTAACATCCTAAGAGCTGATCCATGGCAACCACACAATCCTTGATTTCCAATCATGGTGAAGGTCAGTCCACTCATAGGCCTCCCCTATTTGATGGGACTAACTACACATATTGGAAAACAAGGATGAGCTTCTATCTTAAGTCTCTAGACTTTGACCTGTGGACTGTCGTCACTGACGGTTACAAAAAGCCCGCCAGGATAGTTGTCGATGGTGACCTCATTGAGAAACCACACGACAAATATTCTGTCGAGGAGAAGAAACAGACAAGTCTAGATGCTAGGGCTATTAATGCTTTATTTTGTGCTATAGACAGGAATGAGTTCAACAGGATTTCTACTTGCACCACTGCTCATGAAGTATGGAGACTTCTAGAAGTGACGCATGAAGGAACCACACAGGTCAAGGAATCTAAAATAAGCCGTCTCACTCAAGAATACGAAGCCTTCAAGATGAAGCCAAGTGAGACGATAACTCAAATGATCACAAGATTCCTCGACATCATCAATCCTCTATCTTCGCTTGGAAAGCAGTACTCAAACCACGAGAAGATTCGTAAGCTGCTCAGAGGGCTACCAAAGATTTGGAACCCTAAGGTGACAGCCATCATAGAAGGAAACGATCTCACAACAATGTCAATAGAGACCTTGATGGGTAAGCTTATGACTCACGAGCTTGACCTCAAGGACTTCGAAGAGCCTGCTCCGAAGACCAGGGAGATCGCACTCAAAGCTCATCAACGAAGAGCTAATCATGATGAGACCGAAGAAGATAATTCGGATGATGAAGACCAAGCTCTCATGGTTCGCAACTTCAGGAAATTCCTTCGCTTCAATCGAAGGAAGAAGGAATCTCAAGAAGACGATGAAGAAGAACCAACTTGTTACGGTTGCAAGAAAACTGGACATGTCCGAAAAGACTGCCCATTCCTGAAGAAGAGCAACCGCTATGAGAAGCCCTACAAAAAGAACTCATCAAAGAAATATGCCAACACAGGCATCTGGCATGAAAGTGAAGCAAGTGACTCTGAGGAAGAAAAGGACTCTCCTCAAGATACAGCAAATGTGTGCCTGATGGCAACTTCTAACAAGGTATCTAACGAAACTCTGGATGACTTCTCTTTTGATGAACTTGGCGATGCTTTCACTGATTTACTCGATGATCATAAAAAGGTCATCTGTAAATATAAACATGCCAAGGACAAAATCAAAAGTCTAGAAGATGAGATACAAAGAATTTCTTTACTTCTTGATAATGTTAGAAACACATCACCCACTAATGACACTGATGAAGTATCCAAGCTTAAATTAAGCTTACATGATGCTGAAGCACGTATTGAGCAACAAACTCAAGAAATCACTACTCTCAACACATTGCTTGCTGAAGAAAAGAGTAGACACAAGATTTCCATGACTAAGATATATGGCTTAAATATTAAGGTTACTGAACTGCAAGCTGCTACTAAAAGATTAGAAACCAAATTGGGTAAACAGGTTATTCAACCTCAAACCCAATCACATGGGCACAACACCACTCATGCTAGTCAACCAAGGCATTCTCATGCAGCACATAACCATGCATTTATATACACAAACTTTCACAAACCACGTGCACGTAAGAACAATTCTCACTCAGTACACAAGCATCATGCACAAAGACACAATCAACATCACTCCACACATAAAAATCATCATGCCATGCCATATAGACGAGATCATCATGCAATGCCATATAGACAAGGTCCTCATATACCATATAGACAAAATCATCATGTCATGCCATATAGAAAAAATCATCATGTCATGCCATCTAGACAATATCAGCATGTCACACATCATAGACAATACCATCATTTTATGCCTCATAAACACCATCACCATGCCACTTATTCCATGCATAATCATCTTCACCATGCTAACTCTTCACATCATGTCCATCCTCATCCTGCTGCTTATAGATATTATTCTCATGCTCCTAGTATAAATAAGAATGCTATTTGTACTTATTGTGGATTACATGGACACATCTCACCACAGTGCAGAGTTAGAAGACTTGTAGATAAAAGGATATATGCTTGGTTCCCAAAGACTAACTTTTCAGGACCCTCAAGAACTCGGGTACCAAAGGTCACATCTACTCTTGATGTAGGTGGACCTTCCCTCCTCAACTGAAAGTAAGTGGATTCTCGATAGTGGATGCTCGCGACATATGACGGGAGACGCAAATCTTTTTGCATCACTATCGATGAAGAGAGAAGGATACGTATCCTTCGGTAACAATCTCAAAGGGCACATTATAGGTAATGGTGTCATTGGTCATCCTCCTTCTCCTGTAATAAAGGATGTCTGCCTAGTGACCGAGTTAAAGCATAACCTGCTCAGCATTAGTCATCTTGCTGATCATGGATATGATATTAACTTTGGACAAAACAGTTGCTACATCTATGATAGGTCAACAGGAGACATTGCTTTTGAAGGGAAAAGAGAGGACAACATCTATATTTTCTATCTTTCTATCAATACTAACAATGCAGGTAGATGTCTATATGCCCACAAAGACGAACGACTACTTTGGCACCAGCGTCTTGGTCATGCCAACATGGATGCTATATCCAGGCTTTCTACCAAGAAGCTAGTGAGAGGATTGCCTGACATCACATTCAAAAAGGACACGGTATGTGCCGAATGTGAACTAAACAAGGCAACTAAATCCTCATTCCATTCTATCAACTCTGTAAGTACTACTAGACCCTTGCAACTACTTCATATGGATTTATTTGGTCCTAGTAGAATAGCTAGCCTTGGTGGCAAACTTTATGCATTTGTTATTGTCGATGATTTTTCGAGATTCACTTGGGTTTTCTTTCTCGCTAATAAGAGCGATGCTATTTCTGCTTTCAAAGTTTTTGTAAAGAAAGTTCAAAACGAAAAAGGCTACATGATTACTCGCATCCGAAGTGATCATGGAGGCGAATTCGTAAATTATGATTTTGAAAGTTTTTGTAATGCAAATGGTTTTGATCATGAATTTTCTTGTCCTAGAACTCCTCAACAAAATGGTGTTGTGGAGCGGAAGAATAGAACTCTCGGCGATATGGCCAGAGTCATGTTGAATAAATTTTCACTTCCGAAATACTTTTGGGCAGAAGCTGTTAGTACAGCATGCCACATTTTGAATAGGGTGCTGATTCGTCCCATCACGAAGAAAACACCCTATGAGCTTTGGTTTGGGAGAACCCCCAATGTTTCTTATTTTAAAGTTTTTGGCTGTAGATGTTTTATCCTTAACACCAAAGACAACTTAGGCAAATTTGATGCCAAAGCTGACGATGGTATCTTTCTTGGTTATGCCGCCAAGAGTAAGGGATATAGAGTTTTTAATAAACGCTCACTTATTGTGGAAGAGTCAACAAATGTGACTTTTGATGAAGACAACAGTGCAGCAAGTACTCTTGATGATGACGTTGAGCCAACAACTTCTACTCCAATGAATACTTCAACCGAAACTAATTCTCTGGAGGGTTTGCCTAAGAAATTCTCTTTCAAACCTTCTCATCCAGAAAATTTAGTTATAGGAGAAGTTTCACGTGGAGTAACTACTAGATCATCACTAAGAGACTCTGTTGCTAGCACTGCCTTCATTTCACAAGTAGAGCCTAAAAATATTTCTGAAGCTTTTAATGATGAAATTTGGATTTCTGCTATGCAAGAAGAACTCAACCAATTCGAGAGAAGCCAAGTATGGGAACTCGTTCCTAGACCGGTTAATCACTCCATAATTGGTACTAAATGGGTTTTTAGAAACAAAGTAAATGAAGATGGTTCAGTCACACGTAACAAAGCTCGTCTAGTAGCTCAAGGATACAACCAAGAGGAAGGTATCGACTACGATGAGACGTATGCTCCTGTTGCTAGACTAGAATCCATTCGGATGCTTTGTGCTTTTGCTAATTTTCAAAACTTTAAATTATTTCAAATGGATGTGAAAAGTGCTTTTCTGAATGGTTTTATTAAGGAGGAAGTTTATGTGAAACAACCTCCTGGCTTTGAAAATCACAAATTTCCCGACCACGTGTTCAAGCTAAAGAAAGCACTTTATGGCCTCAAACAAGCTCCCAGAGCTTGGTATGAAAGGCTAAGTGGCTTCTTACTTGAGAAAGGTTTTTCAAAAGGGAAAATTGACACTACACTGTTTATAAAATCTTTTAAAGACACTATTCTACTGATTCAAATTTATGTTGATGATATCATTTTTGGTTCTACTGATGAAACTCTCTGTCAAGAATTTGCCAAGTGTATGCAGACAGAATTTGAGATGAGCATGATGGGAGAGCTCAACTATTTTCTTGGTCTGCAAGTGAAACAAATGGCTAATGGAACTTTCATCTGCCAATCGAAGTATACCAAGGACATGCTGAAGAAGTTCGACCTTGACAACGTCAAACCAATTAGCACGCCAATGGCTACTTCAACCAAACTCGAACCAGATGAGAGCGGCAAACCCGTTGATCAACGTAAGTATCGAGGTATGATAGGCAGCTTACTTTATTTAACTGCTAGTCGCCCCGATATCATGTTTAGTGTTTGCCTATGTGCTAGATATCAAGCAAATCCTAAGGAATCTCATATGACCGCGGTTAAGCGTATCTTTCGATACCTTAAGGGTAAGGTTACAGTGGGCCTATGGTATCCCAAGTCAACATCATTTGACCTCATCGGTTACTCTGATGCTGACTTTGCTGGATGCAAGGTCGACCGTAAAAGTACGAGCGGCACGTGTCATTTGTTAGGAAAAGCTTTAGTCTCATGGTTTAGCAAGAAGCAGAACTCTGTAGCACTATCCACAACAGAAGCTGAATACATAGCAGCTGGGCGTTGTTGTGCACAAATTCTGTGGATGAAGCAAACCCTTGAAGACTATAAATTATCTTTCATGCATATTCCTATATTCTGTGACAATACTAGTGCCATCAATTTGACTAAGAACCCTGTCTGCCACTCACGCACTAAACACATTGAGATCAGACACCACTTTTTGCGTGATTATCAGCAAAATGGCACGATTAACTTAGAATTTGTTGACACTGATCATCAGCTAGCAGATTTCTTTACTAAGCCATTATCCGAAGAGCGCTTCAATTATCTTTGTCGTGAACTCGGAATTTTGGATGAAGCAGTTATAAGTTGAGACTTACTTGCGTAAATATCGAGTATATTTTGATTCTTTTATGACAAACTTATTATGGGTACAAGCCGAAAGGGTCCTTCTGACAAAAAGGCGTAAAAGCCTAAGCGACACGGTGCACTAGTCCTCAGGACTACCGCTAGCTGGGATCCGGCCCCTGCGGCTAACCCATGGCAAATTTGAAATACTGAATTACAATATATTTCCTTATTTATTATATGGTTTGTTACGATTTATTATTGCCAAATTGATCTTTCCTAAAGTTCATTCTGACCTTTGTGTACCTCTCTATGTACTTCATTGTGTTCATCAAACTTTTATCCTCAAATTCTCTTTATTTGTTCAACACTTAATTATTTTTTCAGCCTGACTTTTGTTCTGGACCACTGATCCAGAACTCGGGCCGAACTCTGCCCCTAACAGAGTTCGGGCCGAGTTCGGTCCCTAAGTTCCAGCGTCGGGATCTGGCTCTGCCGTTGGATCTATTCTAATCCAATGGTCACTATTCTACCCGACCAAAGACAAAGCCCTACTTTATGTCGAGATTTCTTCTCTCTCCTTCACCATTGCCTCCTTCTTCACCTCTTCCATCTTCTTCCTTCCAAACCCTAACCCTAGTTCTTGATCTAGAGGGCTCTATTTCTTCTCAAAATCAAGGGAAAGGGGTTTTTCAACGTTCTCTTCAACTGTTTGACATTATCTTCAGGTATAACTCTCTCTTTCTCTCCATTTCAAGTTATCCAATTTCTTGCAAATGGCTCCACGCTTGCCCAATCGTGGGAAGAGGATCCGAACCGAGGGTGCTTCCTCTTCGAATCCTCCTCCTCCGATTGAACAAGTAGTTGAACAACACCCCATTCATCCGTTGTTCAATCCGCCGAGTCCCGATGACCCTAACACTTACGACGACCGTCTATTTATATCGCTAGAAGCCTCTAATGAATGGTTTAGCGATTTTAGAACTCGTCCGGTGTTTGGGGCCATCCCATAAACTTCACCATATTTTCTCAATATGCATCTTTATTTCGTGATCTTTGTTTGGATGAACTAGTTGCTTCCAATTCTGTCATTTACCATAGTGCAATCCAAATGTTCTACTGTAATCTGACTCACGATGCAACCCATATCTATTCCCGGGTTGCTGGCATTAACATTGCCTTCAATGATTCTGAGTTAGGAGACTTTCTTGCTCTCCCGGATCTTGATGTGTGGGACAGGCTTGTGGAAGCACGTCAACTTCAATTTGTTGGCGATACTTCCCTTGAAGGATTCAAGGAGGATTTATGTGCTCCTAACGTAAGTCCTCGCAAGCTAAAGGCCAAGCATCTCACCCCCTACTTTTATGAACTTCATCGTATCGTGTTCAATACTATCTTGCCCAAAGCTGGCTCAACAGATGAAGTCACTTATCTTGAGATCTCCGCCTTATATCATCTCCACTATCGTATTCCATTCAACTTTCCACGGACTATGATGGATTGGATGATCACCTGTCGGAAGAAACCAAGAGCTTTGGTTTATCCTCTCGATCTTCCTTTAGTTTTTCGTGCTTTCATTATTCCTATACATGATTGTCCGTTCCTGCCTGCACCTGCCTTTCTATCCAAAGCACGACGCCTTCAGCCTGTCGCTGCTTCTGAGTCATCTGAGCATTCTGCTGATGAGGAGCCTGACGCCCCTCCTCTTGGTCAGGATGCACCACCTCCACCTGCCACTCTTGACTCCATCCAGACCATGCTCCGGGATCGTTTCGACTTAGAGGACGATCGGTGGGCTCAGATGGACTACCGTACTACCCTGCAGATGAGTGCACTCAGCAACTCGCTGCATGATATTCGGTACTCCATGTCCCATCATCCTACTATAGCCATTCCCATGCAGCGGGACCCCGATCGTGAGGGTTATCGCATTGATGATCCGTGGGTCTTGCGTTACCTGGATCCGGGTGCTGCTTTTGTGGATCCCAGACGCTCAGACACTCCCGGACCATCTCGTGCTCCGTGATGGAGATTGGCTACTATCTGCTGCTGCTACTGCTGATGATCTTAGTTTCTGTTGCTTTCAGTTATTTAGTTTATTATGGATTTATGTAGCTGGTTTTATGTACTCTGTTTATGAGTTGGCCACTTGGTTTGGTGGATGACATTATCTGTCCTTATTATCATTTTATTTCAGTGACTTATTTTGCTTAGTATTTCACTGTTTCTTCTCTGCTTGGTGTGGTTGCATTACTATTCATTGCTTATTTATATTGCTAACTGCCAAAAGGGGGAGAAATAATGTATATTTTTATTATTTTTGTGCTTGTTTTGCTTTTGGGAGATATTATCTATCAGGCCACTGGTTCTATGCATTCGTATATCTGTGTATATTTGTACTTGTTCTTGCTCTGGAAAATATTATCTATCAGGTCATAGGTACTATGCATTTTGTACGGGGGAGAGCTATAGCTTCTAGCTCGACACCGTTCATGGTTTACGGGGGAGCTATCTTCTTTTAGCTCAGGCATCGTTTATGGGGGAGCTATGTTACAATCAACTGTGTCCAGGTATGAATATTGAAATATACATATATTATTTTGTCAATTATCAATATGGGGGAGATTGTTGACACAAAGTCACAGTCAACCAAATATTGACTATATTGACTAAATAATATTTGTATTTATTCAATACGACACACGACGACTGCATTCAGTCCAAGACAGATGACAGCTCAGTCTCCAGCTCTTAGTGTGTTCCGAAGTCTGTATTTTATATTTTCATTGAGTCTAGACTGGTGTACTCTGAGTCATGCTGAGCTCTTGGAACTTGGTCTTTAACCTACCTAAAATCCCAAGCTCCACAGAACCAAAAACTGCCCACTGGTCCCCTTTTGAACCACTCTGTGCTCTGGAGACAGAGTTCGGGCCGAACTCTGCCTCCACACAGAGTTCGGGCCGAACTCTATCCCCTAGAAATCAGGAACCCTAATTTTAGGGATAGCTGGTTGCTAGTTGTCCAACGGCCAAATTTTTGAATTTTCCTACCCGAATTCTGGCCGAATTCTGCCTATAGAAACACTATAAATAGGGCATGAATTCTCTCATTTCAATCCATCCAATCTTCTCTTCTCTTCTCTCTTATAAGCTCAATAAGCCATACCCTTCCCATCTACTAGCCACAAGCCTCCTAAGTCTCGAGTGCTCAGCATCTCTCAGTTAGGATTCTTGTGCAAGAGTCGAAGAAGTCGCTTGGACAATTCCAAGCAAATCGCCACTGCGATCCTCTGTTAAGAAGTTAACGTGCTCTTCTGAAGAAAAGGCACGGGTTGTAAACTACTATTTCACAAATAGTGGATTTAATCCTGAGCTAGAGTTCTCAGGCCTGGACTAGTCCTCCACGAGGGAAACCAGGTTAAAATCGCTGTGTTTGCGTATACTCTTCTGCTCTTCATTTATTTTCCGCACTTTACTCTGATTATTTATTGTTGGTGAAAGAGTTATTTTTAATTGGCTATTTTTCTCTATAAACTCTATTCACCCCCCTCTAGAGTTGCCAAACTGTTCTTCATACTTTAATTCCGTTCCAAGAAATTTGGCAGCCCAAAAATAGGCACGGAATATAGGCGTTCCAAAAATTATTTGGAACAGAATTCCTCCGTTCCAAAATGGCTATTTTGGTGTAGTGAAACAAAGGTGGTCCCTTAACTCTAGGCCAAATACATAACGAAAACTAAGTATAGTACTTTGCAACTACATAAAGTTTTGAAATAACAATTTATATTTGCTAGAAATAAATAATTATAAAGCATGCATGATATTGAGCAAGAAATTTAAACAGTAAAGGCAAGGTGTCTTGCCTGGTGTACCGTCTGATGTGGTACGATGATCCGACAAGTTCTGTTTTGTCCAATAGTAGAGGTCGATGGGTAAGCGTCCAAAATTCACGAAAAAAAAAGAAATGCACGATTAGTCGTGATCAAAGGGATAATTGAGGAGAATTTGTGGAGATAGATACATATACAAATTTTAGAAAATATTTTCATAATACTTTCACGTATATACTTGAAAATATTTTATATATATAATTTGGAAAATATCTTTTTATTAGTCAAATAATTTTAAATATCTATTTGAAAATAATCTATATACCTCACAAGTTTAGGAAACTACGTTTTTATTAGTCCATTATACGTCTAGATAAATATTTGAGGAGAACAAAAAATTTTTTTTTTTTAAAAGCTAAATTCTAAGTTCGTATATCAATTTATAGATAGAAAAAGGAGAAAGGAAAAAAAACTACAATTTATTAACTAGATAGTATTCGAAAAATACTATAATACATTAAATAATTTGGAAGCTACATTTATGGGTTAACAAGTTTTAGGTAAACATTTGCTACATATATTTGAAATATATAATAACAGAAATTCCACTATATATCTAATGATATTAATAATAATGATAATAATAGTAATTATGATGATAATAATAATATTAATAATATTAATAATAATAAGGACATCACATTCTGCTCTTAAAAGAAGGAAGAAGGGACTAATGATATAACAATTATAATAATGTAAATATAATACTAATAATAATAATTAATAATGATGATGATGATGATAATAATAATAATAATAATAATAATAATAATAATGTAACAGCCTTAATGCTGTTCTCTCTTCTATCAAGTAAAGAGACTAATAATAAAAAAATACGAAAGAAGATGGAGAGAGAGAAGCAGAGGGAGAGAGGGCAAAATCGGGAGAGTGAGAGAGGAAGGAGAAAGGGAATTAGAGTGCGGTAGAGAGAGAGAGAGAGGGGTTGAAGAGGGTTACCGGAGGGGTTCTCGCCGGCGCATCGGATGCTTGTCGAAGTGGAAGCGGGGAAGTGGGCCACGGCGAAGGGGCGGACGAACGCGGCGAGGCGTGGCTCGCCGGCACTGCCGAGACCGGTGCGGCGCGCGGGGACGATGGCGAAGGCCGCTGGAGGAGTCCCGTGGTGGAGGTCAGCGGAGAACGCAGCTCGCGACGACGTCGAGACGGGCGGAGGGCGGCGCTCGTCTCGTCGGTCAACGCGGCAGAGGGCGGCTCGAAGTTCGACGGTAGGGAAGATGGAGCGCGAAGGCGGCCGGGGTTCGATACGGTGGCGCTGCAGCGGTGCGGCTCTCCGATGGAGGCGACGAAGACTGCGGGAACTGAGTTCAGCGCGGCGGACGGAAGATTGGCGGTGGCGACGGAGGAAGTCCCACGCGCTGGCGGCGTGGCCGTTCTCCAGTGAGGCAAAGGGAGCGGCTGGATCCACGTCGGCGGTCGACGGAAGATTGGCGGTGGCGCTCCGGTTAGGTTTCCCCCCTTCTTTTTATTTCTGAAATTTGGGGGTTGATGGTGGTGGTGACCGGCGTCTGCGGTGGACGCCGCGGTTGTGGTGTGGTGAACGGCCGGAGATGGCCGCGGCGGATAGGGCGTGGGTTCGGTGGCGTTGACGGAGAAAGTTTCGGTTGGTGGTGATGACGGGGATGCTGCCGGGGTAGCCGGACAGGGGTCTGTGGCCGGGATGGTCGGGTTGTCGGGTGGTGATGGAGGGTGGTTAACTGGTGGTGATGGTGGCAGCGGGTGCGGCGGGAGAGAGGTGGATGGTGGTTGACTCTAGTGAGGCCACGAGGAGGATCGGAGGCAGTGGTGGTGGAATCGTGTTGGTCTGGTGTTGGTCGCGTGGGTCTTGGGGATGGATGACGACGTTGGTGTTGGTGGCTGAGATGGGTGTTGGCAGAGGCCGGGATCTATGAAGGAGAACGTGTGGTCGATGGGGTTAGGATAGGGATATGTTTAGGGATTTTGTGTCGGGGTGTGTCCGACACAGGGAAAATAATGTATATGTAAAATAATGGAATAAGATTATGGATATGGGAACACGGACACGATGCACGGCACGTTTGTAGATGGTAGAAATTTTGTGGAGATTGATAAAAAGTTGGAGGAGTACCTGCCTATTTATAGGATGTGGAAATTCCCAATTGGATAAGAATTAGGATTTTAAATTCCCCATTTAGATAAATCACTATTAAATCAAATCTAAATTCAAATTAAATTCTAATTTTAAATCTAGATAATCTAGTCTCCAATTAAATATAAATTCTATCTTTAAACTATTTAAATTAAATCCATAAAATCAAATCAAAATTTAAAATGGCCACAATAACTTCCAATATATTTTTCAAAATACCAATAATAATAATTTCGAAAATAATAAATATTTTTTTAAATATCTTTTTGAATAATAAAATATTAATATTAATAAATCTCAAAAATTATATTTTTATTAAAAATAAACTAGTAAAATATTTAGGAAATATATATATACGTATGCACAAGAATATTATCAATAATTTGTTATAAACGAAAGGCCTTGTAAAATAAATAAAATAATAAAATTGAAAATTTTGGTACGATAACTAAAATAATTATTATATAAATTATTTTGAAACTATAAAATTAGAAAAATATTTTTCTAAAATATGTACGCTCGCACACATTCGCAGTCGTCGAGCAATTACGAAAAATAAAACTTCGTGTGCGGCGTATAATACGACTATGCGACGTACAATATAAAATTTTAAATCAGTACCAAATTTAATGATAATAAATAAAAAAATAGTAGAAATTTTAGGGGTTTTACAAATACGTAATGGTCCGACGTCGTCCGTACATAACCATGCTCCCCCATAAACGACTCGAACTTCCTGTACCACTGCCTCGGAGCCTGCTTCAGACCATACAAGCTCTTCCTCAACCGGCAGACCAAATGTGACTTGCCCTTCTCACAGAATTCCTCTGATTGCTCCATGTATAACTTCTCCTCAAGATCACCATGGAGGAATGCCTTCTTCACGTCCATCTGTTCGACCTCCAAGTCGAAACTGGCTGTCCATGCTAGCACCACCCAAATAGACGAATGCTTGACGACTGACGAAAAGATCTCATCATAATCCACGCCTTTCCGCTGACCGTGGCCTTTAACTACCAGTCTCGCTTTGTATCGAGGGCGAGTAGCATCATCCGTATGCTTCACTCTAAACACCCATCGATTCTTCAAATCCTTCTTGCCCTTTGGCAACCGCACCAGCTCATAAGTGGAATTGGCGTGTAAGGAACTCATCTCCTCCTGCATAGCCTTCATCCACTCCTGTCTGTGTTCATCTTCCATAGCCTTTGCAAAACTTTTGTGCTCTCCCCCGTCAGTCAATAGCACATACTCACCCGGTGAGTATCTCGTAGATGGTCGACGCTCTCTGTCGCTCCTTCTCAGTGGAGCCACTGGTGCTGGCTGTATACCAATAGCCTCCTCCTTTTCAAGAACCGTCTCTCCGGCATGCTCATCCTCCTGAGGGACATCCTGACCACCATCAGCAGGCTGATGATCAAGGTTGGGAGCAACTCCATGCATTGGCTTCCCCATAATTGGATCCTCTGCGATGTCCTCTGGAAACTGCTCAAAGCAAAATAACTCTAACTCAGGCAATTCCTCAGCCTTAGAAGGCATCTCGGAATCCTGAGTGTTGGTCATGGTCTGATCCTCGACGAATACCACGTCCCTGCTTCTGTAGAGCTTTCTTCCCACCGGGTCGTAGAGTCTATAGCCAAACTCATCCCGACCGTAGCCGACAAAGACGCATCGCCTCTTCTTCGGCTCAAGTTTGGTCCTCTCGTCCTTCGGTACATGCACGAAGGCCTTACAGCCAAACACTCGTAGGTGATTGTATGACGGCTCTTTGCCGTACCATACTTTGTCAGGCACATTACCCTGCAAAGGAGCACAAGGAGATAAATTAATAACATAAGCAGTTGTGAGAAGAGCCTCACCCCAATAACTGCCCGGTAAGTTTGCTTCTGACAGCAAACACCGCACCCTCTCCATCGATGTCCTGTTCATGCGCTCCGCTACACCATTGAGCTGAGGTGTCTTGGGCGGAGTCTTCTGGTGTCGTATCCCTTGCTCTCTGCAATAAGCATCAAAGGGACCAATGTATTCACCGCCGTTGTCGGACCGAACACACAATAACTTCTTGCCCGTCTCTCTTTCAACAGATGTATGAAACTCTTTGAAAGTAGGTAGCACCTGATCCTTGGTCTTTAAGGCATAGACCCAAACCTTCCTGGAACAGTCATCAATAAAAGTTACAAAGTAAAATGCACCACCAATAGATTTTACCTTCATAGGACCGCAGACATCCGAGTGAATCAACTCGAGCAACGTCGGCTTTCTTGAACTTGGGTGACTTTGGAAAGACACCCTATTTTGCTTCCCAACTAAGCAGTGCATACACTTCTCTAACTTTGTAGACTTGAGCCCTGGAATCACATTCATGTTCACCAAGTAGCTCATCTACTTCTCAATGATATGGCCGACCCGCCTGTGCCACAACTCGGTAGACGTATCACTGACTGCGTTCATCTCCTGTGCCCCCTGTGTGCTCCCTCCATATAGTAGAGACCGAACTTTTCGCTTCCTCTGGCAATCACCATCGAACCTCTGCAAAGCTTCCAATGACTATTCCCGAAGAGACTAAAGAATCCCTCATCATCCAACCTTCCAACCGACACCAGGTTGAAACGGATATCAGGGACATAACGAACATCTTTGAGAACAAGAACTGCACCCGTCTTTGTCCTCAAATGCAAATCTCTAACGACAACCGCCTTCGACACATCTCCAATGCCCATCTTCAACACTCCACAGTCGCCTGTCGTGTAAGTGGCAAATATCCCCTGTTGTAAGATACATGCGCTGAAGCCCCTGAGTCCACCAGCCAAGAATTGTCATCGTAGGCGAGGTTTATGATAACCTCATCACCTACGACGATCACATCGTCTCCATGTATCGAGGCCGCCGTTGTAGTATTCTCATCTTGCTTCCCCTTGTCGCCCTTCTTCTCTCTTCCAAGCGAAACAGTTCTGCTTGATATGGCCCTTCTTGCCACAGTGGTAACACTCCAAGTCCTCGTACCGACCCTTGGACTTCCCCCTGCTCTTATCTTTGCCACCACCTGGATCCCTGTTTTTACCTCTTTTGTGGCTCTCTGAAACCAATGCCTCTGAGTGGTGGGATATGGATGAAGTGCCCTGAGAACGTCTCTGCATCTCTTCATTCAGTACCTCGCTCTTGGTTAACGCCAGACTGACCACGCCTTCTGGAGTAGAAGCGATCATAGATACTCGTACGGTCTCCCACGAGTTTGGCAATGTATATAGCAACCAAAGTCCTTGAACCTCGTCGTCGAACTTGACTCCCATCGAGGATAGCTGGTCCAATACGCTCTGAACTCACTCAAGTGATCCGTAATGGATGCACCATCTTTGTACCACAGACCCATCATCGTCCGGATCAGGAACAACTTATTTATCACGGTCTTTTTCGCGTACAAAGATTCCGGCTTATCCCATAGCGTCTTTGCATGCTCAATATTGGCAACGTGGTTGTACATAATCTCGTCAACGAACTGCCGCATGTATCCACACACCTGTATATGCTCGAAGTTCCAGTCCTCATCGAATTTGTCACTGGGCTTCTCGGATGCAAATACTGGAAGATGCAACTTCTTGACGAACATCAAATCCTTCATCTTGCTCCACCAATAATAGTAGTTGGTACCATTCAGGTTCACCATGCGCACCGGCTTCGCGTCCATCTCTGCTTTCTGGTTTAGCTGTCAACTCCTGACACTTCTTTGAACCCAAAGATCTGATACCACTCTATTGGGAACGAAGCACGGAAACCGTTCTCCCAAACCAGAAAGTGTAGTGCCCCGTCCCGCAAAGTCAATCGGAGGAATCGAAACGCCGACGGCGTTGGAACTAAGCCTTGCAACGGCTTGCTTGGAGACATCGCTCAGGTGGGGTAGTTTCGGTGAACTCTCATCATCTTTGCCTTCACATAATAAATCGTGTTTTCAACTTGCACAAGTTAGGCTTGATAATAAAAGCTACGCATCCACATAGCTAAGGAAATAATCCCGACGGGTCAAAATGAGTTAGAACATGGAAAACGTCCCACGGTCGGCTTAGAGTTGGTGCACGACGTGCTTTGAAAATGACACTCGGTCCTTCGTCCCGTGGCTTGGGAGAAGGAAAGTTGGTCTTCGGTGCAAAAGTTGAGAGTTAGCCTAAGTCATAGGCGTCGCCCGCACAAATGCTTGCTAAAGCATGCACGGTCCTGTCCCGCAAGGCTTGGCGTAGCCTTTGCTCGTCCCTTGGGTTAAGTTGTAGGCTTGAGTGAGTTAGGCAAAAGTTATGCCGGTCGACCTAAGTTATTCTATGTGTTGTCCCGCTCATTCTGCGGTTGTCAAGATAAATAGTCCCACGACCCCAAGGCCCGTCATATGAAGTATGACTTGGACGACAGTGTTGCGTCGAACACGAGTCGGTTTAGAGGCACGAGCCACGGTTGGTTCAGTGGAAAGTTAGCCACGGTCGGTCGATACTTATGGAAACACGTTATGTTCAAGTTAAGTTGGAAGGCTATGCAGTAGCCGTTCCCTGAGTTCAAAGAATGTTAAGTCTAAGCGATGGGTAGTCGCCGAGGCAACCCTGGTTAGGGGCTCTGCAAAGGAAGTACGAAAATGGAAAGAGTAAAACAACCAAGTAAATGAATTGATCACATAACAAGCCCCAAACTGTATCCTAAAATACTCCATGTAACCCTTATGAACTTGGACAACTTGTCGACAAGGGGTGGTTTCTTCGAGCGGCACCCCGGGGCCACGGGACCGACTCGGCCTAGGAAGAAACTGGTTGTAGCCGAGCTGGGTAATAGGCAACGCTGGTAAGGCGATCGGTAAGGCGGGGACTTTCATCGGGGCTCGCTACCTGCGTTGAAAGGGTCCCGTACTGCCAGGCTACGTCCAAGGCGGCTGGTTAGGCCAATCCCATAACAAACACTTAATATAAATTGTTTTCAACTAACATGGTAAGTTTTGTGTCGGCACGGGCGGAAATCCGTGTGTGTGCCTGTGGATTGAGTTGAATATGTATGAGTTAAGCAGACACAATGTCGGAGCCTAAGATTTGGCTACAAGCGAAGGCGACGTGCTTCGGCACGAGATGTGGCGTCGAGTGTAAGTTGCGAGTTAAGTCAAAAAGGGCCGTAGGGCTAGTTCTATGAAGTTACGTTGTCACAACACGAGTGTAGCGCAAGACTAAGCAAGGAGGCACTGCCTCGGAGATATTGAAGCACAAATCGAGTTATGGCACGACCAAGTCGTTATGTCCCAGAGTTTGGCTAGAAAGACAGGTATAAGTCGGTGCGTCGACAATGCAAGCACGAGAAAGGTCTAGAGGCAAGGAAATGGAGTCCTTCGTGTAGTTGCGTCTCTGATTATGGCCGTAAGGCAAACACGACTTGATAGGTTAACGTTGTCGGCACGAGAAGTGGTCTAGCGACAAAGTATGAGTTAACGTTGACATTGCAAGCACGGGATGGTTCTGATACACAAGTTGCGCTAAGGCGCCGGTCCTAAAACTGATCCTAAGGCAAGAATAGAAAGACAATAGAAAAAGGGTTTATGTTGCACAAAGTAAATGAAACGTGTAGGTTTTGTATGGGTGGGCGAGAAGCTCACTCCACCAGTACAGTGGTACTGACACCCACACAGTGTTGTGCAGGCACAGGTAGAAGCTCGTGGCGCGGAGCTCGCTTGGATGCGTCGAGGCATGGAGTTCCTTGGCGATTCGAAGCGTGCGGCCGCATGGATCGAAGACTTATACGGGACATAATGTATGGACATCGCCTTCCGAAGCTTCCGCTGGATTCAAGTATTGCATTGAGAGATGAGAGAGAGCAGAGTGACTTGTGAATGAGAGAAAAGTGAGCACGAGAGACATTATAATTTGGCCTTGCGCCCACAAATGTAATCTCGTATTCAATATCAATAAAGAGATTCTTTTGAGTTACTTGGGTTCATGTGTTCTTCTTTAAATTCCGCTGCAATGTATTCAATGTTTCTGCTTTGGACTTCTGTGCGACGACCCCGTCGCCGCCGATGAAATCGGCCGTTATGGAATTGCCTTGCACGAGCGCAATCTAGGCTCGTGCGGCATCACGCCTTAGCGAGGACGATCGCTCCTACGGGAGCGGGGCATGACATAATGGTATCAGAGCACGTCTTTACGTCCTTGGACCGTCGATTGAATTCTTTAACTTCGATGTTTTCGTAAGACTCTGTTGCTTCCGCAAGTTGTTATCGTTGGTGCGCTCTTTCTCAAATGTCCCTCGGCATGTCCATATAATAAGTCTAAATATTTTCGAAAGCTCGTACAAGCGTTCGATCTAATGCATCGGTAGGCCGTTGCCAAATGCGTCGATAGGGCCTTTGTGCCGAACGTTGCAAACTTGACTCGATAGAAAACATGTGCTAATGTTAGCAAAGTCGCACGTGTGCCCGAATAGTCCTACGTTGACCTTAGCAAGTCACGTGCATGCCTAATTAGTCCAACGTCGAACCTAGCAAGTGAGCGTGCAAAACTTGAATATAGTCCGCACAGGATGGCTATGCGTACGGCCTTCTGGCTAAGTTGTGTTTCGCGTCGCGCACCTCGACCCTTGGTGCAAACAAGTTGCGAGCGATATCAAGTACCGCTCGGTCGGGAACGGAGTTATACTTAGAGTGCCTATCGATAGGAACGCTATCGGACTAACGCTTAGGCGTACACGGAAGATTGATTTGGATTTCGAAGAAATAGTGCGAACGACTTAGTGCGTCGATACGACGCAAGCGACTACGCTAGCGATTCGTCGAACGAATCTGAAGGATGTCTTAGCGAATGACGCGAACGTGATTGAGGACTAGATCGTATGGCTTGAATCTGAGTGGTGTATGTGATAGGTTCGGAGAAGAATAAGAATGAGTGTCGACGACTAGTCGAGCGGCTCGAACCCGAGTGGTGTATGGTTTGACTTGGAAATTGTTCGAGTGAATATTGAGGATTACGAGTATGTCGACGAGGCGATGCGATCGCGCAAAGCTTTAGAACGCGTCACGCTTGGTTGGTCGTGACTTTGAATGTCCCGAACGAGCATCTCGTTCGGACAACTTGTGAATGAGCAACGCGAGTTAGAAAACGATTCTGAACGAAAAATAAAAATGAATGGTCTTGATCGAGGAAACTTAGAGGATCGCGCGTACGATATCGGATTGATGCAACTGAGATGCGACTTGAGTTTTGAATAACGATCTTGAAACGAGCTTGAGGAATAGCGATCGAAATTGATCTTGAATATCGAGGAATTGTGGTGTGTCCAGTTCGAACAATAGCATCAGTCGCACGACTCGAAATTGGTTGCAAAGGAAGATCGTCAGGTTACGTATATCGTCGATGGTATTGAGGCGTATCAAAGACCGATATGCGATAACTCGGGGGTACTCTGACTCGGCGAATGACGAGCGTGCAAATGTAATTGTTCCGATGGATGCTATACTCGGGATATTGAAATGTGTCGAAGAAAAGATAAACTTGGCTCGAGGATTTTCTGGTCGAACGAATGACAAACGGACTATCGAATTGAAATCTTGACTTGGATAAAAACTGGAATGTTTGGATTTGCTTTGTCGATAACCACAACGTTGACGTTCTTGTCTTATGCGAGCGCTACTCCAGCCTCGCACATGTGTCACGCCGATTGGGGCGATTACTCCGCGTGAGCGCTGGTATGGTGATTCATACAGCGGGGGTGATCGGCACTTGCATGGCGTGGCAATTTGTATGCTTCGACTTGTGGTTTGACACGAAGGTGACTTGAAAATGATTCGGTGTGCTTGACGATGGAATTTGAGGATTGAGTAGGTCCAATCTGCGTATCGAGAATGAATGAGTCTAAACTCAAACAAGAGTTACGCCCCGATGAGAATGATTATTTCGTGGGAGCGTTGCATGGTGATTCATGAACCACCGTGGATAATCAGACTCGCGTGAGATTGGGACGCAACGTATTGTCGAGCTAGATGACCTCGTGATCAAATGCACGAATTGGTTAGAATCGGTGATTTGAAGGGATTCGAATTCGTTGCGCTGCGCAACGAACGTTTTGATGCGAATAGGTGATCGTGCTTGATGTTTAGAAATCTGAGTGACGCAAGCTTGGGTAGAAGACCCCGTATGATCGACTTTGGTTTGACCCTAGGATTGGGGTCAGTGTTGGCATTATTGTTGGGGAACTATGATTCCAATCCTGACATTGACTTAGCCTCGTAAAGATTGGCCTAGCGGTTAGGCGAGACGCCCTGTTTCAAATGTTAGCAATCGGAAGGATTGATCTTGAAGATTGGAATGGATAGGTGGCGTGGATCACGAATATAGGAAACCCTGCTCACGAGATTCGGTTGACATGTATATATTTCAGGGACGCCTGGGTATGTGCACGATGCGACTCGAGTGAGTATAACAAATTGTCTATCATGCGGCTTGGCTGAATACATGTATTTTGGGGACGCTTGGAATGCACGCAGGATCCAGCCAAGTGATACATCGAGTTCAAGCAAGGCTTGAAAGATGGGAGTGTATCGAGATCTTGAATTCATGTTAAAGGAAAGATTGATAATAGTGCGAGCGTGGCTCGAAATCGAAGGAACGCGTAGGTGTGTGCGTACGATTAAGTCTTGGCCATAGAAATGGTAGGATGGCTTGCCTTCAGGAAAGTCTCGAGGACGAGACTTGTTCTGAGTGGTGTATGTTGTAGTGCCCCGTCCCGCAAAGTCAATCGGAGGAATCGAAACGCCGACGGCGTTGGAACTAAGCCTTGCAACGGCTTGCTTGGAGACATCGCTCAGGTGGGGTAGTTTCGGTGAACTCTCCTCATCTTTGCTTCACATAATAAATCGTGTTTTCAACTTGCACAAGTTAGGCTTGATAATAAAAGCTACGCATCCACATAGCTAAAGGAATAATCCCGACGGGTCAAAATGAGTTAGAACATGGAAAACGTCCCACGGTCGGCTTAGAGTTGGTGCACGACGTGCTTTGAAAATGACACTCGGTCCTTCGTCCCGTGGCTTGGGAGAAGGAAAGTTGGTCTTCGGTGCAAAAGTTGAGAGTTAGCCTAAGTCATAGGCGTTGCCCGCACAAATGCTTGCTAAAGCATGCACGGTCCTGTCCCGCAAGGCTTGGCGTAGCCTTTGCTCGTCCCTTGGGTTAAGTTGTAGGCTTGAGTGAGTTAGGCAAAAGTTATGCCGGTCGACCTAAGTTATTCTATGTGTTGTCCCGCTCATTCTGCGGTTGTCAAGATAAATAGTCCCACGACCCCAAGGCCCGTCATATGAAGTATGACTTGGACGACAGTGTTGCGTCGAACACGAGTCGGTTTAGAGGCACGAGCCACGGTTGGTTCAGTGGAAAGTTAGCCACGGTCGGTCGATACTTATGGAAACACGTTATGTTCAAGTTAAGTTGGAAGGCTATGCAGTAGCCGTTCCCTGAGTTCAAAGAATGTTAAGTCTAAGCGATGGGTAGTCGCCGAGGCAACCCTGGTTAGGGGCTCTGCAAAGGAAGTACGAAAATGGAAAGAGTAAAACAACCAAGTAAATGAATTGATCACATAACAAGCCCCAAACTGTATCCTAAAATACTCCATGTAACCCTTATGAACTTGGACAACTTGTCGACAAGGGGTGGTTTCTTCGAGCGGCACCCCGGGGCCACGGGACCGACTCGGCCTAGGAAGAAACTGGTTGTAGCCGAGCTGGGTAATAGGCAACACTGGTAAGGCGATCGGTAAGGCGGGGACTTTCATCGGGGCTCGCTACCTGCGTTGAAAGGGTCCCGTACTGCCAGGCTACGTCCAAGGCGGCTGGTTAGGCCAATCCCATAACAAACACTTAATATAAATTGTTTTCAACTAACATGGTAAGTTTTGTGTCGGCACGGGCGGAAATCCGTGTGTGTGCCTGTGGATTGAGTTGAATATGTATGAGTTAAGCAGACACAATGTCGGAGCCTAAGATTTGGCTACAAGCGAAGGCGACGTGCTTCGGCACGAGATGTGGCGTCGAGTGTAAGTTGCGAGTTAAGTCAAAAAGGGCCGTAGGGCTAGTTCTATGAAGTTACGTTGTCACAACACGAGTGTAGCGCAAGACTAAGCAAGGAGGCACTGCCTCGGAGATATTGAAGCACAAATCGAGTTATGGCACGACCAAGTCGTTATGTCCCAGAGTTTGGCTAGAAAGACAGGTATAAGTCGGTGCGTCGACAATGCAAGCACGAGAAAGGTCTAGAGGCAAGGAAATGGAGTCCTTCGTGTAGTTGCGTCTCTGATTATGGCCGTAAGGCAAACACGACTTGATAGGTTAACGTTGTCGGCACGAGAAGTGGTCTAGCGACAAAGTATGAGTTAACGTTGATATTGCAAGCACGGGATGGTTCTGATACACAAGTTGCGCTAAGGCGCCGGTCCTAAAACTGATCCTAAGGCAAGAATAGAAAGACAATAGAAAAAGGGTTTATGTTGCACAAAGTAAATGAAACGTGTAGGTTTTGTATGGGTGGGCGAGAAGCTCACTCCACCAGTACAGTGGTACTGACACCCACACGGTGTTTATGTGCAGGCACATATAGAAGCTCGTGGCACGGAGCTCGCTTGGATGCGTCGAGGCATGGAGTTCCTTGGCGATTCGAAGCGTGCGGCCGCATGGATCGAAGACTTATACGGGACATAATGTATGGACATCGCCTTCCGAAGCTTCCACTGGATTCAAGTATTGCATCGAGAGATGAGAGAGAGCAGAGTGACTTGTGAATGAGAGAAAAGTGAGCACGAGAGACATTGTAATTTGGCCTTGCGCCCACAAATGTAATCTCGTATTCAATATCAATAAAGAGATTCTTTTGAGTTACTTGGGTTCATGTGTTCTTCTTTAAATTCCGCTGCAATGTATTCAATGTTTCTGCTTTGGACTTCTGTGCGACGACCCCGTCGCCGCCGATGAAATCGGCCGTTATGGAATTGTCTTGCACGAGCGCAATCTAGGCTCGTGCGGCATCACGCCTTAGCGAGGACGATCGCTCCTACGGGAGCGGGGTGTGACAGAAAGTCCTACGAGAGAACCGAGCAATAGCATACAAACCAAAAATGCCAAACACAATCGCAGACACGTAGATTTTTGACGTGAAAAACCCTTGCAGGAAAAACCACGGGACGATCGAAGTCCAACCCTGAAGAACCTCCACTAATGGAATAAAGAGAATACACCCTCTACAAGCTCCTCCCGATCCAACACGGATCACCACAACTCACTCGAAAGAAGAAATTTTTTGATTGCGGACTCCGAAGAACAAGAGATGCCAAAAAATTATTCGAAGCAATCTCTCCTTCACAATAGTCCTTAATCCTCTCTCTTTCTCAAAGATTGTAAAGCACTCTTGTTTTTTAGATGATTTTACAACTATCATGCATCACCCTTTTATAAGCCCTTGGTAATCCATACATGGAAGGCCAATATATATGGAAACTTCCAATATGCATCAATCATATATTCAATGGAAATCCAATCATAATTGGCTTGCCATAATTGGAAACCCAATTATATGGAAAGCTACTATATGAAGGGTCCAATCATAAATATATGATCAAAGTAAATATGAAAATCCAATCATATATTTCCTTACCATATATGTACCAAAATAAAATCCATGCACTCCCCGAGCTTCTCCGACACACGGATGGCGCTCGTCGCTCTTCGGGGTATTCTCCACATAGGTTGGGAACTCCATCCACTCCAACAAGTCAATCTATATCATATCTCTAATCCTCTCCCAAAAGTTAGCAATGTTGTGGAGATATCGACCACACCCAGCCTGCTCGTAAGACACTGAAAAGTATCGGCTCCAAGAGGTTTGCTGAAGAGATCGACAAGCTGATTACGATAGTTGAGATAAAATTGATAAATTAATTTGGATTGAATTTTTTTTTGCAGAAGCTCAATATATTTCCACTCATAAAAATTAGATTATCTGCAATGTGAATTGCAGTCTCATTATCGCAAAAGACTGACGTTAGTTGCGAATGACAGATGCTAAGATCAGAGAATAACATTTTTTTCCACTGTAATTCACAAGAAAGAATAACGAGAGCACAATACTTGTGTTTTACTTATTGGGAGAACAAAATAAGAAAGGAAAATGAGGCGATAGAGATTAAGAGAAATGTAGCACAAAAGATTCAAATTTTCTACGAAGACAAGGATTACCAAAAACCCAAGAAGATAAGAAAAATAAATTAACTAGTTTTAATTTTTGTTCTAACTAGATTGCAACTTCTAAATGAAAGTATTTTGGTTATAATTGGTAAAAACATTTATAAAGTAAATTTGGTGCTCCTTCGAAAATACAAGTCAACTGCCTGTTGACTCCAATAACGTTGATCTTCTTCTTCTTTTGGTTACCCATTTACTTAAAATAAAACTTTAAATTTGATAAATCAATCGTCTGCCACGTTTAACTCTTTTTTCTAGGAATTTTGGAATGACTTGGAATTAGATTTTCATTCTCTTTAATGTATTTGCACATCTTCTTGATCTCTCAATAGATGCCACGTTTGGTACACTGTAATGTAATCGTAATCGTAACGTAACCAAATAATAAAATTAAATATATTTTTATTACATTGCGATTATGATTAAGTTACAGTGTACAAAACAAGGGGAAATATATGAAATAACTTATTCTTGAAGTTGACTGTGTTAAGAAAACTATGGACTTCATGCCTACTGTTTTAATTAATGGTAATTCTAAATTTTTTAATAGAGTTCTTACTACTATATTTATCTTGGTTTTACTCAACCTTATTATCTCTTCTCTATATACTTTTATGAAAAATAGATCTATTCTAGATGTTAAAGATTGATCCGAAGTTAAACATAAGTTGTTGATAAGTTATGATTTGAATAAGTCCATCCATTATTTGATTTCTTTATTATTTATCCATCTAATGTAGTGGGAGATAGATCTCCAACTTAGTTGAGATATTTTAAGATTATTGTTGTTTTTGCAAGTCCCAAAAAAAGGACATCTATGTAATGGAAAAATTATTCAGTTTCGAACTCAAAATTTGCTTCATATTGTTTGTCATTCTCTAATCTCACAGAGGATGGAGAAAAACTTTGATACAGTAGGGGGTATCAAAGTTTTGATACCCCCTATGTATGATAGGTGGGCCCCCTCAAAATTTATGTGTATATATATGTGTACACGTTTTACGAAGCGGGAGGGGCCCACCTGTCATACATAGAGGGTATCAAATACCCCTACTGTATCAAAGTTTTGATATTCTAAAAAGTTTATTTTTTATTTGATACACTTCTTGTAATGCCCCGCTCCGTGCGAGGCATTTGGTTGGCTTGTTGGATGGGATCAGAATGTTGGACCGTGACTTATGTTGGGAATCAGGAGAATTGAGACTGATGCAGTCTCTCTTAGCTGGCTAGACGGAATGGGTATTGGAACGTGGCTCGCTGGTGGAGCTACGCTTAGCGGGATTGGAGCAGGAAGACCCTTTTATGCAGGCAAGTGGAACTGTCCTCCTTTCTCCTTAATCCTGCATGCTTAAATAATAGAATAATGTGATGCTATGAATTGTCCCTAAATGTCCTATGTTTAGTTGCTGAGTAATAGAGATGCTGATGCTAAGAATTATTGAACTGCTAATACAACTTGATGCCTGAGAATGAATTGATAATGTCCCTTATGCTTAATCTTGAATGAATGAATGAATCACTTGAATAATGAGATGCTGCATGAGTGATATATGAGAAAAGAACTGGCTATGCTATTAACACAATAAATCGAATGAGACTCTTGAATCATGTACTCTCTGTATAATTGTTGTAAAGGTATAAGATGATGCTTGTTTTTGTATAAGCAATAAAATGAATAATAATTGTCCTAATGAAATGAAGGAAAAAGCTGCTTGTCCCTTTGAAATAAATGAAATGTTATTGGTTCCTCATTTAGAGGATTGTTATGAGAAATGTGCAATGAATCAATGAATGGAGAATGATGAGGCTTGGGATCATGGAGATCACAAAGTAGAATGATGGTAATGATTAGTCGTTGAATACGACTCAAAATTGAAATGAGATGTTGAACTGTGGGCTTTGATTACTTTCGGTTGCTTTACCATGTATTTGTGTTATCGAGTCGACACGCATTCGCATGGTCATGGACGTACTTGTACAAGTCTGAGTAAGTTTCCTCGAACGGTACCTGGGGCGCCGGGACCAATTCGACCCGGGAGGAAACATTAGTCGTGCTATGGTGGCACAAGGTATTAAGGGACATTCGGCTAGGCTTGCAACCTACCCTGGAATGGTGCGTCGTAATACCCGTTGGAAAGTCCTTTATGGTGCAGTTTTACCAACGATCATGTAGTCAGGATGCATGCTAACGAATATTTTGTGCAGACAGAGTAAGTATATCATATTATCCTGTATTTTATGCAGGTACGAGGGAGTTGGCTATCGGTAAGAAATCACTTAAATGTGATATACTCAATGCATGTGTTGGTTTAACTTGCGTGCTTAACGTGCCAAGTAAATGATGCTATGTGTAGTCTTTCGATATGAGAACCTGCTTAACATGTTAAATTCAGTATGCTAGAAAGATACCTTGTAATAACCGTTGCGCAAACATAACATACATGCTAAGTGATGCTTGAAGTGAGAATTGTCATAACATGTTTAAGCTGATAATGTTAACGATGCCTCAATGACGCCTTTGCATGATAACACCAAGAATGCTAAGATGATATGTCCACATGAATGCTACCAAGAATATGTTTACATGCTTTACTCTGATTATTGCCTATGAACTGTAAACTGATGCTAGGCCCCAAGTAGAAAGATCATTCTAATAAATGCTTGCTTAAATGATCACTTTAATATTGGTTTATGCGAGTGGGTTGGATTCTGCTCGCCAGTACATAGATGATGTGCTGACCCACGTTTTGTGGGCAGGTGTTCGTGCTTGGAATGTTCTACACACGAAGATCGGCTTGATTGGTCCCGCGGCATCGAAGATTTGTTGGGCATACAGAAGCTCTCCTTGTACAAGATAATGTCTTCTGTTTATAAAGGACATAATGTATGGAACATTGTAATCAGTTGTACCAGTGAGATTGTAAGCCATGTCAGTGTATCGAGTTGTAATTCAATGTATCCAAGTATCAAAGGTAAGCTGTATAGCATTGTTCAGTTGGCTTTCAATGTAAAGTGAGATTTGGTTGTAAACATTGTACTTCAATACAAGTCTTATACTTTTCTTCAATTATCAATAAAGAGAATAAAGTTTTATATGCCTCTGTGTGACTTCGAGTTGTCCTTTTATCTCCGCTGCTATAAAGCAGTGATGTACTTCTACTCAATAAGAAAGATTATCCTCATTAACTTCAATTTGTCTGCTTCTGTCGCTGCGATGTGTTCCTATTTGAAGATTATCAATTATGTACCATCTTTGCCTTGTACAAGTGCAATACCAGACTTGTACGACATCACGCCCAAGCGAGGACGATCGATTCCAAGAGATAAATTATGTGAATAAATGACTCTACGAATCGGGGCGTGACAAATTGGTATCAGAGCACGGCTTTACGTCCTTGGTCCCTTCTTTGATTCGTTTCAAATCAAAGTTGCATCGACGATTAACCAAAGTTGCTTCCGCGATCACTCAACGTTGCTTCCACGATTAAATCAAAGATTGCTTCCGCGATTATGCTATTGTTGTTCGGTAATCATCCTATGTTGTTGTGTTTAAAAGTTCGTTGACCCTCTTGGCTGCTCACTAGATTTTCCATACAATAAGTCTATATACATTATGATGCCCCTGAATGAATGATTGTTGTTGGTTTGGACACAAATAACCCAACAATGACTCGATGCCATAGTATGATATAGTATGAATGCTGTTTGGAAATGTGGGAATAAAGAAAAGTGGCTATGTATGCTGTAACAAGTTGAGAATTACATGTGATGTTGGGAAAGATTTAGGAAATAATTGATGGATGAGTTCGACATAACTGGTGAATTGACTCATGTTTGTTGGCTAAGTGCTTTTAAGACCCTAAGAATGTTGGCTTGTGATATTGAGACACCGAGATGTTGGCTACGTGTTGTGATCATTATAAATCTCGAATGTTCGGAATAGAATCGGGTTGGTATTGTTTAAGGATGGCTTCGTTTCTGAGTGGTATATTGCCTCTACCACCTCAGAACGAGATGTATGTTGACATTTCCATAGGATATCAATGAGACTATCTGTGGGTACTGGGTAGTGCCGAGACTTAGCTGGGAGTCATGTATTGTGGCTAGATGACTCGAGTGTCCCTTGACAGTGATGTTATATTGAGTAGCGAGATGGTCGGAAATTGTAATCGGTAGCTTGGTTAGAAATTGTTTAGTCGAGTGATGACTCAGACTAGTAAGACAGCTAGTATGCTATGGGTAAATGGATTTGGCTAGAGAATGTTGTGGTTTAGAAAATCTAAATGTTGACTTAGGTTGGTTGGATGCAAATCAAATGTGGCTAATACAAAGTTGGTTGCGTAGCTGAAAGTTTTGGAAATATTGTCGGTGAACCAAAGGAATATTAGAGATTTGTGCCTTGAACCTAAGGTGTAATAGATGTTAACCCATCTAGATCACCAAAGGACAGTTGTTGCCTATGTACATGTATGCTGAGAAATTTAATGGGATTAGGAAAGTAATAAGTAGCCACCCTGAATATTTATGTTGCACAGAGGATGGTTAATTGATACATAAATTGCCGGATTGAATGGAGTGAACTACTCAACCCTTGAGGTAGGGAATTTTAAGAATGTCCGTATGAGATTTTGACGGCTGAAAAAAGAACGAGATTTAAGAATTCCCGTAAGATAATGTTGATGATTGATGAAACGAATGGGAATTAGAAATTACAAATGTGTTGGATAATGTCGGTATATGTGACTGTTGGATTGGGATATAGTTTGCTGGCTTATGACTTAGTGGTGTGACTTTGTCATACAGACCGAATAGTATGATTCCATAGTTATGTTACTACTATCGGAATCGATGACCTTTGAATAGTTAGCCTTGGCTTATGGGTTCGTATGAGTAGAAAGGATTTGAAATAGAAATTAAATCATTGGAAATTTACTTGATGGATTATTAGAACGATGAGAATCGTATGTCAGATTGGAATTTGACCGTAATGTTGATAGATCGATCTTAGTCGATCGTTGGATAAGTCTAAGAATGAGCCTCTGTGGGAATTAATTTCTTGAGGAAGACCCTGGATAGATAGACTTGACCCTAGCGACCAGTTGATGAATTACCAATTGCTGGCTTAATCCAATTGGCAATTCATTATTCAGACTGAGTTGATACCCATAGGTTTGGGTAGAGTTCCTTAGAACTGTCGGTTGCTTGTTGGCCCTAAGAAAAAGAAACTAGCATGATCCCTAGTAGCCGCCCACTCTAGGGAAGTCACCTGAATGATTAGGTTTAACTGTCGGGATAGCTAACCATAGAGACTTGACCGAATAGTGGGGTAACCATTGGAGACCCATAGGATGACCTTGTGGCATTGAACGAGAGATGGTAATGAGTACGACCTAAGAATGATATGTTGCATGTATATGCTTTAATATGAACCTTAGAGATGTTTGACCCTTGAGGATTATGTGTCGGCCTATAGCGGGAACTAGAGTTGTGGGATGAGACTTCAGTTGTATGTATCGAGTAGTGAATAGTTATATGAGATGGAATTGACTGCTCATGACGGGAATGTTGGATCGGTATCTACAGTCGGGTAGCTGGGTTAACCTTGACTATTGCATAGAATTGTACCCTTGGCTTGGGTAATCGATAGTGGGTGACGTGGGATTATGTATTGTAAGAAAAGATGAATTGCCTCGGTGAGAAATATTATTGGATTTGGGAAGGAATATGATTGCATGTTGTGAACTCTTGATATGATTGGCTCTAAGTTAGACCCTTGACCGAATGTTAGAAATATTATGCTTGGGTATAGAGCTTAACCAAGTTGTCCCTGATATTAAGTATTGTGGCCTGGAAGACAGTGATTGTGGCAAGTGAATAAAGTGATAAGTCAATTGAAAGGATGCTAAGTCGAATTTAGAAAAGAGAGTTATATCGTGGCTGATCGAATCGCACTAACATGGAAGTTGGCTGAAGTACATATGTTTTGGGGACGCCTGAAATATGTGTATGGATCCAGCCGAAGTGATAGGTTGTGACTGAGATAACATTATGGGAAGAATTTATCGCACTAGCGCAGACTTTGGCTGAAATGCATATGTTTTGGGGACGCCTAGAATATGTATATGGATCCAAACGAAGTGATGTGTTGTAACCAAGATAGAATGCAAGAAAAATGTTGGTGAATCAATAAGAAGTTATAAGTATTTGAAAAAAAGAAAGACAGATCGAATCGTTGATGGATTTAGATGGTACAGTTGGATAGCTATTTTTGAGATGACCGAGTGTGTTGAAATGAATATTGAATTGAAGCTGAATGAGTAACTTGTTATGTCTAAGTGAATTAGTAAGATGAGTTGTTCTCTTAAGTTTCGAGGACGAAACTTTTTCTGAGTGGTATATTATGTAATGCCCCGCTCTGTACGAGGCATTTGGTTGGCTTTTTGGATGGGATCAGAATGTTGGACCGTGACTTATGTTGGGAATCAGGAGAATTGAGACTGATGCAGTCTCTCTTAGCTGGCTAGACGGAATGGGTATTGGAACGTGGCTCGCTGATGGAGCTACGCTTAGCGGGATTGGAGCAGGAAGACCCTTTTATGCAGGCAAGTGGTCCTCCTTCCTCCTTAATCCCGCATGCTTAAATAATGGAATAATGTGATGCTATGAATTGTCCCTAAATGTCCTATGTTTAGTTGCTGAGTAATAGAGATGCTGATGCAAAGAATTATTGAACTGCTAATACAACTTGATGCCTAAGAATAAATTGATAATGTCCCTTATGCTTAATCTTGAATGAATAAATGAATCACTTGAATAATGAGATGCTGCGTGAGTGATACATGAGAAAAGAACTGGCTATGCTATTAACACAATGAATCGAATGAGACTCTTGAATCATGTACTCTCTGTATAATTGTTGTAAAGGTATAAGATGATGCCTGTTTTTGTATAAGCAATGAAATAAATAATAATTGTCCTAATGAAATGAAGGAAAAAGCTGCTTGTCCCTTTGAAATAAATGAAATGTTATTGGTTCCTCATTTAGAGGATTGTTATGAGAAATGTGCAATGAATCAATGAATGGAGAATGATGAGGCTTGGGATCATGGAGATCACAAAGTAGAATGATGGTAATGATTAGTCGTTGAATACGACTCGGAATTGAAATAAGATGTTGAACTGTGGGCTTTGATTACTTTCGGTTGCTTTACCATGCATTTGTGTTATCGAGTCGACACGCATTCGCATGGTCATGGACGTACTTGTACAAGTCTGAGTAAGTTTCCTCGAACGGTACCTGGGGCGCCGGGACGGATTCGACCCGGGAGGAAACTTGGTCGTGCTATGGTGGCATGAGGTATTACGGGACATTCGGCTAGGCTTGCAACCTACCCTGAAATGGTACGTCATAATACCCGTTGGAAAGTCCTTTATGGTGCAGTTTCACCAACGACCATGTAGTCAGGATGCATGCTAACGAATATTTTGTGCAGACAGAGTAAGTATATCATATTATCCTGTATTTTATGCAGGTACGAGGGAGTTGGCTATCGGTAAGAAATCACTTAAATGTGATATACTCAATGCATGTGTTGGTTTAACTTGCGTGCTTAACGTGCCAAGTAAATGATGCTATGTGTAGTCTTTTGATATGAGAACCTGCTTAACATGTTAAATTCAGTATGCTAGAAAGATGCCTTGTAATAATCGTTGTGCAAACATAACATACATGCTAAGTGATGCTTGAAGTGAGAATTGTCATAACATGTTTAAGCTGATAATGTTAACGATGCCTCAATGACGCCTTTGCATGATAACACCAAGAATGCTAAGATGATATGTCCACATGAATGCTACTAAGAATATGTTTACATGCTTCACTCTGATTATTGCCTATGAACTGTAAACTGATGCTAGGCCCCAAGTAGAAAGATCATTCTAATAAATGCTTGCTTAAATGATCACTTTAATGTTGGTTTATACGAGTGGGTTGGATTCTGCTCGTCAGTACATAGATGATGTGCTGACCCACGTTTTGTGGGCAGGTGCTCGTGCTTGGAATGTTCTACACACGAAGATCGGCTTGATTGGTCCCGCGGCATCGAAGATTTGTTGGGCATACAGAAGCTTTCCTTGTACAAGATGATGTCTTCTGTTTATAAATGGCATAATGTATGGAACATTGTAATCAGTTGTACCAGTGAGATTGTAAGCCATGTCAGTGTATCGAGTTGTAATTCAATGTATCCAAGTATCAAAGGTAAGCTGTATAGCATTGTTCAGTTGGCTTTCAATGTAAAGTGAGATTTGGTTGTAAACATTGTACTTCAATACAAGTCTTGTACTTTTCTTCAATTATCAATAAAGAGAATAAAGTTCTATATGCCTCTGTATGACTTTGAGTTGTCCTTTTATCTCTGCTGCTATAAAGAAGTGATGTACTTCTACTCAATAAGAAAGATTGTCCTCATTAACTTCAATTTGTCTGCTTCTGCCGCTACGATGTGTTCCTATTTGGAGATTATCAATTATGTACCATCTTTGCCTTGTACAAGTGCAATACCAGACTTGTACGGCATCACGCCCAAGCGAGGACGATCGATTCCAAGAGATAAATTATGTGAATAAATGACTCTACGAATCGGGGTGTGACACTTCTTTCTTCCAACATTGTAGTATCAGAGTAATCAAGTTCAAATCACACTAATTTCAAGTGAATAATAAAAATATAATACCACTGCATAAATCCAACTCAGGGGCGGCCCAGAGGGGGGGCAAACGGGGCTTGGGCCCAGGCACCAGGCCCAAGGGGCCCCAAATTTTTTTGAGTATTTGTGCGAAATAGATTAAAATTAACATAGTGTTTAAATATATGCTACCAAGCCCAGCCCACAGCCTTCTCTTAAATGATAAGAAGAAACTAACAAGTAGGGCACCGGTTGCTTGGGAATTGAATAGCCGCGCGCGTGGGGAGCTTCTCCATTTAGAGAAGGAAAAAAAAAGTTGGAAAATTCACTCGTCGCTTCCGATTCCAGGGCCAACGGTAAGTTTTTCTTGCTCTTCCTTCTTTTTTATTTATAATTGAACCACAGATTGCTATTTTTTTCAATCTCTTCCGAGTCTTCTCCTATACTTCTTCACAGGAATTCGATGATGTCAGAGTCGGACACCGCTGTCATGGCGAAATACAAGTTGCCTGTGGCCCTTGCTTGAGCCTTGGTAAGTTTTGCTAATAACAAGCAAGAATCAAATTATTTTTTTGGATAATAGAGATTTTTCTGAAGAAAAAAAATGGAAGTTTTTGGATTTGTCAGTTATTTAAATCAAATTTTGTTGTTCTGAATCTGAAGTCAAGTGTAGCAGATCATACAAAATTTTGCAGAACCTTGATAAGTTTTGTTACAAGCAAGAATCAAATTATTTTTTTGGATAGTAGAGATTCTTCTTAAGAAAAAAATGGAAGTTTGTGGATTTGTCACTTGTCAGTTATCTAAATTAAATTTTGTTGTTCTGAATCTGAAGTCAAGTGTAGCAGTAGATCATACAAAATTTTGCATACACGCCATCTTGTTGACAAATGCAAATATTTGTTATTTTATTTCTCAAGGAAAAATTAAGGGAGAAAGGAAATTCTTTGAAAGAACATAGGAGGAGCAGAAAGAAATTAGAATTCATGCTCTTAAAATTTCAACTCCATACCAACATCTTTCTTCAAAGAAACAAAAACTTTATGTTATTAGGTCCTCAATAGACATAAATGGATTTAAGTTACTAGATCAAATCCAAACATTTTTAAATTACATATAATCTGATACCATTATATTTAAATAACCTAACCAACTTTTCTAATAGACATAATCCAAACATGCTTATATATAATTAAAGTTTTAAATTTCATTTGGATAGCCGGAGGTGCAAAAGGTTGCCCATTACTTGAGGTCCTCATTCTTGTCCATATTTATGGCAAATTGCAAATGATGCATTCATTGTGTATAAGGGAGGCAGATGAGCATTGCACCATATGTTAATCTCTAGGCTGATAGCTGAGTTTCAATTACTTAGTATGAGACGAGCATTCCCAAAAAAAGGAATTTGATAAAAAAAAATTAACATATCTTTTAAACAAGGGGCATCATTTTAGATTTTGCCCTGGGCATTAAAATATTTCGGGCTAGTCCTGAATTCCAACTCTTCTTACAAATAGACCTTGGACGTGATGTTTGTTGAATAATATTAATATTAACCTTCAATCCTTGTCAACATTCTAGAACTTTAGTTCTAATGGCATTAACCTTAAATCCTTGCCAATATTAATATTAAGCTTCAAACATACTAGTTTTGTACTGCTCATGAGATTTTTAAAGTGTGGTCCAAAAAAGAATAGAATTGTAATTGTCAAACTTCATTTTTCATATAGCTTTTGATTATTCATATTGGAATTTCTTACTCAAACTTCTACGCTAGGGTTTTCGGATATAAATTGATTTCTGAATTAAGAAAAAGTTGTTTTCCTGTAGGTCTCAAGTGACTGTAGATGGAATTTGGGTAAAATTGTAAAGTGCATGCAAGATAGGGCTCAAGCAAGGTGATCATTTATTCCCTCTTCTTTTTAGCCTAATTGTGGATGTGTTATAGATCTAAAGTTAAATTTATATAATTGTTATATTTTCAATAATAAATCTCCAATTCTATTTACTGATGATGCTATCTTTTTGGGCAAGAGTGGCAAGTAGATAGAAGCTAGGAAACTAGTGAAATGTACGACTAGTCATTAATTGCATGCTTGGTGCAAAAAACTAATTAGAAAATTGTAGGATCCATCAAGAAAATAGAAGTTATGCTCATTTTAGTTTTCATCCAAATAGGTAAAAAATAAAGAAAATTTACCATTTTCTTTTAAAAATAAATCATTCAGCTCTTAACCTTTAATGTTAAACATTTATTATTATTAATATGTGATCATTAACCACAAGTTTTTATAATTCTACCTTTAACAAACAAACAACAAGATTTTGAATTTTCTTAGATTTTATTGGTTTCTAGAAACGAATAGAAGAAAAGTCTGCAGTTTTCATTTGCCAAACATGCCCTCATGGAAAGCTGTTCTTAAAGAAGTTCTTAATCTAGAACTAGTTCTCTTTATTTGATGGGGTTGCCCGATAATTAATTTCCATAATAATTTTTTACTTATTTTTCGTGTTTGTTTCGAAACTATTTTTGTAACTGCAATCTTTCCTTTTCTTCTTCGTCTTCCTCTTTAAAAAAGTACTGCCAGCTTGTAAGGCTGTATACCTTGATCTTTCTTAATTGTGAAATGGATGATAGAATTTCTTTGGATCTTTATTTGGAAAATAGGAAGATGGCCTAGGTGTTGCGAGCTAGCTATTGTGAGTTATTGGAGAAGTCTTGGGGTTCAAGCCCAGACCTCCCAAAAGAAAAAGAAAAAAAATTGCTTCGTAAATTTGGCAAAAGTATAGTACATAAGAAAGAAAGAAAAGAAACTTTTTTTCCTCATATTTTTATTTTTTGGTTTCTCGATTTTAGACTTCTCTTAAACATTTCTTGGTAATTTCATCTTACAATTTCTTGGGTTATTTTTGTGAAGATATATAGTTGTAAGGGGTCTTAATAACCTTTTAATAATAATTAATAGTATGGATCTTGTTCTCCGATTGTTTTTTAGTCGTTAGAATTTTTATTATTTTCTTGTTTTTTTGTGTTTTGTAGTTTGATATGTATGCAAAAGTTGATAGATGATCCATTGTTGATATGGCCGTGATGTTGTTATTGGTATAACTATAGCCATTAAATTTTTTGCTACTACGCTAAAATTCTAAAGTTATAGTGAGAGCTAAATGTTATATATTTATATCCTAGGGCCTTCTTTCTGGTCAAAGATCGATTTTCTGGATTGAGAGCTAGATTCACGCAAATATTTTAAAATTTATTTATGCAACGGTACATAATTTATTAAAATCTATTTATAATTTGCACCTAAAAAATATTTGAATTGGATTGCACTGATACCGTACTAAAGTCACTACCGGTGCACCAATTAAAACTAAATATTGAGACCAGTTAAAACTAAATATTTAGAGGGTTATATAATCAACCTCGCCTCTCTCATGATGGCGATCATCAACCGCTACATCCTCCAAGTAGAATTCCTCCTTCCTCCGTAGAGATCATCATCCCCAAAGAGGTTATCTTCCCCTTCCCCCTTCTCCTTCTCCATCTTCTCTCCTTCTCCCTGTTCTACAATCACATCATCCCCACAGAATTTATCTGTAGTACTCCTTCCATCTTTACTTCCTCCCCTGTTTTACAATCCCATCATCTCCTACCAACCCAGCCTCCTTCTTCCCATCTTTCAACATCTATCCCATTCTTTTCATAATCCCATCTCCAAGAATTGCCATTCCTTCAATCCAATCCTCTGATACTATCCGCCATGGATATGCCAACAACCGAGTACGATTCTGTTATCACCAAACTTGCCAATCTACTTTCCTCATCCTCTGATACAGTGGACAATTCATTATCCTCTACAATCCACAATCCTCAGGCAGATTGGAAATTTTATTTATTCTTCAAACCCCTCACCCACAAGATCTATCCAACTCATATCATTTCATCCACTGTCACCAAAATTTGGAAACCAAAGGGATCTATCAAAGTTGCTGAATATTATGATGGTTCATTTTCTGCAAAATTTGAACTAATGGAAGATCTGGAATATGTAATCAACAATGGGCCATGGAAGATCAATAGCCATTTGCTGATCTTGGAACGCTGTGCTCCTAACAAGATTCCTACTGATTATACTTTCACCCATACTGGTTTTTGGATCCAACTTCATGGATTACATGTTAATCTTCTCACCATTGAGTTCATTTCTACTATTGCATCTCGATTGGGCATTATTACTCCACCATCTATTCAGGATGCTAGCAAGTGGATTGTTTTTGCAAGGATTAAAGTTAACATCGACATCTCTAAGCTTCTCCCTCATACTATCGAAGTGCCAATAAATGACACTTTAGAGTGCACTGTTCAACTGAAGTACGAGAGATTACCCAAATTATGTCAGTTCTGTGGATGTCTGGGTCATGGAGTAAAGAAATGTAAAGTACATCAAGAATATTCCAAACTGATTGATTCTACATGGACAGAGGCTCAATAGAGACACACCCGATCATTATTGGATAGAAGACTTGATCAATCAATATGTGTCAATCATGCTGATAGATTCAAAACAAGAATTCCTCTACGAACCAATTCCAACATCAACACATCCAATGAAGGAGGTAATCCTATCTCACCAAATCCTTCTTCTTCTAATCCTACCATGAATGTTATTCAAGTTCCACATCAACCACCAGAATCCTCATCAATGTCCATTGATATTTCTTCCACTATTCCACCTTGTCCCTCTGATATTCCGACCAACCACTATAAACCACCACCACCTACATCGGATTCTGATCAGCAGTTACAAAATCCGGTAATGGAGAAAATTCAGTTACAAACAACCTCCCCTATTAACCCTGTCACAAACCCACGTACATCCAATAACTGCCACTATTCCAATCTTATCTATCGAACCCAATCAACATCATACTCCATCAAGTTTTTCTAATCAACCCACGGCTAACCCTGAACCGAGTGAGCCCAATGAGCCAAATTGCAAAACAACTACAGATCATACACTTCCTTTAGATTCATTATCATCCATCTTACCACATATTACTATAAAACAAAATTGCAAAATCAAATTTCCTAACATCTGAAGCTATCCTTTTTCCGACAGTAATATCATCTCCTTTTTCAAATTATATTCCACTTGTGCCCAAAGATTCCCTATCAGATATCACAGACACCCTATCAACTAAAAAAGATACCCTTCCTCAAAGTTCCACCATCAAAGATACCATACCTCTTTTACCTGTTTATGAAGCTGCTGATAGTATCCTGTACTTTTCTCCATCAGTTCTTGAACACCATAATCCTTCATCATTATCACCCACAAACTACACATCTCTCATTAAAGCTCTTACTCCTGTGAATACCACATTTGATATAGATAAATCTATTGGAAACCCTGTGCTACTGAGCAGTGGTAAAAGATCAAGACTAGCTTCCTTTGGACCTGAAACAAAGGTTGATATTGCAAGACCAAGTAAGAGAAGCTCTACTACAACAAATAAAGAAGGCGCGGCTGGCCTGCATCAGCCTCTATCGCCATGATACTCTCTTGGAATTGTTGGGGTCTGAGGAATGACCCGACTATTCGTACCCTGAAGTCATTCCTCCGTGCATCTAAACCCAAAATGCTCTTCTTATCTGAAAAAAGATGCTCGTTAACCTATGGTACTTCCATTGCTATTGAACTTGGCTATGACAACAGTACTGCAGTTTCTTCCAGAGGCCAGTCTGGGGGCCTACTACTTTGTTGGAGTTCCGAAATTGACTTATCTATCATATCAATGACTGACAATTGCATCCATTCATGTATTCAGCAAATGCAGCACATGCAGTCTTGGCATCTTCTATGTATATATGGTCCTCCAGTTATTGTTGATAGAAGAACATTCTGGGAATAAATGG
This sequence comes from Iris pallida, assembly GCA_029216955.1. Classification (NCBI taxonomy): domain Eukaryota; kingdom Viridiplantae; phylum Streptophyta; class Magnoliopsida; order Asparagales; family Iridaceae; genus Iris; species Iris pallida. The sequence goes on from JANAVB010040417.1 coordinate 602,970, forward strand.
AAACTAATATTGTAACACCCTATTTTCTGAAATTGGGGACTTTTGAAAATTTATTATTTTTATTATTTATTAGTGGTATTTTAGTCATGGTATGATTTTCTGGTGATTTTAGTTAAGTTAAACCATTTCTAAAGACATGCTAAGTCATGACTTATGACTTTGTGATTTTGGTTAGTATAACTTAGTGTAAACCCTAGTTTTCTCTAACCTAGAAGTTTCCATGACCATGAGAGCTTAGCCATAGGCTTAGAACACCAAATTAGTGATTTTTAGCCTAAAGGGTATTTTGGTAATTTTCTAGGAATTATTTGGAATTATTTAGATTTATGTGTTTTTATTATTGATTAATCATGGTTAAGTATCTTGAGAGCCCCTAACCTAGTCTACCCTAATCCATAGGTTAGCCACTAACCTAGAATGGCTAAGGGGATAGATATTTGCATTGGTTAAGTAGGATAAATATCTTGATATCTACTTTATGGATATTTTCCACAAAATATCCAAAATATCAACCCTTTTGCCATGAAAGTCTTTCCCTTAGCTTGGAAGCAACCCAAGGACACCCCCCTTGTCTTGGCCGGCCATAGGGTACCCCCCTAGCCCTACACCATCCTATATTAACCCAATGTATCATTCATGAAGAATTTTACATGAATTTTAACATAGAAAAATCCCATTTCTTCAAACCTTGATAACTTCCTCAAATTTGAACCAAATTCACTCTAGTCTTTTGCATTGGACTCCCCTATACTAGAGGGTACTAGTTAGGGCCTTCTATTGAGGAATTTGAAGGGCTTTGGGCATCACCAAGTGGAAGAACACCCCCCCTACTTGGGTGTTTTCTTGATTTTTCACCAAATAGGTAAATGCCCATAAACCATGTTAATGTTGTGATTTTTTCTTCATATTTGCATGCATCTAGGTACTAGGGTACTGTAGGACAAATTTGGTGAAGGTTTGAGTTGGTTTGGTGTCCGTATCGGACACGTATCCTAGGCTAGGAAACTGTGTTTGTTGAAATGCCACAAAGAACTGGTTTTTATTAAAATGTGAAACAAAATATATTTTTGGGTAGCCCTAGATATGTAGGTCACAACCCTAACCTACTGAGCACATTATTGTGTCGTGTCCGTGTCCAAAACGGACACGAACTCACTGCACGAGGCTTGCGCACAGTGTCCTGCTACCACACCCTTCGTTCTCTCTGTACAGACCACTAGGACACACCAAAATTGGTGGACACGAGGGGGCAGTGTCTGTGCACATGCCCCCAAAGTTTCACGACGTATCGTTTTGTATCGGACACGAAATCAGGGCCGCACTGGCCATGCACGTGCACAGTTTCAGTCGAAATTCGACTTGGACACGGCCTTCGTGTCGCATGGACACGAGTCTAGGACACCTCGTGTTTGCACGAGTGTGTAGCCCTATACCTGGGCAACACATGGGCATGACCACGAGGCCCCACGTGGCTCGTGTCGTGTCCACGAGGCGTGTGACTCACTGCACGACGCAGTGCCAAACGCGCGCATCAGTCGTGTTTTTACGACTGATACGGGTCTCATGTCGACTCTGTGAGACACGTGGACACCGTGCAGACACACTGACACATACCCCTAGACCTACCCTACCTACTGACACGAGCACGAGACACAATATCGTGTGTGTCGTGTCCTAGAGTTAAGTGCACGACGCTGTGACACTGTGATTTACCCGTTTGGGTTCTTTTGTGTTTGGACACGTTGTGTCGTGTCGTGGTGCAGTATCAGGGACCCTAGACACTAGAGGACACCTAGGGACACTGTTACCAACCTAGATATTCGAGCCTTAGCTCGGTTTCGTGTATGTATTTTGGTTTACCTAGTTATCGAGTAACAGTGCACAGTTTCCAGTTTTGAGTTATTTTCCAGTTTTGCAAAATGAATTTCAAACCTAAAATTGATATAATTTATACATTGTATGAGTGTATTTTAGTATATATATACGTAGTATATATGTATGTGTGAGTGTGGGTGAAATTTAGGGGTATTTGGTTGAGTATATTTGTAGTTATGTATATATACATATATATGTATATATGTACTGTGTATGTGTGTATTTGGGGGCTGGTTCCCTGTTCCAGGAAACTGAACACCCCCCCCTGTGTGACAGTGTTCTGTCTCTCTCTCTTTCAGTCTCTCTCTCTCACTGTTCTCTCACTCTATGTCCATCTCTCTCTCTCTATGTCCCTCTCACTTCCCTCTATATATATATATATGTTATATATATATATATGTTATATTATATACAACCATATATATTGGTATATATATAGTTGAGGGTATATATATATGGGTTTATATATATATATGGGATTTATATATATGTATATATGATAGCTATCTATGTATGTATATATATTATATATATATGTGGGTGATTGTATTATATATATATATAGTTATTCATATATTGATATATATATACTTTGTATTAGATATATAGTGCCATTATATATATATGTGGGGGTTTTGGTATTATATATAGTGTACTCCCATATTGATATATAGGTATTAGATAGATTATATATATCTATATATATGACTTTCTAGTATAGGTTTATATTGAAACCTATAAGTTATTAGCCTCTGGAAACCTATGATATTAGCCTATGGCCAAGATTATTAGCCTATGGCTTGGGGCTAACCCTAATGGCCCAAAACCCTTTATGTTGACCCTTGTTGACTAAGGGTTGACCAAAGTCAACCTTAGGTCAAAGTTGACCTTATTGACTGGTCCTTGTTTGACCAATTTACCTTACTGACTGGTCTTTGTTTGATCAATACCTTAGTTGGTCTAAGTTTGACCTAGACTTGACCCAGATTGATCAGGTTGACTAGTATTTGACTTGTTTAACCTTGTTTGACTCTATTTGACTTAGTTTGATTTCCTGTGACCTAGTATGACTTTCTGTGACCTAGTTTGACTATTAGAGTTGACTTTTGACCAGATTGACCTAGAATCATGTAGTATGCATTGTACACTTTATTTTTACCATTGTGGATACATTGTGACTTGTATTGCTCTGATTAGGAGCCATACACCTCTCCTCAGATAGTATATCTTCTTCAGACATTCAGTTATCAGGCGAGTACATTCTCTGACTGTTTCATATTTGCCAGGATTTATATTCTTACTCTAGATTACTTTACTTGATGCTGACACGATTGTTATCACGGATTGGTACTATATGGATCTTTTCATGAGATGTTATCCCCTTCGGGAGCATCAGATACAGCATGTTTGTGCGTTTCACGAATCATCATGTATCTCTATGCTTTCATAGATTCACGAATCGCTTGTGACTCATGTACTCTCATGAATCACAGAGCCTCTCATGAATCTCCCATTTATGGGCTTATCACGAATCTTAACATAACCTGAATGGATCCTTGTGTATTGATTGGGGAACGGGGGAGTAGAAATGGACATGTGAATAATTCCAAAGTAGTGTAATCATGTACAAACTCAGTAGTGTAATCATGTATAAATTCCAGCCATTTACATGCCTATCTTGTACTCTACATCACTAGACACTTACAGTTCTCTATATACAGTAGATATTTCATTACAGTTATCTCTTTTACTACATGTATCTTCCTTCAGCAGTTCCTGTATTTTACTCTATTGCATGCTTTATATCTCCTATCATACTATGCACTGCGTGAGATGTATTGTGCTCGTTCCCGTCCTGATTGGACCTGTTAAAAATATTACAGAGGATGAGGATGAGGCCCTGGTGTCTACCTATTATGGAGCAGGACTAGATGATACTTATGTTGTGGACCCTCAGCAGGATCCACCTGCAGCTGAGGATGTTGTTCCAGTAGTCTAGACCAGTTTAGTCTAGGCAGTCTTTCTATATTATCATTTTGTCTCACATCTGAGTTGTATTTTGAGATGTTGAGTTATGTATAGACTCTTAGACTTATTGTATTATGAGTTGACATTCTGATGTTATGTTATCCTAGACACTTGGGCTTATTTCATCTATTGTACTGTTCTCTTTGAGTTACCATCTGTCTATCTATCTATCTTCTATTTCTCTACCTAGATGTGATTGAGATTGTTTCTGTTTGTCACCTCCATTCGGAGAGTATAAACTGTACAGGTACTTTATATTGTTAGATGATTAGCCTAGGATAGCGTTCTACCGCCGACACTGCGGCGTAGGCTGGACGTACCCACTTCTCGTGCCCTTACTCTAGGGTGCGGGTCGTGACAAATATTGAATCAGTTAATCAACCTTGGTTATGTATTAGGGATTGTAACAGTATCCTTAATGATAATGAGAAACTTGGTGGGAACAGATTCAATTACAATCACCATAAATTCTTTATAAATTGGTTCCAGAGAGCTGCAGCTATGGACATAAGATACTATGGGCCAGCCTATACATGGAATAATAGAAGATGTCCTCAACAAAATGTTGCTGAACGTCTCGACAGAGCTATGGTGTACTCACAGTAGCAATCTTCCAATCCCAATGCAGGCTCAACAGTTGGAGGAAATCTCGTATGGGGAATTTGAATAATGACATCAAATACTATGAAGACAGATTATTGCAAGTTCAAATCCAACACCCTACTGATTCGACTTATATGGAGGAAAGGAAAATTCAACTACTGCTCAATAAACTTCACTTACAAAGAGAACTTTATTGGAAACAAAGATCATGCATTTCCTGGCATAAAGAAGGGGATAAAAGCACAAAAAATTTCCACTTATCAGCCACAGTGAGGAAGAACAGAAATACTATTCACAGTATTTTGAATCCAAATGGAGATTTTGTGACATCTCATGAAGCAATGTCAACCATATTTGTGAACCACTTCAAATCCATGTTTCAAGCTGGCGAACATAACCCAGTTCCTTTTCATATCATTTCTGAGCTTGCTTCAATTTCAGACGATGAGAACACCTCTCTTTGTGCTATCCCTACAGCAGATGAAATATATGCCACTGTCAAGATGATGAATTTTTATAAAGCGCCAGGACCAGATGGTTATTCTGTCTTTTTTTATCAGAATTACTGGGGATTAATTGGCAATGAGGTAATCCATCTCATTCAAGAATATTTTAGAACTGGTTCTATGCCATCTAAGTTAAACCATACTAATATTGTTCTCATACCAAAAATCCCTCACCCTGTCAAACCTATTGATTTTCGTCTATTGACCTCTGTAATGTTCTCTATAAGTTCATCACAAAAATCATTGCCAACCGCCTACGCCCTCTTCTACATAAACTCATTAATCTGCATCAGAATGCTTTTGTCCCTGGTAGATTCATTGGTGACAATGTGGTCATAGCCCAAGAACTCTTCCACTCCATTTCTAAACTTAGGGGCCAAAATGAATCTTTTGCTCTAAAAGTTGATATGTCTAAGGCCTATGACAGGTTAAATTGGGATATTATCAGTCAAGCTTTGATTGGGTTTGGGATTAAAGATCAGTCTCATAAATTAATCATGCAGTGTATCACCACAACCTCCCTTGTCATTCTCATTAATGGTGAACCTTCTGAAACCTTCTTTCCCAAACGTGGTATTCGACAAGGCTGTCCTTTATCACCATATTTGTTTATTATGTGCATGGAAATTTTTTCAGTTTTTATTTCAATCATGGATAGAAATCGACTCTATGATAGCCTCACCATCCCACATTCCCCATCTACATTTTCTCACTTAGCATTTGCTGATGATCTTATCATATTTGGGAAGTGCTCACTTCACAATATCAACCAAGTGAAGCTGATTATCCAAACTTTTGAAAATTGGTCTGGTCAACAAATAAATTTTGATAAATCTTCAATGTTCTTCTCAAAGAATTTGGATCCTATCATGCAACATCTGTATCTCAGTCTTCTGGGGGTGAAAATCATGGCAAACTCTGATAAATACCTGGGCCATTTTCTACTACAATCCAAAAACAGAGTCTCTACATTCACCAATCTCCTCAATACCAGTACTTCTCTCCTTCAAGGTTGGAAACGGAAATGTTTATCCCATGCTGGAAGAACTGTGCTTATAAAATCAACAATATCCTCCATTCATACTTATTATCTATCCTCATACCATATCCCGAAGAAGATAACTGATATATTGACTCAACTCTAAAGAAATTTTTGGTGGAATTCGATTGACAAAAGGAAAATACACTTTATAGCATGGTCAAACATAACCAAACCCAAGTTTCAAGGGGGATTGGGCATCAGAGATCCTTTTATTACAAACCAATCCCTCATTCTGAAGCTAACCTGGCGATTCCTTACTGATACCAACACAACTTGGACCTCCCTTCTCTAGGATAAATATCTTCATTCTTCTTCAATTTGGTCGGCCTCCCAATCTTTACGAGCTTCCTGCATATGGTCTAGTATTCTACGAAGTAGGGAATTCCTTATTGATAACATTATATGGTCAGTGGGTGATGGAACAAACATTAACATATGGATGGACCCTTGGGTCCCATCATTACCTGGTTTTAAAGTACATGGATATAGTTTTGCTGAAAGATGGGTTTCGAAAGTCAGTGAGCTTATCAACAAAGAAACAAATCAGTGGAAGGCAAACCTCATTCACATCCTACTCCCTCCAACAGAAGCTGCAGCAATATTGAGAATCACTCTGTCTACCACTTGCTTACAAGATAAACTAAATTGGATACATACAAGTGATGGAGAATTGGCTACCAAATCTGCTTATCGAGTGATACATGACAAAACTCTACTGAATCAACATACTCTAAGAGAAGTTGACTTCAAAGACTAGAGAAAACTATGGTCCTTAAATCATATTTGCCCAAGAGTCCTTTTATTCATCTGGCGAGCTCTTACAAACTCACTACCTACTCTTCACAACATCCACCACCGCATCAGACATATTAATCCTATATGTCCACTCTGTAAGGTACATTCTGAAACTGTTAATCACCTACTTCTTCATTGTGCAGTAACAGGAACAACATGGTTACAAAATCCGAACTATGCAAATCACATCAATGAAGGAATTACTGTCTCTATGTTCATTACCAAGCTTCTAAAGGGAGGGAGACCAAGAGAAGATTACTCATAATCTATATCAAATGTGGATTATCTGGAAGGCGAGAAACAAATACATCTTTGAAGACAAGCCAATCATTGGAAGCAATATACTTGTGGAAACAGTGAGACTGAAGAACAAGTTTGAAGACTACAACAAGGAAATTTCCTGCTCCTCTAGCCCTGTTTTGAATCATCAAGAAATAGCATATTGGATTCCTCCTATATCAGGCTCCTGGAAAGTCAATTATGATGGAGCATTCCTTGATAATAATATGGCGGGAGCGGCTATCTTGAGTAATTCGCATGGCCTCTTTATATTTGCTCTAGCAAATTATGATCAAGGAGGCTCCCCAATTGAGGCTGAGTCCGTGGGACTACTTCTGGCATTGAATATCTGTACTAGATTCAATCTCAATAGTGCCATCATAGAAGGAGACTGCAAGCCACTAGTCGATTCCATCAACAACAATACTATCACTCCTCCATGGCGAGCTAGACATGTTGTTGAAGATGCTAGACATTTTAAGGAGTCTACTGCTGCTATATCCTTTTCCTATGCTCATAGAAGTTCAAATCAAGTAGCCCATAACTTAGCTTCTACTACTTTGTTGTATAATCAATCAAGTGGAATCACTACCAAATACACTAAATTAGCGACGGATATTTAGCGACGAAATTTTTCAGTCGGTGTTAGCGACGGCTTAGTGGCCGCTCGCCGACTGATTACCGACCACACGCCTTTGCCATTTTTATTTTAATTTTAGGGGGAGGAAAAGTCGTACATCCGTCGCTACACTGTCGGAATAATAGCGACGGATTTACAGTCGTCGCTAAGCAGTCGATTATTTGGCAAAAATTGTGTAGAGAATTGGCGGGACATATCTTTGACGACTTAGCGACGGATATTCAGTCGGCACGTATCAAAAAAGGCGACTGCTGGGCGACGGGTTTTTGTCCGTCGCTCGTCCGTCGCTATATATACGTACCAGACTTTAAATGAAACGGCGGGGAGAACGTTTTGCATTCCCCCCAAATTTACTCTCTCTCCTCTCTCTCTCTCTCTCTCGCCGGTGTCGGCTTCGGTGATCGGCGTCGGTGTCTTCGTCGGCGTCCTCTCCTCTCTCTCTCCCGAAGGTAACCCCCTCTCTCTCTCTCTCTCTCGATCTCTCTCTCTCTCTCTCGCGGTATCGTATAGCTAGGGCTGGGGCGTCGGGGACTGGGTGGCTGGCTTGGGTCGGGGTCTGGGCGGTGGGCTTGGGGCGGGGGCGTCGGGGTCTGGGAGGCGGGCTTGGGGTTGGGGCGTCGGGGTCTGGGAGGAGGGCTTGGGGTTGGGGCGTCGGGGGCTGGACGGGGGCGTCGGGGGCTGGGCGGCTGGCTTGGGTCGGGGTCTGGGCGGTGGGCTTGGGGCGGGGGCGTCGGGGTCTCGACGGTGGGCTTGGGGCGGGGGCGTCGGGGTCTGGGAGGCGGGCTTGGGGTTGGGGCGTCGGGGGCTGGATGGCTGGCTTGGGTCGGGGGCTGGGCGGTGGGCTTGGGGCGGCGGCGGCGGGGGTTGGGTGGCTGGCTTGGGGCGGGGGCGTCGGGGGCTGGGCGGCTGGCTTGGGTCGGGGGCTGGGCGGTGGGCTTGGGGCGGGGGCGTCGGGGTCTGGGAGGCGGGCTTGGGGCTGGGGCGTCGGGGGCTGGGCGGTGGGCTTGGGGCGGGGGCGTCGGGGTCTGGGAGGCGGGCTTGGGGCTGGGGCATCGGGGGCTGGGCGGCTGGCTTGGGTCGGGGGCTGGGCGGTGGGCTTGGGGCGGCGACGTCGGGGGCTGGGCGGCTGGCTTGGGGCGGGTGCATCGGGGCTATTTGCAACCGACGCACACCCATAAGCACTCTTCATATATATATGCAACCGAACTACTGGGCGGCGGGCTTGGGGCGGCAGGCTTTGGTCGGGGGCGGCGGGTGACTTTGCTTTTCAAATTCATTTGAGTTTATATATGGGCTAAATAATGTGTTATCCATATTGGGTGTTCCATTAGTTTGGTGGTGTTTGGATTAGTAAATGTGAATATGGGGTTTGGATTCATGGTGTATATGTTCACTGTCTCAAGGACAGTGCGAGTTCTATCAGTTGTGTGCTTCTGTATAGATGTATATATCTATACATCTAGCTGTGATATACATATGTGTATGTGACAATCTCAGTTAGCGACGGACTAGTTACCGGTTAGCGACGGATATTTCCAGCTCCATTAATTGTATTAATCTACGGTACGACATGGTGATCAGGACATAGTCCCTGCAGCCATTCGACTGGCGAGGCAGAAACTATGTAGTCGTAGATAAAGTTGCCTGTCCTTCAACCCTCATCCCTCGACAATGATTGTAGCTCCCCTTCCCGAAAATCTTAAATTATTTTTTTATTTATTATTATTATTTATTTGATTTAAATAGTGATTTTAGAATTTGATTAAATAATTATTTAGTTAATTATTATGGTAGATGACTTTAGCCCTAGTTGAGTTTCGAAGTACCAAATGACTAGAAATCATGGCACGGATAGTGCAGTTGCGTGCCTTGGCTAGTGTATTAACTGTTGTAAGGAAGGCCGAGCCATCGGTGTGCCCTAACTAAGAAAACCAGACCAAGTTATAGCATGACCATTATAAATAGTTCAATTATTTATTATTAGATTTATTGACTTTGTAGTGACCCGGTTGTACCGAACTAGTCCGGACCGGACCCGAACCAAGTCCAAGCCCACGTAGTCGGGTAGTTGTTCAGAGACGACCGTATAGATGTATGTTGTATTGGCATTTTACTATAGTGATTTAGAGAGCAGCTTGGTAATGAATGTTGTATAAGTATATAATTTATATCGTAAATATTCTTGCTATTAGGGTACCATTCTTATAATATGAAAATATTCCTGTAGAATGATTTTTAGACGTTGTCATTTACATACGCAATATATATATATATATATATATATATATATATATATATATATATATATATATATATATTGGTGTATAAAAAAAATATATATATATATATATATATATTGGTGTATAAATATGTTCGTCTGTGCTTTATATATATTCCCAATAATTTTAAGTATAAGTTTTAGTATTTTAAATTAATTTAATAATCATATATGATGATTGTATATTGTTTTCCATAAATAAATTCACTTTATTTATTGTGTTTCTGGGAAAATTACAACTGTGGGAATCCGATCTAGAAGACGATCGCTTTATCCCTTGGACTATGCGAAGAAAAAAAGCTCTCAAAATTTTACAGCAAGATAGCAATGTATCTGTACAATGAATGAGAAAAAGAACTCTATTTATAGAGTCAAAAATAACTGAAAAGATAACTGTCTTCACAACCAGTGCCTAGTTAAAAATCACGCAGGATTTAACATACGCAAGGTTATGAGCAGTTACTGGACGTGACCTGTAACTGTTGGACACATGGCAATCGTGCATGAGTCGTGTGCAAGTTACAGGACACGCAGGCGAGAGATCGGTGGCATGGCTGCCACGTACTCCAATTTGATGAAATCCACGCAGGCTCGTTGAAGACGAAATCCACGCAGACTCGGGGTCGAAAGCTTCAAAATCCACGCAAACTTGGGACAAGAAGCTTCAGAATCCACGCAGACTTGGGGCAAAGAGCTTCAAAATCCACGCAAAATTTTAGGAAGAAAACTTCAGAATCCACGCAGATTTGAGATGAAGAGCTCAAAATACACGCAGACTTGAGATAGGACTGCCAGCTGTCTTGATTCGACGTGCTTCGACTGACACAAAATCTCTGACATTTGATGGCCTTGTCAGTCGCATTAAATGACAATAAGGCCTTTTTGGCACGCCAACTTGGTGAAGGCTGAGTCTTGTTGAGGAAGATTTCGAAAGTCACGCAATAGTCGGCTATGATCTCTCGAGTCCCGTGCATACGTGGCATACGAGAAGACATTCTTTGACTGCAGTGCTGTTAGTCATGATGATGCCCTGACAAATAATGAGCTGTCCCAGCGTCACTTTGAAGAAATAGTCTGGTAGAACCCAGCGTGATTTTTGAACATTGTCCTGATCAACTCAGCGTGACTTTCAGACTTTGTTCTGATCAACTCAGCGTGACTATCATTTTTGAGGCCTACAAAACCCCCTTCAAAGTTTTCGAAAAAATGATAAATTATTTTGAAAATACTTTGAAAATAAGATGATAAAATGAATTCAGTCACGCTGAGATGACTTTAAATTTTTCGGAAGTCGAAAAGACTTCAAAATTTCGAAGCTCTTTGAAAACATCCCAATGAACTTATTAAATGTCATGATGACTCTTCGTTCTCCGAGACTGATTGAATCCAATTTATGGTGGAATATGAACCGCCGGCGAACTCCTTTATATAAACGGGGAAGAGATTCAACTTTAATCTTCATTTTTACATCAACATGACATCGAAGGAGAAAGCTGAGGAAGAAGCACGCAAGTTGGGTTTTTGTGCCCATGGTGATCCCACTCTTGAGGGTAAGAAATCGGAGCCTTTTGTTTTCGAGTTCAAAGATGACCCTGGACAATTGGTCAAGAACTTCCTGAGTCATTTTGGTCTAGATGGCTCGTCTTCTTCCGATGGACGCAGCCTCGCAGAGCAGCGGGAGGCACTCGATGCTCTGTTACGCCGTATGGGGGTCAAGAATGTAGAAGAATTGGGCACCAAGCTCAGTCGCTCTGAAAAATAGAGCGTGTCTTTTTATGTTTTTGTTTTGAAAAATGTTGCACTTCTTTTCCCTTTTGTAAGGCCATCAGTGCAAAGAAAACTATTTCTGTGGTACGCTTCTGTGTTGAAAGCTAGCTTTACTCCGAACAGCATGCGCCAATGAAGAGCATTATGCGGCTTCTTTGACTATTTCAAATGTTTATGCTGTTTTTTTTTCAAAGCACACGTGACACTCATCCCGTGGTCATGAGCGCTTTTTGCTCGGACTTTTCTAAGAATAGACTTGCACGTCCACCCTTTATAAATAGGTGAGTTTCACGCATACTCACTCCTTCATTCTTTTTCTTCTTCTTTGAGAATGACTATTGATGATAGCAATGATCTCTGATCTGGACCTTGATGGTAAGTCCAACATAGTATGCGTACCATTCTTCTCTGTTGAAGATGAGCTTCTATTTCTAACTGAACAGGGTACACCTGTCTTTGTTTGGCCAGTACACGCTTGTCTTTGCTTGGCCAGTGCACATCTAATGACACTTCTGTTAATCTTTTTCCTTGCTGTTTTCTGCAGGAGTTTGGTTGGAAGACTTTTCCAGAACTGGCATTGGCGATTTGGATGCCGTGGGGAGCATTCTTCTGACACCAACATCAGGGAGCTCATGCGCTTTTGACGCGCAAATCAGACAACTCACGCGTTTTTGACGCGCAAATCAGACAACTCAGAACTCTTCGTGGGATAGAAGGGTCTTCCTCCGATGGTAGGAAGAGCCTTTATACACGGAGAGTTGGATGGTGGAGTTAACTCTATCCCGAGAAATCGGGTAATAGAGTTCCTTTCACGGCAGAACCAGGAATTGTATCCCAATGTGGGATACGTTCCTATCTCCTTTGAAAGGCCGCTCCTAATCCACCAATTGTATTGGCAGAACCACGCTTTCGGACTGCCATACTCTGTGGTTCTCCTCTCGTCTGAGAGAGAAGACCAGAGTTTGATTCCTGCTGATCTGGTCGTGACTGGGACTCAGACAGTCAGGAACTGCCAACAACAACGAACCCGACGGAGAAGGTCCGACGGAGAAGATCCAAGAAAGAAGATAGATCTCTATTAGGTTATTGTTGTGTGCATAGAATGAAAATCCAAAATTGTAATAGATTTCCATTATGATTTGTAAGAAAGTCTAAGAAAATGTAACAGACTTTTTATGATGATATGAGAGTGGAAATGATAATTCTTCTATACTCTATGATTTATTTCTATCTGGATGAATTGTAGACATGATAGATAATGAAATCTTCTTTTCTGATTTAGAGTACTCAATACTATCAGAGGTAATGTGGACGTGATAATATGTAGGAAATCAAGAGAAAATGGATTGATTTCTATGCAGAGGTCAAAGATAGAAAATGACAAATGAGTAGGTAGATTCAGCATTTATTCAGAGGTTATGACAACATGATAAATAACGAATCCCTACTTTTTAATAAATTGATAGAAAATAATGAACGGACGAACCGTCAGGTGGTAATGAACGGATGAATCATCGGATGAATGAAATAAATGAACGGATGAACCGTCGGGTATTAATGAATGAACGAATCGTCGAATGAATGTGTCGCTTCGTCATTTGAGGAATTTCTGTCTATAAATATAGCAGAAATCTGACAGGAACGAATACTTCCAATTTTCAACATAAAAATGTCATCTGGAGAAGCATCCAAGAAGGCTGAGATCGCCCCAAAGATTCAGAAGGGCAATGAAGACCACCCTGCAGATCCAGTTCAGCCAAAGGGGGCAGAAGTAGGCGAAGGTTCGTCTGCACCCCAGCCACCACGGGATATTCTAGATTTTCTGCTAGAACCAGGAAGGACTGAAGAAGAAGAAGCCATGAGGATGGCCGTTTGCAAGTTCCTCGTGGGTTCCAGCAAAGAAGTTCTCGGCTCTTTTGCTGACTATGTTTCTGAGAAGGACGGCAATGGCCCACGTCCAAATGTAGAGAAGGATGATAGTGATCTTCCTTAGTATCATGTACCATCGCTCAAGATAAAATAAAATTTGAATTTTATTTATATACTTGATTTTGTCTGATGATTTACAAGCATTTATACATAATACTTTTTAAGGAATTTGCCATTAATAGGCATCATAACAATTCGACCATCCAGATCCGAAAGTTGATAAGCTCCATTTGAGAAAACTTTATTCACAACATAAGGACCTTCCCACTTTGCATCGAACTTGCCCTTGCTCATATGAGTCCTAGTCATAGGACGTCTGACTGTTAGAACAAGTTCTCCTTTTTGATATGTTCGAACTCTGACTTTCTTGTTAAAAGCTCTTGAGATCCTGTCTTGATAGAATTCAATATTCCGTTGAGCAAACAATCATTTTTCATCCAAAGCTTCTAATTTTTGAAGTCGAAGACGATCATTATTCTCAGTGGTAAGTTTATTAGCGATTGCTATCCTTAAAGAAGAAATTTGAATCTCTAATGGGAGAACAGCTTCACATCCATACACCAAAGAGAAAGGTGTACATTTAGTAGCATTACGAACTGTAGTGCGGTAAGCCCACAGACATTCACCAAGTTTCTCACTCCAATTCTGTTTGTTAGTAGAAACAAACTTCTTTAAGAGTTTGATGATGGTCTTGTTGAAAGCTTCTGCTAATCCGTTAGCTGCCGAATTATATGCAGTAGAAGCCACATTGTTGATCCGATGATCGTCACAGAATCGAGTAAACTTCTGGCTGACGAACTGCGGACCATTATCATGAATAATGCGTCGAGGAACACTAAATCTATAGATGACATGATGTTTGATAAAGCTGATGACATTGGAAGTTTTAACTTCAGATAAAGGAATAGCTTCAGCCCATTTAGAGAAATAATCGATTATTGCGAGAATAAACCGATGACCTTTCGATGATGGCGGATTAATCGGACCAACAACATCCATGCCCCAAGCTTCGAAGGGCCATGATGCTGCCGTCGGATGTAGAAATTCAGAGGGTTGATGAATAAAATCTGCATGGATTTGACAAGCTTTACACTTCCTTGCATATTCGATGGCGTCTGATACCATAGTGGGCCAATAATAACCCATACGTCGAATACGATCTTGAAGTTTTGGTCCAGGCTGATGTGCTCCACAAATTCCATCATGTGCTTCACGGATAATTTGCTGGGCATCATCACCGGCAACACATCGAAGAAGTAAACCATCATAAGCTCGTCGATATAAGGTTTTTGTAGTAAGATTGTAATAGAATCTGAGTGATCGTCGTCTGATAGATGCTGCCTCACTCGGATCATCTTGAAGAATATCATACAATACGAAATCTAAGAAAGGAAGTCTCCAATCTTTGTCCGTATTCTGAGTCTCAGCCAAACTACTGAAGGTAAATTCCATGCTAGAATCAGATGAAGATGATAATGATTTACGGCTGAATCCAAATCCTCTTGTTGTATTAACATCATGAGATGTTGATTCCTCAGTGTCAACTGGAAGTCCTAGAGTTAGATTGTTTTCGAGATGGAATAATTCTCGATTGTAAACAACAATCATTTGTTGACGTCTAACCGGAATAGCCAATACTGCCGCGAGATTAGCAAGAGCATCAGCTTCTGTATTACATGCTCGCCTAACATGCTCGATGAAAAATTCTTCAAATGAAGAAGCCATAGATATAGCTGATCTATGATAAGAAACCAGATCTTGATGACGAACTTCATAAGTACCCCTTATCTGGTTGACAATGAGTTTAGAATCTCCATATGCTTCCAAATGCTGAATATTCAAATGTTTAGCAAGCTGAAGACCAATGAGTAAAGCATTGTACTCAGCAACATTGTTTGAACATGGCTGATCGAGAGAATAAGCTCTTTGGATAGCAAGACCTTCTGGTGATATGTCACGACCCGCACCCGTTTTTTTTTATAAACGGATACGAGACGTGTCCAAGCCAGCCTACGCCGCAGTGTCGACGGTAGAACGCTGTCACGGCCATGAAGATCAAATCATAAATAATGCTCATTCACAAAATTAATTTAATTTACAATGATCACAAGTTTTACATTTGTAGAAAAATATAAACTTGTACAAATAACTGAATGACTACAATTCAACTATCTAGCTAGTCTCTAGGCTTTGTCTGCAATATTCCCGTCACTCCCAAGCTAAGTGAATCCTCGGCTAACCTGAAAATGTTGGTTTCCAGTCAGGAATGGAACGAGCACAATTCACCGAATGCAATTTCAAATAAAGAAAATGACTATAAGACAAAGGTTAGACATCAATCATGAGTTTTAAAAATAACAGTAAAGTCGTAAGAAAAATCAATAGTAATAAATAGACCAATATACTTTTCCACCTTTAGAAGTACCTTTGACATGTGATCGGTCTGGGGTACTACACCGCACGGTCTACGATATCTACTTGCAGAATTTAAACAATGTCTACGATGTCTACTGCAGAAAATAAGCACTGTCTACGATGTCTACTGCATAAAATAAACAATGTCTACAAGATCTACTGCATAAAAATAAACAATGTCTACGATATCTACAATGTCTACGATATCTACAATGTCTACGATATCTACAATGTCTACGGTCTGATCACACATCCTTGGTACTTCTCATTTCCGACTCAACAATTTATAATAGAGTATAAAAAATCACATAACCAATGACTAATCAATGAAATATAGTAAAGATCAATATCGAAATGCAGACAATAAACTGTACTCGCCTGTGGTCCTGTGCTGGTGAAACCGATGATCCAAATCACTCAAAATACCATAATAGTCAAAACCCATACAACAGTCCCCGGAAGCTGAAATAAACAATACCAATGATCTCAGAATAGTCCAATTAGCTAGGATTGCCTGTCCTTAAGTCCAATTCTGGACACAAGGGCAAAACGGTAATTTCGGACAAAAACGGTATCCGCCGTTGGACCCGCTTTGTACCAAAAAGCGTGCCAGAGTCAACGGTCTTTAAAGTCATCAAACTACATGTCTACGGATCCAGTTTTCCGATACGAACCCAACCGCATGTCCAGAGTTGGATTCCGACGGGCCGTGCACAAAATCGCACGTCGAGTGGGACCGTAGGGCCCGCAAAACGACGATTTTATCAACAGTCTCAGAATTGGACCAAACTTGACATACAGGACCAGAAAAACGATACGGTCCTGTTGGCGCAAGTTTCGTCTCGATCTGACGAGCGTGCACAAAGTAATTGAGAAATTTGCAACGTGCACGATACGGGGAATTTTGACGGATACGCATCGAATTCGTCGCACACACGCGACCAATTTGAATTCGGTCAAAGACCACACGACCACGAAACCGTTACGCAGCTTTCGATGCTTTCGGTTCGCGACCACGTCGTCCCGATTGGCGTGACGCACGTCATGTGGAACCAATTCAATGTTTTGAAAACAGATTTTTGAGAAACTTTGGGATTCGATTTCTCGACGCTCAGTCGATAATTTCAAATTCCGCAAAAAGGGTTGTGAAGCCCTACATGTTGTCTAAAAGTCTCTTCAAATAGATTTTCTAATAGTGGACTGGATTGATCGGGAACGATCCTCGAACATGGGGGTTTGGACTGAACGAGTGTTCTATTTCGGGATGGTTTTTCGTCGACTTGGGTTCGATTTCTCGACCAATCTATGGCAGGTAACTACAACCTAATTGGACAAGTTTAAAAAGGGTTATATTGGGAACATACCAGAATAATCGGTTCGAAGAACCGTCGACCGTGCGCGGAGAAATCTCGCGATGAATCAGCCCATCCGCGCACAGGCTGCTGCTGTCGGTTTCAACTCCACTCGCGCGCGCGCGCACACGTGCGGCCGTGGCCGCGTGCGGCGGCGGCGCCGTCGGCGGTTGGTCGCCCACGCTGGGGGTCGACGCGACGGGGGTAGGGTTTTGAGATCAAAATCTTTCTCGATCCAGCGTTCGTATGTCGGCGGACATATGTATACGTCCACTTGAGTGAAACAGAGGGTCGAGCTTGCTTCTGTTGGAGCATTAGGGGGAATTGCTTTGGGCTGAGCTCGGTTAGGCCGAGCTTGTTAGCTGGGCTGGGGGAGTTAGATGCTTCCTCTTCTTTCTTTCTTTTTTTTTATTACTAAATACACATTTGATAATTTATAAATACTTATAAAATAACACTCTAATATTATGAAAACTCTTAATATATGGTGAACCCATATTTGTATATATCTTAAGCCATATTAAAATCTAAATATAAATTAAGCAAACATTATAATTACTAGTAATTTTATCAAACATTAAATTTAATTAAATATTTTCTTTATAAACCTCATATATCTATATATTGTTTATTTACTTATATACTATTCCCATAAGATCTAAATAAATCCCGATATATTCTAGTCCTAGTGTAGGTCCTAATTCTATACCTATATGACTATATATATATTTATATATATAATATTTAATTGACCCAAAAATAATAGAACCAATAATAGTAAAATAATAATAATATATAATAACCTCAATAATAAAAAAATAATAATAATAATGAACTTCAATAAATCAATAATGGCATACATACCAGTTTGTACGGTCTAATAATTCCCAACGTACAAGGACCTATTTATACCAATATCATTGAATATCCACTAATAATAATAATAATATTAAAATATGAATACTTAGGATTATTTATTAAATCGTTAAAACGGAAAACCACCCACTCACCAAAATACGTCAACACCCATGACATCGGATGTGCCGCATGACTACATGGGTTGGGCTCAGTTCGGTCCAGCCCGGGCTAAAATGTTATAATCGGTATCCCTAAACTCAATAATATAATTAATTAATAAATAAAACTTCGGCAAGGGTTAAGTCGTAACTTGGCCTGGTTTTCCTAGTTAGGACTTCACTATGGCTCGGCCTTCCCTACCAGGACTGACACACTAGTCCAAGCACGTCATGGCACTATCCGTGCCACGATTTCTAGTCACCATGCACTCCAAAACTCCATCATGGCTAAGACCATCTACCGTAATAATTAACTAATTAATTATTATACAATCTAATAATTACCATTTAAATAAAATAAATAATAATAAAATATTTTAAACAATTTTGGGAAGGGGAGCTACAAATCTACCCACCTTAAAATAATTTTGTCCTCGAAATTCTGATCCATAACTATTCCTTACAATAAGAAGTCTACCTGAACCTTAATCACAAAAATAGTTTATATCCCTCTCATTGGCCATTTTGGCAACTACAAAAATCTCGAGGACTTCTACCCACCTTGGGTCACACTACTCCCTCAAATCTCATGTCATCAAAGCTTTAAAATCATCCAACTACTTGCTGTAATTGCTACCAATAAATATCTACTGTATATGGCACCTATAAACCCCTCCTATCTATCAGGCGAACCAAAATTTTAACAAGCAACAAACTTACACAGGTAGTTACGAAATATTGGTAAATTCCAATAATCATGACCATTTGTCGCTCCGAAGTAGGGAGGACAGGAAGATAAGGCAGAAAAATCGGGAGCAACTGTGAAGTTTCAAGAGCAGTGGAGAGTATTCAACGATACAGCTAAAAGAGTATTTACGAACCATTGACTTATTTGCTAGATTGGGCTACTCTAGTTCAGTCACTTGCTAAATCGAAGAATCCTTTGTTCTTAGAGGGCTTGCAATCCGTGCAATACAAAAGTTTCGTTATCGAAATTCTAAACAGGTTCCATAATAGAACATGATTTGAGAAATCGAGATTGTGATCTTTTCCGTGGTTATTTAAACACACGAGCAAGGGTAAAATGCAACACCAGATCGTATCTCGACTTCCAGGTAGATGGAATAAGGGTTACGAATGACTTCACATCCTAAGAGGTGGAGGCTACATCATGGGTATAGGGACCTATTCCAAATAGTTCGGTTTTATAGTTTGAGTATGGTGACATGCATGGATGGGTTCTACTGGTCTTAATGGGTTCTTATTCGGACATCACCCGTTGGTTGGATGAACCTTGGATTTCAATCTATATTGACTAAACAAGATCCCAAGATAAGACTATGTCTACTAGGTTAGAGTAACCTAGAATAGGATTCCTTCCAAGTGGTTGAGTTAGTTGCTAGTCGGGTTGGTTAGCTAGTTCCATAAGTCCAAATGTGCCTTCAGTGACTTTGGTGTTTAAGGGGGCACATGAGACCTCAATTGGGCGGCACACTAGTGGCATGTGCATAGTGGACTTCGAGTAGATCACAACCAAATATTGGGTCGTAGGGATGGGGTCATGGTCAAGGCTCTAATGGAGGTTGGGAAGTGTATCGGTACTGTGGTAAAAGTCATAACTAGTTCTTTTAACTTGAAAGTCGTACCCCAAAAGTAGAGTACAAGGGGACGGGTTTGAGTGGGACATGATATACCTAGATGAAGGTGGACTCGTCTAGATCTCGCATATGAAAGTTGTTGGAAGATAACAGCTGGTTTCGTGCTCCGAATATTAATGACACGGCCGGGGACACAAAATAATCTAGATGAAAAGTGGGAGTCCAAGGGGCACTAATTATCATCTTAATAAAGGTATTGTAATCAATCGGTAACCCTTGTATATTCTAAAAATTTGGAAAGCTTACCGTCTACCCACCTTAAAAATAGAGTATGTGTTTTGGAATAATGTGGTTAGAAGGATTTCAAAGTCCGGATATCGTACCTCGACTCTTGGTAATAAATAATAAGGTACGTCACAACGGAAAACGATAGATATAAGTCAAGTCAAGGATCGTTCCTCAATAAATGGAAAACGAGTGTGTATAATGACACCTGGTCGACAAAATAGAATGACCTACTCGTCTCCAGTATTCAAGAGTTATCGACGGGGTAACCAACTCTAAGGCACATCATTTGAAAAGATTTCTAACAACTGAGTCGTGAATCTCTACACGATTCAGGCCTTCCAGACTATTGTCACAAGAGCTAAAGTGATCATGTATTGTTGTTGGCCACTGGTAGATTATAATATGACAGGACATTTAAGCTATGGTATTGGCTAAACAAGTGACGGTGGTGTTCCAACACTAGTTAGGTTTTACTAATAAAATTTATATAGCTAGGACAATACTTGTTGGAAACCCATCTCGGAATGAGATTCTACCATAGTCGCGGTACTGATTGTCCTTACCCTTGTCTATTCATCTCAGGTCTAAATTGTGGGCTTTGGTCGAGAAGAGGTTGGGTTAAGGCGTAAGGGTTGCTAGTCAAACAAGCTTCAAGCTGATAATTAGAGGCTCACGACATTTGGTTTCTTGAGAATAACTAGCCTCCTAGTTTGGCATTTGACTAAGGGTGAAGTCCTAATCATCCTCAAATTCAGATGGCTTGAAAGTCTCAATAATAGTTTGATGGTCGAAGGAAGAACGAGTAACTCAATCACACGACTGGCCGATGGTAGCTATAATTGTGTATACCACTACCATAGTCATGGGGATACTCTGTATCTCTCTACCATCACGAGCTCTCGTCTTTCCATATCGGTGAAAGACAAAGACAATAAAGAATTCAAGGGAGTTGTTACCGAATATTCGTGATTCAAGGGCGAACATCTAATTCAAGAGAAATTGTCAAGCAGTTGCGGATGAGGTCATAGATACCTATATATCTCCATCCACGTAGTGTAATTAAACGAAGAGCGAACCAAATGCATCATGGTTGATCAGACCATAATACACTGATTCTGATTAGACAACAAGTTAGCAGGCGTCCCCACTAAACATATGCCTCGAATCAAGCTCGAGAACAGAGTGAGCTTGCAAAATTAAGCTGTAACAGAAGCGTTTGTTAAGATAGTCGAATACAATTAGGCGAGATTTTTGAAAGAAGGCACAAATAGTTCGAGTTTTGTGAGAATCAAACCTTACCCGGTGTTCTTGCTTATACAGTCTTCCTACTATCTTCTGATCCACAAGGACTTGGTCGACTAATGGGTTACGGTCATTCTAAATTCCATATTCTAGGTAACCCTATTAGTGTCAGTCGATAACCTCATCAATAGGTCACAAGGACCACGGAATGCTAGATCGGGAGACGTGCTATCCAACTTACAAAACTTCCACCAATATTGGCTTTGGGTCTTATGGGACATACATGGTATTGTCCTATCCTCCCTTGTATCCTAAACTTGTAATCACGTTTGAAGTCATTTCACCGAGGATTTCACCTCGCCCGTATACTCAGGATGTGGTAAACCCTTGGTTTCGTAACTCAAATATGATACAAAGTCGAACCCTTCTTAACTCTATCCAATATTGGCTCAAAGGTGTCTCGCCAGTGCGCTGCTGGCTGCAGTGTTTCCATAGTCTCCAAAATTTAATTAAATGGCGATAGTGCGCTGCTGTCCTGCCATTATGAGTTAACTAATCGTTCCTTTAACTATATCTAAAAATATTCATGAGCATCTAGAGAATCGAACAAGTTGATCCTGAGTTAGAGCATAAGTATTTGTCCTATCAATCACAACCCTTAAAATAAAGGGTTGAACATGAAAGAAATATCTGAGGACAAAAGAAACACAACATTCTAATATCTATTCATTGTGTATTCAACCCACAGAGGAAAACCTTTTGGATTGAACTAACTCAAGGTTCGTATATGGGTAACATATTCAGAAATTATATAAAAACACTAATCCTTAAGGCAACTAGGAACTAAATGGGCCATTCGGACTAGGGTAATGGGATGATACCTAAGGGGTCAAGAGGAGGAACTGAACAATTTACCAAGGTTAGGTCATTAACTCCATGAAGCCCTGTCTCACAAAGTGAATGATCTATCCACAGTGGGTCATATCGTCATATCAAGAGGAATATAGTATACTAATGGAGATATGACGTTTATCAAAATCAATAACTCGCATCTACATTGCATGGCTTAGAATACCCATCGGTAAATTTTGTATAAGGGACTCCTAGTCCTAGTCATTCACTTAAATTAAATTAATCTTAATTCGTGAATGAGCATTTCCTTGCCGCAGGCTCGTAATAGTACAACTAACTTAAGTACCATCACGAGTTCGCGTGATTTGCGAAGACTGACCTGCATAGGCCACCACAAAAACTTGTCACGACCCGCACCCGTTTTTTTTTTTTATAAACGGATACGAGACGTGTCCAAGCCAGCCTACGCCGCAGTGTCGGCGGTAGAACGCTGTCACGGCCATGAAGATCAAATCACAAATAATGCTCATTCACAAAATTAATTTAATTTATAATGATCACAAGTTTTACATTTGTAGAAAAATATAAACTTGTACAAATAACTGAATGACTACAATTCAACTATCTAGCTAGTCTCTAGGCTTTGTCTGCAATATTTTCGTCACTCCCAAGCTAAGTGAATCCTCGGCTAACCTGAAAATGTTGGTTTCCAGTCAAGAATGGAACGAGCACAATTCACTGAATGCAATTTCAAATAAAGAAAATGACTATAAGACAAAGCTTAGACATCAATCATGAGTTTTAAAAATAACAGTAAAGCCGTAAGAAAAATCAATAGTAATAAATAGACCAATATACTTTTCCACCGTTAGAAGTACCTTTGACATGTGATCGGTCTGGGGTACTACACCGCACGGTCTACGATATCTACTTGCAGAATTTAAACAATGTCTACGATGTCTACTGCAAAAAATAAGCACTGTCTACGATGTCTGCTGCATAAAATAAACAATGTCTACAAGATCTACTGCATAAAAATAAACAATGTCTATGATATCTACAATTTCTACGATATCTACAATGTCTACGATATCTACAATGTCTACGATATCTACAATGTCTACGATATCTACAATGTCTACGGTCTGATCACACATCCTTGGTACTTCTTATTCCCGACTCAACAATTTATAATAGAGTATAAAAAATCACATAACCAATGACTAATCAATGAAATATAGTAAAGATCAATATCGAAATGCAGACAATAAACTGTACTCGCCTGTGGTCCTGTGCTGGTGAAATCGATGATCCAAATCACTCAAAATACCATAATAGTCAAAACCCGTACAACAGTCCCCGGAAGCTGAAATAAACAATACCAATGATCTCAGAATAGTCCAATTAGCTAGGATTGCCTGTCCTTAAGTTCAATTCTGGACACATGGGCAAAACGGTAATTTCGGGCAAAAACGGTGTCCGCCGTTGGACCCGCTTTGTACCGAAAAGCGTGCCAGAGTCAACGGTCTCTAAAGTCATCAAACTACATGTCTACGGATCCAGTTTTCCGATACGAACCCAACCGTATGTCCAGAGTTGGATTCCGGCGGGCCGTGCACAAAATCGCCCGTCGAGTGGGACCGTGGGGCCCGCAAAACGACGATTTTATCAACAGTCTCAGAATTGGACCAAACTTGGCATACAGGACCAGAAAAATGATACGGTCCTGTTGGCGCAAGTTTCGTCTCGATCTGACGAGCGTGCACAAAGTAATTGAGAAATTTGCAACGTGCACGATACGGGAAATTTCGACGGATACGTATCGAATTCGTCGCACACACGCGACCAATTTGAATTCGGTCAAAGCCCACACGACCAAGAAACCGTTACGCAGCTTTCAATGCTTTCGGTTCGCGACCACGTCGTCCCGATTGGCGTGACGCACGTCATGTGGAACCAATTCAATGTTTTGAAAACAGATTTTTGGAAAACTTTGGGATTCGATTTCTCGACGCTCAGTCGATAATTTCAAATTCCGCAAAAAGGGCTGTGAAGCCCTACATGTTGTCTAAAAGTCTCTTCAAATAGATTTTCTAATAGTGGACTGGATTGATCGGGAACGATCCTCGAACATGGGGGTTTGGGCTGAACTAGTGTTCTGTTTCGGGATGGTTTTTCGCCGACTTGGGTTCGATTTCTCGACCAATCTATGGCAGGTAACTACAACCTAATTGGACAAGTTTAAAAAGGGTTATATTGGGAACATACCAGAATAATCGGTTCGAAGAACCGTCGACCGTGCGCGGAGAAATCTCGCGATGAATCAGCCCATCCGCGCACAGGCTGCTGCTGTCGGTTTCAACTCCACTCGCGCGCGCGCGCACCCGTGCGGCCGTGGCCGCGCACGGCGGCGGCGCCGTCGGCGGTTGGTCGCCCACGCTGGGGGTCGACGCGGCGGGGGTAGGGTTTTGAGATCAAAATCTTTTTCGATCCAGCGTTCGTATGTCGGCGGACATATGTATACGTCCACTTGAGTGAAACAGAGGGTCGGGCTTACTTCTGTTGGAGCATTAGGGGGAATTGCTTTGGGCTGAGCTCGGTTAGGCCGAGCTTGTTAGCTGGGCTGGGGGAGTTAGATGCTTCCTCTTCTTTCTTTTTTTTTTTTTATTACTAAATACACATTTGATAATTTATAAATACTTATAAAATAACACTCTAATATTATGAAAACTCTTAATATATGGTGAACCCATATTTGTATATATCTTAAGCCATATTAAAATCTAAATATAAATTAAGCAAACATTATAATTACTAGTAATTTTATCAAACATTAAATTTAATTAAATATTTTCTTTATAAACCTCATATATCTATATATTGTTTATTTACTTATATACTATTCCCATAAGATCTAAATAAATCCCGATATATTCTAGTCCTAGTGTAGGTCCTAATTCTATACCTATATGACTGTATATATATTTATATATATAATATTTAATTGACCCAAAAATAATAGAACCAATAATAGTAAAATAATAATAATATATAATAACCTCAATAATAAAAATAATAATAATAATAATGAACTTCAATAAATCAATAATGGCATACATACCAGTTTGTACGGTCTAATAATTCCCAACGTACAAGGACCTATTTATACCAATATCATTGAATATCCACTAATAATAATAATAATATTAAAATATGAATACTTAGGATTATTTATTAAATCGTTAAAACGGAAAACCACCCACTCACCAAAATACGTCAACACCCATGACATCGGATGTGCCGCATGACTATATGGGTTGGGCTCAATTCGGTCCAGCCCGGGCTAAAATGTTATAATCGGTATCCCTAAACTCAATAATATAATTAATTAATAAATAAAACTTCGGCAAGGGTTAAGTCGTAACTTGGCCTGGTTTTCCTAGTTAGGACTTCACTATGGCTCGGCCTTCCCTACCAGGACTGACACACTAGTCCAAGCACGTCATGGCACTATCCGTGCCACGATTTCTAGTCACCATGCACTCCAAAACTCCATCATGGCTAAGACCATCTACCGTAATAATTAACTAATTAATTATTATACAATCTAATAATTACCATTTAAATAAAATAAATTATAATAAAATATTTTAAACAATTTTGGGAAGGGGAGCTACATGATACAAGAACAATTCCAACTCCAGCAACAATGTCTCCATTAGGACCTATTCTTGAAGCTCCATCAAAGAATAGACGCCAAGTAGAATTTTCTTCATCAATTTGATTCGTGTTTAGGACTTCATCTGGGATTTCATCATAGAGTTTTGAATCCTCTGGAATTGAATGAGCAGCCAGAAAATCAGCTAAAGCTTGTCCTTTGACTGATTTCTGAGGGATATAATGCATGTCGTATTGAGCAAGTAAGATTTCCCAGTTAGCCAATCGAGAATTTAAAACACTTGGTTTCTTCATCATGATCCGTATAGGATTGATTCTGGAGATGACATGAATGGTCTGGCCAATGATATAATGTCGTGTCTTTTGGACAGCGAACATCAAGGCCAGACATTCCTTTTCAACCGGTGAATATCGAGGTTCAGCTCCGGTCATGGTCCGACTGAGATAGTAAATGGCTTGTTCATGACCATTTTTATTCTTTTGAGCGAGTAATGCACCCAATGAGTGACTCATTGCTCGAGTATATAGGAGGAACGGAATTCCTGAGACAGAAGGCACCAATACTGGAGGGCTCATCAGATATTGTTTTATATCATCAAATGCCTTTTGGCATTCATCATTCCAGACAAAGGAAACACCTTTCTTCATGAGTTTATTGAATGGTCTGCAGCGTCCTGATAAATTAGAGATGAATCTCCTGATATAAGCGATCCTTTCTTGAAATCCTCGTAGCTCTTTTAAGGTGCATGGAGGACGCATCTCTTGGATGGCTTTGATCTTTTCGGGATCCACGTGTATACCTTTAGAGGTAATGACGAAGCCAAGAAATTTGCCACTAGAGACGCCTAAGAAGGACTTAGTAGGGTTCATCTTTAATTGATGCTTACGCATTAGATCAAATATAGTCTTCAAATCTTGGATATGATCCTCCTTTTGTCGACTTTTGACTGCATTGTCATCAACGTAGCATTCTACCGTTTTCCGTAAATGTTCACGGAATATAGTGCTCATAGCTCGTTGATAAGTTGCTCCTGCATTCTTGAGACCGAATGGCATTACTGTATAACATAATGTACCAATCGGCGTTCTGAAAGAAGTGTGTTTCTCGTCATCTGGAAACATTTTAATCTGATTGTATCCAGAATATCCGTCCATGAATGACATCCGTTCAAATCCACAGGTATTATCGATCATGACATCAGTGATTGGTAGAGGGAACTCGTCTTTAGGATATGCCGCATTGAGATCGCGGTAGTCTATGCATACCCTGATCTTACCAGACTTTTTGAGAACAGGAACTATGTTAGCCACCCATTCGGGATGTTGTTCCTCTCTGATAAACCCAGAAGTCATAAGTTTATTGACTTCAGCTTCAATTGCATCCATAATGTCTGGACGAAATCATCACTGTTGTTGTTTGACCGGCTTAGCATTCGGCATGATATTGAGTTTGTGAGTTGCAATCTGCGGATCAAGTCCTGGCATATCTTCATAACTCCAAGCAAAGACATCGATGTATTCACGAATGAGTTTGATCATGTCTTGTTTATCAGTTTCTGAAAGACTTTCACTAATAAATATTGGTTTGGGGATCCCTCTTCACCAACATCTATTTGGACGAGTTTGTCTTCAGTCGGGGGTTCTTTTTGCTCAAATTGAAACTTCCATTGATTATCCAATCTTTGGGCCCATTGTTCTGACTCAGGTGAAATTTCAAATTCATCTTCGTCTTCATCATCTTCTTCAGAACTGTCAATGGAGACCATATTGGAAGACAGAATGTTGTAGTGGAGATCACCAATACTTGTATCGGAATCCCAAGAGGTGGTACTAGAAGAATCAGATCTCTTTTCTTCGTCAGATTCGGGATCTTCATGGATAGTATTGATAAAGGGAGTAGGAGCAAAATAACCCAACCCGCATTTCGTCCTTCCATATCTTAAAGAAGGAATCCGGACAGGCATTTTTCTTCCTTTTCCATCACTGAGGCCAGTTCTGAAGTCATAGCCCATATTCTTGATGATGTCTTTAGATTGCTGACTATAACGACGCAATTGTAACCTTCCAGTATCATCATCTTTGTCATCATCTTCAGGATTAGAAGAATTTTGGGGTCCTTTGTAGAAGACTATTGGAAGGTCTCTTGGCTTTCTACTGGGAACTAGAAAGTAGGAAGATTGTACTGATTCTAGGGATACTCCTGTATGGAAAGTCTGTACAACTCCTATGGTTACTGTTCTCAAGTCATCTAGCAAATGCAAATAACTATGAACATGATTGCACACATCAATATACTGCAAAGATGGTGACTTTTCAGTAGCAATATTTATATTGGGAGGAGACTGAGCTTTAGAAATTTTAGCCAAGTTAATGACTAAAGGGGAGAAGAAGAACAAGAAGAAGTTTTGTTTCGATTAAGATCGATAACAAATGGCTCAGAAGAGGTGAGCTCCCTTGAATCTTGAAATGGAAGAGTAATCCGCCCTCCAACTGGGATTATCAGAGTATCCTGTTTTGCATGTGAAGATATAGGAACTGTAGTACGCCCACTGACGGGAATGATCAGTGTATCTTGAACAGATGACTGGGGTGAGGGAGAGATACGTCCGCTCACTGGAATAATGAAGGGGCCTTCTCCGGAGGATTTAGGAGACTGTTGCTGATTAGTTCGACCTTTAACTGGAATTGTCAAGGTTTTATCTTGCGAGTCCTCTTTCTCCATAGCTTGTATCAACTTTGTATACTCCTCTTTGTACATCCGAGAATCATTGAAATAAGCCTCAACTCCATGGAAAGGATTTATATCAACAACTTTCTTTCGTACTTGTCCATTGCTGTCAATGTATTTAAAACATTGATGAAGAGTAGAAGGCACCACATTATTTTCATGAAGGAAGGGTCTTCCCGGAAGGGTCTTCCCAGAAGAAGATTATAAGACCCCACGATTTCGATCACATAGAAAGTAACTTTGGATCTAAAATCGCCTATCTGAAGCTTCAGATGAATCTTTCCCAAAGGCTCGCTTCTGCTTTGATTGAATCCCAAGATAGTAGTAACCGTCTTGGAAAGCTTGTGAAGAGGGATTTTTAGCTCATCTAACAGACTTTTTGGCATTATGCTTATAGCAGACCCTGGATCAATGAGGATACGATCTATCTTCATCGTATCGATATAACCAGTGAAGTAGAGAGGCCGATCATGTAGATTATTCTCCAGTAACATATCATCTTGTGTAAAGGTGATATTTGGGATAATCTCCAATACACTGTTGCAATGTAAGCAAGTGGCAGGTTCTGCATCCGGCTTCTTTAATTGTGCAAGACAAGATTCAGCCTGTAGAAGTGCTTCACTTAACGTCTCCCGAGTCTCTTTAGAAAGACGTAGAAGTTCGAAGAGGGACATTCTAGCTGGAGTATTAGCAAGTTGAGATAGAATGTCGAAGTTATAAGGCTTATAAAGTCCAAGAGGAGGGGACTTCTTGATTGGCTTATCAAATCGAGCCTGTTGTTTGCCTTTCTCAAGAGCTGTGGGCTTGGAAGGAGTTGGTACCCCCGGTGTAGTTGAAGGAACAGGTGCAATGGATGATTCTTCTTCAAGAGGAACATTAGGAGCATCTTTGTCAGCAGGAGAGACATCAGAAGTATCCTCAGGATTTTTGGAATAATTCTTAAGATAAGGTTTCCCTGTTCGAGTAGCACCAGCAAGTGCTTCTGCCTTATCTTTTGATTCTGTGTCGGAAGTAGACACGAGAGAAGTCATATGACATGACTTAGTCTTTCCAGCCTTTTTGGACTTTCGAGAAGTAGTCTTTTGAGGAGGAGATTCAAAATCTGCCATTAGATCAGGATGAATCCATAGGATTTCTCCTGTCTCTATAGTGATCGGAACTAATCCTTCAGACTGTGGAAGAGAAATATTCACTATTTCAAGAGTTTCCTTGGGGATAGGAACAATCCCACTTTCAAGGAGTTGAGAAGGAAAATCTCCGAATTACATAGAGACGACGTTAGTGGTGACGGTCTTCCCTTTTGGAGTGAGAGATATAGCTCCAGATTTGATCATCTCTTGGATCTTTCCTTTCAGTACATAGCATGTACGAATTGTATGACCCAACATTCTGTGGTACGGACAGTATTTAGGATGATCTGTCTTACCAGCTTCATCAGGTTTCTTGATCTCAGGTAATTGTATTTTATTACCTTTCAGCAGACATTCAAAGATACCTAGGACATCATCGTCATCAAAAGTTCTTTGGGGCCAGGTGTTCTTGGTTGTTGAACTGTAGAGACAGGAGAAGTCTGAACAGTCGATGCATCTTTACTCTGAAGATTAACTTCAAGGGTTTTTTTTCCCCTTACGAGTATTGGATTTGGCATTATTGTTAGCACCTTGACCTGTTTCTTTAGGAGTCATCTGTACTCCTAAACCTTTGAAGGTTTCAGCACTAATTTCTGCAGCTTTGGCACTAACTATGAAGGAAGGCCAATCTTGAAATTGAGTAGATCCTGTCCACATGCTGATAATTGGCAACAGATTTGATTTGCATGTATCAATGGTAACAGCATCAGGAGTTCCAAGAGGCATTTTCAGAGCTTCTCTTCGAAACCGTTCAATGAAATCTTCAGTGGTTTCATTATTCTTCTGTTTGATTCTTATGAGAGCAGACATAGTCATGTCATTGAGCCCTTCATAGAATCGTTCAAGAAACATTTGTTTGAAACCAGCAAATGAGGTAATGCACCCATCAGGGAGACTTCTATACCATTCATAAGCTGTTCCCTTGAGGCATCCAACAAACACCCGAGTAAGGAGGGCGTCACTTGGTTGTAACTGGTCAGTCATCACTTCAAAGTGATTGATAAACTGACTGGGAGAAGTGGTTCCATCATAAAATGAGATAGTAGGAGGCTTGTATTTAGGAGGATAAGATACTTGCTTCCATTCTATCGGATAAGGTTGTTTGATACCCAATCTTTGCAAACCATCCTTCTGTTTGAATGCCTCAAATTGAGTTCTGAGGTTCTTCAATTCTTCAGTAACAACTCCAGAAGATTGTGGAGTCGTAGCTTGTTGAGAATAGTTGGGAGGAGGAACAGCATTATAAGCACTACCCCCAGCTCCCGAGAGACTAGGAACTGGTTGAGCTTGCCCATGAGGATTAGATTGTACTGCTGGAGGAGCCTGGACTGGACTTGCACCAGTGTCAATTGGTATGGCTTCAGATAAAACCTGTCGATTTTGCATCTGAGTTGCCATGAGTTCATACATCGACTTCATAGTATCAGCCATAGATTTTATTTGCTGTTCCAAAGAAACAATTCTTTGTTCTTGAGGAGTCATAGAAGAAGAAGGTTCATTATTCAATTCAGTATTCCCATCCACCATATAGGTTGTGACTGTACGAGGGATTATTGATGAACTAGTGGATGTTGTTTGTTCTGAATCACTACTTTGTGCATCAAAGTCATTTGTAGGGGAACTACCCCCAGTAGGAAGAGGTGGGAAGTTAGATTCTCCAAGAAATTCAGAATCAGAAATCAAAGTCCTTTGACTAGAAGTCATGGCCTTTGATCTGGTGCCTTTATATACACCATCTGGACTATCAGCTCTACCCCCAGTATCCCGAGAGGTCATGTTGACAGAAGCAAATAGAGGTTCATCTTCATCAGGCATAGGTTCATACTGAATCCGATTAAAAATAGATTGTCGTTTAGTTTGACATTTGCACTGCATTGTGACTCTTGGCTGGAAATCACATTCATGATGGTCATGATCCATTGATTGGCATCTGCATTGAATAATGACTTTTGGCTGGAAGACACATTCAACATGGTCACGACCCATTGACACAGAATTATTCCTTCTCTTCTGTTGAAGATGTTCTCTTAAATCTGTCTGTGAAGATTGAGATATATATTTCTGGTTCTTGGGTCTTGATGGCTCTTGATTATATAGAGAGTGATTAATCTGAGCCACATAATTTCTAGCATACTCTACATCTGGATCTTTTGCAGAAGTGCTCTCCAAATGGATTTGATTGAGTTTTGTTCTTAGATCAGTTGGAGGTAAAACATTAGTTTTTGATACTTGGAGTTTTTCTTCCACTGATCTGGATACTTGCAGAGAAGGAAGAGTTAAACCACCCCCTTGATTAGGAGTTGGTAACAGACTCTCTTTTATGGATAAATTCTGTGTCCAATTCAAAGAAGTCGTAGAAGAAGACATTAAGAAATGTTTCTTCTTAGACTTATTCAAATTTTGAGACATAGAATGTCCAGAAGAGAGAGTAGTCAAAAGACCATCTCCTTTTCTTTGACTAACAAAACTGTCAGTCAAAGCTGTTCCTGAAGTAAACACTACAGGAGCAGAAGAAACAACTAAAGAATTGTTTCTTTTCGAAGGGACTTTGTGTGCCATTTGTGAAGGAGCTTTAGCAAGACCACCTCCAGTTCTAGCAGAACTTGGCAAGGAAGAAGAGATAGCTAAAGAGCTATTCTTCTTAGATGATGTATAAGGAATACACGCTGGAACAGATTTGGCTAAGGAGCCAGTGCTGTCAGCGTGACTTTTGAACTTGAGATTGTACGCTGGAACAGGCTTGGCTAAGGAACCAGTGCTGTCAGCGTGACTTTTGAATTTGAGATTGCACGCTGGAACAGGCTTGGCTAAGGAACCAGTGCTGTCAGCGTGACTTTTGAATTTGAGATTGCACGCTGGAACAGATTTGGCTAAGGAGCCAGTGCTGTCAGCGTGACTTTTGACTGCTGTAATCTTCGAACACACAAGAGCGTGTGTGCTCGGAGTAGAGTTCTTGCCAGTGTTAGGAGTAGACACTGTGGAAGAAACTTCACCATTAGTTGCCAACAGATCCTTAGGGACATAGACAGAGCGTCCCTTCGACCTGGCAGTGGTGATGGAGGCTGAAGTGGGCTTGCCACCCTTAGCCTGCTGCATTTCTTCGTAGACGAGTTGATCGAGTTGGATCGATATCACCTTCTTCGTCGAGCCGACTGACGAAGGGTCGCATTGAGTTGTTACCATCTCAGAAGAGGAGATGGTTTTCCCTAGCAGAGTCGCCAATTTGTTTTCCATAAATAAATTCATTTTATTTATTGTATTTCTGGGAAAATTACAACTGTGGGAATCCGATCTAGAAGACGATCGCTTTATCCCTTGGACTATGCGAAGAAGAAAAGCTCTCAAAAATTTTACAGCAAGATAGCAATATATCTGTACAATGAATGAGAAAAAGAACTCTATTTATAGAGTCAAAAATAACTGAAAAGATAACTGTCTTCACAACCAGTGCCTAGTTAAAAATCACGCAGGATTTAACATACGCAAGGTAATGAGCAGTTACTGGACGTGACCTGTAACTGTTGGACACATGGCAATCGTGCATGAGTCGTGTGCAAGTTACAGGACACGCAGGCAAGAGATCGGTGGCATGGCTGCCACGTACTCCAATTTGATGAAATTCACACAGGCTCGTTGAAGACGAAATCCACGCAGACTCGGGGTAGAAAGCTTCAAAATCCACGCAAACTTGGGGCAAGAAGCTTCAGAATCCACACAGACTTGGGGCAAAGAGCTTCAAAATCCACGCAAACTTTTAGGAAGAAAACTTCAGAATCCACGCAGATTTGAGATGAAGAGCTCAAAATACACGTAGACTTGAGATAGGACTGCCAGCTGTCTTGATTCGACGTGCTTCGACTGACACAAAATATCTGACATTTGATGGCCTTGTCAGTCGCATTAAATGACAATAAGGCCTTTTTGGCACGCCAACTTGGTGAAGGCTGAGTCTTGTTGAGGAAGATTTCGAAAGTCATGCAATAGTCGGCTATGATCTCTCGAGTCCCGTGCATACGTGGCATACGAGGAGACATTCTTTGACTGCAGTGCTGTTAGTCATGATGACGCCCTGACAAATGATGAGCTGTCCCAGCGTTACTTTGAAGAAATAGTCTGGTAGAACCCAGCGTGATTTTTGAACATTGTCCTGATCAACTCAGCGTGACTTTCAGACTTTGTTCTGATCAACTCAGCGTGACTATCATTTTTGAGGCCTACATATATATAAGTAATATATCTTGGTTGTATATATATATATTATATGGTGATATTATATCTTGATGGTATGTATATATATTATATGGTGTATATATAGCCATCGTATATATATTGTATATTTATTGGATATATATATATATATATATATATATATATATATATATATATATATATATATATATATATATATATATATTATATATATTGATTATATATATAAATAATAATATATCTTGGTTGTACATTGTCCTGATCAACTCAGCGTGACTTTCAGACATTGTTCTGATCAACTCAGCGTGACTATCATTTTTGAGGTCTACATATATATATAAGTAATATATCTTGGTTGTATATATATATATTATATGGTGATATTATATCTTGATGGTATGTATATATATTATATGGTGTATATATAGCCATCGTATATATATCGTATATATATTGTATATTTATTGGATATATATATATATATATATATATATATATATATATATATATATATATATTTTTATATATATTTATTGGATATATATATATATATATACATATTTATAGATATTGATTATATATATAAATAATATATCTTGGTTGTATATATATATTATATAGTGATATTATATCTTGGTTGTATGTATACATATTATATACATTGTATATATATTGTATATATATATATATATATATATATATAGATATATATATATTGTATATATATATATATATAGATATACATTATTGAGAAATAATATCAATCCCAACCCAGCTCCCCACAGGGCCAGCCCAAGCCGAGCCCAGCTATTTTCCTTCCCAAGCCAACCCCATAGCAGCAAAGCTAATACACATAGATGTATATAGCTAGTAGATGGAAGCAAGTGAACAAGCCCATCCATACAATTGTTTTCCCAGCCCAACTAAGAAGAGCAGCCTTAGCCCAGCTCTTGCTAGGCCCAGCCACCCAACCTAACTTTCCCAGCCAACAGGCCATGCTGAACCGCGCCCAAGTCTTCCATCCCAGCCGAGAGTTGAATAGTTAATCGATGTATATGTATACAGTTAAGAATAGCGATAGGAAAAAAACGAGAGATCGAAAGGAAACCATAAAACCCTAAACGCCGCGCACGCCACAAGGGCCACCGCACGCCCCCCTAGACCCTTGGGCGGCCACCTCGAGGCCGGAGGACCGTCGGAATAGGCCAGGTGCTCTCGCGCGCGCGCGTGTACAGCGCAGCGAACAGCAGCAGTAAGCATTGGAGACTCCAACTTCGTAGGTATTTTTCTCTCTCTTTGTTTCATCGTTTCGCTATCCGATTGATTCGTTGCGAAGACAACATAAACATGAACAGCCTACTCTTTGTAGATCACGATTTCGTTCATCGTATAAAAAGATATGTCGAATGAAAGTCGGAAATAAAACCATTAAAACTGTTAATCTTTTCCGATTATTGACGCAACTGGGCATCAAATTTTCCGTCAACTTTTTCATCGAATTGACGAACCTTATGCACAGAAGTTGAAGACAACCTATAGGACATCACAACCCTTTTTGTAGATTCTAATTTCATCAAACAGATAAAAAGTTATTCGATCCCGAACTTTGACGAAAACCTATTTTCAAAACTTAGAAAACCCTTCGACACGACGTGCGTCCCGCCATTCCGGGCGACGTGGTCGCGCACCGAAGGCATCGAAAGATACGTAACGGCTTCGTGGTTGTGTGGGCTTTGACGGAATTCGAATTGGTCGCGTGTGCACGACGAATTTGATGCGTATCCGTCGAAATTTCCCGTATCGGCCTCTGTGCAAATTTTCCAATTACTTCGTGCACGCTCGTCAGATCGAGACGAAACTTGCGCCAACAGGACCGTATCATTTTTCTGGTCCTGTATGCTAAGTTTGGTCCAATTCTGAGACCGTTGACAAAATTACCGTTTTGCGGGCCCACGGTTCCACTCAATGGGCGATTTTGTGCACGGCCCGCCGGAATCCAACTTTGGACATACGGTTGGGTTCGTATCGAAAAACTGGATCCGTAGACATGTAGTTTGACGACTTTAGAGACCGTTGACTCTGGCATCTTTTCGGTGCAAAGCGGGTCCAACGGCGGACACCGTTTTGGCCCGAAATTACCGTTTTGCCCCTGTGTCCAGAATTGGACTTAAGGACAGACAATCTTAGCTAATTTGACTATTCTGAGACTGTTGGCATTGTCTGTTTCAGCTTTCGGAGACAGTTGTGATGATTTGGACTTTATGGCTTAGTAGTGGACTAGATTGTTATTGGATTTGTGTGCAACCTCCAGGCAAGTATACCTTGCCTCCCTCTACAGTTTTATTTTCATGCATTTTATTTCATTTTCCAGTTTTTGGATTATTTATGGACATGTGCTTTTTCGTGTTATTTTCTGTGGAGTTGTTTTTTTATTGTTTATAGCCATGTTCATGTTTTGGCCTTGTGTTTCACACTTGGAGTTTCTCGTCCGTACCTTGCTTGAGTCGTGTCATAGAACGAGTGCGTGTAGTGAACTGCTAAATCCTTGATATTGCTTCCTTGGCACCAGAGAGTCCACACACGGGACGAGGGTATTTTTCTTGATCTGTTTACATCCGTGAGTCCACACTCGGGACTAGGATGTCGATTATTGCACCAGAGAGTCCACACACGGGACGAGGGTGTAGACTTGACTTGACTTGCACCAGAGAGTCTACGTTCGGGACGAGAGTGTTTACATCAGAGAGTCCACACACGGGACGAGGATGTAGTATTTGCACCAGAGAGTCCACACTCGGGACGAGGGTGCCTTGCCGTGAACTAACCAGAGAGTCCACATTCGGGACGAGGGTTAGTACTAACCAGAGAGTCCACACTCGGGACGAGGGTTAGTGTTAGTTTAAACCAGTGAGTCCACATTCGGGACGAGGGTTTGGTTCTTCCATTGTACAGTATAATTTATATGCATGTTCACCATCTCGCTGCTATTTTTTCCTTACATTCGTGATTGCTTTATTTCATGTCTAGTACACTTTTCCTGTTATAGTTTCACTTTAAATGTTTCTAGTTGCCTGTACATTCTTGTTCTCTCTGTCATGATATTTCTATCTGTTACTCTGTGTTAGCCTCATATGTATTCCTTGCTAGAGCCGTCTAGTCCTACACCACGACTTTCTCGACTTGATTATAACTTGACTTGCACCAGAGAGTCCACGCTCGGAACGAGGGTGTTTACATCAGAGAGTCCACACACGGGACGAGGATGTAGTATTTGTACCACAGAGTCCACACTCGGGACGAGGGTGCCTTGCCGTGAACTAACCAGAGAGTCCACACTCGGGACGAGGGTTAGTATTTGCACCAGAGAGTCCACACTCGGGACGAGGGTGCCTTGCCATGAACTAACCAGAGAGTCCACACTCGGGACGAGGGTTAGTACTAACCAGAGAGTCCATACTCGAGACGAGGGTTAGTGTTAGTTCAAACCAGTGAGTCCACACTCGGGACGAGGGTTTGGTTTCTTCCATTGATCATCGTGTTTCATTCATCCGGCAGTTCATTATGCGTAGTTATTCTAGTGTTCGTGTTCGTGTGTCTGTATTCGTGTTCGTAGTCATTGTCTTGTTTTTGTTCTTTCTTGCTTATTTCTTGCGCATGATAAAACTGTTAGATAGGCATGTATATTATGTATCTTGCTAGTCCTCTGAGGACCTGATGATCTCCTCAGGTTTAGCGATCGCACGGAGTTAGCTAGTAGTTCTGGATGGCAGACGTGATGATGCATTGCGGGATTCAGGTATTGTTATTGTGTTTATTATCCGCTCGTGCTTTTCATTCCTTATCATGAGATATCCTGTTTCTCGCTTCAGTTGTAGACTCTTGTTATTTTCCTTAGAGTCTTATCGGACATTTATACTAGTGGGCTATAGACCACGACCCATAGTGTTCATTCTTGTTTACTATCTTATTGTGGATTGAGATATAGATTTGTTTGTCATGATTTGGCAGTTTACCATGACCTTGACAGCTTATACGTATTCGAGTCGGGCTGGAGTCCGCTCGATGCGTAGCTGGGCTTGGACACGCTTCGTATCCGAAAAGCGGGTACGGGTCGTGACAAGTTTTTTTGGTGGCCCATGCAGGTCAGAGCATATCGTATCGGTTACGTAACTGTACTGATACGAACCTGCGACTTGACTAAACCTTAGAAAATCTCAATCCACTCTGCTTTAAAAATTCTCCTAGAAATTCTCTACGTCCTTGAAAACTTCAAATTTGCTCTCGATTATACTTCTTTGCTTTCCGTACCATTGATTCTCGTCCCTTTTATTTCGAGGTGACAAATAATCGTGCTGTCTAGAATTCATCAGGAATTCTTAAGTTATAGTATAATATTGCTTGATTATTGAATAATTGGTTGTTTGTAAATATGAGAGATTATATATACCATATGTCCTAGATATTTTTGGTAGAATTATTAGTCACTAGTTAGAAGATTATATGATTTTAGTGACCTGTGTTCCAAGGGAGTAGTGTGACCAAAGGTGGGTAGAAGTCCTCGAGATTTCGTAAAATACCAAATGACTAGAGAAGGTCATAGAAATATTTTTGAGAAATTAAATTTGAGGAGATTAAGGACTTTGAATTTTAAGGAATAATTATGAATTTGAATTTCGAGGACGAAATTATTTTTAAGGTGGGTAGATTTATAGCTCCCCTTCCCGAAAATCTTGAATTATTTTTTTTATTTATTATTATTATTTATTTGATTTAAATAGTGATTTTAGAATTTGATTAAATAATTATTTAGTTAATTATTACGGTAGATGACTTTAGCCCTAGTTGAGTTTCGAAGTACCAAATGACTAGAAATCGTGGCACGGATAGTGCAGTTGCGTGCCTTGGCTAGTGTATTAACTGTTGTAAGGAAGGCCGAGCCATCGGTGTGCCCTAACTAAGAAAACCAGGCCAAGTTATAGCATGACCATTATAAATAGTTCAATTATTTATTATTAGATTTATTGACTTTGTAGTGACCCGGTTGTACCGAACTAGTCCGGACCGGACCCGAACCAAGTCCAAGCCCACGTAGTCGGGTAGTTGTTCAGAGACGATCATATAGATGTATGTTGTATTGGCATTTTACTATAGTGATTTAGAGAGCAGCTTGGTAATGAATGTTGTATAAGTATATAATTTATATCGTAAATATTCTTGCTATTAGGGTACCATTCTTATAAATATGAAAATATTCCTGTAGAATGATTTTTGGACGTTGTCATTTACATAGGCAATATATATATATATATATATATATATATATATATATATATATATATATATATATATATATATATATATATATATATATATATATATATATATATATTGGTGTATAAATATGTTCGTCTGTGCTTTATATATATTCCCAATAATTTTAAGTATAAGTTTTAGTATTTTAAATTAATTTAATAATCATATATGATGATTGTATATATATATGTAATATATCTTGGTTGTATATATATATATATATTATATGGTGATATTATATCTTGATGGTATGTATATATATTATATGGTGTATATATAGCCATCGTATATATATCGTATATATATATATATATATATATATATATATATATATATATATATATATATATATATATATATATATATATATATATATATATATATATATATAAATAATATATCTTGGTTGTATATATATATTATATAGTGATATTATATCTTGGTTGTATGTATACATATTATATACATTGTATATATATATATATATATATATATATATATATATATATATATATATATATATATATATATATATATATATATAGATATATATATTGTATATATATAGATATATATATTATTGAGAAATAATATCAATCCCAACCCAGCTCCCCACAGGGCCAGCCCAAGCCGAGTCCAGCTATTTTCCTTCCCAAGCCAACCCCATAGCAGCAAAGCTAATACACATAGATGTATATAGCTAGTAGATGGAAGCAAGTGAACAAGCCCATCCATACAATTGTTTTCCCAGCCCAACTAATAAGAGCAGCCTTAGCCCAGCTCTTGCTAGGCCCAGCCATCCAACCTAACTTTCCCAGCCAACAGGCCATGCTGAACCGCGCCCAAGTCTTCCATCCCAGTCGAGAGTTGAATAGTTAATCGATGTATATGTATACAGTTAAGAATAGCGATAGGAAAAACACGAGAGATCGAAAGGAACCAGAAAATCCTAAACGTCGCGCACGCCACCAGGGCCACCGCACGCCCCCAGACCCTTGGGCGGCCACCTCGAGGCCGGAGGACTGCCGGAATAGGCCAGGAGCTCTCGCGCGCGCGCGTGTACAGCGCAGCGAACAGCAGCAGTAAGCATTGGAGACTCCAACTTCGCAGGTATTTTTCTCTCTCCTCGTTTCATCGTTTCGCGATCCGATTGATTCGTTGCGAAGACAACATAAACACGAACAGCCTACTCTTTGTAGATCACGATTTCGTTCATCGTATAAAAAGATATGTCGAATCAAAGTCAGAAATAAAACAGCATTAAAACAGTTAATCTTTTCCGATTATTGACGCAACTGGGCATCAAATTTTCCGTCAACTTTTTCATCGAATTGACGAACCTTATGCACAGAAGTTGAAGACAACCTATAGGACATCACAACCCTTTTTGTAGATTCTAATTTCATCAAACAGATAAAAAGTTATTCGATCCCGAACTTTGACGAAAACCTATTTTCAAAACTTAGAAAACCCTTCGACACGACGTGCGTCCCGCCATTCCGGGCGACGTGGTCGCGCACCGAAGGCATCGAAAGCTGCGTAACGGCTTCGTGGTCGTGTGGGCTTTGACGAAATTCGAATTGGTCGTATGTGCGCGACGAATTTGATGCGTATCCGTCGAAATTCCCCGTATCGGCCTCTGTGCAAATTTTCCAATTACTTCGTACACGCTCGTCAGATCGAGACGAAACTTACGCCAACAGGACCGTATCATTTTTCTGGTCCTGTATGCCAAGTTTGGTCCAATTCTGAGACCGTTGACAAAATCACTGTTTTGCGGGCCCACGGTTCCACTCAACGGGCGATTTTGTGCACGGCCCGCCGGAATCCAACTTTGGACATACGGTTGGGTTCGTATCGAAAAACTGGATCCGTAGACATGTAGTTTGACGACTTTAGAGACCGTTGACTCTGGCACGCTTTTCGGTGCAAAGCGGGTCCAACGGCGGATACCGTTTTGGCCCGAAATTACCGTTTTGGCCCGAAATTACCGTTTTGCCTCTGTGTCCAGAATTGGACTTAAGGACAGACAATCCTAGCTAATTTGACTATTCTGAGACTGTTGGCATTGTCTGTTTCAGCTTTCGGAGATAGTTGTGATGATTTGGACTTTATGGCTTAGCAGTGGACTAGATTGTTATTGGATTTGCGTGCAACCTCCAGGCAAGTATACCTTGCCTCCCTCTACAGTTTTATTTTCATGCATTTTATTTCATTTTCCAATTTTTGGATTATTTATGGACATGTGCTTTTTCGTGTTATTTTCTGTGGGGTTGTTTTTTTATTGTTTATAGCCATGTTCATGTTTTGGCCTTGTGTTTCACACTTGGAGTTTCTCGTCCGTACCTTGCTTGAGTCGTGTCATAGAACGAGTGCGTGTAGTGAACTGCTAAATCCTTGATATTGCTTCCTTGGCACCAGAGAGTCCACACACGGGACGAGGGTGTTTTTCTTGATCTGTTTACATCCGTGAGTCCACACTCGGGACTAGGATGTCGATTATTGCACCAGAGAGTCCACACACGGGACGAGAGTGTAGACTTGACTTGACTTGCACCAGAGAGTCCACGCTCGGGACGAGGGTGTTTACATCAGAGAGTCCACACACGGGACGAGGATGTAGTATTTGCACCAGAGAGTCCACACTCGGGACGAGGGTGCCTTGCCGTGAACTAACCAGAGAGTCCACATTCGGGACGAGGGTTAGTACTAACCAGAGAGTCCACACTCGGGACGAGGGTTAGTGTTAGTTCAAACCAGTGAGTCCACATTCGGGACGAGGGTTTGGTTCTTCCATTGTACAGTATAATTTATATGCATGTTCACCATCTCGCTGCTATTTTTTCCTTACATTCGTGATTGCTTTATTTCATGTCTAGTACACTTTTCCTGTTATAGTTTCACTTTACATGTTTCTAGTTGCCTGTACATTCTTGTTCTCTCTGTCATGATATTTCTATCTGTTACACTGTGTTAGCCTCATATGTATTCCTTGCTAGAGCCGTCTAGTCCTACACCACGACTTTCTCGACTTGATTATAACTTGACTTGTACCAGAGAGTCCACGCTCGGGACGAGGGTGTTTACATCAGAGAGTCCACACACGGGACGAGGATGTAGTATTTGTACCAGAGAGTCCACACTCGGGACGAGGGTGCCTTGCCGTGAACTAACCAGAGAGTCTATACTCGGGACGAGGGTTAGTATTTGTACCAGGGAGTCCACACTCGGGACGAGGGTTAGTACTAACCAGAGAGTCCACACTCGGGACGAGGGTTAGTGTTAGTTCAAACCAGTGAGTCCACACTCGGGACGAGGATTTGGTTTCTTCCATTGATCATCGTGTTTCGTTCATCCGACAGTTCATTATGCGTAGTTATTCTAGTGTTCGTGTTCGTGTTCGTGTGTCTGTATTCGTGTTCATAGCCATTGTCTTGTTTTTGTTCTTTCTTGTTTATTTCTTGCACATGATAAAACTGTTAGATAGGCATGTATATTATGTATCTTGCTATTCCTTTGAGGACCTGATGATCTCCTCAGGTTTAGAGATCGCACGGAGTTAGCTAGTAGTTCTGGATGGCAGACGTGATGATACATTGCGAGATTCAGGTATTGTTATTGTGTTTATTATCTGCTCGTGCTTTTCATTCCTTATCATGAGATATCCTGTTTCTCGCTTCAGTTGTAGACTCTTGTTATTTTCCTTAGTCTTATCGGACATTTATGCTAGTGGGCTGCAGACCACGACCCATAGTGTTCATTCTTGTTTACTATCTTATTGTGGATTGAGATATAGATTTGTTTGCCATGATTTGGCAGTTTACCATGACCTTGACAGCTTATACGTATTCGAGTCGGGCTGGAGTCCGCTCGATGCGTAGCTGGGCTTGGACACGCTTCGTATCCGAAAAGTGGGTACGGGTCGTGACAATGATGATACGACAACCTATCACTATATCTTATATAGTAGTAGATGATGTCTTAGTATTACATTAGTGAGTTCATCTTGATTCTGTTACGTCCTTCAGATACTAGATACGATAAGAATATATACTACACGATATGTATACAGAATATAGATGATTCACACTAATGTATGCTAGAATGAATCTTTGGTTGTGTTCTGAGCCATCCGTTCTCACACTGTATTCTGGCTCCAGTTCCAGCACCATTTGCATTAATCTACGGTACGACATGGTGATCAGGATATAGTCCCTGCAGCCATTCGACTGGCGAGACAGAAACTATGTAGCCGTAGATAAA
Source organism: Iris pallida (assembly GCA_029216955.1). Classification (NCBI taxonomy): domain Eukaryota; kingdom Viridiplantae; phylum Streptophyta; class Magnoliopsida; order Asparagales; family Iridaceae; genus Iris; species Iris pallida. The sequence continues at coordinate 646,796 of JANAVB010040417.1, forward strand.
GTTGACTGTCTTCCGACCCTTATCCCTCGGCAATGATGATACGACAACCTATCACTATATCTTATATAGTAGTAGATGATGTCTTAGTATTACATTATATGAGTTCATCTTGATTCTGTTACATTCTTCAGATACTAGATACGATAAGAACATATACTACACCATATGTACAGAACATAGATGATTACACTAATGTATGCTAGAATGAATCTTGGCTTGTGTTCTGAGCCATCTATTCTCACACTTGGCAAAAAATCAAATTTTTTATACTTTATCGGCTTTCGAAAATGTACTCAAATTACATGATGGTTCCTTTAGTTAGCTTGCTTATGTTACAATTATATTATTTGTGACTATTGATCTTACCAGATGGCACCCATGACCCGAGGAGCGGCACGTCGTTTGAGGAAAATAGTAAATGCTGAGGTGGCTCCTCCTACAGTTAAGGAGGAAGTGGCACTGGTTGCTAGTGAGACCGGGAGTTCTATTCATCCAGCACCGGTAGCTAGTGAGACCGAGAGTTCTCTTCAAGCAGTTCTTGCAAGGGACGACATCTCTTCTCACGCCAAAAATCTCGCTTTTTCGAGGTGGTTGCGTGATCGTATCACTGAGCGTTTGTGTGAGCAGCGTGGTTCTCATTAGCTATTAGTACTTATTTGTATTGGACTATTTGTATTGAGTTATTTTTATATTAGACTATTTGTATTGGACTACATATTGAGTTGTTTTTTATTAGACTATTTGTACTGTCCTCCGACCCTCATCCCTCGGCAATGATGATACGACAACCAACAAGAGAGAATACTCTGAGAGATCCATCTGAGTATGACGTATAATCTGAGAGATCATATTTACAAGAATGATATCAGTAGTGGGATTGAGTGCTGGAGGAGATATTATCAGAGTATACGTCCTACTCAGATGGGTCTCTCACCGTTATTAATTTTTTCTGACGGCATGGTGGATGTGCTCCCTCAACAAATTCTTGCTCCGAGCCAAAACTTTGCCCCGGAGCTCAAGTGGACGTCCTTGGTGTAGAGCTCGAGTGAGAGGTCCCTGACAGCATGGTGGTCTCCTTTGTCAAAGTATCCGTGCTCATCCCATATTGGTTGTGGGACGAGCACGGATACTTTGACAAAGGAGACCACCATGCTGTCAGGAACCTCTCACTCGAGCTCTACACCAAGGATATTCACTTGAGCTCCGGGACAAAGTTTTGGCTCGGAGCATGAATCTGTTGACGGAGCACATCCACCATGCTGTCAGAAAAAAATAGTAACGGTGAGAGACCCATCTGAGTAGGACGTATACTCTGATAATATCCCCTCCAGTACTCAATCACACTACTGATATCATTCTTGTAAAGGTGATCTCTCAGAGTATACGTCCTACTCAGATGGATCTCTCAGAGTATTCTCTCCGGTTGGTTGTGTTCTGAGCCATCCGTCCCAGGGATTTGATTATGTATTTTAGTTTCTGTATTTTGGCTCCAGCTCTATTTGTATTAATCTACGGTACGACATGGTGATCAGGACATAGTCCCTGCAGCCATTCGACTGGCGAGGCAGAAACTATGTAGCCGTAGATAAAGTTGACTGTCTTCGGACCCTCATCCCTCGGCAATGATGATACGACAACCTAACACTATATCTTATATAGTAGTAGATGATGTCTTAGTATTACATTGTATGAGTTCATCTTGATTCTGCTACATTCTTCAGATACTAGATACGATAAGAACATATATTGCACCATATGTACAGAACATAGATGATTCACACTAATGTATGCTAGAATGAATCTTGGGTTGTGTTCTGAGCCATCCGTTCTCATACTTGAAGATAAATCGAATTATAACGACGGATATTAGGTTACTCTTCAGGATAATTGATGTCTATTTTATATTAATTTGGTTTGGTCTATATGATTCTTGGATAATTGGCGTGCATTAAATTCGTATGTGCATATTTGGTCTATGTGATTGTTAGATAATTGGTGTGCATTATATATTGGTTTGGTTTATGCATATTTTGTGAACAGGGAAAGTGCTGCAATTTTTTTTCAAAAAAATTCTCAGTTACCGACGGACTAGTGACCGGTTAGCGACGGATATTTTCAGCTCCATTTGCATTAGTCTATGGTACAACATGGTGATCAGGACATAGTCCCTGCAACCATTTGACTGGCGAGGCAGAAACTATGTAGCCGTAGATAAAGTTGCCTGTCCTCCGACCCTCATCCCTCGGCAATGATGATACGACAACCTATCACTATATGTTATATAGTAGTAAATGATGTCTTAGTATTACATTAGTGAGTTCATCTTGATTCTGTTACGTCCTTCAGATACTAGATACGATAAGAACATATACTACACGATATGTACAGAACATAGATGATTCACACTAATGTATGCTAGAATGAATCTTGGCTTGTGTTCTGAGCCATCCGTTCTGATCAAGCATCTTCCTTCTCCTCTCCTCCACCATGGCTCTGAACCAATCTGCACCTCCCTACTTCTTTTCTTTTTATTTGACTCTCTCAGCAACATATGACATCCAGCTCAAGTGTAGAGTCGGGGGAGAAGAAGTGGGCAGGAAGAGGAGGGGGAAGCAGCACAGCCGGCGGCATGACCCGGAGGAAGTACATAGGTTTTCTTCAACAACCGTAGGAGAACTATAAGGATATATCTTTTCACAACATGTCATCTTGTCAAAGACCCTTCATGTGAATATCATGGTACTGCGGTGTCGAAAGACTAACATGCCATAAGTTTTCTAAGCCGTGTATTTTGACATAATCTTCCGAACTCTTTCCTGCTATGTAATAATGCAAGATTACTAACTCCCAGATGGCACAACAGAGCTTTAAACATTTCACGCGGCTCTATGAGGCTACGTCCATCAGAAGAGGACGAGCCATCCAGGCCAAAGTAGCTCAAGAAATTCTTGGCCAGTTGCGTAGGATCGTCTTTAAGCTCGAAGACAGGGGACTTCGGCTCTTCACCCCCAAGAGTGGGGTCACCACGGGCACAAAAGCCCAACTTGCGTGCTTCTTCTTCAGCTTCTTCCTTTGGTGTCATGTTGACGTGAGATGAAGTTGAAAATGAATCTTCTCCTTGTTTATATATACAGAACTTGCCGGTGGTTCATATTCCATAATAAATTGGATGCAATCAGTTTCGGAGAACGAAGAGTTATCATGACATTTAATAGGTTCATTTGAATGTTTTCAAAGAACTTCGAAGTCTTTTCGAATTCCGAGAAATTTAATGTCATCTCAGCGTGACTTAATTCATTTTATCATCTCTATTTTCAAAGTATTTCGAAATAATTTATCATTTTTTCGAAAACTTTGAAGGGGATTTTGTAGGCCTCAAAAATGATTGTCACGCTGAGTTGATCGGAACAAATCCAACAGTCACGCTGAATTGATTAGGACAGAGTCAAAAGTCACGCTCAGTTGATCAAGACAAATATTTGCAAGTCACACTGAAGACAGCTCATCATTTGTCAGATGTGTAATTATGACTGACAGCACGACAGTCGAAAAATGTATCTTCATATGCCACGTATGCACAGAACTCGAGAAATCACAGCCGCCTATTGCGTGATTTTCGAAATCTTCTTCAGCAAGACTCAGCCTTTGTCAAGGTGGCGTACCAAAAGGCCTTATTGTCATTTAATGCGACTGACAAAAGCAATCATCGTCAGAGATTTTGTGTCAGTCGAGGCACGCTAAATCAAGACAGCTGGCAGTCCTATCTCAAGTCTGCGTGTATTTGTGAGATCTTCATCTCAAGTTTGCGTGGATTCTGAAGTTTTCTTCCTCGAGTCTGCGTGTATTTTGAGCTCTTCATCTCAAGTTTGCGTGGATTCTGAAGTTTTCTTCCTAATGTCTGCGTGGATTTTGAAGCTCTTTGCACCAAGTCTGCGTGGATCCTGAAGCTTCTTGCCCCAAGTTTGCGTGGATTTTGAAGCTTTCTACACTGAGTTCGCGTGGATTTCGTCTTCAACAAGTCTGCGTGGATTTCATCAAATTGGAGTACGTGGCAACCCTGCCAATGATCTCTCGCCTGCGTGTCATGTAACTTGCATACGACTCATGCACTATTGTCATGTGTCCAACTGTTACAGGCCACGTCCAGTAACTGCTCACAGCCTTGCGTATGTTAAATCCTGCGTGATTTTTAACTAGGCAAAGGCTGTGAAGACAGTTATCTTTTCAGTTATTATTTTTGACTCTATAAATAGAGTTCTTTTTCTCATTCCTTGTACAGATACAGAGTTATCTAAATTACTGTCAAAATTTTGAGAGCTTTTCTTCTTCGCATAGTCCAAGGGATAAAGCGATCGTCTTCTAGATCGGATTCCCACAGTTGTAATTTTTCCAGAAACACAATAAATAAAGTGAATTTATTTATGAAAAATAAATTGGCGACTCTGCTGGGGAAAACCATCTCCTCTTCTGAGATGGCAACAACTCAATGCGACGCTTCGTCAGTCGGCTCGACGAAGAAGGTAATGACGATCAAGTTCGATCAACTCGCCTACGAAGAAATGCAGCGGGCTAAGGGTGGCAAACCCACGCCAGCCTCCATCACCACTGCCAAGTCGAAGGGACGCTCTGTCTATGTCCCTAAGAATCTGTTGGCAATCAACAGTGAAGTCTCTGCCACAGTGTCTACTCCTAACACTGGCAAAGACTTTACTGCAAGCACGCACACTCTTGTGTGCTCGAAGAAGACAGTAGTCAAAAGTCACGCTGACAGTACTGGCTCTTTAGCCAAATCTGTTCCAGTGTGCAATCTCACATTCAAAAATCACGCTGACAGTACTGGCTCCTTAGCCAAGTCTGTTCCAGCGTGTATTTCCAAAGTCAAAAATCATGCTGACAGTATTGGCTCCTTAGCCAAATCTGTTCCAGTGTGTAATCCCACATTCAAAAGTCACGCAGACAGTACTGGCTCCCTAGCCAAATCTGTTCCTGCGTGTATTTCCAAAATTAAAAGTCACGCTGACAGTACTGGCTCCTTAGCCAAACCTGTTTCAGCGTGTATTTCATCTAAGAAGAGTAGTTCTTTAGCTACTTCTTCTTCTTTGCCAAGTTCTGTTAAAGCTGGGGGTGGTCTTGCTAGAACTTCTCCACAAATGGCTCACAATGTCCCTTCGAAAAGGAATAACTCTTTAGTTATTTCTTCTGCTTCTGAAGTTTTTACTTCAGGAACAGCTTTGACTGACAATTTTGTTGGTCAAAGAAAAGGAGATGGTCTTTTGACTACTCTTCCTTCTGGACATTTTATGTCTCAAAACTTGAATAAGTCTAGGAAGAAACATTCCTTAGTGTTTTCTCCTATGACTTCTTCAAATTTGGCACAGAATTTGTCTAGAAAAGAGGGTTTATTACCAACTCCTAGTCAAGGGGGTGGTTCTATTCTTCCTTCTCTGCAGATATCCAGATCATTGGAAGGAAAACTCCAAGTTTCTAAAACCAATGTATTACCTCCAATTGATCTAAGAGCCAAACTGAATCAAACCCGTTTGGGAAACACTTCTGGTGTTAAGAAACCACACCAATCGGATACAAAGATAAGAGATCCAGATGCAGAGTATGCTAGAAATTATGTGGCTCATATTAATCACTCTCTATATAATCAAGAGCCATCGAGGCCCAAGAACCAAAAAGATTTACGAGAACACCTTCAACAGAAAAGAGGGAATAATTCCATGGATCATGCTGAATGTGAATTTCATCCAAGAGTCATAATTCAGTGCAGATGTCAATCAACGGCTCAGAGCCATGTTGATCATGAATGTGACTTTCAGCCGAGAATTACAATACAATGCAGATGTCAAAATAAACGACAATCTGTCTTCAATCGGATTCAGTATGAATCTATCCCTGATGAAGATGAGCCTTTGTTTGCTTCTGTCAACATGACCTCTAGAAATATTGGGGGTAGCATGCGGTCTGATGCTATATCAGATTCTGAAGATGGTGTTTACCTCGGCACTCGATCCAGGACTAGAGCTTTAGCCAGGGTCTCTTCTTCCTCTCATCCAAGTGCTAATCCAGAGATCACAGAGGATTTCCTTGGGGAGTCCAATTTTCCAGCACTGACTCCTGTAAACACTCCCGAAAAAGATTCTGACTCTCACAGCGATGATTTAGAACAAACGGTTTCATCGTCTATTCCTCGAATGATTACCACTTACATGGTAGATGGCAATCATGAACCTTCGACTAGCCCCGAAGCTCATGAACAGAGGATTTCTTCTTTGGAACAACAGTTGCGAGCTATGGCAGATACATTGAATGCTATGCACACTCTTATGCAAACTCAGCCCCAAATTCAGCAAGTCCAACAGACAGTACCACCAGTAGTACTAGATACTCTTGTTGATCCAACCCTGGAACCTTCTACTATTCCGGGGGTACAATCTAATGTTCCTAGTCAGTCTGGAGTTGGGGGTAGTACATATGCTGCAGTCCCTCCTCCCAATTATACTCAGCAGGTTACAACTCCACAATCTTCCGGAGTTGTTACTGAAGAGTTGAAGAACCTCAGAACTCAATTTGAGGCATTCAAACAGAAAGATGGTTTGCAAAGGTTAGGTATCAAACAACCTTACCCGATAGAATGGAAGCAAGTATCTTACCCTCCTAAGTACAAACCTCCTACTATCTCATTCTATGATGGAACCACTTTTCCAAGTCAATTTATCAATCATTTTGAAGTGATGACTGATCAATTACAACCAAGTGACGCCCTCCTTACTCGGGTGTTTGTTGGATGCCTCAAAGGAACAGCTTATGATTGGTATAGAAGTCTCTCTGATGGGTGCATTACCTCATTTGCTGGTTTCAAACAAATATTTCTTGAACGATTCTATGAAGGGCTCAATGACATGACTATGTCTGCTCTTATTAGAATCAAGCAGAAGAACAATGAAGCTACAGAGGATTTCATTGAACGGTTTCGAAAAGAAGCTCTGAAAATGTCTCTTGGAACTCCTGATGCTGTCACCATTGACACATGCAAATCAAATTTGCTACCAATCATTAGCATGTGGACAGGATCTACTCAATTTCAAGATTGGCCTTCCTTTATAGTTAGTGCCAAGGCCGCAGAAACTAGTGCTGAAACCTTCAAAGGTTTAGGAGTGCAGATGTCCCCTAAAGAAACAGGTCAGAATGCCAACAATAATGCTAAATCCAATACCCGCAAAGGGAAGGAAACTTTTGAAGTTAACCTTCATAGCAAAGATGCATCGACTGTTCAAGCTTCTCCTGCCTCTACAACTCAACAACCAAGAGCACCTCGTCCCAGAGAAGAATATTCTTTTGATGACGATGATGTCCAAGGTATCTTTGAGTGTCTGCTGAAAGGTAATAAAATACAATTACCTGAAATCAAGAAACCTGATGAAGCTGGTAAGACAGATCATCCCAAATACTGTCCATACCACAGAATGTTGGGTCACACACTTCGTACATGTTATGTACTAAAAGGAAAGATCCAGGAGATGATCAAATCTGGAGCTATCTCTCTTACTTCAAAAGAGAAGACTGTCACTTCTAATGTCGTCTCTATGCAATTTGGAGATTTCCCTCCTCAGCTTCTCGAAAATGGGATTGTTCCTATTCCCAAGGTAACTCTTGAAATAGTGAATATTCCTCCTCCACAATCTGAAGGATTAGTGCCAATCACTATAGAAACAGGAGAAATAATGTGGATTCATCCTGATCTAGTGGCAGATTTTGAATCTCCTCCTCTTCAAAAGACTACTTCTCGAAAGTCTAAAAAGGCTGGAAAGATTAAGTCATGTCATATGACTTCTCTTGAATCTACTTCTGACACAGAGCCAAAAGAAAAGGAAGAAGCACTTGCTGGTGCTACTCGAACAGGAAAACCTTATCTGAAGGATTATTCCAAGAATCCTGAAGATATTCCTGATGTCTCTCCTGCTGATAAAGACGCTGCTGATGTTCCTATTAAAAAAGAATCATCCACGGCACCTGCTCCTTCAATCATACCGGGGGTACCTACTTCAGCCAAGCCCACAGCTATTGAGAAAGGCAAACAACAAACTCGGTTTGATAAACCAATCAAGAAGTCTCCTCCTCTTGGGCTTCAGAAGCCTTATAGCTTTGACATTCTAGCGCAACTTGCTAATACTCTAGCTAGAATGTCCCTCTTTGAACTTCTACGTCTTTCCAAAGAGACTCGGGAGACGTTAAGTGAAGCACTCTTACAGGCTGAATCTTGTCTTGCACAATTAAAGAAGCCAGACGCAGAACCTGCTACTTGCTTATATTGCAACAGTGTATTGGAGATTATCCCAAATATCACCTTTACACAAGACGACATGCTTCTGGAGAGTAATCTACATGATCGGCCTCTCTACTACACCGGTTATATTGATACGATGAAGATAGATCGTATTCTTATTGATCCAGGGTCTGCTATAAGCATAATGCCGAAGAGTCTGTTGGATGAACTCAAGATCCCTCTTCACAAACTTTCCAAGATGGTTACTACTATCTTGGGATTCAATCAAAGCCGAAGCGAGCCTTTGGGAAAGATTCATCTGAAGCTTCAGATAGGCGATTTCAGATCCAAAGTCACTTTCTATGTGATCGAAATCGTGGGATCCTATAATCTTCTTTTGGGGAGGCCCTTCCTTCATGAAAATAATGTGGTGTCCTCTACTCTCCATCAATGTTTCAAATACATTGACAGCAATGGAAATGTACAAAAAGAGGTTACTGATATAAATCCTTTCCGTGGAGTTGAAGCTTATTTCAATGATTCCCGGATGTATAAAGAAGAGTACACAAAGCTGATACAAGCTATGGAACAGGAGGATTCACAAAATGAGACCTTAACAATTCCTGTTAAAGGTCGAACTTCTCAGCAACTGTCTCCTAAATCCTCCGGAGAAGGCCCCTTCATTATTTCAGTGAATGGACGTATCTCTCCATCACCTCGATTATCTGCTCAAGATACACTGATCATTCCTGTCAGTGGGCGTACTACAGTTCCTGTATCTTCATATATGAAACAGGATACTCTGCTAATCCCAGTTGAAGGGCGGACTACTCTTCCATCTCAAGCTTCAAGGGAGCTCACCTCTTCTGAGCCATTTGTTATCGATCTTAATCGAAACAAAACTTCTTCTCGTTCTTCTTCTCCCCCTTTAGTCATTGATTTGGCTAAGATTTCTAAGGCTCAACCTTCTCCCAATGTAAATATTGCTGCTTTTGAAGTCAATAAAAAGTCTCCATCTTTGCAGTATGTTGATGTGTGTAATTATGTTCATAGTTATTTACATTTGTTAGATGACTTGAGCACAATAACCATAGGAATTGTACAGACTTTTCTTACAGATGTATCCCTAGAACCAGTACAATCTTCTTACTTTCTGGTTCCTAGTAGAAAATCGGGAGACATTCCAATATTCTTTTACAAAGGGCCCCAGAATCCTTCTGGTTTAGAAGATGAGGACAAAAATGATGATACTGGAAGATTACAACTACGTCGTTATAGTCAGCAATCTAAAGACATCATTAAAAACATGGGCTATGACTTCAGAACTGGCCTCAGTAATGGAAGAGGTAGAAAAATGTCTGTTCGGATTCCTCCTCTGAAATATGGGAGGACGAAATGCGGACTGGGTTATATTGCTCCTACTCCTTTTATCAACATTGTCCATGAAGATCCCGAATCTGATGAAGACAAAAGATCTGATTCTTCTAGTACTACCTCTTGGGATTCCGATACGAGTATCGGTGATTTCTACTGCAACGTTCTGTCTTCTAATATGGTCTCCATTGACGATTCTGAAGAAAGTGATGAAGACGAAGAAGAGTTTGAAATCTCACCCGAATCAGAACAATGGGCTCAAAGGTTAGATAATCAATGGGAGTTCCGATTTGAGCAAAGAGAACCTCCGACTGAAGATAAACTTGTTCAAATAGATATTGGTGAAGAGGGATCCCCTAAACCAATATTCATCAGTGAAAGTCTTTCAGAAACAGATAAACAAGACATGATCAAACTTATTTGTGACTATATCGACGTCTTCGCTTGGAGTTATAAAGATATGCCGGGGCTTGATCCACAAATTGCAACTCACAAGCTCAATATCATGCCAAATGCTAAACCGGTCAAACAACAACAGCGACGATTTCGTCCAGACATTATGGATGCAATTGAAGCTGAAGTCAATAAACTCCTGGCCTCTGGGTTTATTAGAGAGGAACAACATCCCGATTGGGTAGCTAATATAGTTCCTGTTCTTAAAAAGACTGGCAAGATCAGAGTATGCATAGACTTCCGCGATCTCAATGCGACATGTCCTAAAGATGAATTTCCTCTACCAATCACTGATGTCATGATCGATAATACCTGTGGGTTTGAACGGATGTCATTCATGGACGGGTATTCTGGGTACAATCAGATTAAAATGTTTCCAGATGATGAGAAACACACTTCTTTCAGAACGTCGATCGGTACATACTGTTATACAGTTATGCCTTTTGGTCTCAAAAATGCAGGAGCAACTTATCAACGAGCCATGAGCACTATATTCCGTGAACATTTGCGGAAAACAGTCGAATGCTATGTTGATGATATTGCAGTCAAGAGTCGACAAAAGGAAGATCATATCCAAGATTTGAAGACTATTTTCGATCTAATGCGTAAGCATCAATTAAAGATGAACCCTACTAAGTCCTTCTTAGGCGTCTCTAGTGGCAAATTTCTCGGCTTCATCATTACCGCTAAAGGTATACACGTGGATCCCGAGAAGATCAAAGCCATTCAAGAGATGCGTCCTCCACGCACCTTAAAAGAGCTACGAGGATTTCAAGGAAGGATCGCTTATATCAAGAGATTCATCTCTAATTTATCAGGACGCTGCAGACCATTCAATAAGCTCATGAAGAAAGGTGTTTCTTTTGTATGGAATGATGAATGTCAGAAAGCATTCGATGATATAAAACAATATCTGATGAGCCCTCCAGTATTGGTACCTCCTGTCTCAGGAATTCCCTTCCTCCTATATACTCGAGCAATGAGTCATTCATTGGGTGCATTGCTTGCTCAAAAGAATAAAAATGGTCATGAACAAGCCATTTACTATCTCAGTCGGACCATGACCGGAGCTGAACCCCGATATTCACCGGTCGAGAAAGAATGTCTGGCCTTGATGTTCGCTGACATTATATCATGGGTCAGACCATTCATGTTATCTCCAGAATCAATCCTATACGGATCATGATGAAGAAACCCAGTATTTTGAATTCTAGGTTAGCTAACTGGGGAATCTTACTTGCTCAGTATGACATGCATTACATCCCTCAGAAATCAGTCAAAGGACAAGCTTTAGCTGATTTTCTGGCTGCTCATTCTATCCCAGAAAATTCAAAACTCTATGATGAAATCCCAGATGAAGTTCTGGATTCAAATCAAATTGATGAAGAAGATCCTACTTGGCGTCTATTCTTTGACGGAGCTTCAAGAATAGGTCCTAATGGTGATATTATTGCTGGAGTTGGAATTGTTCTTGTATCGCCAGAAGGTCTTGCTATTCAAAGAGCTTATTCTCTCGATCAACCATGTTCAAACAATGTAGCTGAGTACAATACATTGCATATTGGTCTTCAACTCGCCAAACATCTGAATATTCAACGTTTGGAAGCATATGGAGACTCTAAACTTATTGTCAATCAGATAAGGGGCACTTATGAAGTTCGTCATCAAGATCTGGTTCCTTATCATAGATCGGCCATATCTATGGCTTCTTCATTTGAAGAATTCTTCATTGAACATGTTAGGCGAGCATGTAACACAGAAGCTGATGCTCTTGCTAATCTTGCGGCAGTATTGGCTATTCCGATTAGACGTCAACAAGTGATTGTTGTTTACAATCGAGAATTGTTTTATCTCGAAAACAATCTAACTCTGGGAGTTCCAGTTGACACTGAGGAATCAACATCTCATGATGTCAATACGACAAGAGGGTTTGGATTCAGCCGCAAATCATTATCTTCTTCATCTGATTCCAGCATCGAATTTACTTTCAATAGCTCGGCCGAGAATCAAAATACGGATAAAGATTGGAGACTTCCTTTCTTAGATTTCATACTGTATGATATTCTTCCAAATGATCCAAATGAGGCAGCATCTATCAGATGAAGATCACTCAGATTCTATTACAATCATACTACAAAAACTTTATATCGTCGAGCTTATGATGGTTTACTTCTTCGATGTGTTGCCGGTGATGAGGCTCAGCAGATCATTCGTGAAGCACATGATGGAATTTGTGGAGCACATCAGCCAGGACCAAAACTTCAAGATCGTATTCGACGTATGGGTTACTATTGGCCCACTATGGTATCTGACGCCATCGAATATGCAAAGAAGTGTAAATCTTGTCAAATCCATGCGGATTTTATTCATCAACCTTCAGAATTTCTACATCCTACGGCAGCATCATGGCCCTTCGAAGCTTGGGGCATGGATGTTATCGGCCCGATCAATCCGCCATCATCCAAAGGTCATCGGTTTATTCTCGCAATAACCGATTACTTCTCTAAATGGGCTGAAGCCATTCCTTTATCAGAAGTTAAGACGTCCAATGTCATCAGCTTTATTAAACACCACGTCATCTACAGATTTGGTGTTCCTCGACGCATTATTCATGATAATGGACCACAGTTCATCAGCCAGAAATTTGCTCGATTCTGTGACGATAATCGGATCAATAATGTGGCTTCAACTGCATATAATCCGGCAGCTAACGGATTAGCAGAAGCTTTCAACAAGACTATCATCAAACTCTTAAAGAAGTTTGTCTCCACTAACAAACGGAATTGGAGTGAGAAACTTGGTGAATGTCTGTGGGCTTACCGTACTACAGTTCGTAACGCTACCAAATATACACCCTTCTCTCTGGTGTATGGTTCCGAAGCTGTTCTCCCATTAGAGATTCAAATTCCTTCTTTAAGGATAGCAATCACTAATGAACTTTCCACTGAGAATAATGATCGTCTCCGACTTCAAGAATTAGAAGCTCTGGATGAAAAACGATTGTCTGCTCAACAGAATATTGAATTCTATCAAGCCAGAATTTCAAAAGCTTTTAACAAGAAAGTCAAAGTTCGAGCATATCAAAAAGGAGAACTTGTTCTAACAGTCAGACGTCCTATGACTATGACCCATATGAGCAAGGGCAAATTTGACGCGAAATGGGAAGGTCCCTATATCGTGAGCAGAGTTTTCTCAAATGGAGCTTATCAACTCTCAGAATTGGATGGTCGAAAAGTTTTGATGCCTATTAATGGCAAATTCCTTAAAAAATACTATGCATAGATGTAAATGCTTGTAATCATCAGACAAGTTCATGTTTATAGATAAAATTTTTATTTTATTCTAATCATGGATGATGATACATGATACTAAGGAAGATCACTATCATCCTTTTCTACATTTGGACGTGGGCAAAAGAACCAAGAACCTCATTGCTAGAGCCCACGAGGAATTTGCATGCAGCCAGCCTCATGGCTTCTTCTTCTTCAGTCCTTCCTGGTTCAAGCAGGAAGTCCAGAATGTCCCTTGGTGGCTTGGGTGCAAACGAACCTTCACCTGCTTCTGTTTTCTTTGGCTGAACTGGATCAGCAGGACGTTCTTCGGTGCCCTTCTGAATCTTGGGAGCAATTTCAGCCTTCTTGGATGCTTCTCCAGACGACATTTTTATGTTGAGGAAGAGGAGTGTTCGTTCTATTTGATCTCCGCTATATTTATAGGCAGAAGTTTCTCAAACAACGAATCGTCATATTCATCCGACGGTTCGCTCGTTCATTAATGCTTGACGGTTCATCCGTTCACTTGTTACATTCATCCGACGGTTCACCTGTTCATTATCGCTTGATAATTCATCCGTCCATTATCTTCTATCAATTTATTCAAAAGTGGGGATTCGTTATTTATCATGTTTTTATAACCTCTGAATAAATAATGAATCTACTTACTCATCTATCATTTTTCATCTTTGACCTCTGAATAGAAATCGATCTATTTTCTTTTTGAGTTCCTACATATTATCACGTCCATAATACCTCTGATAATATCATATACTCTAGAACAGGAAAGAAGATTTTATTATCTATCATGTCCACAATTCATCCACAAATACAAGTTATTAAGCATAAAAGAATTATCATTTCCATTCTCATTTTACCACAAAAAGTCTATTACATTTTCTTAGACTTTCTTACAAATCATAATGGAAATCTATTACAATCTTTTTGGATTTTTATTTTACACCACAACAATAACCTAATAGAGATCTATCTTCTTCTTTGGATCTTCTCCGTCGGACCTTCTCCGTCAGGTTCGTTGTTGGTGGCAATTCCTGACTGTCTGGTTCTCAGTCACGACCAGATCAGCAGGAATCAAACTCTGGTCTTCTCTCTCAGACGAGAGGAGAACCACAGAGTATGGCAGCCTGAAGTCGTGGTGCTGCCAATACAATTGGTGGATGGGGGGTAACCCCTCAAGGAAGATAGGAATGTATTCCATATTGGGATACAATTCCTAGTTCTTCCTTGAAAGGAACTCTACTACCCAATTTCTCGGGGTAGAGTTGACTCCACCATCCAACTCTCGTGTATAAAGGCTCTTCCTACCATCTGAGGAAGACCCTTCTATCCCACGAAGAGTTCTGAGTTGTCTGATTTACGCATCAAAAGCGTATGAGCTCCCTGATGTAGATGTCAGCAGGATATTCTCCACAGCATCCACATCCCCAATGCCAGTTCTGAAGAAAATTCTCAGCCAAGTTTCTGTAAGGAAGCATTAAACAGAAATCATTCAGCATGCATTTATCAAACAGATACAGGCGTGTATTGTTCAAATCAGAAATCAGAAACGAAAAGCCTATCTTCAACAGCAACAAAATATTATGCGTACTACGCTGACTTACCTTCAAGTTTGGTGCTAAGGATTGGCAAACTCATGTTTGATACAATGCACAGAAGCTGAACATTAGGAAACATTGCTTTCCTGTTTGAGAGTGAAATCTCCTAAAAAATTTATTTCTTAGAGAAGAAGAAGAAGAATGGGAGATGAGTCTCTTTGAAATTCAGCTATCTATTTAAAGGGCAAAGCTCAAGTCTATTCTTGGAAAAGATCCGCGTGAATTGCGTTCGTAAACCATGGAATAAGTGCCACGTGTGCTGAAAGACAATGCAACATTGGAAACAGTCAAAGGTAACATTCTTCATTAAATGCACGCAGATCAAGCGCAAAAGTTGTACTTCATTTCTTAAGACAGGCACTGATGGCCTTACAAAAGACAAAACAAAAAGTGCAACAAAAGCATAAAAGTCACGCTCTATTTCCCAGAGCGACTGAGCTTAGTGCCTAGTTCTTCTACGCTCCTAACTCCCAGATGGCACAACAGAGCTTTAAACATTTCACGCGGCTCTATGAGGCTACGTCCATCAGAAGAGGACGAGCCATCCAGGCCAAAGTAGCTCAAGAAATTCTTGGCCAGTTGCGTAGGATCGTCTTTAAGCTCGAAGACAGGGGACTTCGGCTCTTCACCCCCAAGAGTGGGGTCACCACGGGCACAAAAGCCCAACTTGCGTGCTTCTTCTTCAGCTTCTTCCTTTGGTGTCATGTTGACGTGAGATGAAGTTGAAAATGAATCTTCTCCTTGTTTATATATACAGAACTTGCCGGTGGTTCATATTCCATAATAAATTGGATGCAATCAGTTTCGGAGAACGAAGAGTTATCATGACATTTAATAGGTTCATTTGAATGTTTTCAAAGAACTTCGAAGTCTTTTCGAATTCCGAGAAATTTAATGTCATCTCAGCGTGACTTAATTCATTTTATCATCTCTATTTTCAAAGTATTTCGAAATAATTTATCATTTTTTCGAAAACTTTGAAGGGGATTTTGTAGGCCTCAAAAATGATTGTCACGCTGAGTTGATCGGAACAAATCCAACAGTCACGCTGAATTGATCAGGACAGAGTCAAAAGTCACGCTCAGTTGATCAAGACAAATATTTGCAAGTCACGCTGAAGACAGCTCATCATTTGTCAGAAGTGTAATTATGACTGACAGCACGACAGTCGAAAAATGTCTCTTCATATGCCACGTATGCACAGAACTCGAGAAATCACAGCCGCCTATTGCGTGATTTTCGAAATCTTCTTCAGCAAGACTCAGCCTTTGTCAAGGTGGCGTACCAAAAGGCCTTATTGTCATTTAATGCGACTGACAAAAGCAATCATCGTCAGAGATTTTGTGTCAGTCGAGGCACGCTAAATCAAGACAGCTGGCAGTCCTATCTCAAGTCTGCGTGTATTTGTGAGATCTTCATCTCAAGTTTGCGTGGATTCTGAAGTTTTTTTCCTCGAGTCTGCGTGTATTTTGAGCTCTTCATCTCAAGTTTGCGTGGATTCTGAAGTTTTTTTCCTAATGTCTGCATGAATTTTGAAGCTCTTTGCACCAAGTCTGCGTGGATCCTGAAGCTTCTTGCCCCAAGTTTGCGTGGATTTTGAAGCTTTCTACACTGAGTTCGCGTGGATTTCGTCTTCAACAAGTTTGCGTGGATTTCATCAAATTGGAGTACGTGGCAACCATGCCACTGATCTCTCGCCTGTGTGTCCTGTAACTTGCACACGACTCATGCACTATTGCCATGTGTCCAACAGTTACAGGCCACGTCCAGTAACTGCTCACAGCCTTGCGTATGTTAAATCCTGCGTGATTTTTAACTAGGCAAAGGCTGTGAAGGCAGTTATCTTTTCAGTTATTATTTTTGACTCTATAAATAGAGTTCTTTTTCTCATTCCTTGTACAGATACAGAGTTATCTAAATTACTGTCAAAATTTTGAGAGCTTTTCTTCTTCGCATAGTCCAAGAGATAAAGCGATCGTCTTCTAGATCGGATTCCCACAGTTGTAATTTTCCCAGAAACACAATAAATAAAGTGAATTTATTTATGGAAAACAGGGTTTCCAATTATGGTAAGCTAATTATGATTGGATTTCCATTATATATATGATTAATTTATATTGGAAGTTTCCATATATATTGGCCTTCCATGTATGGGTTACCAAGGGCTTAGAAAAGGGTGATGCATGCTAGTTGTAAAATCATCTCAAAACAAAGAGTGCTTTACAATCTTTGAGAGAGAGAGAGGATTAAGGACTATTGTGAAGGAGAGATTGCTTCGAATAATTTTTCGGCATCTCTTGTTCTTCGGAGTCCGCAATCAAAAAATTTCTTCTTTCAAGTGAGTTGTGGTGATCCGTGTTGGATCGGGAGGAGCTTGTAGAGGGTGTATTCTCTTTATTCCATTAGTGGAGGTTCTTCAGGGTTGGACTCCGATCGTTCCGTAGTTTTTTCTGCAAGGGTTTTCTACGTCAAAAATTCTCTGTGTCTGCGTGGATTGTTTTGTGTGTTTGCTTTTGGGTTCGTGCGTTATATTGCTCGGTCCTCTCGCAGGTACTCTCCGGTTTGGGGAAAGGTTTCCGCGCTTCTTTCCCAACAGAGTGGTATCAAAGCCAGGTTCTAGAATTCAGAAGAAGTGTCAGTAGTTGACAGAGAAACCAGAGAGGAGAGATGGACACGAAGCCGGTGCGCATGGTGAATCTCAATGGCACAAACTATCATTATTGGCGGAGCAAAATAAAGGATTTGCTGTTTGTCAAGAAGCTGCATCTACCCGTGTTTGCATCCAAGAAGCCCAGTGATAAATCCGAGGAGGACTGGACATTCGAGCATATACAAGTGTGTGGGTACATACGACAGTTTGTGGATGAGAACGTGTACAACCATGTTGCCAATATTGAGCACGCGGAGACGTTGTGGGATAAGCTGGAATCCTTGTATGCGAAGAAGAACGGGGTAAACAAGTTGTTTCTGATCCGAACGATGATGGGTCTGCGATACAAGGATGGGGCGTCTATTTTGGACCACTTGAGTGAGTTCCAGGGCGTGGTTGACCTGTTATCTTCCATGGGAGTCAAGTTCGACGACGAAGTTCAGGGACTGTGGTTGCTGTGTACTTTGTCAGACTCGTGGGAGACCGTACGAGTATCTATGATCGCTTCTGCTCCAGAGGGCGTGGTCAGTCTGGAGTTTGCCAAGAGCGGGGCGTTGAATGAAGAGATGCGGAGACGTTCTCAAGGCACTTCATCCACATCCCACCACTCAGAGGCACTTGTTTCAGAGAGCCGCGGAAGAGACAAAAGCAGGGGTCCAGGTGGTGGCAGAGACAAGAGCAGGGGGAAGTCCAAGGGTCGTTACGAGGACTCGGAGTGTTACTATTGTGGCAAGAAGGGCCACATCAAGCAGAACTATTTCGCTTGGAAGAGAGAGAAGAAGGGCGACAAGGGGAAGCAAGAAGAGAACACTACAGCGGCGGCCTCGATGCATGGAGGCGATGTGATCGTCGTAGGTGATGAGGTCATTACTAACCTCGCCTGCGATGACAATTCTTGGCTGGTGGACTCAGGGGCTTCAGCACATGTATCTCACAACAGGGCACTGTTTGCCACTTACACGACAGGCGACTTTGGCGTGTTGAAGATGGGCAACGGAGATGTGTCGAAGGCAGTTGCCGTTGGAGATGTGCATTTGAGAACGAAGACGGGTGCGGTTCTTGTTCTCAAAGATGTTCGTCATGTCCCTGATATCCGTTTCAACCTGGTGTCGGTTGGAAGGTTGGATGACGAGGGATTCTTCGGTCTCTTCGAGAATAGTCAGTGGAAGCTTTCCAGGGGTTCGATGGTGATTGCCAGAGGAAGCAAGAAGTCCGGTCTCTACTATATGGAGGGGAGCGCACAGGGGGCACAGGAGGGGAACGCAGTCAGTGATGCGTCTACCGAGTTGTGGCACAGGCGGCTCGGCCATATCAGCGAGAAGGGGATGAGCTACTTGGTGAACAGAAAGGTGATTCCGGGGCTCAAGTCTACAAAGTTGGAGAAGTGCACGCACTGTTTAGCTGGAAAGAAAAATAGGGTGTCTTTCCAAAGTCACCCAAGTTCGAGGAAGCCAGCGTTGCTCGAGTTGATTCACTCGGATGTCTGCGGTCATATGAAAGTAAAATCTCTTGGTGGTGCTTCTTACTTTGTAACCTTTATTGATGACTGTTCCAGGAAGGTTTGGGTCTATGCCTTAAAGACCAAGGATCAGGTGCTGCCTACTTTCAAGGAGTTTCAGGCCTCTGTTGAAAGGGAGACGGGCAAGAAGTTGTTGTGTGTTCGGTCCGACAATGGCGGCGAATATATCGGTCCCTTTGATGTGTATTGCAGAGAGCAGGGGATACGACACCAGAAGACTCCGCCAAAGACACCTCAGCTCAATGGTGTAGCAGAGCGCATGAACAGGACACTGATGGAGAGGGTGCGGTGTTTGCTGTCAGAAGCAAACTTGCCGGGCAGTTATTGGGGTGAGGCTCTTCTCACAGCTGCTTATGTTATTAATTTGTCTCCTAGTGCTCCTTTGCAGGGTGATGTGCCTGATAAAGTATGGTACGGCAAAGAGTCATCATACAATCACCTGCGGGCGTTTGGTTGTAAGGCCTTCGTGCATGTACCGAAGGACGAGAGGACCAAACTTGAGCCGAAGACGAGGCGATACGTTTTTATCGGCTATGGTCGGGATGAGTTTGGCTATAGACTCTACGACCCGGTGGAAAGAAAGCTCTACAGAAGCAGGGACGTGGTGTTCGTCGAGGATCAGACCATGACCAACACTCAGGATTTCGAGACGCCTTCTGAGGCTGAGGAATTGCCTGAGTTAGAGTCATTTCGCTTCGAGCAGTTTTCAGAGGACATCGCAGAGGATCCAGTTATGGGGGAGCCGGTACATGGAGTTGCTTCCAACCTTGATCATCAGCCTGCTGATGGTGGTCAGGGCGTTCTTCAGGAGGATGAGCATGCCGGAGAGGTAGTTCCTAAGGAAGAGGAGGCTGTTGGTATACAGCCAGCACCAGTGGCTCCACTGAGAAGGAGCGACAGAGATCGTCGACCATCTACGAGATACTCGCCGGATGAGTATGTGCTACTGACTGACGGGAGAGAGCCCAAAAGTTTTGCAGAGGCTATGGAAGACGAACACAGGCAGGAGTGGATGGAGGCTATGTAGGAGGAGATGAGTTTCTTGCACACCAATTCCACTTATGATCTGGTGCGGTTGCCAAAGGGCAAGAAGGCTTTGAAGAATCGATGGGTGTTCAGAGTGAAGTAGACGGATGATGCTACTCGCCCTCGATACAAAGCAAGGCTGGTAGTTAAAGGCTACGGTCAGCGGAAAGGCGTGGATTATGATGAGATCTTTTTGCCTGTCGTCAAGCATTCGTCTATTCGGGTGGTGCTAGCATTAGCAGCCAGTCTCGACTTGGAGGTCGAGCAGATGGACGTGAAGACGGCATTCCTCTACGGTGATCTTGAGGAGGAGTTATACATGGAGCAGCCAGAGGGATTCTGTGAGAAGGGCAAGTCACATTTGGTCTGCCGGTTGAGGAAGATCTTGTATGGTATGAAGCAGGCTCCGAGACAGTGGTACAGGAAGTTCGAGTCATTTATGGGGGAGCATGGTTATGCACGGACGACGTCGGACCACTGTATATTTGTGAGGTATTTTGCCGATGATGATTTCATTATTTTATTGCTCTATGTAGATGATATGCTATTAGTGGGTCGGAATGCCACTAGGATAGCGGAGCTGAAGTACCAACTGGACGCGGCCTTCTCTATGAAGGATTTGGGCGCAGCGAAGACTATTCTTGGGATGGAGATCAGCCGAGAGAGAGAGAGTCCAAGCTGCTACACTTGTCCCAAACGAAGTACATTCACCGGGTACTTCAGCGTTTCGGTATGGACGGGTCGAAGAAAGTGAGTTGCCCCCTTGCGGCTCACTTTAAGTTCACTGAGGAGCAGTGTCCATCTACCGAGGACGAAAAGGAAGATATGGAGCAGGTTCCATATGCCTCAACTGTGGAAAGCCTTATGTATGCCATGGTGTGTACGAGGCCAGATATTGCTCATGCAGTTGGTACGGTTAGCAGATATCTTTCAAATCCTGGAAGGGTACATTGGAGTGCGTTCAAGTGGATTCTACGATATCTTCAGGGCACTGCTGGTTGGAGACTTTCCTTTGGTGGTGACGAGCCGAAGCTGGTTGGGTATACCGACACTGATATGGCTGGAGATGTAGACACAAGGCGATCGACTTCGGGCTACGTGATGATGTTTGCAGGAGGAGCGGTGTCGTGGCAGTCGCGGTTGCAGAAGTGTGTTGCCTTGTCGACGACGGAGGCGTAATACATTGCGACGACGGAGGCTTGCAAGGAGCTGTTGTGGATGAAGAAGCTGTTACAGGAAATGGGACTGAAGCAAGAGCAGTATACTTTGCTTTACGACAGTCAGAGTGCTATCCACCTTGTGAAGAATCAGACGTTTCATAGCCGGTCCAAGCACATCGAGACTCGGTATCATTGAATACGGGATTTGGTTGAGAAGAAGGACGCGACGCTTGAGAAGGTTCATACAGATGACAACGGAGCTGATATGTTCACGAAGATTCTACCAAGGGGGAAGTTTGAGTACTGCAGGCAGATCGTCGGGATAACGACATCCTCCCCATAGTTGTGAAGGGGGAGATTTGTTGGAGTGGGTGGAGTTCCCAACCTATGTGGAGAAGACCCCGGAGAGCGACGAGCGCCATCCGTGTGTCGGAGAAGCTTGGGGAGTGCATGAATTTTATTTTGGTACATATATGGTAAGGAAATATATGATTGGATTTCCATATTTACTTTGATTATATATTTATGATTGGATCCTTCATATAGTAGCTTTCCATATTATTGGGTTTTCAATTATGGTAAGCTAATTATGATTGGATTTCCATTATATATATGATTGATTTATATTGGAAGTTTTCATATATATTGGCCTTCCATGTATGGGTTACCAAGCGCTTATAAAAGGGTGATGCATGCTAGTTGTAAAATCATCTCAAAACAAAGAGTGCTTTACAATCTTTGAGAGAGAGAGAGGATTAAGGACTATTGTGAAGGAGAGATTGCTTCGAATAATTTTTCGGCATCTCTTGTTCTTCGGAGTCCGCAATCAAAAAATTTCTTCTTTCAAGTGAGTTGTGGTGATCCGTGTTGGATCGGGAGGAGCTTGTAGAGGGTGTATTCTCTTTATTCCATTAGTGGAGGTTCTTCAGGGTTGGACTCCGATCGTCCCGTGGTTTTTCCCGCAAGGGTTTTCCACGTCAAAAATTCTCTGTGTCTGCGTAGATTATTTTGTGTGTTTGCTTTTGGGTTCGTGCGTTGTATTGCTTGGTCCTCTCGCAGGTACTCTCCGGTTTGGGGAAAAGTTTTCGCGCTTCTTTTCCAACAGATATATTATGGAGCTAGTGTAAAGAAAAATCAGGAGTTCAAAAAGAAACTATGGAGAAAGGAAAGCCAGCTATGCGGGAGATAATGTTTGAGACAGAATTGCTAAATTTACTACTTTGTAGTTTGACAAAACTTTTAGTTTGTTGTATCATTCTTAAATGTTTGTGATGCATAAACTGTATGTTTTTAATAAAATAAGATCACTTTGCGAAATGTTCATTTCTATTATGTTAACATTATGTGTATTTGTTCAATAACAAAGAGAAGCATATAAAAATAGTTATAAACATAATTTTGGTACAATTTTTTTTTATCAACCGGCCTTTCTTGGCACTTTTTCACCGTCAAGATTGACCATCATCTAGATCCGAGTCAAGAAAAGTACATATTTTCTTGACGGTTTCTGGCTACATTTTCTTGATGGTTTAAAATCGTTAAGAATTTTATTTTCCTTGACGATTTTAAACAGTTAATAAAATATAACCAAAAATTGTTTAAAAAAAATATAGACTTTTCTTGACTCTGACATAAATGATAGATATAAATCCGTAAAAAAAATTCTTTCCTTTTGATGGTAAAAAATGGTCAAAAAATCCATTTTTCTTGTAATGCGTGTATTTATTATGTTTGATATCTTTGTAATGATTGTAAAGGATGATACGTATTGGGAAAAATCAATTGTTGCATGACACATTTATGCCTGTATACACATGCATGTCATGAAATGTACTGGTCTCCAACCCCACAGGTGCGGAGAGTTGTTTGGAAGTGTTGAGGCATTGGAGCTTGGTAATTAACTGGCGCTTGAAGCTGTTTGGCTAGAGATGATATCTTTTGTTTATAGATGACATTATGTATAAAACATCGTTGGTTGTATTAGTTGCATGAGTTGTAAGCCTTGTGGCATCGTTGGTTGTATTAGTTGCATGAGTTATAAGCCTTGTGGCATCGTCATTATCTTGAGATTTATAAGTGTATGTGAATAGTTTTCTTTGGCCTAGTCCCATTTTAATTTTGCTGCAAATAATCAATAAAAGAGAATCTTGTTTCATATTGTGCCTATCGTCTTTTCTGTTTATTCCGCTGCAATGACTTGCCTTTGAGATGTGCAATTGACTGTGTTTTGTTCTTGTCTTTTTCAATATCAAATTGGTACGACATCACGTCTAGTAGCAACTTTTTATCCGACGAAATCGAAACATGACAGTAGGGGGGTTGATGGTGCCAACGCTCTCAATTTGCTAACTAATTAGATCACTTACTAGGGACATCAAAACATTTTCCCTAAATTTATATTTATCTTTTTTATATAATAAATAAAAATATAAGAATAAATAAGAAGAGTATTAAAACAAAACATGGATGGGAGAAATGTAGATTTTCAGTACAAAAATAATTTGTCGCAAAAATTCGCTACTAAAAAGTTAGACGGTATGGAGAGTTGGTTCTCCAACTACTTTTACGAACTTTGGGTCACCACATAATTTCATGAAATTTTGTCTCTGTTGAAAATTTTCTTCATATATAATTGATGTACAATAATATAGTGTGTATAATTATATTAAAATAATTGTAAATAAAATAATTTGTGTAGAAATATATAATATGGTTATTTACACTGACATCCACTATGTTTTGTGTTTATTATACGGACCACCCTTAGTTTAAAAATAAGTACAGTGACAATCCCTATGTTTTGTGTTAAATACACAGACCACCCCTATGTTTTGTAATTTGTGCACGTGTAAAGGATTTTACACTGACCACTCCTACTTTTTTTTTAAAAATATATAAAAGACAGGAGATGTCAGTGTATTTATTTTTAAACTAGAGGAGGCCCGCTTAATAAACACAAAACATAGAAGGTGTCAGTATAAATAACCCTAAATAATATTATTTTATTGTTTGAGGATTGATGTGTTGGATTTGTAAAATATTGAGAAATTGAAATAATATAGGAATATTTTGTTTTGAGTCCGCAAATTGAGACAATATTTAAGCATGTTTTTTTAGGTGTACTTTTCTCCTGGTAGACGAGCAACGTTTAGACGGAATTTGAACCGTGTCCATCCCCATAGGACCCCCGGTGTACTCAACGGGCTACACCGCCACCGACATATTTAAGGATGTGTTGAAGACTGCTTAAGTATGACAAATGTTATGGAGAAAGCCGGTGTTGCACTTTCCAGTCAGTCACGAATAAATCCATGATGTACTCACAAACCTTATTCATATATGTAATCAAGCATGCAAGCATACAGATGCATAACCCAAACCACCAACTCATACTTGAGTGAGTGGCACGGCTTATTTATCATTCATTCATTGATACAACTATAATATATGGTTACATTTAAGCATCTCCATCTCTCCAGTAGCCCTTCGATATGGAGAAAGCTCAGCTGTGACCTATTATTCATTTGGCTAAATTTTTGGTGACAGTATTTCCAATTCCGTTTCCAGAGTTGTCGACATTCACAATATTGTTTCCAGTGCTGTTGCCAGAAAGGTTGATGTTGTTCCCTTGCACTCCGCTCTAATCAGAATGGAAATTACAAGTGATTAGTATTTGTGATTATATGTTTGTCAGAACCTGCTGATCATCAAATAAGATTAACTAAGGACTTAAGGAAGGAAATAATAAAGAACAGTACTATTGACCATGTTTGCTGAAGTTATTTAGTGCGATAACTCAGAGATGTAGTATTTGTTACAGACTGCAGCTATGTAAGGGAGTGATGAATTTATACAAGTTACAACTCCCACTCAACATCACTCGCATGGGTGTAAGAGAACCAGAATAATAATGAAGTGGCCATTACTCACTTATCCTAACTAAGATGGTTGTCAACTTTTGATTGGACATGCACCTTGTAGCGAATGTATAGGCAAGCCACACACAAGAACTACAAATTAAATGTGAACATCTCACACGAAACCAATTCGATCCTCCTCCCCATAATTGTATGATCATCAATTCGGTCAGAGAGTCAGAATATATAGGAAATGGCCAAAATCAGTTATTCTAATTAAACTGGTTGTCATCTTTCGATTGGACACTTTTGTGCCAACCTCACATCATTCTTTTTTGCATTTAGGCCGTCAATAATAATTAGGTAGTGCCAAATATATTCAGCAATATATTGATAGGGAATTGTACGTAAATAAAATTATTTATTTATCGATAAGGTTACCTTCTTCTTCTTTTTTGACTCTATGCATGAAAGGAATCTTCTTCTTTATGTGTGTCTTTCTTTTTCAATGATTATACATTATTTCTTCCTCTATGGTCTCGTTTGATTCGTAGAATGAAAGTGAGACGAAATCAATTCGCAGAATGAAAGGAAGAGGAAATCAATTCATTGGCATTTTATTTTCTTTGAAAAATTTTAATTTTTATTGATTTTTTTTTCCTTCCTTCTCAATTCTTTTGGCATCCATACATAGAAAACTAATCACTTTCCTTTTTTAACCCGATGATTCTGCGAACCAAACGTGGCCTATGGGTGGAAACGAAATTGAACTCCCACGAGCTATCCAAGAAGAAGCAACGCATATATATATATATATATATATATATATATACATATATATATATACATATATATATATATATATATATATATATATATATATATGCCATTTCCTACTGAATTTCCTTTTGAAACGAAATCTTGGTGACATCATTTTTCTCTTCGAGACTAGTGTTCTTGCCATTTCTTACTGAGTTTCCTTCACTCTAACCAGATACACGGATGTTGGTTTTACTTTTAGCATTGAATCCATACATACTTCACCGGAAGCTTGCATGTCCTCCAGCAGGCTAAAAAAGAAAAGTTACACTTCATAAAAATGAAACTTGTATATATTATGGTCAGTCACTTTCTAAGTTCCTTCTAAACTTTTCCAATGTTGTAATGAGTTCAAGCAACTTTCCTTGAAACTGCTGCTCGTGTATTATTTGACTGCATTGTTGAAGATGGGCTCCCGGCACACTACAGAGGACTTCACTGTCAAGGTCCTTCTATGTCCGCCTCTATTTTCTTGGTGTCTACATGAGTTTGGAAGGACTCAATTGTACTTCTTCAAATTTTATACTGTGTAATTAAAACTCTAGTCCTACACGTGTCATTTGTTTAGTGGGAGGTAAACATCCCACCTAGTTTTGGTGGGTGAACAAAAATGGACTCTTTCTCCAATATTTATTGTTTAAACTTTGACTCATGTCACGACCCGATTCCAAGATGCTGGGTCCAGTCGGATCATGTCCAACCTCCACCGTTGTGAGACGGCGGCAGTAAGCTGTGTCAATCAGTAGCAACGCAGGAACAACATTCTAAATACGGAATAAAACTTTATCAAACATTTGAAATGAAACTAGAGTCTAATTGGAATAAGCACAAAGCAGGAAACATTCAGTTAATACAACTTATTCATTTATTACAACTATTAGAAAAGAAAGGGACTAAATTGAAAGGAGCAACTAGGACTCTTGGTTCCTCTGCCCTGGATCAGCTATCACCTCGGAACCCAAGTCGGGTCCGTAGTAAGAACTATAGGCTAGCTCCTGGTCGTCGCAATCACCTAAAATATTGGTATCCAGTCAATAGGGGAACAAGAACTTACATATCCATTCCAGCATCTTAATGAATAATTAAAAAGAGACAAGAAGCAATTTTATAACATAATTTATTTTCTACTAATAATGAAGAAACAGTTATGCAATAGATCTCTGAAAATAAAATAATGCAATCTATATCTAGCAATAGTGTATGAGGGCGTAACATCATGTGGTCGGCTAGGGATGGAGGCAGCATGTGTTCTAGTGAAAACGGCCCAGCTTCAGCCCAAGCGGGTTGTGCTTCCGCTATCCACAGTGAGGTAGTAGGGGGCTTTGACCATAGGTGTTAACACTACTCCTCAAACCTCGTGTCAATGAGTCAATCAAGTAGTCAGTAAGATCCGAGAGGGATCACGTGAGTAAAGTGTCAATACAGTAGTTCTACGATGCAATGAATTTAATTATTAACTAAATACAAGTTTGGGTAAGTATGAACTTATCTTGGTGTTCCCGGTGCTGTACGTGACGACAGGAAAGTATATATTCGGACTAAGTCCGGGACTTGAAACATACATTAATAAAATATGACTTAGCGGCCAATCAAAGAATTTTGATTAATAATGTCAACTACGACTTAAGGATTAATTTTTTATTAGTAAGGCTTATATATCCAGAAAAGTAAAGCTACAATTATTTTAATACTTATAACTACGTATAATATTTCGCAAAACATTTTTCAAGTGAAAATACTACTTTTATAATTATGCGAGAAATACTATATTTATTTATTAGTAAATAATAACGAATTTTCGTAAACTAATATTATAATTAGATTTACCAATTTATACAAATACCCAGAAAAATACTTTTGAGTTTAAGTAGTATTTTATTTACATAAACTAACCAAAATATTTTAATAGATATTTTTAAATAATAAGAAAAACATCGTATTTCAAAACTTTTGTAAAAATATAAGCAATTTAATCTTTTGTTCTGCAATAAGTGACATGAATCTCACCTTCTTTTACTAGATCACAAATAAAATGGTATTTGATCCTAATGTGTTTAATTTTTCCATGTAAATTAAATATAATTTTTGGTATGATAAATTGCTGAAGAATTATTACAAAACAATATTGTACCATCAACTTGTTTATGTTTGAGTTTACTCAACATCTATCTTAATTCATAATGCTAGACAAGATACTAATGCCAAATATATATAGCTTAGAAAGAGCATAATTTAATGCTGAAGTTACTTATTAGTGAAATAACTCAGAGACAATAATATTAATTGTTACAAACAATTATGTAAGGCCAAAATCAGGTATTCTAATTAAACTGGTTGTCATCTTTCTGTTGATCACTTTGTGCGAGACTCACATCATCCGCTTTGCTTTTAGGCCGTCAATAATAACTAGGTAGTGCCAAAAATATTCAACAATGATAGGGAATTGTAAATAAAAGAAAATTTATTTATCAATAAGGTTTTTTTTTGAAAAAGACTTGCATTAATGAGTTAAACTGATACCTAGCTCATATCTTGTAGGACATGGTTTGAAATACAATGTGGAATTTCTTCATAAATGGAAATATGATTCAAAAGACTGTAGAGAAGAGTATCAGAAGCCAGTTGATGTGCAAAGTGATTGCACTTCTGTTCACATAGGAGAAGGATATGACAGATGCAGAGTTTGTAGCTTTCATTGCATCTTCAGTAGTGTGCCTAACTCGCCATAAAGGGAGTGAACCTTTAGTGTTGATAGTATGAATCAGTGGTTTGCAATCTCCTTCGGTGGTAACATGAGTGAGTTGTGCACTGTTATAGATGTCCATTGCCAAACGTAAACCCAAGGCTTCTGCTGCCAATGGAGTGCCGCCATCTTCTAGCTTTGACAGAGCTCTTTTAAATATGCCATCTGTATCTTGGAGGATGGCAGCAGCAGCTATATTCCCGTCTAAGTATGCACCATCATAGTTAATCTTCCATCTGTTTGGTAGAGGTCGAATCCAGTGTGCCAAGTGTTGAGTGATGACATTGGGGGTACTAGTAGTAGTATCTCCATTGTTGGAAGCTTTATATTTTTCCTTCAAGGTAATAGCCTCCTTAAAGATGCTTCTCCCACAGATTGGTTTATGTTCGAAGATTGCTTTGTTTCGAGCCTTCCAGATAATCCACAGTTGATAGAAGACGAGTGACACCTTAGCATGGTCTCCCTCTTTCAGCAGATCAGTGATAAATGTAGTAGTGTGGATTTGATGTGTAAGTGATGGATGGTGCTGCCAAGATATACCTGTAATGGGACAATAAAGAGTTAGGTGATCTAGAGTTTCATGATGTACCTTGCAAAGTGGACAGGTTGCATCAATATCTCTGATACGTCTATGGATGTTGTCATTGGTGGGTAGAGAATTAGTTATGGCTCTCCAGATGAATAACAGCACCCTGGGGCAAATGTGATTGAGAGACCAAAGCTTACACTATTCCTTGAATTCGAGATCATTGGTGTTGTACTGGCCATTGAAAATTTTATCATGGATTACCCGATAGGCATATTTTGTTGTTAGATCACCATAACTGGTATGTTTCCACATCAGTTGGTCCTTCATACAGTTTGGAGACAGAGGGATCCTCAATATAGCTGCAGCTTCTATCGACGGGAATAGAATGTGAATGAGGTTTTCCTTCCAACTGAATGTACCTCTGTTTATGAGATCACTCACCTTATCATCCCATCTAGTAGCAAATTCATAACCAAGCACTTTAAAATTTCGCAAAGTAGGTACCCAAGGATTAGACCAAATATTGATGTTAGTCCCATCTCCAACTGACCAAATAATGTTGTCAAAGAGGAAGTCTCTGCTACGCAGAAGCTATACCATATGCACGACGTGGTAGGGGAAGGATTTGCAGTCCAGTATGAAGCTGATTGGAGATATTTATTCTTGAGTAAAGACACTCAAACTGAATTGGGTTCAGTAAGAAATCTCCAGGCTAATTTAAGCAGTAGGGATAGATTAATAATGTAGGTATCAACTTATACCCAATCCACCTTGATACTTAGGCTTGGATATTACTGACCATGCAGTATAATGAATCTTCCTCTTATCAAAAGAACCCCACCAAAAATCCCTTATCAGCTTGTTTGTAACCTTCTTAGGTATATGATAAGAAGATAGGTAATAGGTAGGAAGGGAAGCAAGAGTGGATTTGATGGGTACTGTTCTACCAACATGGGATAAACAATTCCTTTTCCATCCTTGGAGTCGGGATGAGCTAGCACTAAAGAGGTTCGTGAATGTGGTTGCTCTGTTTTTGGATTGAAGAAGATGATGCCCAAGATATTTGTCAAATTTGCTCATCAATTTGACACCCAGAAGGTTGATGTAAAGTTGGCTCATAATGCAATCCATTTTTTTGGACAAAAAAATATATGATTTATCAAAATTGATACGTTGTCCAGACCAATGTTCAAAAGTTTGGAGAATGATCTTTACTTGATTGATGCTGCAGAGAGAACACTTGCCAAAAATAATGAGGTCATCAACAAAGGCTAGATGGGAGTAGGTGATAGGAGAGTGAGCAAGTTTGAAACTTTCATATAGTACATTCCTGTCCATAACTGTAATAAACATAGAAAGGATTTTCATACACATGATGAACAAATAGGGTGATAGAGAGCACCCATGACGGATACTAGACTTGGGAGGAAAGTTTTGGAAGGTTCCCCATTGACAAGAATGGCAAAGGAGGTTGTAGATACACATTGCATGATAAGCTTGTGAGAAAGGCCAGTAATGCCAAAACCAGATAGAGCTTGGTTAATGACTCCCCAATCTAACCTATCCTAAGCCTTTGACATGTGTAATTTTAATGCAAAGGAGCTGTTGTGGGTGCTATGACTGAAAATAGAGTGAAAAAGTTCTTGAGCAATAACAGCATTATCTCCAATAAAACGACCGGGAACAAAAGCTAGCATTTCGATAGGGGCTGATTAATTTGTGCATAAGGGGTCTAAGCCTGTTAGCAAGAATTTTAGTGATAATCTTATAGAGGACATTGCAAAGGGCTATGGGTCGATAATCTAATAGTTTTGTAGGGTGATGAATTTTGGGTATAAGAGCTATGTGAGTGTGGTTACACTACAAGAAAATATAGCATTTACGGCATTAAAATTAAGGCATGCCCAAGATAGTATGCCGTAAATAAGTATTTAACGACATGCATTTTCGTACATGCCTTTAAAAAAGACGGATTGTAACTTACTACATTATTTACGACATGCAAGTGTGTGTCTTAATTGTTTTACAAAAGAAGACATATACTGTATGCCCTAAAACTGAATAGGACAAAAAAAATTAGTCTCCCTCCAAATATTTCAACATTCCCTCCTAAAACTTTCCTCTCCCTCTCGACCAAAAAAATAAGTCCCTCCCCACCCGCGCAGCCAAAAATTTCCCCCTCAGAACAAAAACCTAAAACCTAAGTCTCCCCACCCGCGCAGCGCCAAAATTTTCCCCGCCCCCCTTAGAACAAAAACCAAAAACCGAAATCCTCCGCCCCCTTAAAAGCTAAATCTCTCCCCCCCCCAAAAAGCCTCCGCCCCCTCAAAACCGAAATCCTGCCCCCCTCAAAATCGAAAGCCTCTCCGCCTCAAAGCCTCTCCCTCTCCCTCTCCCGCCTCAAAGCTTCTCCATCTCGGCTGAAGAATACAAGTCGCCCCCCTCAAAATCGAAAATTCTTCTTTTGGTTTTGATTTCGTTTTTGTTCAAGAGGAGGGCTGAAGAATACAAATCGTGAGCACAATTCTTCTCTCCACCCAACTTTCCTCCTTTTAGGGTTTTATTCTCCCAATTTCCTTCTATTTATTTAGGGTTTTGCTCTTACTCTGATTAATTTTGTTTTTATAGGACCTCCACATATCTACGGAGACTAAGGTTCGATTTCTTCTTATTCCCCCAATTTTACCTAAGAAATTAGATTTTAATTTGACATTATACGGGTGTATGGCGATTGTACTTTATTTCTTCATCTTCTTTATGGTACTTCACACGACTCCTTGAAAGGGCTGACTTCTTTTTGGTACATTAACTGTGCAGGAAAGGAAAGGACTGTAGTCTTTTTGGTACTTTGTTTAGGTATTTATTTCTTCTTTAAATATTTTGTAATTTTGTTCTGGTACTTGATCTTGACGTTCAAACTGGTGATGGAGAACCAGTTTAAGATATGTTGCTTGGACTATTTATTTTTGCTTGTATGCGTTCAGCATTAGGAATACCACATCCCGACAGTCTTAGTTCAGTAATAGGAATACCAAAGCCTGACCTAATAACACCCAAATCTTGACAATAGCAATAACCAAAGTCACATAATTGAAAAAAATTGTGAAATATTCGTGAATGGATTAATTGGCAGCTTATATATGAGATTAATTCTGCCATTTCTGAATTATTTTAATCATTCATGATTTATTTGCAACGTTCACGAATAAATCAAGTTCGTGAATAGTTCAAGTCTATTATGATAGACTTGAAGTGGTCTTCACTTCATATTGATAAGCCATAGGATGTAGTAGTTGAATGAGGAGGCATACTCATATGCATCCTTATTTACGAAGATAATCTCCCTCACCTCATGTTGTCCAACCGATGTGGGAATAAATATGCACAAAATGAGACTTTTTTAAGTTACATGCGGGTGTGAAGTTGTAAAGTTGCTCCCTAGTTATGACCTGCTTACCCCATGGGGTGATAAAAATGAAGTAGCAGTACGCTGGTTAGTGATTGACAAAGTAGTTATCAAAAACTTAAAATCTTGTTAAGAACCATTGAAACCACATGCAAGTCAAGAAAGCGACAACCTTTATTTGGTCAATTTAATAGCATATGACAGCAAGATGAAACAATGCATAATGAGAACGACTTGTGTGCTCAAACGAACCGAGTACTTCCAAGCTTGAGCTTGGCTCGTTTATTAAACGAGCTTGAAAATGAAGCTTGAGCAAAGCTTGTTTACTAAATAAACCGAGTTCAAACGAACTTTTATCGAGTCGAGCTTCAAGCAACTCGCGGACGGCTTAGCTCATTTGCAGCCCTAATCAAGTAGATCTATTTTCTTCACAAACCCAATGTCACTACAAATGTAGAGGACGACTTTGGTGGAAAATTTGTCGCATGTCAATGGAAATCAATCTTCAAGGTAAATATATATGTTCAAAGTAATATATGATGGTGATGAGAAACCCAATGATTGCAGATCTAATACGACAGATGAAAATTTTCAACTGTGTGATAACCTAACTGTTACACCATTAATTAAGGGGCCAAATACAGAAGTGTAAACCACATTCATACTGAACACCTCATAAGAAATGCATGTCTCCACAATAAAACACATACATTATTATCAATATATTAATGTATCCATTAATGTGCATAATTTTTCACTTTTATAAATTGAATGATTATGAGAGAGTTAATTTGATACGATTTATCTAAGATCCATAAGTTGCATCTCAATTATGTTAAATAAAAGTTGTTGAACATTTTCAAAGGACTCGGGCAGTATCTGAGTTGGGTAATTTTATGAACGTTAGTGATGAAGAAGAAACAATCACAAGACAAGATTTCACATGGTTTGAAGATCGTGGGCTACGTCCTCGGCCACACACAAGTTACGTTATAATTTCTGAGGGAGTTACAATTGCAAGAGATTAATGAAGTCGTATTTATAGCAAGAGATTAGGACGATCGACAACTTTAGTATATTTACAAAACTACCCCTAGAAATTAATGTAAGGGCTGTTACGGACTTCGATAAATTTTTTTTGGAAGGCCTGTATGGACATCGATAAAGAAATTGGGCCTGGATGTACAGTAGGGAGTGTGATCGAAGCTCCACAATCTCTAACAGGTTATATATATCATGCCAGTTTGTAGTAAAACTGTGATACTGGATATGTTCTGGAATTTTGGGCCAGCATTTAGTGATTCACATCAATTTATTGCTGTAGAGATGTATATATAATTCTTTTGAGTGGTCGCTTCCATGAATGATTTTGTTACTAGAGTGATTTTAGCTAGCTAGCCAGCCACCTCAAATTGTAACTACTTTGCTGTATACTCATCAATTTCTGTCAAATTGGTAGAAATATAACCAAATTCATATTTTGAGTGGGTTAGCATGGGTGGATTATATACTGTTTACCATTCTGAAATATTTGCCTTCCAAACTGACGACAGGTCGACAAACATGTCGATCATCAATTTCTTTATTAATGAGTCTGCATGGGATATTACTTCATATAATTTACTCACTATTAGATATTCTCAGTTTATATATTGGCACATAGTATTTTATAACTTCTGTCATAGAGCCTCAACAGTAAAGAGCCATATATACTCTTAATTAGAATCTTTTATATGGTTCAAAGAGAAATTTGCTGGCAAGGTGAATAAAAGTTGACCTATATCATAGGAACTTTAGGATGCCAAAATATAATGTTGCCAGGATCTTAGTAAGGTTTGCATGATCTAAGTACTTACTAAGGCCACCAATGATATTCACTTACATATTAGAACAATCTCCTTGTGTTCACTTTATCTCCACTACATTAGAAATAATATTAGAGTCTGTACATAGGTCAGGGTTTGGTAAGTAGTGTCTGTCCAGTACCTAATATGTGTGTAAGTCTTTTAGATATAGATCTGTTTTAGTATTTAGGGATCAGTAGGTTAAGTTCAGTTAATAGTTCAGAACTCTGTAGGTAGTCTGATATGTGGGACATTTGTAGGTTAAGTTCAGTTCAGAACTCTGTAGGTTAAGTTCAGTTAAGTTCAGTTAATAGTTCTGACACATTTTCCATAGCCAGCAATTATTCTTCAATTTCTCCACAACAGACTCTGATTACATACAATGTGTTTTTGGTATTGTTTTTTGATACTTTTGATATTGTTTTATGATACAATGTGTTTCACATCTACTATATTTTTGGTTTTAATACTATGTTGTCTTAGAGGTATGTCTATATTTGTTGGTCTACATTTTTGGTTCTGATACTCCTTCAGGTCTTTGGGTTTCCTTCCAATACTATACTCATGCAGGTTTGATTATTTATTGAATAATGAACTAATTAAAGTCTTCTGGCCACCCTTTAGTAGGGTATAACTACGTACCAAGTGGGTCATACACGATGGACAAAGATTGGGTAAAGTTTAGAAGGTTACTATTGAATCCCTAAAACCATAAATATTAATATATCGTACTATTTGTTTTTTGATTAATGTAAGATTGAAGTTTGTCTTTACATGCAGAGATTCACAAGAATATCAAAATGGAGCACGAAGGTTTGTTGATACGGTACAAGCTAGTAAGGGAAATCCGGAAAAAATTCAATGTCCTTGTTGCCAATGTTTAAGCCATCGATTCCACCATTTTGATATAGTTTACGAGCACATAGTCATATTTGGGATGGATCCTACATATAATAAATGGGTCTTTCATGGAGAAAGTTCTACTGCAACTAGAGATGAAGTTTCAGAAAAACCTGAAGCATATAGAATGTTTAGAGATGCATATTTTGAAGATGATTTTGTTGAGGACAACGATAACAATATGGAACCTGCACATGAAGGAAGAGAGCCCCATTTTGCAAATCTTGTAGAGGAAGCCGAACTTCCTTTATATGGTGGATCTACTTACACAAAGATGGCTGCAGTTGTTGCCCTATACAAGTACAAAGCTAGACATAGTCTCACGGACACCGGTTTCAATGAACTCCTTGAGATGCTCGGCAAAATTCTACCTCAAGACAACAAACTTCCTGATTCATTATATTCAACAAAGAAGCTACTTAAGGAATTTGATTTAGGCTACGAGAAGATACATGCTTGTGTAAATGATTGTTGTTTATTTAGAAAGGAAAAGGAACATATGGAGACTTGTCCAAAATGTGGGGCTTCACGGTGGAAAGTTGATGCACGCACAAATAAAATTGAAAATGGAGTCCCTGCAAAGGTATTGAGATACTTTCCTATAAAAGCAAGGTTTAGGAGAATGTTTAAATCACCTAAAATGGCAGAACAATTAAGATGGCATGACACTCACAAAAGTCAGGATGGAAAGATGCGGCACCCTGTTGATTCAATGGCCTGGAATATGATTGATAGTAAGTGGCCTGATTTTGCATCAGATCCACGTAACCTTAGGCTTGGCCTTTCATCTGATGGATTTAACCCTTTCGGTGATCGGAGTACTCAATATAGTTGTTGGCCTGTTATTTTGGTTGCTTATAATTTGCCCCCTTCATTGTGTATGTCAAAGGAAAATTTGATGTTGACATTATTGATCCCTGGGCCTAAGCAACCAGGGAATAATATAGATGTCTACTTGGAGCCACTTATAGAAGATTTGAAAGAGCTTTGGACAAATGGTGTGAGTGCTTATGATGCCTTTAGTAAATCCACATTTAATTTGAAGGCTGTTTTAATGTGGACAATAAATGACTTTCCAGCTTATGGAAATTTATCTGGATATTCCACAAAGGGTAGAGCAGCTTGTCCGGTATGTGGAATTGAGACATCTTCAAGACGGTTGTCTAATTGTAAGAAGCATGTATATATGGACCATAGACGGTTTCTTGCGCACAATCATCCATTTCGATTAAAAAAGTCTTGGTTTGATGGAAAGGAAGAACATAGAGGGAAGCCTAAAGCACTAACAGGTCAGAAATTTTTGATGTGGTAAAGAACCATATAAATGATTGGGGGAGACCAAACAATGAAGAGGAAAACCATGTAAATAATTTACAAAAACCAACAAAAGAAGCGAAGAAAAGGAAGAAGGAGAAGAAAAAGAAGCAGCAGCAAAACATTGATTTAATATGGCCTTGGAAGAAAAAATCAATTTTCTTTGAGTTACCATATTGGGAGGTAATATCATTAACTCTCTCACATTTTTTGAATATAAAATATATTTATAGTTCTCCATTAAATTTGATTTGTTATTAGCTAATTAATTCATCTTCTTTATGCAATGTTTCAGAGTTTACTATTGCGACACAATTTAGATGTGATGCACATAGAGAAGAACATTTGTGAGAGTATTATTGGCACACTATTGGGTATAAAGGGAAAAACAAAGGATGGGCTGAATTCTCGTAAAGATATAGCAGAAATGGGAATAAGGAAAGAACTACATGCTGAAAAAATAGGGGACAAGTTTCGGTGGGCAGCAGGGTCTTACAATTTATCAAAGTCGGAGAAGCAATTGTTTTGCAAGAGGCTTGCAAATTTACGATTGCCTGATGGTTACAGCTCCAACATTTCGAAAAAGATGTCATTGCAAGATTCTAAGATTTTAAATCTCAAGTCCCATGATTATCATATTCTACTCCAACAAATCTTGTCAGTAGCATTAAGAGGACTTCTACCAAAGGGTACAAGAACTGTAATATTTCGACTTTGTTCATTTTTTAATGAATTATGTCAGAGAGTCATCGATAAAAACAAATTGGAACAACTTGAAATTGAGGTTGCAGAAACTTTATGCTTATTAGAAAGATTTTTTCCTCCATCATTTTTTGATGTTATGGTGCATCTCACAATTCATCTTGCACGAGAAGCTCGAATTGGTGGGCCAGTACAATTTCGTTGGATGTACCCCTTTGAGAGGTAATACATTGCATTTTAAATTAATTATAAGCTTATAAATTATTCTATACACTTCTAATATTAGTTTTTATTTAGATATATGAAAGTGCTAAAAGGATATGTTAGAAATCGCTCACGGCCTGAAGGATGTATAGCAGAAAGGTATCTTGCTGAAGAGTGCTCAAGTTTTTGTAGCGGGTACATAAAGCAAGCTGCTGAAATTGGTGTTCAACATAGACGCAATGATGATTTTGAGAATGAAACTATTGGAGAAGGGAGGCCAATTTCTAAGGAAAATTTGAGGACTATGTCTTCTGACATGTTAGAGATTGCTCATCGTACTGTTTTGTTTAACAGTTCTGAAGTTGAACAATATATTAAGTAAGTATGATACCAAATTATAAACTTATTTACAATTATTAAGTTCTTATGTGCTTGTAATTTAATAACAGAATGCATTTAGAGGAACTGAAGCATTTGGAAAGGCGTCTTTTGAAGAATGAAAGTCTGTTACAAAGGAGACATACAGAGACTTTCATTGGATGGCTAGCAAATAAAGTCAAAATGGGCCAAACTGACACTATGTCGAGCACAATAAGGTGGCTAGCATGTGGACCTAAAAAAGATGTAGTATCGTTCTCAGGTTATGTCATTAATGGTCATCGATTTCATACCAAAGCTGCTGAAAAAAGCACACAAAATAGTGGTGTTTCAATTGAAGCAGAAACAATTTGTCGATCTAGTGCAAGAGACACATCTCATGTCGTGGGAAACGTATCTTATTATGGGGTTATTAAAGACATAATTTTGCTTGACTACTACAATTTCCAAGTTCCTTTATTTCAATGTGATTGGGCAAACATAGACAATGGTGTCAAAGTTGATGAGGGATTTACATTGGTTAACCTTCACCAAGGACAAAGTCAATTCGAAAAAGATCCGTTTATTTTAGCATCGCAAGCAAAGCAAGTATTTTATTCAAGAGATAGTGATACATCACATTGGTATGTTGTTCTAAAAGTACCTCAAAGAGGTTATTATGAGTTGGAAAGCTGCGAAGAGAATGCATACATGCCATGTGCACCATTAGATGTGGTACAACTTGATCCGAATCTTGATGGTGAAGGTTATGTAAGACATGATTGTGAGAAAATCACTTCGGACGAGGTAAATAATTTCTTGACCTGTACGACATTTTAATATTTGATGTGTTACATTATTCATTAAACTGCAGTTATTGAATATGTTGCAGGTATATGGTGCTACCGAGTATTAACTAAGATGGGAAACCATGTCATAGGATCGAGCTAAAGTGCTTCCTAGAAACCATGTCATAGCAATTCTTTTAATAAGTAGTTTCTAAAAGAATCAACCAGTTAGCAAATATCAATACGCTTAGAGAAAGTTAAATAGTTATAGAAATAAACATCCCCAGATTTCAACGAGAAAATCGTAATAAAGCTTTGTTAATAATTTAACATATAATGTTCCCTCGTTCCTATCATCTCGAACTTTTGGCAATATTAGTTAACCAATATTTCTTGTAGTGATAGCATGCACTGTGCTCCCTGTTTTAACTAATGCGTGGCCTGATACTTCAAAAAGTTGTAACTAGTTGATTTTCTTTTACCTTTTGAAGTAATGGGATATGGTCTATCTTATGTAGCTGTATGGCTGCTTATGAAGTGCATTAGTGAATCGGTGCTAGTAGCTGGACAACGTTTTCTGAGGTGGCCTAGTCAGTAGGGACTAAGGACCCTAAAAGTGCCAAGTAGGTGCATAGGTGAAGCTTTGTAACCATTCATTTTAGATAGTACTGATGCAAGGGGAAAACAATTTCAAACACTATGGAATTTGGTTTTAGAAAATTTACATGTTATAGATCAAGTTTGGATTCTCAAGTACTTACTCTCCAACCGATAGAATTTAACTTCAAATCCTATTGATAGCACCCTAGCTTTATTCTCCTCCGCGCTTCTCAATGTTTGTGTGTAGAGAGAGTACTTAAGTATTGCCTAGCACTTTGCAGGCTTCTAATTCCATTCATAAGATACAATGATTCTTCCGTTATCACATACTCATAAATATTTATATACTTCTAAGGTCTTTTCCCCCTAGACTTGATTTTAACACTTTCATAAATACAGGAACCAGTTCTTGTAACACAACATGTAAGAGAAACTACAGCTGTTATGCAAGAGTTCACACAATCAGGGTATGCTAATGAACTATAATTTCTTTTCAAAATATTTTTGACAACATTCTTGCACTAGTTGTAACAGAAAATACTTTATTTTTATGTGGAGTGAGAGAGTCCATTCATTCACAGTGTGATGATCATTTATATACTTAAAAAGAAGTTGTTTGATCTTTTTTTACTCTTTATAGAAACTTCAGATGGTGGTGATATGATATGTACGAAATAAGTTAGTTAATATGACTCTACCAAATTTACTTGTAGCAAAGAGAAGCTTAGTTGCGATGGTTAATGGAATATTAAATACATTCATGTTATCATTTTTGTCAAGATAGACTACTATTTGAAGTTGAAAACATTGTTGAGTACTTGATTTGTGGGCAAGGTTTGTAGTATTGGCCAACACCGATATGTATTGGCTATATTGTGATGGTTTTGGCATGTCTTTATTTGATACTGAACCCACTTACCGGTCGATACTAGCTTATATCCACATTGGGGCTATCTTTCCCTGTAAATTGAACAAATAATTTTGTTAGATTTTGAACAAAAAGTGTTGACACAATTTTCATGTGGTAGAAAGATCAACCTATTGCAATGTGTAGACAAGGTTCATTATAGACCAACTCAGTCTTAATTGTTCCTTGGATGGTGTTTATTGAAATGCATTCTGAATGCCGCATTTTATTCACTTTTAGCACAGCACCTGCTCTTTATCATGTAGTGTTGTTTCTATTTTTAATTATCATGTAGCATATTTGAATGGACATGCATGGAGAATCATAGAAAATTTGCATATGTGAATGGACATGCATGTAGCATACTTTAAATACTTACTTTACATAAAGGTCTCCATGTGTGCAACATTCCCTTAATATCTTCGACTCTATCAGGTCCCACAATACAGAGCAAATCTGCATTTGATGATCTATACCTAAATCATTCTACCAGATACATTTTAAGGAACGAAAGTTGTGAATATGTCGGGATATGGTGAAGTAAGCTCCATTTATCTTTATAATATGTTTTTAATAATATATTGGTGAAGAACTTTTAGTTCTTATTATATGCTTGTTTTATGAAGTCTTCCAAGAAAGGTACAAAAAGAGGAGATCAGCAAAATTCTACTGCCATAGCGAAAACCATGCAAAGAGGAAATGGAGGTCTAAGAATATCACACGAAGACTCAAACTCTCCATCTAACATGTCGCCTAATATACCAAGTGACCAAAATCAATCAAATTCTAATGTGTCTGGAAAGAAGAATACCAGGGGTAAGTCTAAAATGGATCATATTCGCAAGAGAAAAAATCCTGTTCCGATTGATTTCAATGAGAGAGCCCAACCGATTGGAGATACTGCGGCTCAATTTGCTAGTTTTCTGGGTTCGACGGCAAGAGAATTAATACCGGTGACAATGGAGCATTGGACGGACCTTACTGATGATTTTAGACATCAAATATGGGACTACATCACGGTAATATTTATATTTGTCATACTTACATAATAGACATAGCTTCCCCCTCTGAGCATCCCCTAACCTCTAAGCCTGTT
Organism: Iris pallida; assembly: GCA_029216955.1. NCBI lineage: Eukaryota > Viridiplantae > Streptophyta > Magnoliopsida > Asparagales > Iridaceae > Iris > Iris pallida. Next base: position 688,204 of record JANAVB010040417.1, read on the forward strand.
CAGACTACAACCAACCCCTCATACTTGCTGAACATGTACATAAGATGATTTTAATTGACTGTTATGTTTTTTCTTATAGCAAAAGTATATACTTGATGATTGCCACAAGACATATACATTCCAAAAGTTGGGAAAGCATTGGCGTGATTATAAATCTAGTTTGATGAAAGACGTGATGGAACAAGCAAAAGTTGTCTGTCTACCACGAGCACTCGCCCTACTCAAACCTGATAATGTACCATTCTTTAAAGATTGGAAGGCTTTTGTAATGAAGAGAAATACTCCAGAATTTAAGGCAAGTGTTTTTGGATAATTTCACTTTTATTTCCTTATTTTTTGGCTCTAAATCTTTGCTATTACCATGTAGGAGAGAAGTGAAAGATTCAAAAAGATGCGAAAAAGTCAAATTTTGTTGCATACAACTAGTCGTAAGGGATATGCTCGTCTAGAGGATGAAATGGTAAGGGATATGTAATCTTTGCTATTACCCATATGCTTCTTACCTAAAAACTGTTTTATTACCTCAGTCATTTCACTAGGCTTAGTTGATTTTTTTATTCTCCGTTTATTACCAAAAAATTGTCTTGTAACGTCAACAAAGTGATGATCCTGATTCCATACAAAGAGTTGATATATGGATCAAGGGACATCAGAGGAAGACGGGTACATTGAGTGAAGAGGCTAAGAGAATTTTGGTAAGTGCTTGTTATTTATTTATTACTCTTTGTTCTACATTACAAATGGAGCATTGTTGTTGTGTTTGCAGTTCTTGACATAGTTGTAGTGTTTATGGTTAGGTAAAGTTTAGAAGGGTAATAGTTCAGGAGGTTGTTCCCAGATTTATATTTTACTTTCCGTTCTACATTACACATGGACCAACATATGCATATGCTCACATTGGTTAGCTTTTTCCTGCAATAAGCTCAATCAAATAGGAAAAAGATATTATTATCAAGCCAAAAACAGACATGTGAAAATATGAACTCTTGGTTAGACAGTTTATAAGAGGCAGATGCATTACAAAGTACTATAAGAATAAGCTGGCAATTTATATTTCAGGACCACTACTGGGACAAAAATCTTTTATAGTAAACAAACATAATATATATGCTGGCTTTATGATACTTCACTTGACCCTATTAATTCAACTAATATAAAGTTACATTGATGTCACTTATCTTCATTTGTTTATTATAACATCATGCATTTTAGAACTTCCCATCTGATAACTTGGAAAAAAATACAATTGGGGTTTCAAAATCCCCTTACATCCTAGGAAACACGGTTAAGCCAAAATTCAGGGACACGGCCATATCGTGTCATATCAGACATACTGGGTACGAAATGGACATTCTAAACTAGACCACGCAAATATTTCAGTTGGGAATTTCAGGACCTTTATGCCACTACTGGGATAATTTATTAAACACTCTACTCTTATACATAGGATGTGAATACATAGGATGCATTCGCAGAGGATACCGTTAGGGTATGGGTATTACCATAGTTACCTGTATACATCTTGGGTATTACCATAGTTACCTGTATACCTCCTCTACCTTGCTAATATCAGTTATAACTTTGGTAGATATTGTTTATCATTTGTTTATATACTTATATCAATCTAAAATCATATATTGTACTATTTATTGTTAGGATAACATAGAAGATGTTCATAAGTCGACAACTGCTTCAGAAAAAAATTATTTTGAAGTTGATGCTGTTTCAAAAGTAATTGGTCCCGAGCGACGAGGAAGAGTAAGAGGGCTTGGCTTTAGGGCGACTCCTTCAAAAATAGAAGGCCAAAAATTTCATCGTGACAAATTCAGTAGATTGGAAAGTGAGTTGATTGAATTGAAAAATTTATATCAAAGCATTGCTGAAAAGGTTAATGGGACAAATAATACTGTAAGTTTTACACTTCGACATAATTTCTTTGTTCTTTATTATCTACTGTCTTGTTCAAAAGTTAATATTTTTTTCATTCATGTAGCAACTTGAAAACTCAAACACGGTGGGAAATGCTAACTCAAACTATGTGGTTCAAAATTCTTCCAATCGCGAGAAAACACAAACAAGACGTGAGAAGGAAAATGCAGAAATTCCAAGTACCCCTAACGTTGGGACAAAATGCAAATTGTTGAATTGGGAGACTGGTTCAGAAGTTGTTGCGATTGGTGAGATTGCATCTACAAATCCCAAAGATTTGGTCCATCATGTGGCTTTAGGACAAGAGTGCTATAAACTTTGGGTTCATGAAGTACTTGATTATGAATTGACTTTGTATCGACCGACCCGAGAGTTTTTTCTTCTACATGAGGCTTTATCAAGTACAATTGCATGGCCTATCAAGTATATTAGATTCGACTAGTGGTAACACTTTTGAGATAAGGTAATATGACTATCATTTTCTCTTATAGAATTTACATTTGCAATAAGATTTATTTTTCTTGCTCTTAAAAGCATTTTCCAGACCCCCAACACCTTTTAGATTTGTTTTAATTAATGATGCTCATGAATTCAGCCCTTTCCTCTAGAGATATGGACATGCATGATGCTATTTTATCTTATGTTAGCTATGGGTGCTGTAGTAACCTATAATTATTATAAAACCATTCGCTGATTTGTTGTATCACTTATGAACAACTTAAAAAATTGGTTTGAAACTTTGAGATATCATGAACCTCATGTTAAAGAATGCTTTCAGATATATGCCACCAAAAATTTTGGTTTGAAAAAAATGTAGTGGCAACAAAAGTGGCCAAAAGCGACTTCCTGGTTTGAAACTTTGGTTTGAAACTTTGTATCCAAGTTTTGTAGTTTCTGGTCTATTACAGCCTAAAAGTGGCCAAAAGCGACAAAGATTGACCAAATATTCCTAGAAGTGGCAACAAGTATTTTTCTTCAAATTTGGTCGAAACTTCAGTTTTTCTTTCAAATTGGCTGACCTTTACTACACTGGGCCAAAATTGCCAATAACTTTCAACAAATTGTTTGAAACTGGTTGCAATGTCTAGTTGACTTGGTTTTAGCTTCTTGCACTGGTTATCAAGTATATGCTGCAGGATCCGTATTTGATATTGGTTTTGGCAGTTTTGAGTAGTCTTGGTGGTCTTTCTGGTTTCATTATCAGCTTTGGTCGATACTAGAAACCTTGCTAAGTAGTCATAAGTTGGATAAATATTTTGCTTGCTTACTAGATCATCTAATAAGTGTTACGTCTTCAAGTAGTATCGAAGTCTTGTTATGTAGACATTATTGAATGAATACATACTGAAGTACAGATCTAATTATACTCTAAAGGCATACTTCAGTCACGTGTGGTGCACATGTATACTTTCTCAATAATGCAAGAACTTTTAACGCCAAGCAACTGAATTTCAACAAACTAAAATGTAGCACGGACATAGATACGGCACGACATGGTAAGGAAACGAAAAACTGACACATTATCCATTTTTGATGTTCTAATGTTTATTGAGTATCCGGCTTGTGTCCAATATGTGTTCGATATGAGTTCACTTTTTGAAGGTGTCTGTGCTTCCTAGGCAAATTACCCTCGCGCGTTGTCAGTGCTATGATAAACCGTGCACATATTTTTTTTGTCAGTCGAGAAATTGACTTTGGTGCTTATGCCATGTTACTACTATTTGTGCTTTCATTCATTTCCTTGAAATAGGAGTGCGGATGACAACTAACCCTTTCAAATGTTTTGGATCAGTACAGATATTTTTTGTTTGTCAAGTGAATTCCATATAGAATTGACCGATGAAGACATCAACCCTTCCATCTTGCTTAACATGCCAGTCCGTATTTGTTTGGTTAACATGCCAGTCCGTATTTATAATGTTGCGGTATCTATATATACATAGTGGTATTTTTTCTATGCTCTATTGGGTTTTGCTTAAAGTTCTTACTTCATTGATCTGACCAGATTTTTTTTCCTAGTGCTCCTGGCTTCCCCCTTATATTTTGTGCTTTGAAGCAATGAAGATGACCGCGTATTTTGCTGTTTACTTGGAGGATGAAGATGTGGACCTGGCAATTATTGATTGTGGATGCATAGAATGAAACAATAGACCTACGATTTAAGTATTCAATCTTGTTTTTGTAACACTTTATAAAGTGAATTTTTATTTGAATACTCCTTATTTTGTTGTTTATTTGGAGGATGAAGATGTGTTCCTAACCGTTATTGACTATAGATGCATGAAATGAAACAATCTATAAATTTTGTATTGACCTATGTTTTAAGTATTCAAGCTTGTTTTTGTACATGATTTTACAATATTGTTTCAATGAAAGTTAGAAGTTTTTACAATTGTTGTGTGCATTTTATTAACTAATTTTGCATTTGGATGGTATGAAATATTAATAAATTTACTCTCTACAACTGTTTTGTATTCAAAAGTTGAATTGGCGAACAGGCAGAAAACAAAATTAAAAAAAAAATGAACAGAATTTAAGGCGTACAAAACATGTCCTAATAGATATGCAGAAGTGACTTTTTACGACTTACATTGAAAGTCATAATTGACTTATAACGACATACATATATATGCCGTAATTGAATTATTATTACATATCACATTGAAAGTCATAATTGACTTATAACGACATACATATATATGCCGTAATTGAATTATTATTACATATTCACAAATACAGTTCACGGCATACGTAGAACGCCGTATGCCAGCCGTAAAAAGTGATTTACGGCATACTTTGCACGCCGTAAAAACCAATATTTCTTGTAGTGTTAAGAAGAGGAGGCATTATCCCATATTTGAAGAACTGTTGGACCAGTGTAGTTACCTCATTGCCTATTAGCTCCCAACACCGTTGATAAACTGAAGCATCGCTAAACTGAACGTCGCTAAAAACGTCGCTAAATTGCAAACGTGGCACCGAATCTGATGTCAGCACATTGTCGCCAAAACGTCGCTAAAGTGTCGCTAAATGGCGACCACACACTAACGTCGTAAATAGCGTCGCTAATTAGCAACCACGTGAGAACGTCGCAAATAACGTCGCTAACCAGCGACGTTAACAACGTCGCTAATTAACGTCGCCATAGCGACATTTTGCGACGTTTTTTCCGATTAGCAACACGCTTTTTTCCGTCGTTTATATAACGTCGCTAGAAACGTCGCTAAAAAAATTTAGCGACGTTTTAACTGGGTTTAGCGACGTTTGTGAGCGTCGCTAATTTGACAGATTCTGGTAGTGAATGCAAGTTACCAATTTCGGTGACCATCTGTCATTTAAGCAAGGGTTATCAGTCAAGTCCTTTGATAAAGGTGCTGCTCTAGGACGTTGACAAATAACATTTTATGATTATAAATTTGTCAGTTGGTTGATTTTTGTTCAAGATATAATATTTCTCTTTTGTAATTTCGTATGGATGTTTTCTTTATTAAATAAGATGGTATAAACATTTCTAGCATAAAAAAAATATTACATCGAAAAATAATATATTTTAAATTTAGTTTGATTGTATGTTATCTTTGAAAAAAATAGTATGAATTTGTAAAATGTGTTGCACACGCATAGCGTGTGCCATTATTATCAATCTCATCTGTAGGGCCCCCATAATTAAGCTCATAAATTTCTTTTATAACACCAAAGTAGTCTACATTACTGACAACCGGATTCCGATCTCGTGCACTAGAATAACTCGTTGTCTCTGCTGATTGATAGACACCACAATTTTGAGTATTTTTCTTATCATCGAGAGATTTGAAAAATTATCACAAGTACTCGGACTGATTAGTTTGTCATGGAGATAGCGGTTACCGGCCCAGTACCGATTAATCTGGCCTATTTTTGTCAATTGCCCCATTAATCAGTTATGCTACATTCTTCAACACTGCACCATAGCTCTAGAGCTATGATGATGGTCGAGGGCTAACATAGGCCGGAAAAACCGACCAATCAAAGGCCGACACGTGCCCGCGGTTTCAGCCGCGGTTGAAACCGCGGTCCGTGTAGACATGTTGTTTTTAATAATGCAATCAAACAAAGAATATGCACTTTCACGTATTTTATTTATGCATATCCTTACTCGAAACAATTGGCTCTATACAGTATGTGTCTAAACCAGAAACCTACCACTAAGGTCAGCCAAAGATTTCTTTTTAACTCATAAAGGCTGAATGCATTCTAAATTTCTAATGCAAAACGAGTTTGAGACAATTTTGAGGCCATTGTTGCCTGACATGTCACATGTGTCAGGCACTGGCATGGCACCTCTTTCTAGGTGTCCATGCTTCCCAGCCTATCCATTCTTCCATGACGTGATTACGGAATTACAGTAAATGGTCGCGTAATCAAACGGGAGCAGGTAATAATTGAAGAAAGTTCAGATTCGATGACCATTCGTTGCCAGTATTAGTAAAACTGGAGTATTCGATCAAGTACTCAAGCTTGTAATCAGTAATGTTCTAGGCACGAGTAGAAATTCACGTACTCGGACTGATTAGTTTGTCATGGAGATAGCGGTTACCGGCCCAGTACCGATTAATCTGGCCTATTTTTGTCAATTGCCCCATTAATCAGTTATGCTACATTCTTCAACACTGCACCATAGCTCTAGAGCTATGATGATGGTCGAGGGCTAACATAGGCCGGAAAAACCGACCAATCAAAGGCCGACACGTGCCCGCGGTTTCAGCCGCGGTTGAAACCGCGGTCCGTGTAGACATGTTGTTTTTAATAATGCAATCAAACAAAGAATATGCACTTTCACGTATTTTATTTATGCATATCCTTACTCGTAAATGTGTACAACAGTACAATCATATAGAGAATATATAGTTTCAAGCATCAGAGCTAATTTTCTCCAGTGATGAGTATGTGTAGTAGCCAGTTGACCATGACCATATCATTCTCTAATACTAATTGAAGGATGCTTGAGGGGTGGGATGTTGTATCAATAGATAGCAGGGGTCAGCTTATTGCTTGTCCAGGTTCCAGAAATGCAATGTAAAAACTAAAAACCAAAAACCAAAAGCTTCACATAGTATTGGCTTGGTTATACAGGTCCTCTCTTATTTGCTACAGTTCTGCTTCACACAAGGATCGCTAGCCTAAAAAACCAAAAGCTTCACATTTTCCATGCCATTATAACTAAATGAACTCAGGCATGTAAAAATCTATCCGAATGCCCACCAACAAGAAGTGATAAAAAAAATCAATTTCCTAATCATGATAAGCACTCCACAAAGGATATTGATGTTTAAAATTTGGAGCATAAAAAACTTACACGTATCATTTCCCATAGTAAACTTTTCTTTTCTTGTGGTACTTTATCCCATCGAAAATAGGTGAGCGGAATTTGGTTGGAATCTCGAGCCAAAATGCCCAAATATCTGGAAAATCTCGCAGCCCCCTCGCCCACTCCAACTCCATGTTGATCAAATTCAAGAGCTTCTTTGATGAGTCCATTGTTTGGCCAATTTAGTTTTCCTTTTCCCCGTCCCTTCTTACCTGTATAAGAATAACACGCCAATGTTTATCACTATCATACATTACAAAGAAATTTACTAAAACAAATCAATTAAAACATTTAACGCCAACAAATTTTACCAACTTACCATTATCAATGTTAGTCATTGATTGAGTTGCACCATCAGAATTGATGGCAGAATTATGTGAACCAGAGCTACTCATCTACATACATGAAACCCATTAGTTTCTCATTTGGTCATGTATCTCCTATGAACAAATAAATTCCTTTGCTTCATAGAAGATGCAAGAGTGGAAAGAAAGTTGTGTATATCATAGGAATGAAAAGTTAATTCAAACATGTCAAATCCAACACAAACATCAAGTCAAAGGGAATGAAAAGGAACGACAACCCCAAATCTTGTACTTCAAAAAATAATTTTGGAACAAATATGCTATCACCAAGCATTACAAATTTATAACAGAATAATTATTCATATTTCAAATTGTAGTATGGGAAACAAAATCATAAGTTCCTATTATTAAAAAAAAGCATAAGTTCGTAATCTGAATTATAAATATGAGAAAACTTAAATCAAGTTTCCTCGTCTTCAGAAGATGGATCATTGGCAGTAGTTGCATGTGCTTGTTCTACTTGGATATCAAAATGTATCCCCTCCACATCATCCCTAATATACTGATCATTGTCAAACACTTGATCATCGAGATTTGGTATATTGTAATAATTTGTTGCATGCAGAGGGCTGTCCATGGTATTTGATGCTTCATCACCATCCTCCACCATGTCAAAGAAGTCTCTTGGCTGAGTTTTGATAACCACTTGCCAGTCTTTGTCAATTGGATCAGGAACATAAAAAACTTGTGTAGCTTCATGTGCAAGTATAAACGTATCTTTTGCTTGACGTAACTTGGTAAAATTAACCAAGGTGAATCCATACTCATCTATCATCTTCCCTCTGTTAGAGCTGATATCAACCCAATCGCAATTAAACAATATAACTTTGCGACTATTATCAATCTCATCTGTAGGGCCCCCATAATTAAGCTCATAAATTTCTTTTATAACACCAAAGTAGTCTACATTACTGACAACCGGATTCCGATCTCGTGCACTAGAATAACTCGTTGTCTCTGCTGATTGATAGACACCACAATTTTGAGTATTTTTCTTATCATCGAGAGATTTAAAAAAATTTAGCGACGTTTTAACTGGGTTTAGCGACGTTTGTGAGCGTCGCTAATTTGACAGATTCTGGTAGTGAATGCAAGTTACCAATTTCGGTGACCATCTGTCATTTAAGCAAGGGTTATCAGTCAAGTCCTTTGATAAAGGTGCTGCTCTAGGACGTTGACAAATAACATTTTATGATTATAAATTTGTCAGTTGGTTGATTTTTGTTCAAGATATAATATTTCTCTTTTGTAATTTCGTATGGATGTTTTCTTTATTAAATAAGATGGTATAAACATTTCTAGCATAAAAAAAATATTACATCGAAAAATAATATATTTTAAATTTAGTTTGATTGTATGTTATCTTTGAAAAAAATAGTATGAATTTGTAAAATGTGTTGCACACGCATAGCGTGTGCCATTATATATATATATATATATATATATATATATATATATATATATATATATATATATATATATATATATATATATATATTCAAAGTCGCTTACAGACTCAACCCGTTAGGACCATCTATGGTGAGATGACCCGGACAACCACTACCCCGAAGGACATACAACTCAGCACCGAATGGCACATACTCTGTCTGTAGGCCCATACACCGGAAAGACCTACAAATATATATTAAGTCATGTGCAATATTGTCGACATGGACTCTTGCGACATCATTCTTGAATAAGCATGGCAATTTGACAAAAATGTCACGTATCGAGAAAGAGACGACACATATTTCTTTCTTCAAGATGAACGACGCCTTACTCTTCATCCATTAGCACTTGACAATATTCCTAAGACCAATCCACAACAACGAAAGACGGTTATGACCATTGTTGACAGTCAAGAATTTGAGAAATAACGACTCTGCACATTGGTTGTATCAGGTAAAACAAAAGGATCTAACAACAACATTTCTGAAGCAACCCAGTCCTTAATACAAGAGTTTTGCTACGTCATGCTAGATGAACTACCTTGAGCTGCCACCAGTGAGAAATATTCAACATAAATAGACCTCATTCCAGGTTTAGGACTGCATATAGGCACATTTTGTATACAGTTGGAGACAACTTTTTAATCAATAAAATTCTTCTTTTGAAATGTGAGATTCGTTCTCTCCTCCTCTTGGTCCTGGATTCGACTGTTTCGTGAATTCGGAAGTCACTTGTTTTCAAGCAACCTTCTCGTGGACCCTTTATCAGGCCATCAGTCGAAGTTTTTGCGGTACCACTTCGCTCTTACCATGCAACGTTGATCTAGTTATCATCATCGGTTATCCATTGCGGGGCATGAGGGTATGTCTGTTTCGTTATTACGCTGCGTCAAGTGGTATATATAAAATAAAAATTATATATATATATATATATATATATATATATATATATATATATATTTGGAACAAGGTAAATAATTTCTGGAATCGCTCCCACTGGGATTCGAACTCCTGACCGCTCGGGCCACATGCCTCACCACTACCACTAGGCTAGAAGGTCATTGGCTATATATATATATATATATATATATATATATATATATATATATATATATATATATATATATATATATATATATGGGAGCGGATCTTTAAACACAACTTCTACACTCAAAATATTACACAAATTAGTAGCCTTTGGATCAAAATCAATTTAATGGACAAGATTATTAAAACAAAAAAAAGAAAAAACATAGAAATGGAAGGTTATAATCTTCCTATTTTCAATCTCCTGTACCCCTTCCCTTCCACCTCTCAGTTAATTTGGGATAGGAAAATGCAAACATCCGGATCGGCGCCCCTAATGAATATGCACCAGCAGCAGTACTAGTAATATACCCGGCGGCCAACGTTGCTACATTAGTTCTATTCCCGACGACATACTCTTGTCCATCTTTGAAAGGGTTCCGGCAGGATCCGTAGTTGCTCTTCGATCGGTATGCAAGTCTTGGAGATCGTTAACGTCGAGTCCGTCCTTCCTCGTCAGCCACGCCCGTCTAGCCCGTTGACGTATCGCCATCCAACCCGTAGCCTATCCTGTGAATCAACCTTTGTTCCGCATGGACCACCACCCGCACCCCAAAGGAATTTTGCGGAGGAGGTGACTATTCCAAACAAGCCGCTGGAGGTGGAGGACATTTGTTGGCTTAACTTGTTGGCTTCCTGTGATGGTTTGTTATGTTTGCAGGGATTGGAACATCAGGACCGATTATGTTACTTGCAATCTAGTAACCAAGAAATGGTTCAACATTCCTCGGATCGTTTGCGTAATGGTGGCTGTAGCCCATTTACTACTCTCAGAAAATACACTTGTAGCACTGTACCTTTCATGGTCATTGTCCAGGAATGATCTGCACTACTGCTAGCCCATTTACTACTCTCAGAAATTGCATATCTTGTTGGTCCAAGTGGTGATGAGTCATCTTCATATTCATGGTCACCAATAATCACCTTGTTACCACCACAATTTATGAACAAGTTAAAATCTGTGTAAGTTAACAAAGAAAAATCATTAGTGCCTACGTGGTAGCGACTCATTGACCTCTTGCTACCACCGGGAGTGATCTCATAAAATCCGGAACATGGGTCCAATGGATCGCCGTCACGTGGCGTAGGTTAGTAATGGTCACGTCAAATGGTGGACCAAATAGCAGTGTCTTTTATTAAACACCATAGACTAACTCCAGCAAGCTCACGACTACTCATTAGAGTTGGTATTATTCTTTTCCCCCATAAAAATTTGGAAGAACCTCAGAGTTGTCTAGCTAACTGTAAAATGTTGCTGCAACTGACAACAGTGACTAAATAAATACTTGTATAGGAAATGAAATTAACAGAAAAACAATGGGTGGTACTTAAATATGCATCCAAATATATGTCATCAAACAAAAAGAAGAAATGAAAGTAAACATACAGGAATTCATGATAATCTTGGCATATCCTGGCCCTTTGGCATCACTTCACTCTTCAGTGGAACAACTTATTAATTACCTCTCCATTATATGTCCTCCATGCAACACATGTTCAATGTGCAGTTTCAACTGTACATTAATTTTTAGATGCTTTCATTTTCAAGTTCCTCCTTGAGAGATCATAAATAATTGTGGATTTTCTTTTGTGATGATATATCACTTCTAGCATACTACATGTCAACATCTCCTTCTTCACCATCCTCGCATTCTAAACTTTAGCCTTCTGTCTCCTTCTGAATCAGAATAGAGAAACTTAATTCCATACATATAGATTTCTAAACCAACCACATGGAAGAAGAAGCATAAACAATTCAACGTCCAGAATAACAGAACCAACCACATATAGATTTCTAAACCAACCACATATAGATTTCCATACATATAGATTTCTAATACCAGAATAACAATTCAACGTCCAGAATAAACAATTCCATACATATAGATTCCATACATATAGATTTCTAAACCAACCACATGGAAGAAGAAGCATAAACTTATAGAAGGAGAGTAATCTTGATAATTAGTGCTCCACTGACATCTTGCCTACCACGTTAGCTTCCATCTGATTCAGCCTCTTCTCTTGATGCAAGCTAAGTGCCATGACAGTTATCAAATTCCATTGAAATCAAGTTGTCGACATTTTCTTCATGTTGTTCCGAAACACTGTGGATGTGCAACTCATCCATGTTTTACTCTGTCGATGTAGCAAAATATATTAGACATGCATGAGTATACAAGTTATTTAAATTAAAAAATTAAGGTCAAAACTATGGATATAAAAATACTATTTGTTGGCAGTAATAAGGGAGGATCTACTAGAGAAAACTACTAAATTACTGTACAATCTAAAAAAAAAATCTTTCGCCAAATACTTTACTATATATCATGTGAGCAATACTATAATCTAAACTTTGTGTTGATTTATTAAATCTTGAGTTGAAAGTTGTTGAAAGGATTTGAAGGAAAAAAAAAAAAAGTAGATGTAAATCAATTAGGAAAAAATTGCTGAATGGATTCTTTGTGTTGTCCCCAAAATACTCTTTACATAAATTAAGAGAACATCTAAAATCTAGTTCAAATACAAACCCAAAAGCAAATAGGAACAATTAGCAACGAAAAATCAATAGTGAAAAAAAAGAGAAAATCATTACTTGGACTTACTTTAGGTTTAGAGATGGAAGAAAGATGGAGAAGATGAGAAGCGTAACAGGGAGATCGACGTTCTACGCTTGGTATAAACCCTAAAATTTTAGGTTTTCTTCCCACCAACCATCGCGTGAAGAGAGAGAGAGAGAGAGAGAGAGAGAGAGAGAGAGAGACGGAAAGAGAGAAATATGAGAGGCGGAAGGGGAGGGGTTTCCACGTACAGGAGGAGATTGAGAATAGGAAGATTATAACCTTCCATTTCTATGTTTTTTCCTTTTTTGTTTTAATAATCTTGTCCGTTAAATTGATTTTGATCCAAAGGCTACTAATTTGGGTAATATTTTGAGTGTAGAAGTTGTGTTTAAAGATCCGCTCCCTATATATATATATATATATATATATATATATATATATATATTGAAGTAATGGGTAATTGTGTCCTAGAGGTCATTTGCAATATATATATATATATATATATATATATATATATATATATATATATATTATACAAAACACAAAGGTTTTTGAATCCTAGGGCTGACTGTGCCAAGATAAAGAGTGGTTGGGATTTAATCTTGGTGAATCAACGGTTGTGGGATTTTATGGGGAATCCAAAGAGTGGGGTTTGCACTCATAATGGTTGTGGATGAGCATTATTGAGAGTGGGATTTTATGGGGAATGAGCATTATTGAGAGTGGGGTTTTATGGGAAATCCAAAGAGTGGGGTTTGCACTCATAATGGTTGTGGATGAGCACTATTGAGAGTGGGGTTTTATGGGAAATCCAAAGAAAATTCACATCCAGCAGTGGTTGTGATTTAATATTTTGATGGGGCCTCATAATTATTATTGTTCGTTTAAAATTGGGGGTCCAAGATTTTGAGGAGGAATACCTTAAATGAACCATGCCCTATGGGCACTGGTTATGACTAGTATATATATAAAAGGAAAATAAGAGATGGTTGATGCATGCAATTCAGTTTGCAGCCTTGATACCAAAACATGAGAATTTTCTTCCAAACAAGCCCTTAGAGATTCATTTATTAGAGTTAAACAAGTACACACAGACGTACATAGTACGTAATGCTAAACCCAAACAAACTGACTGTGCCTGTGCGTGGGTTATTTATTGTCATCATTACTAATTTAGTAGCCAATTTCCAACGAACGAACGAACGCTGTCCTTTTAACTGAAGAGCCAACCAAGGAAGCCCTTGTTGGTTTGAACAGGCTCTGTTTGGGTGACATGATTTCCAGTGCCAACTCCAGTGTTGCTGACATTTCCGACCTTGTTTCCGCTGCTCCAACCGGAAACACTGATATCATTGCTGTCGGTGGCAGAGTATCCATAGTTCACCTTTGAAGGCTGCCCAGACTGGAAAAACAAATTAATTAAGAACTTGGCTGTGAGTAATTAATATTCAATATCATATATATATATATATATATATATATATATATGAGAACGAGTGAGTTAATTGAAGAACTGAAAAGAACACTGACCATTTTGCTGATTTTTTTCTTTTCTTTCTTGGGTCTGATAACTCAAGTCACTGGATTGTTACAAGCACCTCTTTGTACTGGAGTGGCCTATTTATACAAGCTAAGCTAAGCTAAGCTAAGCTAAGCTAAGCGAATATTGAAGCATCATATAAATTATTGGTATTTGGAACAGAATCAGAATATGATATACCCTTTATTCTACGTTATCCTCTTTGATTTATTAAGGAGGTTATTTTTTTACGTAATGGTGATTCATTATTCGCATTTCTTCCTTTTGACGTATAAACTGATAACGACTCTGTTGGGTGTGGAGCCGCTCTCCATCCAGCAGTCGAAGACTTCATCATCGCAGATACACACCAGAAGATCGGGTTACCAGCTCAGAGGCACTGTGTAAGGCGGTGACAGGAGGGTCCGGGCGCAGCGCCGACGGCGGTCGAGCTCGCCACAGGGGCTCGCGGGGGTCGAGCTCGAGCTCGTTAGTTGGACACCGTCCGGTCCACACTATTTTCGGGGATCGCGGCTATCAGTTTCTTGGGCGGTTCGAGGCGAAAATAACGATCACGTCCTGTGGATGAAGACTGTTTCAGATGCGGTTGATGGAGTTAATCGTGGCGTTTGTTGGATCAGATCGTTGCGGATATTGGAGAAAATCTCGGCGGTTGTGAGTCACGACTTTTGACTTAATCTGTTCGCCCAGATCTATAAATAGAAGTGCCTGGGTGAGAACAGTGTATGTAGTGTGGAAGAAGCAAACGAGAGTCCTCTGCATCTGAAGACTCGGCAACTGGTGCTTCGAATTCCACAAATTGAGAGATTCATTATAAGGTGAGAAGAGTGAACCTTTTCTGTTTGATGTACTCTTGGTTCTCCTTTTGAAGATAGTGAATTTATGGCGGCTGGTGGACGTAGCCCATCTCGGATGAACCTCGTTATATTATGTGTTCATTATTATTGCTTTGTTTGCATAGTTCTCTTGTTGTCACAGCTCCCAAGATCGCATCGGCGGGAAACAGTCTAGTTTCCGGCGCCTATTTCGTGTCTAGGGCGCAACAAGTGGTATCAGAGCTTTCGGGTTCGAGTGGAGACATCTACTCGAGTGGGAGTAATGGCCACTGAGGACGCTACGAGGATGGATGTAGAGAAGTTCAACGGCGCAGATTTTGCCTTCTGGCGGATGCAGGTAGAGGACTACCTGGTTATGAAGAAGTTGCACACGGCGCTTGATAAAGCGCCAGAAGGGGTCGACATGGCAAAGTGGAATACATTGGACCGAGAGACACTGGGAGCAGTCAGGCTGACGCTCTCGAAGAACGTGGCTCATACGATCATCAACGTGAAGACTACGGCTGAACTTATGAATGCTCTGGCAGCGAGGTATGAAGCTCCTACTACGAACAACAAGGTACATCTAATGACTCAGTTGTTCAACATGAAGATGAAGGAAAACGATAATATCTCTGAGCATGTAAATCACATTTATCGCATTTTGGACCAACTAACGTCCCTAGGAATTAAGTTTGATGATGAGATTTATGCAATATGTCTTTTGGGTTCTCTGCCTGATAGTTGGCAGATTGTACGCACTGCAATTAGCAATTCTGCTGGCAAAAGTAATCTTTCTTTTGATGAAGTGCGAAACCAGTTACTCGACGAAGATGTAATCAGAAAATCATCTGGATATGACAAATCTGGTGGTTCTGCACTTAGTGCGGATTAGAGAGGGAGGTCCAAGAACAGAGGATCAAACAATCAAGGAAGATCCAACTCGAAGAGGAGAAGCAAATCAAGGTCCGGTAAAAATGTTACTCGCTGGAATTGCAAGAAGGTTGGGCACATTAAAGCATATTGCGATCAACTGGCGAGAAACAAAGGCAATGGTCAGAAATCGGAGGTAAATGCTGCTACTTCAATTAATGATGATGTTTTACTACTATCTGCTTCCAGTTCTGTGGAGTCCTGGGTTCTGGACTCTTTTGCATCATTTCACTGTACATCAAATCGTGATGTTATTCAAGACTACATGAAGGGTGGTTTTGGAAAGGTTTACCTTGCCAATTGCGACTCACTCGACATAGTTGGGAAGGGTATGGTGGACTGTGTGCAACAGAATGGTTCTTCTTGGAAGTTGAATGAAGTGTGTCATATTCCGGGTCTGGCGAAAAATCTGATCTCAGTTCATCAGTTGGATGTTGAAGGACATCGGGTCACATTCGAGTGTGGCAAATGGAAAGTGTGCAAGGGCACAATGGTGATTGCTAGGGGTGTCAAAAGTAGCACGTTGTACCTGACAGACGCACCTACCACGGCAGTTGCTAACAACAATGTGGACTCGGCGACATGGCATTGCCGCCTGGGACACATCAACGAGAATGGTCTGAAGGTGATGAAATCGAAGGGCAAGTTACCTGGTCTGTGTAATGCCCCGCTCCGCACGGCGCATTACGCTGAAGCGTTGACTCAACGAGTCACGTTGACGGATGAGAATGTATCGATGCAAAACGATGCGAGAGTTACGTCGACCCGAGTAATGCATCGAACTAAGTCGATGCGAAGAGTTGACTTGTCCCGAAAGAATGCATCGAGTGAAATCGATGCGAAGTGCCGCGTTGCCCCGAAGGATGAGCGCGTTGAATCGGCTCGAAGATTCTAAGAAATCGAATCGACCAAGGCGCAAGTCCAAATCGTTGCAAGTATTGATTTTAGTTGGTTTCGTGTGCAGGTTATACTTTGACGGGAAAATATTAGAGGTCGATCTTTTACAATATTTAGTAAGGGGTCCGCAAAATCAAATCATCGCCTTGCGACGGGCCGAGACTTGGGCACGCTAAGGCAAATCGGACGTATAACTCAATGAAGCACGAAGTGCTCGAATGGCTAAGTCAGGAGAGCGGCCGTGCAACAAAGTTATGAAATCGAGCCGCATCGGCTCGGCGAAACGACGAAGGCGAATCGACTCAAGGTAGGAGGATTGACTTCTTTTTACTCCTTCATTCGATAAGTCAAATATATCATTGTATGCTAAAAGTTAACCTATCGACACCACGGGCGTGGACCGATCGGAGATAAATCATAGTGTGAGTCGAACATTAAGTTAGAACAATTGAAATGAAACGTGCATCAATATGCACGAGTCGCTATGGGACATTGGATATCGCTAAGGCGAGCGCCTCGGTGCGCAAACCGCAAGAACATGGGATAACTGTAATCGGTGAGTGCCTTAGTGCACGAACCATACCGTGCCTTTGCTGCACGAGTTAGACGGCTAGAACATTGGAAGACAATAGGCGAGCACCCTAGCGCGCAAGCCCCGAACATTGAATGCTAAGTTATAGAACAGGGAAATACGGTCGAAACGTGCCTACGTGCACAGGATAATAAAAGATGGCTTCGTTGCGAGAGAATAAAGTTGTGGCATGAATGTGGCGAAACTGTCGGCTATGACATGGTGCCTCGAAAGGTGTTCGAGACCTTCGGGTCATTCGGTTGACGAGCATTGAGTTGAGACACGATGCCATTGAATCATTGAAACGAAGTATGAAATGTAAGAACACAGAAAGTTAACGAAAGAGATACGAGATGATAAGTCTGACTCTCGGACTCAAGACTATGTTTGGTTGTTTGAATTTGATTACTTGAATGATAGGGCGTTGCATGGTCGATTGGAATGGGCTTGAGATAATTGTGATGATATCTTCCGTGCACGGAACGTTCCCTCCGAACGGGCGCAACGGGGCACTGGGACCGTTCGGCCTAGGAGGGATGATAATCTTTGATAGGCGCACATCTATGAAGTCCGATTAGCACTCGGTCGTAAATGTGAGAAGCCGCAAATGATGGTAGGCACGCGGTAAGTTTCGGTTGTTGGGATAGCAACCCAACCCGTGAAACGCCGGGCTACCCAAACGAGAGAGAAAAGAAGGAGAGAAAAGAAAGTAAGGAAAGATAAAAGAGAACTCCTTTAGTCCATTCCGGCGCGGATACGCCCACAACCTTCATATAGTTAAGGAACGATGGGTTGAAAGTGTAGGCGCAGATGCGTCCCGCATAGAGATCCTGCTTAGAGATGCACATATAACATGACAGGGAAGGAATGCGGCGTATTCACCTTGCGTCGGTACAAGGACGAGTGCGTCGACTTGGTAAGTCGTGCCACGAATCAAACACGAGATTGCTTGTTTTCTTGACTATTCAATTCCATAACATGCTACTATGATAACATGCTTTACGCTTTCGAAGATGCCATGAAATTGACCCTAAGGAGAACATAGCAAGATCATAAGCTAAGTTGCATGATTCAACATAAATATTAAAATGTCGGTTTGGAAAGATGATCTTTGCTTCAGTACATGCGAGGACGAACGTACTGATCCCCCACCAACTTCATGCAGGGTGCAGGGAATAGATTTCTCGCGGCGAAGCGTTGCTTGAACGTGTTAAGGCTTGGAATGCCGAAGTGCATTGAAGCGTGCTATCGTATTGACGCTCGGACTATGCAGCTGGATTGATGCGACCGAGATATAGAAGGCATGATGTATGGAACGGTAAAATCCTTTGTGGGCAAGAGAGAACCTGAGTGTTGTAGCCAATCTGGCATATATTGTTAGGCTATCGAAAGCCTTTGTAATCTCTGTTTCGGATATCAATAAAGAGAATTTGTTTCGTATACTATGTTTCCTTTCGTTGTTAAATATCGAATCAAAAGATAACCATTTGAGAACTTGTCATCTTGCCTTACACGAGCGCAACTCCAGGCTCGTGCGGCATCATGCCCCCTGTGAGGACGATGATTCGGGTGATTCCGGATCGGGGCGTGACAAATTGGTATCAGAGCTCTAGGCTGAATTTCCTCTGGACGCTCGCTTCATTTCAATTCGAAAAGTTGCCCACCACCACTTGATATCACTCTTGACTCTACTCGATGCCGCACTAGATGTTCCATACAATAAGTCTAATACAAATCATGAAATTTTGTCGCATGTGTTTTGGAAATTTTATGATGTTTGCTAAGAAAGTCGCGAAGGGTATATTGCATTGAATGCAAACGAGCCGTAAAAATATTAGTTGCTGCAAGCGCAACAAATTGTGGAATACGATTTGAGATGTTGTCGCAATGTAACATGTTGAAAGAGAAATAAAATGATGCACGAAGTGCAACGAGTTAATGGTGAATATGCGTTAAAATGAAAGTGAGAAGTGATAGCCAATACCGAATGTGTTAAAACGGATTGTGCATTGACTTGGAAAGTCGAGAGTAATTCGTTGCACGAGGTGCGGTAAATGTCGAAAATGATCGTTGCACGATGTGCAACGCATATTGAAAGTAAAATCATTGCACGTGGTGCAACGTATATCAGATTAATCGTTGCACGAAGTGCAAAGGAAATTGGAAAATAAATCGTTGTACAAAGTAAAATGAAAGTGTCGGAAATAAATCGTAGCACGATGTGAAACGCGTATCGAAAGTAAAAATTGTTGCACGGGGTGTAATGCATAGCAAATAAATTGTTGCACGAGATGCAACGTAAGGAAAGAATTAAAATCGTAAATCGATAGAATGAATCATTCGGTTGCACACCAAACTTATGTTGGCAAGCGAGAACATTGACCGAATCGTGTCAGATTTTGATAGAATCAAAGTTACGGTTGTGATCAAGCACGATCACTGCGGAAATCGTGAGGCGAAAGAGATTGTCAGTTTATACTAAGTATAGTACGAGGGAAATGGCTTGAATTCCGAGTGGTATATGCCATACCACGTAGGCGATGAATGACTCAATTTCGAGTGGTATATGGTGTATCACTTGTACGATGATTTGCATCGACGCGTTGTGAGAATTGCGGAAGGTTTGTCCGCAACGGACGGGAGAGTACCGAGACTCGATTAAAAATTTGTACGACGGTATGTTGATGCAAGTGTTCTTCGAAAATCGGTTGGGACGATAAGGCGAGACTCGTATCGATGAACGATACGTCGGACGAAAGTTATAAGTTGGTCGGAAGACCGAGACTAGAGAAACGATTATGCCTTGACGCAATAATCGGATCGACGGGAAAAGAAAACTTGAACTTGTAAATGAGTCGCACGACTTGCGATCTCGGTAGAAATGTTGGGCGAGACGCATCGAATCGCACGACTTGCGATTTCGATAGAAAATGTTGGGCGATGCGAATTGCAATCGAATTGCACGATGTGCGACTTTGGTAAGAAAGTTGGTTGACGTGAGTAATCGTGCCTAAGAAATAGTTGGTTACGTTACGGCGAAACTCATTTGAGTACGACTGAAAACACGCAAAACTTAGAGGACGAGATCGTATAACTCGAGGGCACGATGTTGGAGAATCGATAACTCGGTTACGCGATCAAAGTATAGCGGGATGCGGCGAATCGGAGAACGAGTGGATGCGTATGGAAAAGTTTGTTGTGAACTTGGATGTATGGGATGCGAGTTAAGTTGACGTTGAAACGGATTCGATGTCGACCCTCTTGCTATCGAAATTGATATGAACTATCAAGATCGATACACAAGGAAACGTAAGCACGATGTGAGATTATAAAATGGAGTGCGCCTTGCGCTATAAAAATTTTGTAAGAAACGATACGAGAATGAACGAACTTGGTTGATCGTAAATTTTGTGATTAATCAAGACGAGACTATAAGTCATCGACGATTGCTCGATGCGTATATCATCTCGTATGTCGACCCGTGAATAAGATAGACTCGAACTTGATGCGAGTAGATGTTTCATAAATTGTAGAATCATCGACGACAGTGCATGACTTGACTCGGAGGATAGTTGCGCATCAGTTGCGCCGATAGAAATGGTTTTGTCCAAAATTGGGTAGTCGCATAGAATCGTCGGAACGTGATTTGGCTCCGAAATAAGATATAGCATGGTTCGTAGTAAACTGTCCTTCGGTGATGATCCACAATTATCGAGCGTAGCTTCGGGGCAGCTAACCCTAGAAGACTTGACCGCCAAATCAAATTGAATGCTGCAGACCGTAAGATGACCCATACGATATCGTATATGAGATTGCACCGATAACAAATATAACACGGTGCATGTTGACGATAAGTCTAGGAGATTGCGAGGAACGTGCTATGCACGAGAGGAAACGATAAGGAAATGACCTATAAGTCATGTCGTTAGATTCGGATTCACCTTGCAATTGAGCTTGCGTGAATCGAAATTTACATTCGATGTTGCGAGATGGATAAGTTGGAAATTTGGCTAGTGAATTCCTACTCGTTAGGAAATTGAATGTAAGATGCGTCGTTAAGACATTCGTGTCAAGACGATCGTTGCCTTGAGCACCGTCGCCTTGATGTAAACTTTCGTGTCGGATAGATTGTGGCCTTTGTGCAATGTCAATTTAAACTTGCGTCGGGAGAATCTAAGCACGGGGACTATGTGAGTAACCTAGCGGGCGTAGTCCTGAATGTTGATGCATTTGCCAGTCAACAAAGAAAATCGTATCGAGATAAGTTGCAAGCGAGACTTCAGAAATAGTTGGGTGGCGATATCGAACGCAAGGCGTTGCGAAGGATCATTGCGATCGGATGCGCGACGGCTTGACGCGATGCATAGAGTTGGTAGTCCATATGAAACATACGAAATAAGAAAGGCGATTTTGAATTGCGTAGTGTTATGCAATGAAATTGCGAGAACAAGTACTATGGATAAGTCCGATCGAGAGTACGAGATTGCAAGCATAGGATTGAAATTTACCTGTCAGCTTTGTTCCAATTTGCTACCACTGGAATTGGTCGAAATACATATATCTTCGGGACGCCTTGAATATAAGTATGGATCCAAATCGAGTTGTATACAAAATTCAAATCGAGCTGCTGGGATGACTTTGAAATGTAAATGGAAAGCTTGCGAGATATTATGCAATCGAACAACATTGGTGGGGCGAGATCGTGAAACGATCTATAAAACACTTAGTCGGAGAGTTGGTTTTGGTTCGAGGACGAACCTTGTTTTGAGTGGTATATTATGTAATACCCCGCTCCGTATGGCACATTACGCTGAAGCGTTGACTCAATGAGTCACGTTGACGGAAGATAATGTATCGATGCAAAACGATGCGAGAGTTACGTCGACCCGAGTAATGCATCGAACTAAGTCGATGCGAAGAGTTGCCTTGTCCCGAAAGAATGCATCGAGTGAAATCGATGCGAAGTGCCGCGTTGCCCCGAAGGATGAGCGCGTTGAATCGGCTCAAAGATTCTAAGAAATCGAATCGACCAAGGCGCAAGTCCGAATCGTTGTAAGTATTGATTTTAGTTGGTTTCGTGTGCAGGTTATACTTTGACAGAAAAATATTAGAGGTCGATCTTTTGCAAAATTTAGTAAGGGTCCGCGAAATCAAATCATCGCCTTGCGATGGGCCGAGACTTGGGCACGCTAAGGCAAATCGGACGTATAACTCAATGAAGCACGAAGTGCTCGAATGGCTAAGTCAGGAGAGCGGCCGTGCAACAAAGTTATGAAATCGAGCAGCATCGGCTCGGCGAAACGACGAAGGCGAATCGACTCAAGGTGGGAGGATTGACTTCTTTTTACTCCTTCATTCGATAAGTCAAATATATCATTGTATGCTAAAAGTTAACCTATCGACGCCACGGGCGTGTGGTCCGATCGGAGATAAATCATAGTGTGAGTCGAACACTAAGTTAGAACAATTGAAATGAAACGTGCATCAATATGCACGAGTCGCTATGGGACATTGGATATCGCTAAGGCGAGCGCCTCGGTGCGTAAGCCGCAAGAACATGGGATAACTGTAATCGGCGAGTGCCTTAGTGCACGAACCATACCGTGCCTTTGCTGCACGAGTTAGACGGCTAGAACATTGGAAGACAATAGGCGAGCACCCTAGCACGCAAGCCCCAAACATTGAATACTAAGTTTTAGAACAGAGAAATACGGTCGAAACGTGCCTACGTGCACGGGATAATAAAAGATGGCTTCGTTGCGAGAGAATACAGTTGTGGCATGAATGTGGCGGAACTGTCGGCTATGACATGGTGCCTCGAAAGGTGTTCGAGACCTTCGGGTCATTCGGTTGACGAGCATTGAGTTGAGACACGATGCCATTGAATCATTAAAACGAAGTATGAAATGTAAGAACACAGAAAGTTAACGAAAGAGATACGAGATGATAAGTCTGAGTCTCGGACTCAAGACTATGTTTGGTTGTTTGAATTTGATTACTTGAATGATAGGGCGTTGCATGGTCGATTGGAATGGGCTTGAGATAATTGCGATGATATCTTCCGTGCACGGAACGTTCCCTCCGAACGGGCGTACCGGGGCACCGGGACCGTTCGGCCTAGGAGGGATGATAATCTTTGATAGGCGCACATCTGCGAAGTCCGATTAGCACTCGATCGTAAATGTGAGAAGCTGCAAATGATGGTAGGCACGCGATAAGTTTCAGTTGTTGGGATAACAACCCAACCCGTGAAACGCCGGGCTACCCAAACGAGAGAGAAAAGAAGAAGAGAAAAGAAAGTAAGGAAAGATAAAAGAGAACTCCTTTAGTCCATTCCGGCACGGATACGCCCACGACCTTCATATAGTTAAGGAACGATGGATTGAAAGTGTAGGCGCAGATGCGTCCCGCATAGAGATCCTGCTTAGAGATGCACATATAACATGACAGAGAAGGAATGCGGCGTATTCACCTTGCGTCGGTGCAAGGGCGAGTGCGTCGACTTGGTAAGTCGTGCCACAAATCAAACACGAGATTACTTGTTTGCTTGACTATTCAATTCGATAACATGCTGCTATGAAAACATGCTTTACGCTTTCGAAGATGCCATGAAATTGACCCTAAGGAGAACATAGCAAGATCATAAGCTAAGTTGCATGATTCAACATAAATATTAAAATGTCGGTTTGGAAAGATGATCTTTGCTTCAGTACATGCGAGGACGAACGTACTGATCCCCTACCAGCTTCATGCAGGGTGCAGGGAATGGATTTCTCGCGGCGAAGCGTTGCTTGAACGTGTTAAGGCTTGGAATGCCGAAGCGCATTGAAGCGTGCTATCGCATTGACGCTCGGACTACGCAGCTGGATTGATGCGGCCGAGATATAGAAGGCATGATGTATGGAACGGTGAAATCCTTTGTGGACAAGAGAGAACCTGAGTGTTGTAGCCAATCTGGCATATATTGTTAGGCTATCGAAAGCCTTTGTAATCTCTGTTTCGGATATCAATAAAGAGAATTTGTTTCGTATACTCTGTTTCCTTTCGTTGTTAAATATCGAATCAAAAGATAACCATTTGAGAACTTGTCATCTTGCCGTGCACGAGCGCAACTCCAGGCTCGTGCGGCATCACGCCCCCTGTGAGGACGATGATTCGGGTGATTTCGGGTCGGGGCGTGACAAATTGGTATCAGAGCTCTAGGATGAATTTCCTCTGGACGCTCGCTTCATTTCAATTCGAAAAGTTGCCCACCACCACTTGATATCACTCTTGACTCTACACGGTGCCGCACTAGATGTTCCATACAATAAGTCTAACACAAATCATGAAATTTTGTCGCATATCTTTTGGAAATTTCATGATGTTTGCTAAGAAAGTCGCGAAGGGTATATTGCATTGAATACAAACGAGCCGTAAAAATGTTAGTTGCTGCAAGCGCAACAAATTATAGAATACGATTTAAGATGTTGTCGCAATGTAACATGTTGAAAGAGAAATAAAATGAGGCACGAAGTGCAACGAGTTAATGGTAAATATGCGTTAAAATGAAAGTGAGAAGTGATAGCCAATACCGAATGTGTTAAAACGAATTGTGCATTGACTTGGAAAGTCGAGAGTAATTCGTTGCACGAGGTGCGGTAAATGTCAGAAATGATCGTTGCACGATGTGCAACGCATATTGAAAGTAAAATCATTGCACGTGGTGCAACGCATATCAGATTAATCGTTGCACAAAGTGCAAAGGAAATTGGAAAATAAATCGTTGTACAAAGTGAAATGAAAGTGTCGGAAATAAATCATAGCACGATGTGCAACGCGTATCGAAAGTAAAAATTGTTGCACGGGGTGCAATGCATAGCAAATAAATTGTTGTACGAGATGCAACGTAAGGAAAGAATTGAAATCGTAAATCGATAGAATGAATCGTTCGGTTGCACACCAAACTTATGTTGGCAAGCGAGAACATTGACCGAATCGTGTCAGATTTTGATAGAATCAAAGTTACGGTTGTGATCAAGCACGATCACTGCGGAAATTGTGAGGCGAAAGAGATTGTCAGTTTATACTAAGTATAGTGCGAGGGAAATGGCTTGAATTCCGAGTGGTATATGCCATACCACGTAGGCGATGAATGACTCGATTTCGAGTGGTATATGGTGTATCACTTGTACGATGATTTGCATCGACGCGTTGTGAGAATTGCGGAAGGTTTGTCCGCAACGGACGGGAGAGTACCGAGACTCGATTGAAAATTTGTACGACGGTATGTTGATGCAAGTGTTCTTCGAAAATCGGTTGGGACGATAAGGCGAGACTCGTATCGATGAACGATACGTCGGACGAAAGTTATAAGTTGGTCGGACGACCGAGACTAGAGAAACGATTATGCCTTGACGCAATAATCGGATCGACGGGAAAAGAAAACTTGAACTTGTAAATGAGTCGCACGACTTGCGATCTCGGTAGAAATGTTGGGCGAGACGCATCGAATCGCACGACTTGCGATTTCGATAGAAAATGTTGGGCGATGCGAATTGCAATCGAATTGCACGATGTGCGACTTTGGTAAGAAAGTTGGTTGACGTGAGTAATCGTGCCTAAGAAATAGTTGGTTACGTTACGGCGAAACTCATTTGAGTACGACTGAAAACACGCAAAACTTAGAGGGCGAGATCGTATAACTCGAGGGCACGATGTTGGAGAATCGATAACTCGGTTACGCGATCAAAGTATAGCGGGATGCGAAGAATCAGAGAACGAGTGGATGCGTATGGAAAAGTTTGTTGTGAACTTGGATATATGCGATGCGAGTTAAGTTGACGTTGATACGGATTCGAAGTCGACCCTCTTGCTATCGAAATTGATATGAACTATCAAGATCGATACGCAAGGAAACGTAAGCACGATGTGAGATTATAAAATGGAGTGTGCCTTGCGCTATCAAAATTTTGTAAGAAACGATACGAGAATGAACGAACTTGGTTGATCGTAAATTTTGTGATTAATCAAGACGAGACTATAAGTCATCGACGATTGCTCGATGCGTATAGCATCTCGTGTGTCGACCCGTGAATAAGATAGACTCGAACTTGATGCGAGTAGATGTTTCATAAATTGCAGAATCATCGACGACAGTGCATAACTTGACTCAGAGGATAGTTGCGCATCAGTTGCGCCAATAAAAATAGTTTTGTCCAAAATTGGATAGTCGCATAGAATCGTCGGAACGTGATTTGGTTCCGAAATAAGATATAGCATGGTTCGTAGTAAACTGTCCTTCGGTGATGATCCACAATTATCGAGCGTAGCTTCGGGGCAGCTAACCCTAGAAGACTTGACCGCCAAATCAAATTGAATGCTGCAGACCGTAAGATGACCCATACGATATCGCATATGAGATTGCACCGATAACAAATATAACACGGTGTATGTTGACGATAAGTCTAGGCGATTGCGAGGAATGTGCTATGCACTAGAGGGAACGATAAGGGAATGACCTATAAGTCATGTCGTTAGATTCGGATTCACCTTGCAATTGAGCTTACGTGAATCGAAATTTACATTCGATGTTGCGAGATGGATAAGTTGGAAATTTGGCTAGTGAATTCCTACTCGTTAGGAAATTGAATGTAAGACGCGTCGTTAAGACATTCGTGTCAAGGCGATCGTTGCCTTGAGCACCGTCGCCTTGATGTAAACTTTCGTGTCGGATAGATTGTTGCCTTTGTGCAATGTCAATTTAAACTTGCGTCGGGAGAATCTAAGCACGGGGACTATGTGAGTAACCTAGCGGGCGTAGCCCTGAATATTGATGTATTTACAAGTCAACAAAGAAAATCGTATCGAGATAAGTTGCAAGCGAGACTTCAGAAATAGTTGGGTGGCGACATCGAACGCAAGGCGTTGCGAAGGATCATTGCGATCGGATGCGCGACGGCTTGACACGATGCATAGAGTTGGTAGTCCATATGAAACATACGAAATGAGAAAGGCGATTTTGAATCGCGTAGTGTTATGCAATGAAATTGCGAGAACAAGTACTATGGATAAGTCCGATCGAGAGTACGAGATTGCAAGCATAGGATTGAAATTTACCTGTCAGCTTTGTTCCAATTTGCTACCACTAGAATTGGTCAAAATACATATATCTTCGGGACGCCTTGAATATAAGTATGGATCCAAATCGAGTTGTATACAAAATTCAAATCGAGCTGCTGGGATGACTTTGAAATGTAAATGGAAAGCTTGCGAGATATTATGAAATCGAACAACATTGGTGGGGCGAGATCGTGAAACGATCTATAAAACACTTAGTCGGAGTGTTGGTTTTGGTTCGAGGACGAACCTTGTTTTGAGTGGTATATTCTGTAATGCCCCGCTCCGCATGGCGCATTACGCTGAAGCGTTGACTCAACGAGTCACGTTGACGGAAGAGAATGTATCGATGCAAAACGATGTGAGAGTTACGTCGACCCGAGTAATGCATCGAACTAAGTCGATGCGAAGAGTTGTCTTGTCCCGAAAGAATGCATCGAGTGAAATCGATGCGAAGTGCCGCGTTGCCCCGAAGGATGAGCGCGTTGAATCGGCTCAAAGATTCTAAGAAATCGAATCGACCAAGGCGCAAGTCCGACTCGTTGCAAGTATTGATTTTAGTTGGTTTCGTGTGCAGGTTATACTTTGACGGGAAAATATTAGAGGTCGATCTTTTGCAATATTTAGTAAGGGGTCCGCAAAATCAAATCATCGCCTTGCAACGGGCCGAGACTTGGGCACGCTAAGGCAAATCGGACGTATAACTCAATGAAGCACGAAGTGCTCGAATGGCTAAGTCAGGAGAGCGGCCGTGCAACAAAGTTATGAAATCGAGCCGCATCGGCTCGGCAAAACGACGAAGGCGAATCGACTCAAGGTGGGAGGATTGACTTCTTTTTACTCCTTCATTCGATAAGTCAAATATATCATTGTATGCTAAAAGTTAACCTATCGACGCCACGGTCGTGGTCCGATCGGAGATAAATCATAGTGTGAGTCGAACACTAAGTTAGAAAATTGAAATGAAACGTGCATCAATATGCACGAGTCGCTATGGGACATTGGATATCGTTAAGGCGAGCGCCTCGGTGCGCAAGCCGCAAGAACATGGGATAACTGTAATCGGCGAGTGCCTTAGTGCACGAACCATACCGTGCCTTTGCTGCACGAGTTAGACGGCTAGAACATTGGAAGACAATAGGCGAGCACCCTAGCACGCAAGCCCCGAACATTGTATGCTAAGTTATAGAATAGGGAAATACGGTCGAAATGTGCCTACGTGCACGGGATAATAAAAGATGGCTTCGTTGCGAGAGAATACAGTTGTGGCATGAATGTGGCGGAACTGTCGGCTATGACATGGTGCCTCGAATGGTGTTCGAGACCTTTGGGTCATTCGGTTGACGAGCATTGAGTTGAGACACGATGCCATTGAATCATTGAAACGAAGTATAAAATGTAAGAACACAGAAAGTTAACGAAAGAGATGCAAGATGATAAGTCTGAGTCTCGGACTCAAGACTATGTTTGGTTGTTTGAATTTGATTACTTGAATGATAGGGCGTTGCATGGTCGATTGGAATGGGCTTGAGATAATTGCGATGACATCTTCCGTGCACGGAACGTTCCCTCCGAACGGGCGCACCGGGGCACCGGGACCGTTCGGCCTAGGAGGGATGATAATCTTTGATAGGCGCACATCTGCGAAGTCCGATTAGCACTCGGTCGTAAATTTGAGAAGCCGCAAATGATGGTAGGCACGCGGAAAATTTCGGTTGTTGGGATAGCAACCCAACCCGTGAAACGTCGGGCTACCCAAACGAGAGAGAAAAGAAAGTAAGGAAAGATAAAAGAGAACTCCTTTAGTCTATTCCGGCGCGGATACGCCCACGACCTTCATATAGTTAAGGAACGATGGGTTGAAAGTGTAGGCGCAGATGCGTCCCGCATAGAGATCCTGCTTAGAGATGCACATATAATATGACAGGGAAGGAATACGGCGTATTCACCTTGCGTCGGTGCAAGGGCGAGTGCGTCGACTTGGTAAGTTGTGCCACGAATCAAACACGAGATTGCTTGTTTACTTGACTATTAAATTCCATAATATGCTGCTATGATAACATGCTTTACGCTTTCGAAGATGCCATGAAATTGACCCTAAGGAGAACATAGCAAGATCATAAGCTAAGTTGCATGATTCAACATAAATATTAAAATGTCGGTTTGGAAAGATGATCTTTGCTTCAGTACATGCGAGGACGAACGTACTGATCCCCCACCAGCTTCATGCAGGGTGCAGGGAATGGATTTCTCGTGGCGAAGCGTTGCTTGAACGTGTTAAGGCTTGGAATGCCGAAGCGCATTGAAGCGTGCTATCGCATTGACGCTCGGACTACGCAGCTAGATTGATGCGGCCGAGATATAGAAGGCATGATGTATGGAACGGTGAAATCCTTTGTGGGCAAGAGAGAACCTGAGTGTTGTAGCCAATCTGGCATATATTGTTAGGCTATCGAAAGCCTTTGTAATCTCTGTTTCGGATATCAATAAAGAGAATTTGTTTCGTATACTCTGTTTCCTTTCGTTGTTAAATATCGAATCAAAAGATAACCATTTGAGAACTTGTCATCTTGCCTTGCACGAGCGCAACTCCAGGCTCGTGCGGCATCACGCCCCCTGCGAGGACGATAATTCGGGTGATTCCGGGTCGGGGCGTGACAGTCTGGAGTCAATAAAACTGGAGTTGTGTGAGAGATGCATCCTTGGGAAGCAGGCACGCATCAGCTTTGGGAATAGCGGGAGACAGTTGAAGACACAAAAATTGGAACTTGTTCACTCTGATGTTTGGAGGCAAGCACCAGTGGCTTCTATGGGCGGTGCGCGTTACTATTTAACGTTCATCGATGACTCTACAAGAAAGGTATGGATCTACTTTATTAAGCACAAGTCTGATGTGTTTGAAACTTTCAAGGTTTGGAGATCCCTGATAGAAAATGAGACCGGCCTAAAGCTGAAATGCTTAAGGACGGACAATGGTGGTGAATATGAATCGCAAGGGTTCAGACAGTACTGTTCGGAGAATAGAATTCGGTTCAAGAAGACCATACCGTCGATGCCGCAGCACAATGGTGTTGCTGAGAGAATGAACAAAACTCTTTGCGAGTGAGCCAGAAGCATGAGACTGCAATCTGGCCTGCCCCAGATGTTGTGGGCGGATGCGGTGAACACCGCCGCGTACTTGATCAATCGAAGTCCCTCAGTTCCACTTCAACTAGCAATTCCCGAGGAAGCCTGGAGGGGCAACGAGGTGACATAATCTCATCTCAGAACATTCGGTTGCATATCTTATGTTCTTGTTGAATCTAATGACAGGAACAAGCTGCAAGCAAAATCCAGAAAATATGTGTTTATAGGCTATGGTAATGCGCAAATGGGCTACCGGTTTTGGGATCCAATAAACCGGAAGGTCTTTCGTAGCCGCAATGTTACCTTCAATGAGAAGGTGATGTATGGAGATGATGCAGATGATAAGAGTACCAAGAAGACTGGTTCTAATAGTGAAGCAGGTGACGAAGTTGCTGATGCTGATACCACAGTTCCTGACGAGCCTATTGTCACTGCAGAAGACAATGAGGTTGGTGAAGATGTTGCTGATAGTTCGGGCACTTCCAGTGGGAGTGATCCGGTTGACGACGGAGGGGCAGATGGTAACATTGAAGACTTAAACGTGCCAATTGCCTTGAGGAAGGCTGAACGTGTCAAGACAAGACCAGCGAGGTACTTGAACTATCTGTTGCTAACGGATGGTGGTGAACCTGAGAACTATGAAGAAGCTTTGAAGACCGCAGATTCACTCAAGTGGGAGTAGGCAATGCAGGAGGAGATGAAGTCTCTTCACCGCAACAATACATGGGAGCTGACCAGGCTTCCAAAGCAGAAGAAGGCTCTTCAGAACAAATGGGTTTATCGGTTGAAACATGAAAGCGACGGCAGCATTCGCTACAAGACGAGACTAGTAGTGAAAGGGTTTCAGCAGAAAGAAGGGATCGACTTCACCGAAGTATTCTCTCCGGTGGTGAAGTTGAATACGATCCATACTGTACTCGGCGTTGTAGCCGGGCATGATCTACATCTTGAGCAGATGGACGTGAAAACGGTATTTCTGCATGGGAACCTGGAGGAAGAAATTTACATGTTACAACCTGCTGGTTTCGAGATGAAGGGGAAGGAGAGGATGGTATGCAGACTCAAGAAGAGCCTATACGGTTTGAAGCAAGCTCCAAGGCAGTGGTACCACAAGTTTGATTCATTTATGATACGCAACAGTTTTAAGCGGTGCAATGCAGATCACTGCTGCTATGTGAGAAGGAAAGATGGCGGATTTCTACTTCTGTTACTTTACGTCGATGACATGCTGATTGTTGGTTCCAGCATGCATGAAATTGATGAATTGAAGAAGGAGCTGTCGAAGACCTTCGAGATGAAGGATTTGGGTGCCGTTAATGAAATCTTGGGTATGCGGATTGTCCGCAACCGAAATATGAAGACCTTGACATTATCACAGGAGGAGTACATCGAGAAGGTGTTGGACCAGTTTTCTATGATGAATGCTACGCAAGTCGCTACACCTCTGGAAGGAAAATTCAAACTTTCGAAGTCTGATTCACCGAAGATCGAGGCAGAGCGTGAGTACATGTCACATGTACCTTACGCGTCTGCCATTGGGAGCCTGATGTATGCGATGGTGTGTACGCGGCCTGACATAGCCCACTCTATTGGGGTTGTCAGTCGCTACATGAGTTGTCCTGGAAAGTTGCATTGGGAGGCTGTAAAATGGATACTCCGCTACTTACGGGGTACTAAGGGGAAGTGTCTGGAGTTTGGTCGAGGTAGTATGGAGCTGCACGGATACGTTGATGCAGATATGGGGGGAGACTTAGACAGGCGGAAGAGTACCTCCGGGTATGTTTACACATTTGGTGGGACTGTTGTGAGCTGGGTGTCCAAACTGTAGAAGATTGTTGCACTGTCTACAACCGAAGCGGAGTATGTGGCAATCATGGAAGCAAGTAAGGAGATGATATGGCTTCAGAATTTTTTGGAGGAGTTGGGAGTGAAGTACGGGAAGGGTATGCTGCACAGCGACAGTCAGAGTGCGATCCACCTGGTAAAGAATCCGGTATTTCATTCTAGAACAAAGCGTATACAGATCCGCTATCATTTCATACGGTCCTTACTTGAAGAAGAAGTTCTTTGGCTGGTGAAGATCGCTGGAGTTAAAAATCCGGCAGACATGTTTACAAAGGGTGTAACCACTGAGAAGCTGAAGTTGTGCTCGACTGCGGTTGGGCTTCACGGTTGATGACAGATGCATAAAAGGGAACTACGACTGGCTTGATCCCAGCACTGGGTACGTAGGCTGCTTTTCGAGTTCAGCCAGACAGGGCCGGGTGTGCACAACACATTCGGCGACAACCGCTTATAGAGAGACGACTCCAATTGGGAGATTTTGGGTGTGGAGCCGCTCTCCATCCAGCAGTTGAAGACTTCAACATCGCAGATACACACCAGAAGATCGGGTTACCAGCATAGAGGAACTGTGTAAGGCGGCGACAGGCGGGTCCGGGCGCAGCGCCGGCGGCGGTCGAGCTCGCCGCAGGGCTCGCGGGGGTCGAGCTCGAGCTCGTTAGTTGGACACCGTCTAGTCCACACTATTTTTGGGGATCGCGGCTATCAATTTCTTGGGCAGATCGAGGCAAAAATAACGATCACGTCCTGTGGATGAAGACTATTTCAGATGCGGTTGATAGAGTAAATCGTGGCGTTTGTTGGATCTGATCGTTGCGGATATTGGAGAAAATCTCGGAGGTTGTGAGTCACGACTTTTGACCTAATCTGTCCGCCCAGATCTATAAATAGAAGTGCCTGGGTGAGAACAGTGTATGTAGTGTGGAAGAAGCAAACGGGAGTCCTCTGCATCTGAAGACTCGGCAACTGGTGCTTCGAATTCCACAAATTGAGAGATTCATTGTAAGGTGAGAAGAGTGAACCTTTTCTGTTTGATGTACTCTTGGTTCTCCTTTTGAAGATAGTGAATTTCTGGCGGCTGGTGGACTGTAGCCCATCTCGGGTGAACCACGTTATATTCTGTGTTCATTATTATTGCTTTGTTTGCATAGTTCTTTAGTTGTCGCAGCTCCCAAGATCACATCGGCGGGAAACGGTCTAGTTTCCGGCGCCTATTTCGTGTCTAGGGCGCAACAGACTCAAATATGCTACAAACCTAATGATCCACTCCCAAATTTTTTTTGCTATTGAGCACTAAAAAAGTACTAAACATATTGAATTTATAAGGCAAATTTGTATATCTTCTCTTGAATGAGAAAGACAAAAAGAATACTCTCATATTTATTTATGTAGTTGCATCTAAAATAATGAGATAGACTACGATAACAACTACATATATTGAAAATCTACAAGTATCGACTACCTATATATATAGAAATATCTTGAGATAAACTAAGAAAGATAGCAACTACATTGGATATTGTATGGATAAGGAAAAAGCTCTTGACCAAGTCCATCTGTATCATATCTCTAATACTCTCCCACAAGTTAGCAATGTTGTGGAGATATCGACCACATCCAACTTACTCGTAAGACACTGAAAAGTGTCGGCTCCAAGAGGTTCGCTGAAGAGACCAACAAGTTGATTATGAGAGTGGAGATAAGAAGGAAAAAATAATTTCGATTGAATTTTTTTGCAGACAAAATGACAAGCTAGCTCAATATATTTCCACGCATAAAAATTTGATTCTCGGCAATGTGAATTGCAGTCTCATTATCGCAAAAGATTGATGTTAGTTGCGAATGAAATACGCTAAGAACAAAGAATAACAATTTTTTTCCACTGTAATTCACAATAAAGAGCAACGAGAGCACAATACTTGTGTTTTTTTTTATTGGGAGAACAAACTAAGAAAGGAAAATGAGGCGATAGAGATTAAGAGAAAAGTAGCACAAAAGATCCAAATTTTCTACGAAGACAAGGATTACCAAAAACCCAAGAAGATAAGAAAAATAAATTAACTGGTTTTAATTTTTGTTCTAACTTGATTGCAACTTCTAAATGAAAGTATTTTGGTTATAATTGGTTACAACATCTATAAAGTAAATTTGGTGCTCCTTCGAAAATATAAGTCAACTGTCTGTTGACTCGAATAACGTTGATCTTCTTCTTCTTTTGGTTACCCATTTACTTAAAATAAAACCTTAAATTTGATAAATCAATCGTCTACCACGTTAAACTCTTTTACCTAGGAATTTTGGAATGACTTGAAATTAGATTTTCATTCTCTTTAATGTATTTGCACATCTTCTTGATCTCTGAATAGATGTCTCGTTTGGTACACTGCAATGTAATCGTAATCGTAACGTAATCAAATAATAAAATTAAATATATTTTTATTACATTGCGATCCCTGATTGCGATTATGATTACATTACAGTGTACCAAACGAGGGAAAATATATGAAATAACTTATTCTTAAAGTTGACTGTGTTAAGAAAACTATGGACTTCATGCCTATTGTTTTAATTAATGGTACTTCTACATTTTTTTAATAGAGTTCTTACTACTATATTTAGCTTGGTTTTACCCAACCTTATTATCTCTTCTCTACATACTTTTATGAAAAATAGATCTATTCTAGATGTTAAAGATTGATCCGAAGTTAAACAGAAGTTGTTGATAAGGTATGATTTGAATAAGTCCATCCATTATTTGATTTCTTTGTTATTTATCCATCTAATGTAGTGGGAGATAGATCTCCAACTTAGTTGAGATATTTTAAGGTTACTGTTGTTTTCGTAAGTCCCCAAAAAAAGGACATCTATGCAATGGAAAAATTATTCAGTTTCAAAAAGTCAAAATTTGCTTCATATTGTTTGCCATTCTCTAATCTCACAGAGGATGGAGAAAAACTTTGATTCAGTAGGGGGTATCAAAGTTGTAATACCCCCTATGCATGACAGGTGGGCCCCCTCAAAATTTATGTGTGTGTGTGTATATATATATATATATATATATATATATATATATATATATATATATATATATATATATATATGTGTGTACACGTTTTACGAAGTGGGAGGGGTCCTCCTGTCATACATAGGGGGTATCAAATACCCCTATTGTATCAAAGTTTTGATATTCTAAAAAGTTCATTTTTTTATTTGATACACTTCTTTCTTCCAACATTGTAGTATCAAAGTAATCAAGTTCAAATCACACTAATTTCAAGTGAATTATAAAAATACAATACCACTGCATGAATCCAACTCTTCTTACAAATAGACCTGATGTTTGTTGAATAATATTAATATTAACCTTCAGTCCTTGTCAACATTCTAGAACTTTAGTTCTAATGGCATTAACCTTCGATCCTTGCCAAAATTAATATTAACCTTCAAACATACTAGTTTTGTACTGCTCATGATATTTTTAAAGTGTGGTCCAAAAAAGAATAGAATTGTAATTGTCAAACTTCATTTTTCATATAGCTTTTGATTATTCATATTGGAATTTCTTACTCAAACTTCTACAAGCTAGGGTTTTCGGATATAAATTGATTTCTTAATTAAGAAAAAGTTGTTTTCCTATAAGTCTCAAGTGACTGTGAATGGAACTTGGGTAAAATTGTAAAGTGCATGCAAGATAGGGCTCAAGCAAGGTGATAATTTATTCCCTTTTTAGGCTAGTTGTGGATGTGTTATAGATCTAAAGTTAAATTTATATAATTGCTATATTTTCAATAATAACTCTCCAATTCTATTTACTGATGATGCTATCTTTTAGGGCAAGAGTGGCAAGTAGATAGAAGCTAGGAAACTAGTGAAATGTACGACTAGTCATTAATTGCATGCTTGGTGCAAAAAAACTAATTAGAAAATTGTAGGATCCATCAAGAAAATAGAAGTTATGCTCATTTTAGTTTTCATCCAAATAGGTAAAAACTCAAAAAAATTTACCATTTTCTTTTAAAAATGAATCATTCAGCTCTTAACCTTTAATGTTAAACATTTATTATTATTAATATGTGATCATTAACCACAAGTTTTTATAATTATACCTTTAACAAACAAACAACAAGATTTTGAATTTTCTTAGATTTCATTGGTTTCTAGAAACGAATAGAAGCAAAGTCCGCAGTTTTCATTTGCCAAACATGCCCTCATGGAAAGCTGTTCTTAAATAAGTTCTTAATCTAAAACTAGTTCTCTTTATTTGATGGGGTTGCCTGATAATTAATTTCCATAATAATTTTTTATTTATTTTTCGTGTTTGTTTCGAAACTATTTTTGTAACTGCAATCTTTCCTTTTCTTCTTCGTCTTCCTCTTTAAAAAAGTACTTGTATGGCTGTATACCTTGATCTTTCTTAATTGTGAAATGGATGATGGGATTTCTTTGGAGCTTTATTTGGAAAATAGGAGGATGGCCTAGGTGTTGCGAGCTAGCTATTGTGAGTTATTGGAGAAGTCTTGGGGTTCAAGCCCAGACCTCCCAAAAGAAAAAGAAAAAAAAAATTGCCTCTTGAATTTGGCAAAAGTATAGTACATAAGAAAGAAAGAAAATAAACTTTTTTTCCTCATATTTTTATTTTTTGGTTTCTCGATTTTAGACTTCTCTTAAACATTTCTTGATAACTTCATCTTACAATTTCTTGGGTTATTTTTGTGAAGATATATAGTTGTAAGGGGTCTTAATAACCTTTTAACAAAAATTAATAGTGGTGATCTCGTTCCCCGATTGTTTTTTAGCTGTTAGAATTTTTATTGATTTGTTGTTTTTTGTGTTTGTAGTTTGATATGTATGCAAAAGTTGACGGATGATCCATTGTTGATATGGCCGTGATGTTGTTAGTGATATAATTGTAGCCATTAAAATTTTTGCTACTATACTAAAATTCTAAAGTTGTAGGGAGAGTTAAATGTTATATATTTATATCCTAACACCTTCTTTCTGGTCGTCGAAGATCGATTTTCTCGTCTGAGAGCTGGATTCATGCAAAAAAATTTAAATTCATTTATGCAACGAAATATATATTTTATTAAAATCTATTTATAATTTGCAGCGAAAAAATATTTGAATTGGATTGCATAGATACCGTACTAAAGTCACTACCGGTGCACCAATTAAAACTAAATATTGAGACCAGTTAAAACTAAATATTGAGAGGGTTATATATTTACATTATAATCGCTAACCATTACTTAGTGAGGGATATATATATATATTTACATGATCTTCTAACGGTAACTGTTAGTAACTAAGTACTTATATTTCTGGAAACTAAAATCCATAGAAATATATGTCAACAAGATTAAAAGGCAAGGCTGAGCCATGCTACTTCCAGTGTAGAACTTGTAATTATTCATTTATTTAGAATAACAGCAAGTACATACGTACATCGAGCCAATACTCACAAACCCAACGTTGATTGTGCTTAATCTTCAGTGACAGACTGGTGTTTTATTTTCTACTTATTATCCACTCGGTCAAGCATATATGCACGTACGTCATGTATAGGTAGGTATATGAGAGTGGCCGGCATACGTCCGGTTTAGCCGAACAACCTGCCGAAAAAGCCACGAGCCTGGGCGGCGGAGGCCCTAGTAGTCGTGACTTCATTCCTCTCCCCGACGCCAGTGTTGCTGACGTTTCCAACCGTGTTTCCTTTGCTCCAGCCAGAGACACCGATCTTGTTGGTTTGAGCACTGTATCCAAAGTTTACATCGCCAGAAGCCTGTCCTCCTCCTCCGTTCTCACCAGCCTAAAAGAATAAGAAAGCGTAACGTACGTGTCAGTCCATACATAATTATGGAGTTTGTAGTTAAGTAAGATTAAGTGATACGAGAGGGAGTACAGATCAGCAATCACTTAACTACTCACCATTTCAGTTTGCAAGCTAGGGTTGGGATACCTGACTGGTACTTGGCAATTCAGGAATTAAGATTGGTACGTGGGAGCAGTGTCACGCTTTGATCACTAATTTATACAAACTTAAAGTCTCATAGAAGTTGGAACTGGAATTGGATTCTCATCATAGTAAAAAGAGAGGTATCATCAACAATAAGTGGGATGAATGGGAATATAGAGTCAATTCTATGCTAAGAATATATATAGCATCAGAATCAATCATATCTGAGCTATTGAGATTCCAATTGATCGATAGTAGTGTTTGTTTGTTCCTAGCTAGGAAGTCCCATCTCGCTTTAATTGTTGGATCCCGGCCTAACGCACCAATATTTTTTTTATAGACCTACTTACGTACCATCTCTTTCAAATACAAAGAAAATTTTGTAAACCAATTAAATTTGAATCCATATATATAGAATAACATATGGCCATGGGTCGATCTATTTGTATATAACATGTAGAATTTTTTTTAAAATTTTAAATTTGTCAATCGAAAACGTCAAATGACCCATTTTAAATTTGTCACTTTTCAACGTCATGATTATTATTATAGACGAATGCCAGTTTCCCATTGTAAAAGTTGGGTTATTCTTGAACTTCTGCGGATTGACATGTCAGGATTGGTTCCAGCTTAGTCTTAAAGAAGGCCTTGTTAACAAAGTAAATTGTATTGCTTTCCTTAATATGCAAATTCTTCAATTTTAGTATTTCAAATGTAAGTAATGAATTTGAGACCTATGCAATCTTACAGGCAAGGTCAGGGTAAAGGTAGGGCAGGTAGAGGTTGAAGAGATGTTCAGTCGAGGGTTGTACACGTGTCCACTCGACCATAGCTTGACATTATGAATTTTCCATTGTTGTTATGTCTCATCATCATAGATGAAGTTTCTCTTATGACAAACACCAGGCCTTGACATGTGTTCTTGTAAATTCAATAGTCTTATGCATGATATGGAGGTTTGTTATCATGTCCTGGTCACATTTCTGTTTTGTGCATAATATACAGACTATTTGTTACATGAACATCATATATACACATGTATATTTAGATACACCTTCTCCTATATAATGAGGCTTCAAAACGGCTCAAAAGTGAGCCGCCTAAGCCGTAATTATATCATGGTCCATTTTATTTAAAATAAAATATTATGTAAAAAATTGTTGAAAAAAATCTAAATTTGTTATATATATATTCAACATGGGAAATCGAATTCAACCAAACAAGAAAAATACCTCCCACCTTAACCACATGAGTTAGAAGGGATATTTGACTGTAATTGGATACTATTTTTATTATACGTATTATACATGAAAAGAACGTGCATTTACTAGTATGTATATATGCATTTAATCATATGCATGTTCAATGGACTTATATTATTTTGGGAATATACATAACATTTCTTCTACTTGATCTCTCAAGATTTGATATGAATGCAACTGATTTTTCAGGACATTATAGGTAAAACTGATACCAAGATATATTATGGAGCTAGTGTAAAGAAAAGTCAGGAGTTCAAGAGAGAAGTTATGGAGAAAGGAAAGCCAGCTATGCGGGAGATAACGTTTGAGATAGAATATTGCTAAATTAACAACGTTGTAGTTTCACAAAGCTTTTAGTTTTTTTAATATGGTTCTTCAATGTTTGTGACTTACAAACTATATGTTTTTAATAAAGAAGACCATTTTTGGAAATGTTCAATTCTGCTATGTTAACATTATGTGTATTTGTTCGGTAATAGGCAAAGGAAAGCAAATAAAATATAATTATAAACATAAATTTTGTATAAATTTCTTTTATCAACCGGACTTTCTTGACGGTTTTTCACCGTCAAGATTTTAAACCACTATCTAGATCAGAGTTAAGAAAAGTACCTATTTTCTTGACGGTTTCTGGTATGTTTTTTTGATGGTTTAAAAAATCGTTAAGAATTTTGTTTTACTTCACGATTTTAAACAGTCAATAAAGCATAACCAGAAATTGTCAAGTAGTGACTTTTATTGACTCTGGTCGAGATGACAGATGTAGAAACGTCAAGAACAACCCTTTTGCGGGTAAAAAAACGTCAAGAAAAATCCTTTGTAGTGCATGTATTTATTATTATTGATATATTTGTAATGATAGTAATGATGATAAGTATTAGGTCATATCAATTGTTGTATGACAAATTTATGCTTGTATACACATACATGTCATGAAATGTACAGACCTCCAACCCTACTGGTGCAGAGAGTTGCTTGGAAGTGTTGGAGCTTGGTTAACTAGCACTGTTCGACTAGAGATGATGTCTTTTGTTTATTCAGGACATATTGTATAAAACATCGTTGGTTTGTATTAGTTGCATGAGTTATAAGACTTGTGGCATCGATATTATATTGAGATTTAGTATTTGTAATTAGTTGTTCTTTGGTCTATTGTCATTTTAATTTTGTTACAAATTATCAATAAAAGACATCTCAACATTTTTCCTAAAAGATATTGACCGTGTTTTGTTCTTGTCTTGTCCAAGGCCAAATTTAGGCTTGTATGACATCACGTCCAGTAGTGACATTCGGTCCGACGAGATCGGAATGTGACAATAGTGGGGTCGATGGTGCCAACGCTCTCAAGTTGATATATATATATATATATATATATATATATATATATATATATATATATATATATATATATATATAGGATTCAAGACATCTCAACATTTTTCCTAAAACGATATCCTCTTTTTCTTATAATAAATAAAAATGCAACAATAAACAAGAAATATATATATATATATATATATATATATATATATATATATATATATATATATATATATATATATATATATATATATATATATAGGATTCAAGACATCTCAACATTTTTCCTAAAACTATATCCTCTTTTTCTTATAATAAATAAAAATGCAACAATAAACAAGAAGAGTATTAAAATAAAATAAAAATGTATGGGAGAATTGTGGAATTTCAGTGCAAAAACTAATTTGTCGTAAAAATGCGCTACGAAAACGTTAGACGGTTTGGTGAGTTGGACTTCAATTTTTACGAACTTGGGATCCTCCACAAAACTTCTAATTTTTTTTGTTTATCTACAGAAAAATTTCTTCATAAATAATGTACAATAATATAGTGTATATAATTATATTAGAATAATTGTAAAGAAATGAATTTGTCTAGAAGTAAATAATAATTTATTTTATTGTTTGAGAATTGATGTGTTGGATTTGTAAAATATTGAGAAATTGAAATAGTAGAGGAATATTTAGTTTTGAGTACTCGAATTGAGGGAATATTTAAGGATGTGTTGAAGATTGCTTAAGTATGAAAACAGTTATGGAGAAAGCCGATGCTGCACTTTCCAGTCAGTCACGAATAAATCCATGACGTACACACAAACCTTATCCATATATGTAATCAAGCGTGCAAGCATACATATGCATAACCCAAACCACTCACTCACACTTGAGTGAGTGGCAGGGCTTATTTATCATTCATTCATTGATACAATTATTTATGGGTCACATTTAAGCATCCCCATCTCTCCAGTGGCCCTTCGATATGGAGAAAGCTCAATTGTGACGGATTATTCATTTGGCTAAATTTTTGGTGACAGTATTTCCAATCCCGTTTCCAGAGTTGTCGACATTTCCAATATTGTTTCCAGTGCTGTTGCCAGAAAGGTTGATGTTGTTCCCTTGCACTCCGCTCTAATCAGAATGGAAAATTACAAGTGATAAGTATTTGAGATTATATATCAGAACCTGCTGATCAAGTAAGATTAATTAAAGACTTAAGGAAAGAAACAAAAAAAAGAACACTACTACTGACCATGTTTGCTGAAGTTACTCAGAGATGTAGTAATTGTTACAGACTGCAGCTATGTAAGGCAGTGGTGAATTTATACAAATTGCAACTCCCACTCAACATCACTCGCATGGGTAAGAGAATCAGAATAATAATGAAGTGGCCATTACTCACTTATCCTAACTAAGATGGTTGTCAACTTTTGATTGGACATGCACCTTGTAGTGAATGTATAGGCAAGCCACACACGAGAACTACAAATGTGAACATCTCACACGAAACCAATTCGATCCTCTCCATAATTGTATGATCATCAGTTCACATCAGTAAGAGAATCAGAATATATGGGAAATGGCCAAAATCACTTATCCTAACTAAACTGGTCGCCATCTTTCTATTGAGCATATTGCGATAAATTTTCGCGAACCACACGTGTATTACATGTTAATATAACCACCACACAAAACTATTGATGGTCTTTATTAGAACACCAAGCATGTTGCAGGTATTTTAGGCTATGAACAATAGTAAAATAGTGACAGTTAACAAATTAACAATAATACAGTAATTGTGGCAATGGTTGACGTTAGGTCAGCTGTGAACAAGAACACCCATAATAATAAAAAGAGTCCTTTTGTTCATCTGGCGAGTTCTCACAAACTCACTACCAACTCTGCACAATATCCACCAGCGTATCAGACATATCGATCCTCTATGTCCACTCTGTAAGGTACATTCCGAAACTATAGATCACATAATTCTTCATTGTGCAGTAACAGGAATATCATGGTTACAAAACCCAAACTTCGCCAATCACATCGAGGAAGAAACCACAGTCTCTATGTTCATTACCAATCTTCTAAAGGAGGGAGATCGAGATAAGATTACACAGTCTATATCAAATGTGGATTATCTGGAAGGCAAGGAACAAATATATATTTGAAGACAAGCCAATATGTGGAAGCAACATACTTGTGGATACTGTACGACTGAAGAATAAATTTGAAGACTGCAACAAGGAAGTCTCCAGCTCTGCTAGCCCTGCTTTCAATTATCAACATATAGCACAATGGACTCCACCTATCTCTGGTACCTGGAAAGTCAATTATGATGGAGCATTTCTCGACGGGAATATGGCGGGTGCGGCAATATTGAGAAATTCGCATGGCCTCTTCACATTTGCTCTAGCTAAACATGAACAAGGAGGCTCCCCAATTAATAGAAGCCGAGACCATGGGATTACATCTGGCATTGGATATCTGTACTAGACTCAATCTCTATTGTGTCACCATGGAAGGAGACTGCAAACCTTTGATCGACTCCATCAACAACAATACTATCACTCCTCCATGGCGAGCAAGACATGTTGTTGAAGATGCTAGACATATCAAGGAGTCTGCTGCCGATATCTCCTTCTCCTACGCCTATAGAACAAATCAAGTAACCCATAATTTAGCCCTCTACTACTCTGTTGCATAATCTATCAAGTGGAATATCTGTTTTTCATGATATTCCTGCATGTATCTCTTCTCATGTCATGTTTGACATGAATCACATTTCTTCTTAATGTTAATGGAGTATTATTTCAAAAAAAAAAAATTGCCGAATGGCCAAAGTTTTGAGTAGGTATCAATACAAGCTAAGAAAGTGGCACAAAAGCTCAACGATGAAAAGATTGTGTGAAAATACTGGCTCTCAACCAAAATATCGAAAAACTTTTGTGTGGCCTTTCGAGACATGTGTCAGTACACTGTCGCCTAATGGCAGCGCCAAACCACAAAGATCTATTGATCCCCAAGACGGATCTAAGAATGGAGGAATCCAAAAATGACCTATAGTAAAACTTGCAAGACACGAAGTCTGCCTTCTAGCCAACAACACGGTAGAGAGGCGTAGAGTATACA
The DNA here is from genome assembly GCA_029216955.1 of Iris pallida. Taxonomy (NCBI): domain Eukaryota; kingdom Viridiplantae; phylum Streptophyta; class Magnoliopsida; order Asparagales; family Iridaceae; genus Iris; species Iris pallida. The sequence continues at coordinate 732,431 of JANAVB010040417.1, forward strand.
TGCAAGACACAAAGGCTGCACTCTAGCCAACTCAAAGAAGCACTAATATAAGGTTACAAACTGACTTCAAGAAAATACAAAATACAACAACAAAGAGGAAAAAATGTTCTTCTCTTTACATTCGTATATGCTACCATGAGAACAACACGAAACACAAAATAAAACACAAAGGAAAGTCCTTGCTGGGGTGAACAAGTCACCGGTGCTCAAAGTAAGATTTGCTGTCACGCCCCAGAACCAGAATACTGGAGAGCGGGGGAATGACTCAGCCAGCTACGTATTACGGGTAGATGAATACCGTATAATACGATCAATGCTGTCTAACCAGACGAGGGGGTGCATACTACATGAAAGTCTTACTATGGTCACTTCACATCTATTGTCTCAATCGTTCAAACAAGAAACAGGAATAGAGAACATGTAAGATAAAACAGTAAGGCGTCCCAAACGCTTAAATCAAAATGTTCTTGATATCTGGCTTTACAAAACATAGCCAGAAGATATAGCAAGTATACACAATTGTTAGCAGCTGCAGTCTGACTTAGTTACAATTATGTAAAAGTAAGTACAAGACAATCCGACTAACATGTCGGTGCCAAACGGCTAAGTATAAAGTAAATAACAAAACGAGCGGTGGAACAAGGAACCCACTCGAGTCCTCCTGCGATCATTCCTCTAGTATTGACCATCTTGGAGGTGGAAGTAAGCTGAGTCCTCGGGAACCAGCTCTAAATCTGGCCATGCAAAACCAGAGAGGTTAGACCTCTAATAGCAAGTACCACAAGGAAGCACGATATGAAGGATTAAACCAGTAAGTAAGAGAATATAATAATAGATCTCTGCTTGCTACTAGGATTCACATCACATCACGACACTTCGAACCAACCTCCCAACCAAACAAGGACAGAAGTTGGCCCGTCATGTCCTGACATTCTGATCATCCCAGTTAGGTAACAGAGTAGGTACAGTACACAAACAAATCATCTTGAACGGCCAATCAACTCCTACGGCTTGCTATTGTGAGTCCCAAGTTATCCTGGAATTATGCAATAAAGATTCCTCAGTTCTTACTATGTGCGAGCAAGGCTAGTCTATCCAGTCAATCAATTACGCCAATCATGAATTAGACGAGTCCCAGTGGGACGCCCGTCATCAATATACAATATACAATAATAATATAAGCAAATACCGCTCCCTGCCCGTGTGGCAGGTTTACAGTATCTGTGGGAACCAGCCGGCCTGTCGGGCACTAATAGTCCCGAAGAGGGCTGCCATGTAAGAACTCGGGAATCCATTCTCTCCATGCCATCATTATTTTATTTGACTTAATAGTCTCTACGTTGAGTGAAGTCTCATGCCGTGGATCAAGGTCATTCAGAATGAGTACTTCCGTACAAAGTACGATATGCCCGACTCTACAACGATACCCGTACGGTTAGGTTGTAGGTCTTACATAGAGTAATGCAACAATTAAAACTAACCACGAAATAATCGTGCCTTGACCATAAAGTACACATGCTGCTCTGTAGAGAAATAAATAAATAAATTGAAGCCTGCACATGCCTGTATGTCAATATTCGGGATCGGCTAATCGATTACAATAGTTCATAACATGAACGTGTCTCATTCATTTAATTCAATAAGACGACTAGCCAGTCTCTTAGTTCCAACTAGGAACGTGTAGTGCCCCGTCCCGTAAAGTCAATCGGAGGAATCGAAACGCCAACGGCGTTCGGACTTAGCCCGGCAACGGCTGTTCGAAGACATTGCTCGGTCAAGGAGACCGCTCGATCAGGTTGGGTAGTTTCGGTGAACTCTCCTCATCTTAGCCTTCACATAATAAATCGTGTTTTCAACTTGCACAAGTTAGGCTTGATAATGAAAGTGACGCACCAACATAGCTAAGGGAATAATTCCGTCCCGTCGGAATGTCTTAGAACATGGAAAATGGTCCCACGGTCAACATAGAAGTCGGCTCAGCGTGCTTTTAAATGACACACGATCCTTCGTTCCTGTGGCTTGAGAGAAGGATGTTGGCTCAAGTTGCTAAGTTGCCCCGACACTTGATATAGCCTAAGTCTTAGGCGTCGCCTACCTAAATGCTTGTTAAAGCAGGCACGGTCCCGTTGTGCAAGGCTTGGCATAGCCTTCGCATGTCCCGTACGGCTTGGAATAGACTTCGCATGTCCCGTTGGTCCCGTCGATTCGTCCCGACACTCGAATTAGCCAAAGTCATAGGCGTCGCCCGCATGAATGCTAATAAAGCATGCACGGTCATGTCCCGCAAGGCTTGGCATAGCCTTCGCACGTCCCGCAAGGCTTGGCATAGCCTTCGCACGTCCCGTAAGTTAAGTCGTCTTGCACGGCTCGTTGGCTTAAGTCTAGGCACCCGAAAAGTTGGTTGTCCAAGTCGACCCCGTGTATAGCACGTTCCCTCGATACGGAGCTCGGCGTGGCTTTTGCTCGTCAAGTGATTGCCCAAACAAGTTAGACAAGTGTTGCGCTAGGCTATCGAAGCCAATTCTAGCACTGTCCCGCTCTAGCTGCGGTTGTCAAGTCGCGTAGCCCTTGAGAATAAGGCTCGTCGTGCAAAGTATATGACTTGAATATTAGCGTCGCCTATAGAACCGGGTCTGTCTAAGGCACGAGCTACGTTGAATCTAGTAAAGAGTATGCCACGATCAAAGAAAGTCCACGCGACTTGTTGTCGTCGAGATCGGTCCCGCAACTTGGGAGTCTCACCATGTCTTGATATGTCCCGCACACGAGGTCGGTCCTCCGGCTTGGGAGTCTCGTAAGTCTTGATAGAAAGAAGGAAAAGCATGTTCATGTTAAGGAAAGACTGGTAGGTCGAGTTTAGACTTGCATGGTCATGGACAACTTGTCGACAAGGTGTAGTCTTCTCGAATGATTACCGAGACGCCGGAATCATTCGGCCCGGGGGAAACGAGTGTGGCTCAACCTACATGCCGGATAACCGTATGGGAGTATCGGCGCTTCCGGGGCTAGCTACCCTTAGAAGGGCGGACCGATACCCCCGCCGAGCCAGTCCAAGATAGCTTGAAATTGCTAGTGACCACTCATGTAGATGTGTCGGCAGATAGCGGCACACCGCGTGTATGCCTTTGGATTGAGTCTAGAACCTGAATGCTCGTTTAATCAGGAACACAATGTCTGGGCCTAAGATTGGGCTGCAGCATAGGCACCGTGCTTGGCACGATAGATGGCGTCGAGATGTTCATGAAAGTGAGACTATGGTCCACAAGTCTTGTCTAAGTTAGCAAATCACGTGCTTCGGCACAAAGCAAGGCATCCGCGTATCAAGTATTGGCATTCGCGTATTGGCTTTCGCCTAGGCAAAGTTGGCTAAGTCAGGGAGTCGTTAAGCACGACCTCATCTTGAAGCACGGACAAGTCTAAGCAAGGTCTAGTGGCACGGCCTGCACGAGTCGTCCCATTGCCGTCCTTGGCACTTGAATCGTTGGCACGAGTATTGGTCTAGTGAACTTGAGTTTAAACAAAGGTCTTGGCACGGCCGAGTTCGCGTATGTTGCTCCTCGGCATAACTTGGTCTTGAATACGTCTAAGTCGCAAATAGAATGTGGCACGACCCTGCCGTCTCGAGTTGTAGTTCGGTCAAGTACTTGAGTAATGAGGCACTGCCTCGACCGAAACACACGTTGGCATTATTGCACGACCCCGTCGTTGCACGACCTTGTCGTTGCATCGCTAAGTATAGGCCGATACGTCTTGTTTAAAATGCATCCTAAGGCAAGACTAGAAAGACAATTGAAAGGGTTTAAGCTGCACAAAGTAAATGAAGCGTGTCGGTTATGTATGGGTGGGCGAGAAGCTCACTCCACCAGTACAGTGGTACTGACACCCACACAGTGTTTCATGTGCAGGCATAGGTAGAAGCTCGTGGCGCGGAGCTCGCTTGGATGCGTCGAGGCACGGAGTTCCTTGGCGAGTCGAAGCGTGCGGCCGCGTGATCCAAAGACTTATACAGGACATAATGTATGGACATCGCCTTCCGAAGCTTCCGCTGGATTCAAGCATTGTATCGAGAGATGAGAGAGAGCAGAGTGACTTGTAAATGAGGGAAAAGTGAGCATAAGAGACTTGTAATTTGGCCTTGCGCCCACAAATGTAATCTTGTATTCAATATCAATAAAGAGATTCTTCTGAGTTACTTGTGTTCATGTGTTCTTCTTTAAATTCCGCTGTAATGTATTCAATGCTTCTGCTTGGGACTTCTGTGCGACGACCCCGTCGCCGCCGATGTAATCGGCCGTTATGAAATTGCCTTGCACGAGCGCAATCTAGGCTCGTGCGGCATCACGCCTTAGCGAGGACGATCGCTCCTACGGGAGCGGGGCGTGACATAATGGTATCAGAGCACGGCTTTACGTCCTTGGACTTCACGTCGAATTTCTCATTTTTGAAAGCTCGATGTTGGAAAATAAGTGTGCGCTCTCTCTCGAATGTCCCTCGACATGTCCATACAATAAGTCTAAATATTTTCGAAAGCTCGTACAAGCGTTCAACCAAACGCATCGATAGGCAAGGACCTTTGTGCCGAACGTTGCGAACTTGACTCGATAGAAAACACGTGCTAATGTCAACAAGTTGCGCGTGTGCTTGAATAGTCCTACGTCGACCTTAGAAAGTCGATTGCATGCCTAACTAGCCCAACATTGACTTTAGCAAGTGAGCATGCAACTCGGAATATAGTCCACACGGGATGGCTATGCACTCGCCTTTTGGCTAAGTTGTGTTTCGCGTCGCGCACCTCGACCCTTGGTGCAAACGAATTACGTGCGATATTAAGTATCGTTCGGTCGGGAGCGAAGCTACACTTAGAGTGTCTATCGATAGAATACTATCAAGTTAACGCTTAGGCGTACATGAATGATTGACTTGGATTTTGAGGAAGTAGTACGAATGACTTAGTGCGTCATTGCGATGCGAGCGACTATGCTAGAGATTCGTCGAACGAATCTGAAGGACCTCTTAGTACATGGTGCAAACTTGATTGAGGACTAGATTGGATGGCTCGAATCCGAGTGGTGTATGGATTTTCTTAGAATCATTCGAGCAAGATTGAGGATTTCGAGTAACAAGTATGTCGGCGAGGCAATGCGATCGCGCAGAGCCTTAGAGCGCGTCACGCTTAGTTGGTCGTGACTTTGTGTGTCCCGAACGAGATATCGTTCGGACAATTTGTGAATGGGCAATGCGTGTTAGAAAACGATTCGGGACGACGAATGAAAATAAATGGCCTTGATCGAGGAAACTTAGAGGATCGCGCGTACGATATCGGATTGATTCAAATGAATTGTGACTTGAGTTTCGGACATCGATCTTGAGACGAGCTTGAGGAATAGCGATTGAACTTGATCTTGAATCTCGAAGAATGGTGGTATATCCAGTTCGGACAATAGCATCAAGTCGCACGACTCGAAATTGGTTGCGAAGGAAGATCGTCAGGTTACGCATATCGTCGATGGTATTGAGGCGTATCAAAGATCGATATGCGATAACTCGGGGGTACTCTGACTCGGCAAATGACGATCGTACAAATGTCATTGTTTCGATGGAACTCGGGATATTGAAATGTATCGAGGAAAAGATAAACTTGGCTCGAGGATTTTCTGGTTGAATGAATGACAAACAGACTATCGAATTGAAATATGGCTTGGACGAAAGTGAATTGCTTGGATTTGCTTCGACGATAACCACAACGTCGACATTCTTGTCTTATGTGAGCACAACTCCAGCCTCGTACTTGCGTCGTGCCGATTAGGACGATCACTCCGCGTGAGCGCTGGTATGGTGATTCATACAGCGGGGGTGATCGAACTTGCCTGGCGTGGCAATTTGTATGCTTCGACATGTGGTTTGACGCGGAGGTGGACTCGAGAATAATTTGGTGTGCTTGTCGACTGAACTTGAGGATTGTGTAGGTCCAATCCGCGTATCGAGAATGAGTTAGTCTAAACTCGAGTCAAGAGTTACGCCCCGATGAGAATGATTATTCTGCGGGAGCGTTGCATGGTGATTCATGAACCGCCGTGGATAATCGGACTCGCGTGAGATTGGGGCGCAATGTATTGTCGAGCTAGATGACCTCGTGATCGAATACATGAATTGGTTAGAATTGAATGAAATCGAATATATGCAACGAATGTCTTGATGCGAACTAGGTGATCGTGCTCGATGTTTAGAAATCTGAGTGACGCGAGCTTGGGTAGAAAACTCCATACTATCGACTTTGGTTTGACCCTAGGATTGGGGTCAGTGTTGGCATTATTGTTGGGGAACTATGATTTCAATCCTGACATTGACTTAGCCTCGCAAAGATTGGCCTAGTGGTTAGGCGAAACGCCTGTTGCAAGAGTTATCAATCGAAGGATTGATCTTGAGGATTGGTTTGAATGGATAGCATGAACCACGAACGTAGGAAACTCTGCTCACGAGACTCGGCTGACATACATATATTTCAGGGACGCCTGGGTATGTGCACGATACGACTCGAGTGAGAATGACAAATTCTCTATCATGCGGCTTGGCTGAAGGCATGTATTTTGGGGACGCTTGGAATGCGTGCACGATCCAGCCAAGTGATACGATGAGTTCAAGCAAGACTTGAAAATGGGAGTGTGTCGAGATCTAGAAATCATGTTAACGAAAAGATTGATAGTTGTGCAAGCGTGGCTCGGAATCGAAGAAACGCGTAGGCAGCGTGCGTACGATTAAGTCTTGGCCATAGAAATGGTAGAATGGCTTGCCCTCAGGAAAGTCTCGAGGACGAGACTTGTTCTGAGTGGTGTATGTTGTAGTACCCCGTCCCGTAAAGTCAATCGAAGGAATCGAAACGCCAACGGCGTTCGGACTTAGCCCGGCAACGGCTGTTCGAAGACATTGCTCGGTCAAGGTGACCGCTCGATCAGGTGGAGTAGTTTCGGTGAACTCCCCTCATCTTAGCCTTCACATAATAAATCGTGTTTTCAACTTGCACAAGTTAGGCTTGATAATGAAAGTGACGCACCAACATAGCTAAGGGAATAATCCCGTCCCGTCGGAATGTCTTAGAACATGGAAAATGGTCCCACGGTCAACATAGAAGTCGGCTCAGCGTGCTTTTAAATGACACTCGATCCTTCGTTCCCGTAGCTTGGGAGAAGGATGTTGGCTCAAGTTGCTAAGTTGCCCCGACACTTGATATAGCCTAAGTCTTAGGCGTCGCCTACCTAAATGCTTGTTAAAGCAGGCACGGTCCCGTTGTGCAAGGCTTGGCATAGCCTTCGCATGTCCCGCACGGCTTGGAATAGACTTCGCATGTCCCGTTGGTCCCGTCGATTCGTCCCGACACTCGAATTAGCCTAAGTCATAGGCGTCTCCCGCATGAATGCTAATAAAGCATGCACGGTCATGTCCCGCAAGGCTTGGCATAGCCTTCGCACGTCCCGTAAGTTAAGTCGTCTTGCACGGCTCGTTGGCTTAAGTCTAGGCACCCGAAAAGTTGGTTGTCCAAGTCGACCCCGTGCATAGCACGTTCCCTCGATGCGGAGCTCGACGTGGCTTTTGCTCGTCAAGTCATTGCCCGAACAAGTTAGACAAGTGTTGCGCTAGGCTATCGAAGCCAATTCTAGCACTGTCCCGCTCTAGCTGCGGTTGTCAAGTCGCGTAGCCCTTGAGAATAAGGCTCGTCGTGCAAAGTATATGACTTGAATGTTAGCGTCACCTATAGAACCGGGTCTGTCTAAGGCACGAGCTACGTTGAATCTAGTAAAGAGTATGCCACGATCAAAGGAAGTCCACGCGACTTATTGTCGCCGAGATCGGTCCCGCAACTTGGGAGTCTCACCATGTCTTGATATGTCCCGCACACGAGATCGGTCCTCCAGCTTGGGAGTCTTGTAAGTCTTGATAGAAAGAAGGAAAAGCATGTTCATGTTAAGGAAAGACTGGTAGATCGAGTTTAGACTTACATGGTCATGGACAACTTGTCGACAAGGTGTAGTCTTCTCGAATGATTACCGGGGCGCCGAAATCATTCGGCCTGGGGGAAGCGAGTGTGGCTCAACCTGCATGCCGAATAACTGCATGGGAGTATCGGCGCTTCCGGGGCTAGCTACCCTTAGAAGGGCGGACCGATACCCCCGTCGAGCCAGTCCAAGATAGCTTGAAATTGCTAGTGACCACTCATGTAGATGTGTCGGCAGATATCGGCACACCGCGTGTATGTCTTTGGATTGAGTCTAGAACCTGAATGCTCGTTTAATCAGGAACACAATGTCTGGGCCTAAGATTGGGCTGCAGCATAGGCACCGTGCTTGGCACGATAGATGGCGTCGAGATGTTCATGAAAGTGAGACTATGGTCCACAAGTCTTGTCTAAGTTAGCAAATCACGTGCTTCGGCATAAAGCAAGGCATCCGCGTATCAAGTATTGGCATTCGCGTATTGGCTTGCGCCTATACAAAGTTGGCTAAGTCAGGGAGTCGTTAAGCACGACCTCATCTTGAAGCACGGACAAGTCTAAGCAAGGACTAGTGGCATGGCCTGCACGAGTCGTCCCATTGCTGTCCTTGGCACTTGAATCGTTGGCACGAGTATTGGTCTAGTGAACTTGAGTTTAAACAAAGGTCTTGGCACGGCCGAGTTCGCGTATGTTGCTCCTCGGCATAACATGGTCTTGAATACGTCTAAGTCGCAAATAGAATGTGGCATGACCCTGCCGTCTCGAGTTGTAGTTCGGTCAAGTACTTGAGTAATGAGGCACTGCCTCGACCGAAACACACATTGGAATTATTGCACGACCCCGTCGTTGCACGACCTTGTCGTTGCATCGCTAAGTATAGGCCGATACGTCTTGTTTAAAATGCATCCTAAGGCAAGACTAGAAAGACAATTGAAAGGGTTTAAGCTGCACAAAGTAAATGAAGCGTGTCGGTTATGTATGGGTGGACGAGAAGCTCACTCCACCAGTACAGTGGTACTGACACCCACACAGTGTTTCATGTGCAGTCACAGGTAGAAGCTCGTGTCGCGGAGCTCGCTTGGATGCGTCGAGGCACAGAGTTCCTTGGCGAGTCGAAGCGTACGGCCGCGTGATCCAAAGACTTATACAGGACGTAATTTATGGACATCGCCTTCCGAAGCTTCCACTGGATTCAAGCATTGTATCGAGAGATGAGAGAGAGCAGAGTGACTTGTAAATGAGAGAAAAGTGAGCATGAGAGACTTGTAATTTGGCCTTGCGCCCACAAATGTAATCTTGAATTCAATATCAATAAAGAGATTCTTTTGAGTTACTTGTGTTCACGTATTCTTCTTTAAATTCTGCTGCAATGTATTCAATGCTTCTGCTTGGGACTTCTGTGCGACGACCCCGTCACCGCCGATGTAATCGGCCGTTATGGAATTGCCTTGCACGAGCACAATCTAGGCTCGTGCGGCATCACGCCTTAGCGAGGACGATCGATCCTACGGGAGCGGGGCGTGACAGAACGCATGGTCAATTTTAGTCAAGATAACCATCGTCATCAATGGTGACAAGGTATGAAAGTCAATTAGTATTAAATGGGGTCGAGTCTATAACTTCTCAGGGTTAAGTTCCAGTCTTACTGGGTATCCATAAACCAATCAAGACACAGGGCACGTTCTACACAACCATATGTATCAAAAATATTAACATGCTAAGATTATCGAGTTCATAAAAAGGCGTAAGGATATAATAGGAGAATTATCCTGCCACCATTAAATGAATAATATATAGAGCAAATAGAAACACCCAGGTTAGATTACACTAAGTCTATGCTAAGGCCAACAAGTCATGCCAAGTTTTAAGGCCAACAAGTCACGCCAAGTTTTAATATGTAGGAGTGAGCGTATAAATTGATTCACGCTGGCACGCACAGCGTGAGCGTGAAGAGTAACTCACGCACGCAAAGCGTGAGCGTGGAATGTAATTCACGTACGCACGCACAGCGTGAGCGTGAAAAGTAATTCACGTACGCACGCACAGCGTGAGCGTGAAAAGTAATTCACGCACGCACGCAAAGACGTGTGCGTAACATCAAATGTCACGCTGGCACGTAAAGACGTGAGCGTAACTCAAATGTCACGCACGCACGTAAGGACGTGAGCGTAACTCAAATGTCACGCACGTACGTAAGAACGTGAGCGTAACTCAAATGTCACGCACGCACGTAAGGACATGAGCGTAACTCAAATGTCACGCTGACACGTAAAGACGTGAGCGTGACTCAAAATTCACGCACGCACGTGTGAAACCCATTTTCTGTGAATTATTAATATTAGTATTCTGTAATTATTATTATTATTATTATATATGTTTTTGGGTGCAAATTATTTCAAAAAAATAATAACATGGCTTTTTGAGTTTAGACCCAGACCCGAGTCCGAATCCAGACCCAGGCCTGAGCCAAACCCAATCTCTTTCTTAATTTTGATTTTTGACTTGGCTAATTACTAATATATATATATATATATATATATATATATATATATATATATTTTTTTTAATTACTAATATATATATATATATATATATATATATATATATATATATATATATATATATATATATAATACACGTTGGCTGGTCCCGTAGGACCAGCACCGCACTTGTAGACTTTTTTTTCCTCCCACTCCCTATTCTCACTCACCCTCAACTTCTCTCTACCACACGAGCTCAACTAACCCCCCTTAATAAATTCCCACTCCCCCCATTCACCTCTTTCACGAACTCGGAAGAACAAACAAATACTCTACACTCTCTTTTCTCTCTAACACTCTCCAGCATACACCAACCCCTCTCTCTCCCTTCATAGGAGAACAAATAAAACCCCTCTTCTTCACAGAACCTTCACTCCCAACTACTCTCACCAAACCCCCAAGCTCAAACTCTCGCCCCCTTCGGCGCCATCTCCGCCGACCTGTGCCTCCCCGCCAACCCACGACCGCCCCTCCGGCGAGCCGCAGCCACCCGCGTCGTTCCCTGTCGGCCGCCCCTCTCCCCGAACTCCGCGCCAGCCCCCTCTCCGCCGACGCCGCCCGCTCCCCCGCGAGCACGACCGCCCCTCCGGCGACCCGCCGGCGCCCTCTTTGGCCGCCCCTTGCGTGGCCGAGCTCTCTGGACCGCGCCCCTTCGGCGTTCCCTGCCGTTCCGGGTCAGAACCCTTCGAGCTTCTCTTTGGCCGATCTCTCTTTGGCCAGCGTCCGCTGCCCTTCGTCGCAGCGCCCTGGTCAGTTCCCTTTGGCGAGTTTTCCCTTGCTGGTTCCCCGCCGTGCCTAGCTTCTGAGTTTTCGGCGTCCTTCGACGTCGCTGCGGATTTCAGCGTTGTTTTCGGGAATACGTCGTTGATTTGGAGCTCTTTTCTTTCTATTATTTCATCTGAGAGCTCTAGCCGAGCAATCCGAGGTATAACCCCCTGTCCCACTATTTTTTATTATCTTAGTCGATGATGAAATGGTCCCCGATTCCCTTTGGGAAATCGGTTTTAGCGACGTCGTAATTTTCCGGGACTTTCGGAAAGGTCCTGTGGATTATTTTGGATTCCCGGAATATTTCGGGAATGGATTTTTGGTATGTGTTAGCTTTCCGGATTTTTCGGGAACGTTCTGTGTCACGCCCCAGAACCAGAATACTGGAGAGCGGGGGCAGACATAGCCAGCTACGTATATTGAAATAGAATACATCTCAACTATACGGTCACGGCTGTCTAGATATGAGGGTTTACTACAAGCCAGCAGTCTCTTAAGGTCAAGCCTATTGTCTCAATCTCAAGCAATTACAGAGTTACAAGATATTAGAGCATCAAATATATATATATAAGGCATCCCAAATATTACATATTGGATGATCATGAAGCTAGTCGTACAAAATAATGGGACTAGCAAGAGTTCAGTCATACATGATCAACCCTAGGATTTGTTAATCATGTTTACAGCCCGTAGGCAGACAATAAGTAAATGTGCATCGAGCTAACAGGTGCTCGTCGGCTAAACGCCTCAAAAGAATAAATTTACATATAAGTGGGTGAAACAAAAAGGAAAACCCACTCTTGGCCCGGGTTCCGTCTAGTTGTCACCATTGGGCTGGAAACTCGGTAGATCCTCGGGAGCTGCTCCGAAATCTGGCCACACAAAACCAGCTGGGTCAACCCCAAAAAGAGCAAGTGCCACAAAGGAGGCCACAAATAAGAACAAAAGCCAGCATATCAGAACATAAAGAATAAAGGAAAGTACAAGCAATAAAAGTACACAGGGCGATAAACGACTAGGGACGTGGAACCATTCCGGGAGCTAGGTTACAATCCTTAAACCAAACAAGGACCGGGATTGTAACCCTTCGCCTGAATAGCTCACTGTCTCTACTCATTTATCGTTAAGATAAGCAAGACAAACATGCTCAGGAGATAGCAGGTGCTGGAGCTAGACAAGACTTAGACAAGGCTGGACACCATCCATTCACAATCGGCCAAGCAAGTACTACGGCTTACTACTTTAACTAACTAGGGTTATCACAAGCCTTAATTACTAACAAGATGCAAGTGAGAAACTCCCAGTCCCAAGCCCTGCAGACCATCCAGTTATCCTTCCGCGGGTTGAGAGTTATAGGTGGGTACATCGCCCAGGAAACGATATACCCTTAGGTGACTTAGAGGGTGCAACACATGACAGTGTGCTGGAAATGTGCTCTACTCGTCGGCAAGCTACAAGTCCATTAAAGCGCCCAGATAACGAGATTGCCTGTGACTGGGAATTCTCCATGTTCTAGTTTGATCTAATAATTAGCCTAATCCAATTCAGCGCGAGTCCCTGGCCGTGGTACCCAGGGAGTCACATCCTAGACATGATGCAAGACAAGACCAGTGGATTGTACAAGCAGGCAAGCAGGAACACCCACGGTGTCAAAGCAAGTCAAGTCAAGTTATCAAGTCAAGTTAAGTCAAGAGTGCGCCGCCACGGGCCACTATCAAGTTATCAAGATAAATCATGTCAGGGTACTTGTTAGGAGTGCGCCACGACGGGCCACTATCATGTCAGGTTGGTCATGTCAGGAGTGCACCACTACGGGTCACTGTCATGTTATACTAGTTCCTTGTCATACCATGCTATGTACAATAGTCATTCCAAACATGATAAGTAAAATCAAGTTCATGACAAAAGAAGAGCCAAGATCAAGAAATAACAAATTCATCATAGACAAGTAGGTTGTGCAGGGTATATACTGCGCAGGGTGCCAAGTGCGCAGGGTGAGCTGCGCAGGGTGCCAAGTGCGCAGGGGCAGATGGCGCACAGATGGATTGCGCAGAAGGTAGACTGCGCAGGAGTAAACTGCGCAGGAGTTGGTTGCGCAGAGATGGATTGCGCAATGGTTGATTGCGCAGGGGTTACTTTGCGCATGGCTGGCTTGCGCATGGCTGGCCTGCGCCAGCGCAATCCAGCGCAGCGCAAAGCACTGGCCAAGGATCTTGCGCAAATGGCCATGCGCTAAAGAGCACAGGTCAGGGTGCGCAAATGGCCTTGCACTAAAGAGCGCAGGCCAGGGAATAGTGCGCAATCGGCCAGATGCTAAAAAGCAGTGGCCGAGAGCTCCACCATGGCTGAACTCTCAAGAACACCAAGTTCAAATCTTCACAACTTTAGCCAAATCAAAACCAAATTTAGATTTTCAAAGTTCTAACTTGAGTAAAATTGAATTCTCTTCCACATGGAAGAATCAAAACAAGCTAAAATCAAAGTTTAATAGATCAAAACCAAGGAATTCCGAAAATAACTAAAATTTAGATCTAGAACAATGAAGACTCCAAATCACAAAATTCCAAGTTCTAATGTTGTTCTCCATGTCCTAATCTAGCTAATGAACAAATAAAAGATGGTGCTTATTTAATGGCAAGATGCACTTGCCTATAGGTGTGGGTGGAGGAAGAAGAAGAAGAAGAAATTAATGAAGAAATTATGGAGGAGAGAGAAGTAGGTGGGTTATAATGAGGGTGTTGTGGTGGAATGGGGGGTGGAGTGTAGGCTTATGGTGTTCCATGCATGTTGAACCAAACCAAACCAAACCAAACATTCTCCACAAAATAAAACCAAGCCATGGTTAAAACCTGCTTACAAGAATCAAAAGACCACATGTCCAGGAAAATAAAATACGTGCCAAAATTAAATACGAGCATAATACGAAATACGAAAAATGAGGGTGACATTCTGTGATTTGTGGAATTGGAATCGGACTTCCGAAATTATTTCGGGTCGTCCCGATTATTCTGTGGTTTGGTTGTGGACTTTTATATATATATATATAAATTCGGGTTTTTCCCTGGTATGGGACTTGCAGGAATTATCGGCGCCCTTTTTCCCAGTTTTTGGGTTGACCAAAAACAGAGGAGATGCTGTCCGATTTTTCCGTAAATCCTAAATTATTTTTAAAAATGAATTTAAAATGAATTTCGGAGTTTTATTCGATATTTGATTTTGGGTGACGACCGTATCGGTCAATGGACCCGACTAAGTGCAAACGAAACCGGCCCCGCCCGGACGTTGAGGCAATTAGTCAAAATGAGGATCGGACCATATCTGAGACTTATGATTTACTTTATTTTTATATTTAATTTCTGTTTATATTTATTTAATATTTCAGTTTAGGACTAACGGCAGTTTATCTTATTTCAATTTATGTAAATAAATTGTAATGTGCATAAGCCAGCTGGCTGGTCTGTGACTGTAATAGCTTAGATTTCCTGTCATTTTCTGGATTTTGAGTTTTTGCTATTTAACGATTAAATTGACTAAAAGTATTTTCGTATAAAATTAATTAATATTTTCTCATCTTAAAATTGACAAGTTTGTTAATAATTAAAAAGTCACGTATTTCTCACTAAATAAGAAAATTAGCTTTATATTTATATTTATAAAAATTATCAAGTTTTCATAAATAATCTGGCATCGACGATGTTTTCCCGAATTCAAGTTAAAACAATCTTTTTCCCTCGTATTAAATCAACGCACCAAATAATCGTGTTTTCTGTGTTTGGTTAATTAAAGAACTAAAATTGGACTAGGACGCAAATAGAGATTTCAACTAGCGTAGCTAGGTTGGTAAACCTGATATCTGAGTCTAATTCTCGAATGTAGGAATTCGAGGGCGATTCTGAATTTTCATCCTGAAGTCTTCAACCTTTCAAATCCAGTCAAACCAAGGCAAGTACATTTTGTGTTAGTTTACAATTATTTAGTAATCGTTTTATTGCAAGTTTAAACCACGATACAACACGAAACTCTCTTTGAGAGCATTGACTGTAACTACTGTAACTATTGGGGACTTGGGGAGTAGTGTAATGAGTATGACCACATCCAAACTACTGTAACTACTGTAACTACTGTAACTATATTAGCTTACCCCTCATACACACGGGGATAAGCCGTATCTTACTGTAACAAACCCAAGCCGGTCATATTTTATTGCCTATTCACATCACAGAACTGTAACTATTTTAAAACTGTAACTGCTTTATTGTTGATTTCAAAACTGTTTAAAAGTGCATGATTCTATTATTATTTCAATTGTCAAATTAGCATGAATTGTACTTTGCTCCCTCCTGACTGGAGACCCTACATTTTTAGGTATCACTAATGAGGCTGTGTTCCGCGATATTTCCCGAGGTCCCAACTAGAAGACGAGGATTTCGAGACTGATGAGCTGTTTGCCTAGAGTTTTCTTTTCTTCTTGATGTATGTAGAAAATGGTTTAAGTTGTATCTTTTATTTCATTGTAAAAGTTTAATAAAGTTTTAAATTTCCCGATGTTGAGTTGTGATAAATATAGTGTTGTTGTATGATTTCCTGCTACTGAACAGCTTACTGCCGCCGTCTCAACAACGGTGCAGGCTGGGCATGATCCGATTCGACCCAAGAAATTGGGACCGGGTCGTGACATGTTTTTAGTGGTGGCCCATGCAGGTCTTGTCGTAAGAGGCTATTGGCTTGTGACTACTGCAAGAGGCCTGGTCATTATGCCGTTAGTTGCCGCAAGAGATTGGGACAATGTTTGGCATGTGGATCCGCTGAACATCGGGTAAAGAACTGCCTCTTATCTCCCCATTATACCAGTGCACCTATCCCAGCAAACCTGTTAGGCCACAACCTAGGGACTCTCTTCCTATCTAGCAGACCCTGCCTCCTACAATAAGGCATGATGCATACTCGAGGTTCATAGAAGATGAAGCAGTTGGAGACTGCTCATGCAAGAGCCAGAACCATGAAGAATAGTACCTAGGACTGCTGAATAGCATTATCTATTTTTTTGGAAGTTGTAACAGGATGTCCTTAGATTAATCATGAGAGTTTTTGCTGTAATTCTCCACATGAATAAATTCTTAGTTACACCTTTATGGCAGATGTTTTCCCTGATAGTCTTCCCGGGTTTCCTTAGATCAAGACATAGAATTCATCATTGACCTAGTCCCCGGCTCTTTCCCTATTTCTAAAGGATGTCAGAGTCAACCCGAAGGAGGCCAAGAAGATGAAGGACCAGGTCAATGAAGGCTCTAGGATTTATCCAAGGTGGAACTTCACCTTAGGGAACACCTATCTTGTTTGTGCCCAAGAATGATGGAACAACGGATGTGCATCGATTACCAGACACTAAAGAACAGGTACCCTCTGCCTGAATCGAGGATATGTTTGATCTGTTTGTGTGGAGTTAGGGTGTTTCGAAGTTTGATTTAAGATCTGACTACCATCAAATCAGAGTCAGGAAGGAGGACATTTCCAAGACGGCGTTCAAACACCAAGTATGGGTAGTTTTTTTTGGTCATGACGTTGGACTGACAAATGCTCTAGCTGTGTTCATGAATCTCATGAACAGAGTTTTTCATGAGTGTTTGAATCAGTTTATCTTCTCCATAGATAACATTCTGATATATTCGAAGACTGAAGAGGAGCATGAAGAACATCCGAGGAAGGTTCTGGAAACTTTGAAGAAAAAGAAGTTTTATGGTAAGTTATCTGAACGTGGATTTTCTTTGACAAGGTGGATTTGTGGCCTTTTTGTCAAGAGGAGAAATTTCGATGGTAGATAGCTGATGTTGAAAAGTGGTATACCCCAAGTTCAATTCGGAAGTTTCTTGAACTTGGCTGGCTACTATCAGAAGTTCGTGAAGGATTTCGCCAAGATTGCTGAGTCGATGACGAAGCTCACTTGGAAGAATGAAGAGTTCATCTGGACGAAAGATTGCCAGGCGACATTGAGGAGCTGAAGAAGAGACTTACCACTACACCAATCCTTGCGCTACCCGCAGGAACCGATGGTTTCTCAATTTACAGTAATGCATCTGGAAAAGGACTGGGTTGCATTCTTCAACAACATGGGAAAGTAATTGCTTACACATCTAGGCAACTACAGACTCATGAGAAGAATTATCCCACACCTAATTTGGAATTTGCTGCAATTATCTTTGAAGCTATGGAAGCATGATTTTTATGGAAATGGAGTGAAAATATATACGGACTACAAAAGTCTGAAATATGTTTTCACTCAGAAAGAGCTGAATGTTAGACAAAGAAGATGGCTGAAGCTGATGAAGGATTTCAACATCGACCCGCTATACCACCCGGGTAGAGCTAATGTGATCGCTGATACACTTAGTCGATACCCAGTGGCGATGTTCTTAACCAAGGACCAGCACCTACTAGAAGACATCGAGAAGTTTAGACTGGAGATTATACTGCCTAGAAATGGAAGAAAGAAGCTGGATGCTGATTCAGTGTTGATGAAGTTACAAATGAGCTCGAGTCTGATGGACAAAGTCAAGGAGACTCAGTTTCAAGATGAGACACTTTGCAAACTTAGAGATTAAGTGTTGGCAGAAACACTTAAGGGTTTCTCAAATCGCCAACAATGGAGCTCTGAAGAATGGTACGAGATTTTGTGTACTATCTGGCGAACTGAGGAACAAGCTAATGCAAGAAGTGCACCAGTATTCCATACAAAATGTATCGGAATGTACGTACCATTGTTTGGTGGTTTGGAATGAAGAAAGACGTGGCCATATATGTTGCTAGATGTTTAAATTTGTCAACAAGTGAAGGCTAGCAGACAGAGACCAGCAGGACTATTACAGCCGCTTGGCATTCCGGAGTGGAAATGGGAGCACATGACGATGGATTTTGTATCAGGATTGTCTTGTTTCCAAGGAGGGAAGGGCACCAATTGGATTATAGTGGACCGACTGACTAAGTCAGCACACTTTATTCCCTTCAAGGTTAGTTTATTCACCGAGAAGTTGGCAGCATTGTACGAGAGGCACCCCTACCGGATTTATGGAGTACAAACCGGCGGACAATCAAAGAAGATAATCCAGACGCCTGAAGATATGTTAGATTTTGTGTTTTGGAAATTGGAGGGTCTTGGAGAAGATCATTTAAAATTGGTAGAGTTTCCTTATAACAACTACCAAGTTAGCATCGTCAATCAGTGGAGTTTGAAGAAGGAGATAGCGTCTTTTGTGAAGATTTTCTCCTACCAGAGGAACGATCAGTGTTAGCAGAGCAGGAAAGTTGAGCCAGCTCAGACGCTACATTCCGAATCCGAGTCCCATATTGGATAATTCAGAGCTGAAGATTGGACTCAACCTTTCAGTGCCAGAGAAACCAGTTGCAAGCGTAGTCAGAGGTAAGAAGAAGATCAGTATTTGAGCCATCACTTAAACTCCTATTCCTTATCTTTTCGTTCTAAACTTGACTGATGCTGCTAAATTAGCCTAGTTTTGCAAGCTATCTTTTTATCAAGCTTGATCATGACGGTATTTTATTGGGTGCACCCACTAAAATATTGTCTAATCAGGACCGGTGCATGATGGTCTGATCAACCTCGTGTACTTTGGTTCGCTTTTGTATTTTTCTATATGGATGATATCATAAACCGTCTCATCCACGACTGTCTTGGAAATTCTTATTGCTGGACCTGAGTTACTGGCGCAGTACCCGTACCTGTTTGATTCTCCCACCTTGCCTTTAATTTCGAGGACAAAATTTTCTAAGGAGGGAAGATTGTGAAACCCATTTTATGTGAATTATTAATATTAGTATTCTGTAATTATTATTATTATTATTATATATTTTTTTGGGTGCAAATTATTTCAAAAAAATAATAACATGGCTTTTTGAGTTTAGACCCAGACCCGAGTCCGAACCCAGACCCAGGCCTGAGCCAAACCCAATCTCTTTCTTAATTCTGATTTTTGACTTGGCTAATTACTATATATATATATATATATATATATATATATATATATATATATATATATATATATATATATATATATATATATATATAATACACGTTGGCTGGTCCCGTAGGACCAGCACCCCACTTGTAGACTTTTTTTTTCCTTCCACTCCCTATTCTCACTCACCCTCAACTTCTCTCTACCACACGAGCTCAACTAACCCCCCTTAATAAATTCCCACTCCCCCCATTCACCTCTTTCATGAACTCAGGAGAACAAACAAATGCTCTACACTCTCTTTTCTCTCTAACACTCTCCAGCATACACCAACCCCTCTCTCTCCCTTCATAGGAGAACAAATAAAACCCCTCTTCTTCACAGAACCTTCACTCCCAACTACTCTCACCAAACCCCCAAGCTCAAACCCTGTGCCTCCCCGCCAACCCACGACCGCCCCTCCGGCGAGCCGCGGCCACCCGCGCCGTTCCCTGTCGGCCGCCCCTCTCCCCGAACTCCGCGCCAGCCCCCTCTCCGCCGACGTCGCCCGCTCCCCCGCGAGCGCGTCCGCCCGACCAGCGCACCCCGACAGCGCCTCCCCACGGCTGTCCTCCGACGACCCGCCGGCGCCCTCTTTGGCCGCCCCTTGCGTGGCCGAGCTCTCTGGACCGCGCCCCTTCGGCGTTCCCTGCCGATCCGGGTCAGAACCCTTCGAGCTTCTCTTTGGCCGATCTCTCTTTGGCCAGCGTCCGCTGCCCTTCGTCGCAGCGCCCTGGTCAGTTCCTTTTGGCGAGTTTTCCCTTGCTGGTTCCCCGCCGTGCCTAGCTTCTGAGTTTTCAGAGTCCTTCGACGTCGCTGCGGATTTCAGCATTGTTTTCGAGAATACGTCGCTGATTTGGAGCTCTTTTCTTTCTATTATTTCATCTGAGAGCTCTAACCGAGCAATCCGAGGTATAACCTCCTGTCCCACTATTTTTTATTATCTTAGTCGATGATGAAATGGTCCCTGATTCCCTTTAGGAACTCGGTTTTAGCGACGTCGTAATTTTCTGGGACTTTCGGAAAGGTCCTGTGGATTATTTTGGATTCCCGGAATATTTCGGGAATGGATTTTTGGTATGTGTTAGCTTTCCGGATTTTCCGGAAACGTTCTGTGATTTGTGGAATTGGAATCGGACTTCCGAAATTATTTCGGGTCGTCCCGATTATTCTGTGGTTTGGTTGTGGACTTTTATATATATATAAATTCGGGTTTTTCCCTGGTTTACGACTTGCAGGAATTATCGGCGCCCTTTTTCCCAGTTTTTGGGTTGACCAAAAACAGAGGAGATGCTGTCCGATTTTTCCGTAAATCCTGAATTATTTTTAAAAATGAATTTAAAATGAATTTCGGAGTTTTATTCGATATTTGATTTTGGGTGACGACCGTATCGGTCAATGGACCCGACTAAGTGCAAACGAAACCGGCCCCGCCCGGACGTTGAGGCAATTAGCCAAAATGAGGATCGGACCATATCTGAGACTTATGATTTACTTTATTTTTATATTTAATTTCTGTTTATATTTATTTAATATTTCAGTTTAGGACTAACGGCAGTTTATCTTATTTCAATTTATGTAAATAAATTGTAATGTGCATAAGCCAGCTGGCTGGTCTGTGACTGTAATAGCTTAGATTTCCTGTCATTTTCTGGTTTTCTGGTTTTCGAGATTTTGCTATTTAACGATTAAATTGACTAAAAGTATTTTCGTATAAAATTAATTAATATTTTCTCATCTTAAAATTGACAAGTTTGTTAATAATTAAAAAGTCACGTATTTCTCACTAAATAAGAAAATTAGCTTTATATTTATATTTATAAAAATTATCAAGTTTTCATAAATAATCTGGCATCGACGATGTTTTCCCGAATTCAAGTTAAAACAATCTTTTTCCCTCGTATTAAATCAACGCACCAAATAATCGTGTTTTTTGTGTTTGGTTAATTAAAGAACTAAAATTGGACTAGGACGCAAATAGAGATTTCAACTAGCGTAGCTAGGTTGGTAAACCTGATATCTGAGTCTAATTCTCGAATATAGGAATTCGAGGGCGATTCTGAATTTTCATCCTGAAGTCTTCAACCTTTCAAATCCTGTCAAACCAAGGCAAGTACATTTTGTGTTAGTTTACAATTATTTAGTAATCATTTTATTGTAAGTTTAAACCACGATACAACACGGAACTCTCTTTGAGAGCATTGACTGTAACTACTGTAACTATTGGGGACTTGGGGAGTAGTGTAATGAGTATGACCACATCCAAACTACTGTAACTACTGTAACTACTGTAACTATATTAGCTTACCCCTCATACACACGGGGATAAGCCGTATCTTACTGTAACAAACCCAAGCCGGTCATATTTCATTGCCTATTCACATCACAGAACTATAACTGTTTTAAAACTGTAACTGCTTTATTGTTGATTTTAAAACTGTTTAAAAGTGCATGATTCTATTATTATTTCAATTGTCAAATTAGCATGAATTGTACTTTGCTCCCTCCTGACTGGAGACCCAACATTTTTAGGTACCACTAATGAGGCTGTGTTCCGCGATATTTCCCGAGGTCCCAACTAGAAGACGAGGATTTCGAGACTGATGAGCTGTTTGCCTAGAGTTTTCTTTTCTTCTTGATGTATGTAGAAAATGGTTTAAGTTGTATCTTTTATTTCATTGTAAAAGTTTAATAAAGTTTTAAATTTCCCGATGTTGAGTTGTGACAAATATAGTGTTGTTGTATGGTTGCCTGCTACTGAACAGCTTACTGCCGCCGTCTCAACAACGATGCAGGCTGGGCATGATCCGATTCGACCCAAGAAATTGGGACCGGATCGTGACAGCACACAAAGACGTGAGCGTGACTCAAAATCCACGCACGCACGTAAAGACGTGAGCGTGACTAAATTTTCACGCTGGCACGTAAGAACGTGAGCGTACAACATCTCCCGAACTCCAATCTTATGGAACCTTCGTTCCAAGCCAGAAATGAGGTCCCCATGGTCCAGAATGGTGTAGAATGAGAAGCTCTACCACATGGAACTATCTCTTTCCGAAAACATGCCAGTTTGGTAGATCAAAACCCATGGACAACCGAGAATACAACTAATTAGATCTAGAAGAAACAAGCCAAAGAAATCAAAAATACTAAGTACTAAACTCTCTTAGAATCACAAGAGGAAGACAAATGAACCATGAAAACATGGTTCTCAAGTAGAAGCAAGATGCACTTGCCTACTGCTGGTAGGTGGAGGGAGTGATGAGGAAGAAGAAGAAGTAATGGTGAAGGAGAGTTTATGAAGAGAGAGAAGGGGATGGGGGCTTTAAATGGAAGGGGTGGTGGTAGGTGGGGGGTTTGTGGGGGTTCGGTTCATGTGAACCACCAATAAACCCAACAAAGCCGAACCCAAAGCAAGACTAAAGCAGAGAATAATAGCAAAAAGTAAAATGCAGATAATTAATTAACATGAAATTAAAAAAATTTAAATACAGGATAATACATGATAAATATTAAATAAATAAATATATATGAGTTGTACATGTATAAAAATACGCATTCTGGGAACGGGGAGTGACATCTCTACCCACCTTAGAAAAATTATGTCCTCGGAATTTCAAATCTAAGCAGGTAGAAATATCGGAGCTAAACTAATACAAGCAATTCTAGTGATCAAGCAATCATTTTTTACCATATCAAAAGCAAGTACTATATATGTAAATTCATCAATCTACGATATCAAGTAGCTCTACCCATAAGGTGATAAGCATGAAGAATCAGGACAATCAAGGTATACAGAAAGAGATATACCTTGTGAGTCAAACAGGTGTGGATACCGTGATCGGATATCATCCTCACGTTCCCACGTTGACTCTCCCAAGGAGTGATGACCCCAAGCAACACGGACAAGACTAATTGTTCGGTTCTTAAGTATCTTCTCACTTCGGTCCAAAATGGACGCAGGCTGTTCCTCGTAAGACAGGTTGGTACCAACAACCAGCTCAGAATGATCGAGGATATGGCTTGGGTCCGATACATACCTACGTAATTGAGATACATGAAACACGTCATGCACCTCTCATAACGAAGGTGGGAGGGATAAACGATAAGCAACATCGCCTATCCGATCAAGGATAACGAATGGGGCCACGTACCGCGGACTCAATTTCCCGCGAATGCCAAATCTAATGACCCCACGAGTAGGTGAGATCCGCAAGAATACGTGGTCCCCAATAGAGAACTCTAACGGCCTACGATGCTGGTCCGCCCAATGACGATGCCGATCCTGCGCAACTCGAAGTCGCTCTCTAATTCCCTTAACCACTTCAACCGTCTGAATAATCATTTCTGGGCCTAACATCTTCCTCTCCCTGATATCATCACATGCAAGCGGCGACCTGCACTTCTTACCATATAGTGCTTCGAATGGCGCCATCTGGATACTGGCTTGATAACTATTGTTGTATGAGAACTCGACTAAGTGCAGGTGACTCTCCCAAGACCCTCCAAAATCTAGAGTGCAAGCTCGTAACATATCTTCTAAAGTCTGAATCGTTCTTTCTGATTGCCCATCCGTCTGCGGATGGTAAGCCGTGCTAAATCTTAACTTGGTACCCAGACTATGATGTAATCTCTTCCAGAAATGTGATGTAAAGCGGGTATCTCGATCCGACACAATACTGACAGGGACTCCATGCTGCCTGACTATCTATTGCATATATAACTCTGCCAACTTTTCTGTAGATTGCCCTACTCTGAAAGGAAAAAAGTGTGCTACCTTTGTAAGTCGGTCCACTATTACCCAAATAGCGTCCTTACCACTTGGTGATCTCGGTAAACCGGTCACAAAGTCCATTGTAATATGCTCCCATTTCCATTCCGGGATAGGAAGCGGTTGCAATAACCCAGATGGCCTCTGCTGTTCTGCCTTCACTTGCTGACATACCAAGCAACGGGAAATAAATCTAGCTATCTCCCTCTTCATCTCGTTCTACCAGAAATGCTGCTTGATATCTTGGTACATCTTGGTCCCTCCAGGGTGAATAGAATACTGAGAACTGTGAGCTTCTGCCATAACCTCCTGTCTGATATCTCCACTAGGCACACATAGACGTGATCCAAACCTAAGTGTACCATCTTCATGAATTCTCATCTCCTTCCTGAGTCCTGACTCACATTCTGCCCTAAGCTTCTGAATCCTTGGGTCTTGTGCCTGAGCTGCCTTGATCCTGCCTACCAAGTCGGATTGAACTTGCAGACTTGTTAGAACTCCTACATCACTAGGAAGTATAACTTCGATGCCCATCTCCTGAAGGTATTCTAAGATATGCCTCTGTGTTGTCAACATAAATGCGCCGCCTCTCCTGCTGAGAGCGTCTGCTACTACATTAGCCTTGTCTGGATGATACTGAAGCTCTACGTCATAATTCTTGATCAACTCCAGCCATCTTCTCTGCCTCATGTTTAGTTCCTTCTGAGTAAAGATGTACTTCAGACTTTTATGGTCTGTGTACATGTCCACTCGGTCACCATATAAGTAATGCCTCCATAGCTTCAGAGCAAACACTACTGCCGCTAACTCCAAATCATGAGTTGGGTAATTCTTTTCGTGGTCCCGAAGCTGCCTAGATGCATATGCTATCACCTTCCCATGTTGCATAAGGACACATCCAAGTCCTTTACCTGACGCATCACAATATACTGTAAAACCTCCGGGTCCAACTGGCAATGTAAGAATAGGTGCTGATATCAACTTCTGCTTCAAAGTCTCAAATGATGCCTGACATTCTGCCGACCAAACGAATGGTACATCCTTCCGGGTCAAGCGGGTCATGGGTGCTGAAAGCCTTGCAAAGTCTGACACAAACCTTCTGTAATATCCTGCCAATCCCAAGAAGCTCCGCACATCTGCTACGGTCTTGGGTACTGGCCAACTTTCTACTGCTTCTACCTTCTTGGGATCTACTGCTACTCCAGCTCCTGATATGATGTGACCCAAAAATGAAATGTGATCCGACCAAAACTCACACTTGCTGAGCTTGGCATACAACTAATTCTCTCTCAGAACCTGTAACACTTTCCTGAGGTGGTCTTCATGCTCCTCTTCACTAGCAGAGTATACGAGAATGTCGTCAAGAAACACAACGACAAACTGGTCTAACTATGGCATAAAGATGCGATTCATCAAATCCATGAATATTGCTGGAGCATTGGTCAAACCAAATGGCATTACTAAGAATTCATAATGCCCATACTTCGACCTGAATACTGTCTTAGGAATATCTTCCTTCCGAACCCTCACTTGATGGTACCCTAAACGAAGATCTATCTTGGAGAAAACTCTAGCCTTGCTCAACTGATCAAATAAGTCGTCGATCCTGGGTAATGGGTACTTGTTCTTCACTGTTGCCGCGTTAAGCTTCCTGTAGTCAATGCACAATCTGGATGACCCATCCTTCTTCCCCACAAGTACCACTGGTGCTGTCCACGGCGATATGCTAGCTTGGATGAACTTCTTCTCCTATAGTTCCTCTATGTGCTGATATACCTTTGCCTGCTCTGAATCCGCCATTCTATAAACTCGATCTGATATCGGTTTAGTTCCAGGTGCCAATTCTATACTGAACTCAATATCCCTAACCGGTGGTAGACCTGGAAGTTCTTCAGGAAATACGTCCAGAAATTCTTCAACTACCTTCGGAACTTGAACTTCTTCCATTGCCGTTATTACTCCCTGCTCTTGTTGAGTTGCCCCTGATCTGACTAAGGTGAACCGCTTCATGCCTGGAATATCAAAAGATACACTCCCTCTACGACAATCTATTGTCGCATGACTGTCTTTCAGCCAGTCCATGCCTAAGATAACGTCGAAATTTCCAACAGGAAATTCTATCAACCGGGCGGGTAAGGAATGCCCGCAAACTACAACGCTACATGCTAAAATAACTCTACTAACTCCTACGAGCCAATTACCAGTGAGTATATTTAACCTCCCTGGCAATGCCTCGAACTCCATTCCTAGTCGTGTCGCAAATTGTGCAGATATAAATGAATGGGATGCTCCCGAATCAAACAATGCTACTGCGGGATATGAGGCGACGAGAATGTTACCTGCCACAACATCTCCCGATGCCAATGCCTCCTCCAAGGACAGAGTGAATGCTTGCCCTCGACCTCCTCGCTGGTTTCCATGCTGCGGCCTAGCCTGATGTTGTTGCTGGCCCCTTCCTTGATGATGTTGGGGTGGTCTATGCTGGTGTTGCTGCATCGGCGGCCCCTGCTGCCGAAATATCTGAGCCTGCGGCATTAACGGACGCTGTGCCAACGGCCTTACTGCCACCGCTGGTCCTCGATACTGGCCTGCCCCTGGTGCTGGCAGAGCAGGAAAATATTGCCCTGGTCCTCCTGACCTCGAATTCATGGGACATGTGGTAACCCGATGGTCTGGATTTCCACATATCAGACACTGTCCGTTCAATGTCCGACTCACATCTCTAGTGTGTCCTACCTTCCCACAATAAGTGCAGCCCGCCGGGGGTTGCTGGTTCTTCCTCTGTTGCTGTTGCTGCTACCTTGGTGGTGCTGGTCCTCGTATCGCCATATCGTGGATACGAAAGCCAGTGGATGGTGCTATTGTTCGGGGCGCTGCTCCCCCTCCTCCTTCAATCTGACTGTGGGATCTCTTCTGACCTCCAGTCCTTGCCGCAAGCCTCTGAATGGTTATCTCATGCCTTCGAGTTGCCGTCAATACTTCATCAAAAGTCTGGTAATTGTGCCCCTCTATCAATTGCAAGAGCTCAAGATGAAACCCTTGCTGGAACCTCATAGCCCTCTGGCTCTCTGTTGCTACCATCTCTGGGGCGAACCTACTCAATCTGCAGAACTCTGCTGCATAAGCATCTACAGTCTTGCCAGCCTGTCTGAGGTTGATAAACTTCTGTTGTAGCTCAAACTACGCCACAACTCCATAGTACTTGGTCTTGAATCTTGTAGTGAAATCGTCCCAAGCCACAGGACGTCTGATGCCCACTTCCTCTGATTCCCACCAATCACGTACGAGATCCTGAAGTAACAACTTCACTAGATCCACACGTTCTTCCGCCGGTACCTTAGCTGCTGTCAGACTAGCCTCAATATCCTTAAGCCATGCATCTGCTGAGATGGCATCCTCCGTGCCCTCGAAACGGCGGGGGTTGTACTTGCAAAACCTGGCTGATGCTCCTGAATCAGTCCTCACTCCTCTTTTCGAAGCCGTCTGCAATCCTTGGTTGAGCAACACATTCTGCTCTTGTAGCTGAGCGTGCATGCGTTGCTGGGCCAACATCTGATGTTGCTGAGTAGCCATCATTCCTCTTATTATCTCCAGAAGGGTGTGTGTGTCCACTTCCACAGGAGTAGGTGGAACTATGGGTGGTGTTGGAACTTCCGGATACTACGGTTCAGCTGCTGGTTCTACTATCACTTCTTCTTGAATAGTCTCACGAAGTGGTTCTGGCCCTTGTTGCTGACCAACTTGGTCAGGTTGTCCATGTTGCTCTTGTTGCTGCTGTCCAGTCCTGACAGATACAGACGAAGTGCCCCTAAGAAAAGGGACAAGAGAACAATCAAACGATCGGACAGGGAAGATCAATGAATTCAAAGGATACCGGAATGTCAAGTTAGAATCGAGAATAACGAATCAGGAGATCAAGGGGAAACATGTGTGATTGAGACATCCTATAAATCAAAACACCCCACAAGTCTGAAATCAGACCTGCATGGGCCACCACTAAAACCTTGTCACGCCCCAGAACCAGAATACTGGAGAGCGGGGGAATGACTCAGCCAGCTACGTATTACGGGTAGATGAATACCGTATAATACGATCAATGCTGTCTAACCAGACGAGGGGGTGCATACTACATGAAAGTCTTACTATGGTCACTTCACATCTATTGTCTCAATCGTTCAAACAAGAAACATGAATGGAGAACATGTAAGATAAAGCAGTAAGGCGTCCCAAACACTTAAATCAAAATGTTCTTGATATATGGCTTTACAAAACATAGCCAGAAGATGTAGCAAGTATACACAATTGTTAGCAGCTGCAGTCGGACTTAGTTACAATTATGTAAAAGTAAGTACAAGACAATCCGACTAACATGTCGGTGCCAAACGGCTAAGTATAAAGTAAATAACAAAATAAGCGGTGGAGCAAGGAACCCACTCGAGTCCTCCTGCGATCATTCCTCTAGTATTGACCATCTTGGAGGTGGAAGTAAGCTGAGTCCTCGGGAACCGGCTCTAAATCTGGCCATGCAAAACCAGAGAGGTTAGACCTCTAATAGCAAGTACCACAAGAAAGCACGATATGAAGGATTAAACCAGTAAGTAAGAGAATATAATAATAGATCTCTTCTTGCTACTAGGATTCACATCACATCACGACACTTCGAACCAACCTCCCAACCAAACAAGGACAGAAGTTGGCCCGTCATGTCCTGACACTCTGATCATCCCAGTTAGATAACAGAGTAGGTACAGTACACAAACAAATCATCTTGAACGGCCAATCAACTCCTACGGCTTGCTATTGTGAGTCCCAAGTTATCCTGGAATTATACAATAAAGATTTCTCAGTTCTTACTATGTACGAGCAAGGCTAGTCTATCCAGTCAATAAATTGTGCCAATCATGAATTAGACGAGTCCCAGTGGGACGCCCGTCATCAATATACAATATACAATAATAATATAAGCAGATACCGCTTCCTGCCCGTGTGGCAGGTTTACAGTATCTGTGGGAACCAGCCGGCCTGTCGGGCACTAATAGTCCCGAAGAGGGCTGCCATGTAAGAACTCGGGAATCCATTCTCTCCATGCCATCATTATTTTATTTGACTTAATATTCTCTACGTTGAGTGAAGTTCCATGCCGTGGATCATGGTCATTCAGAATGAGTACTTCCGTACAAAGTACGATATGCCCGACTCTACAACGATACCCGTGCGGTTAGGTTGTAGGTCTTACATAGCGTAATGCAACAATTAAAACTAACCACGAAATAATCATGCCTTGACCATAAAGTACACATGCTGCTCTGTAGAGAAATAAATAAATAAATTGAAGCCTGCACATGCCTGTATGTCAATATTCGGGATCGGCTAATCGATTACAATAGTTCATAACATGAACGTGTCTCATTCATTTAATTCAATAAGACGACTAGCCAGTCTCTTAGTTCCAACTAGGAACGCATGATCAATTTTAATCAAGATAACCATCGTCATCAATGGTGACAAGGCATGAAAGTCAATTAGTATTAAATGGGGTCGAGTCTATAACTTCTCAGGGTTAAGTTCCAGTCTTACTGGGTATCCATAAACCAATCAAGACACAAGGCACGTTCTACACAACCGTATGTATCAAAAATATTAACATGCTAAGATTATCGAGTTCATAAAAAGGCGTAAGAATATAATAGAAGAATTATCATGCCACCATTAATTGAATAAATTATAGAGCAAATAGAAACACCCAGGTTAGATTACACTAAGTCTATGCTAAGGCCAACAAGTCACGCCAAGTTTTAAGGCCAACAAGTCACGCCAAGTTTTAATATGTAGGAGTGAGCGTATAAATTGATTCACGCTGGCACGCACAGCGTGAGCGTGAAGAGTAACTCACGCACGCAAAGCGTGAGCGTGGAATGTAATTCACGTATGCACGCACAGCGTGAGCGTGAAAAGTAATTCACGTACGCACGCACAGCGTGAGCGTGAAAAGTAATTCACGCACGCACGCAAAGACGTGTGCGTAACATCAAATGTCACGCTGGCACGTAAAGACGTGAGCGTAACTCAAATGTCACGCACACACGTAAGGACGTGAGCGTAACTCAAATGTCACGCACGCACGTAAGGACGTGAGCGTAACTCAAATGTCACGCACGCACGTAAGGACGTGAGCGTAACTCAAATGTCATGCTGACACGTAAAGACGTGAGCGTGACTCAAAATTCATGCACGCACGCAAAGACGTGAGCGTGACTCAAAATCCACGCACGCACGTAAAGACGTGAGCGTGACTAAATATTCACGCTGGCACATAAGAACGTGAGCGTACAACATCTCCCGAACTCCAATCTTATGGAACCTTCATTCCAAGCCAGAAATGAGGTCCCCATGGTTCAGAATGGTGTAGAATGAGAAGCTCTACCACATGGAACTATCTCTTTCCGAAAACACGCCAGTTTGGTAGATCAAAACCCACAACAACTTAGATCTAGAAGAAACAAGCCAAAGAAATCAAAAATGCTAAGTACTAAACTCTCTTAGAATCACAAGAGGAAGACAAATGAACCATGAAAACATGGTTCTCAAGTAGAAGCAAGATGCACTTGCCTACTGCTGGTAGGTGGAGGGAGTGATGAGGAAGAAGAAGAAGTAATGGTGAAGGAGAGTTTATGAAGAGAGAGAAGGGGATGGGGGCTTTAAATGGAAGGGGTGGTGGTAGATGGGGGGTTTGTGGGGGTTCGGTTCATGTGAACCACCAATAAACCCAACCAAGCCGAACCCAAAGCAAGACTAAAGCAGAGAATAATAGCAGAAAGTAAAATGCAGATAATTAATTAACATAAAATTAAAGGAATTTAAATACAGAATAATACATGATAAATATTAAATAAATAAATATATATGAGTTGTACATGTATAAAAATACGCATTCTGGGAACGGGGAGTGACATTTGCCCTATACGCGATCTGTCCCCAGGAACCAGCAAGTTCAAGTATGAACCTTTGTAACGCTCTTCGGCATCTTCGGGAAGATTTTGAACTCAATTCGGATAAGGTTGTTGGCGCATGGACTTAGAAGGAGCTGCTGCTTTGGCGCACGGAGCTTCTGGAGCTCTTGGAGTGGTTTAAGTGGCTCACCAAATTCTCTTTCTTCCAACAACTGAAGCTGGTGGAGGGGGTGCTCTATTTATAGAGCAGATGGTACCCATGTGCCAATGGGAATCCCCATTGGTGCAAGCTAACCAAATTCCACGAAATTCGGATCAGTGCGTCAACCCAGCAGCGTGCAGTACGCCCCGATTTGACAGCGCCGCACACGCCGTGCGCTGACAACGGGATCTGCTCGCACGCTCCCAATGCACATACGCCGCAGTACGTCGTATGCTGCAGCGGAAACACCGCTCCTTGTTACACGTTGACAGAGCCGTGCGTCGACAGCGCCTCGCCACAACGGCGTAGGGCCACTACATCGTATGACCACTACGGCGTTTGCCAACTACGGCGTAAGGCTTCTTCGGCGTTGGGCCACTACGGAGTAAGACCACAACGACGTAGGACCACTACAGCGCATGGCCACAAATGTACATGGCCACAAAGGCGCATGGCCACCAATGCGCCTGGCCGCAATGTGCCAGACGCTACTCCGTGTTACACGCTGACCGACAGTGCCTCGCCACAACAGCGTAGGGCCACTACAGCGTAGGAACGCTGCAGCGTTGGGCCACTACGGCGTTGGGCCACAACAGCGTAGGGCCACTACGGCGCAGGGCCACCAATGTGCTAGACACATAGCGCACGAGCGCCATATGCTGATGCTGACGTGTAAAGTGCAAAGTGCGCCATCAAAACGTTATTTTGCACCTTTAGTCCGAGCCCTGGTCTCTAAGCCCCTACGTGGCTTAGCTCCTATGGATTCCCAAAGTGAGTGTTAAAACAAAGGGTTTGTTCTTTGTGATTTAAACTTACCTCTCTAGAAAAATCAACCCACATGGGCCACCTCACTCCATTTGCATACTCTAACACAAGCATAGCTACATATTGAGATATACACCAAGATAGTTTTTCAATATGGGACTAAAGTTTCCAAAGCTAAGTGAAAAACACCAACAAGACCATGATGATAGGCCGGTTACCGCTGCCCGACTAAGAGGACATAGAAGATGGCAAAACAGTTGTGGCGATACTGATGCTCAATTGGAACTAAAACAACAACACTACGTATATTGATGGTATACAGACAGTATACCGGACTATGTCGGAATTTTCATCAACTTTTTGGTACAAACTTGTGCACATGCCACCTGTATATTGCTTGTGGGAGGATGGAAATTTCATCAATTTTCTGAATCGTTAGATCTACATTACTCCAAATTTGTACTAGTTAGCTTAGGGCTAAGCTAAGATTTCTTTGCCTTATTAAAGAGAATTAAGGGAATTATTCCAAGTGTTCTCTAAAAGAGATCCACTATCACTTAATTCTATGAGTGTGGACTCGTCGGTTCTTGCTCTTCAAGATAAAAGAACTATTGTATGGTTGAAGTTTCATTGACTTGGCAGATTGTCAGTATCGGACGGTAGTCAACTTCTACTAGGTAATATTGTGGGGTTTCTTATGATCTAATGGTAAATTTTCTCCTTCTTGATGAGAAGTTGGCATGCAATGGTTTGAATCTTAGGAAGAAATCTTTCTGAATATAGGATTGAAATTTGTAATGGTGGGGAAGTCGTCATATATATATGACTGTTTGATATGTGCTTGGTTCTCGTGGGTCAAGTCCGTGGTCGTGGCTTTGTGGATTTTGATGGTCGACGTCCGTGACATTCCGTGAACCATTTCTGAATTCCTATATATATATATATATATCCAGCAGTTTAACTGTTTGTTCCCGGTCAAGGAGTTGCTGGATTGCGGAAGCCGAACAAATTTTAGAGTACATGAAGTTGCATAGAAAGCATAGCTCTACATCGGATAAAAAGTGAGAAATGATTATAGATACTAGTCACATTCATTCACGTCCGTTAGACGTATCAAAAAAAAAAAAAAATCAATGATAGCATTAATAAAGTATATATAATTATTTAAATTATATTAGAATATTTTAAATATAATTTTAATATGATTATTTTTTAAATTATGGATGTGTTTAATTAGATAATATTATGTAGTTAGTTTAAACATAATTTTTTATTTTAAATAGGAAAAATTTATGAAATACCAAAAAATTGCAAAAGTTTTATGAAAAATCCACCGCAAAATAACATTTTATCCCGTGCCCAAAATTAGCGAAAAATATATAAAGGGGGTTCTGAATGACCTTTTTGCCCTTCTAATTTATTGAAAACACCCACGAACCCTACTCTACAAAAAAAAATATTTCGATATTTTCTCTTCTTCCATACGCCTCTCAGTTTCGAATTTAGGTTTTCTCCTCCAAAATCTTCAAACCTTACTTGAAAAACTCGTCGAAAAATTTCGGAAAGACCGACCGGCGGTAAAACTGTTAAAACGGAGGTTCAAACATCAATTTTTCGAGATTCTAAAATTTCTGAAGGCCGACTGACA
Source organism: Iris pallida (assembly GCA_029216955.1). Taxonomy (NCBI): domain Eukaryota; kingdom Viridiplantae; phylum Streptophyta; class Magnoliopsida; order Asparagales; family Iridaceae; genus Iris; species Iris pallida. Next base: position 766,068 of record JANAVB010040417.1, read on the forward strand.
GAGAAACGGTTAATCTCCGGCTCCTCAAAAATACGCTCATTTTGCGACAAACCGGGCCTCGTTTCGACCTCCCAGTCAAAAGTTATGTCCCTCTAAAGTTTCAACTGCCATAAAATGTAAGAGAATGATCATTCTCCGTGGTAATATCACGGAGAATGACCATTCTCCGTGGTAATATCACGGAGAATGACCGTTCTTCTTGTTAAATTAACGAAGAAGTGCCATTCTCCATGTTAAAGTGACGGAGAATGGTCATTCTTCGTCATTTTAACACGGAGCCATTCTCCGTCATTTTAACACGGAGAATGGCCATTCTCCGTGGTTTTAGCATGGAGAATGGTCATTCACCGTCATTTTAACACGGAGAATGGTCATTCTCCTTGTTAAATTGACAAAGAATTGCCATTCTCAGTGTTAAAATGACGATGAATGGCCATTTTTCGTGGTTTTAGCACGAAGAATGGTCTTTTAACACGGAGAATGGTCATTCTCCTGGTTAAATTTACGAAGAATTGCCATTCTTCGTGTTAAAATGACGGAGAATGACCATTTTTCGTGGTTTTAGCACGGAGATTGGCAATTCTCCGTCAATTTAACACGGAGAATGGTCATTCTCCTTTTTAAATTGACGAAGAATTACCATTCTCCGTGTTAAAATGACGGAGAATGGCCATTCTCCATGGTTTTAGCACGAAGAATGACAATTCTTCGTCAATTTAACAAGGAGAATGACCATTCTTCGTGGTTTGTAGCACGGAGAATGGTCATTCTCCGCGTTAAAATCACGGAGAATGATAGAGAACAGTTGACAGAAACCTAATTTTTTGTTTTTATTTTTTTGGAAAAAAATTGTCAGGAATAAAGTTTCAGGAGTTTTCATTCTTCTTTCAAAACGATACTAACTCTTATGGAAAAGAAAAAGAAGAAGATCTTCTCTCCACAATTGACATAATCGCCAAAAAATTTCAAATCTCTCCACGAAGATGATGATGATGATGATGAGCGATGATCGGAGTTCGACTGAAGTAAAGCACAGTGAACTACGAACGATCTTTGCGATCTCTTCTGAAGATGAGAGCATTGGAATTCAGATCTCTCGTGAAGAAGAAGAAGAAAATCGCAATCTAAAACTGAGTTTGTGCGAAGGGTAGTTATGGTATTATCAAAATGGCTATTTTATAAATACAGAACATCTAAAGGGAATCTTGGAATATTTAACGTGTAAATATATAATTCTGGGCATTTCATAAAACCCGCCCTGCGGGTGGGTTTTTAATAAAAACCAACCCCAAAATTGGGTATCTCAGCAATTTTCAGTTTTAAATACATTCTAGTATTTGGTGGTTTTTAATTTTTTACGTGGGGAGAGAGGGTTCGATTATCCACAAAACAGATAAGAAAGGTAATTAATTTTAGAATTTTATTTTATTTTAAAACAAAATGGTTGATAATATACACGGCTTATACGGCTCAAGATTGAGCCGTTTTGAAGCCCCTTTATAATAGTAAAGATGTTGAATTGGTCTTCAACTTAATAAGAGGATTCTTCTTAAAGGTAAATATGTGAATCTGATATCACACCTTATGGTTTAACTCCAGTTGCGTCTAATATTGTGCTTCAGTTGTTTTGAGAAATTATACTGGTGTGTGTGTGTGTGTGTGTGTGTGTGTGTGTGTGTGTGTGTGTGTGTGAGGGACGGCTCCCCGCACTACCACTAGGCTATTATATATATAGCCACGGTCCGACTTGCAGGTAGGACACAATATATATATATATATATATATTCACACCGTCTCCTCCCTTTGGGCCGGCTTCATGCGGGCGAAGTTGTCACGTCCCGATTCATAGAGTCATTTATTCACATATTTTATCTCTTGGAATCGATCGTTCTCGCTTGGACGTGATGTCGTACAAGTCTGGTATTGTACTTGTACAAGGCAAATATGGTACATAATTGATAATCTTCAAATAGGAACACATCGCAGCGACAAAAGCAGACAAATTGAAGTTAATGAGGACAATCTTTCTTATTGAATAGAAGTACATCACTTCTTTATAGCAGCGGAGATAAAAGGATAATTTGAAGTCACACATAGATATATATATATAACTTTATTCTCTTTATTGATAATTGAAGAAGAGTACAAGACTTGTATTGAAGTACAATGCTACAACACATCTCACTTTATATTGAAAGCCAACTGAACAATGCTATACAGCTTACATTTGATACTTGGATACATTGGATTGCAGCGCGATATACCGACTTGGCTTACAACTCACTGGTACAACTGATTACAATGTTCCATATATTATGCCCTTTATAAACAGAAGACATCATCTTATACAAGGAGAGCTTCTGTATGCCCAACAAATCTTCGATACCGCGGGACCATTCAAGCCAATCTTCGTGTGTAGAACATCCCAAGCACGAGCACCTACCCACAAAACGTGGGTCAGCACATCATCTATATACTGGCGAACAGAATTCAACTCACTCGCCTAAACAAACACTAACTGGTCCATTTTAGCAAGCATTTAATAGAATGATCTTTCTACTTGGGGCCTAGCATCAGTTTACAGTTCATGGACAATAATCATAGTGAAGCATGTAAACTTATTCTTAGCAATATTCATGTGGACGTATCATTGTAGCATTCTTGGTGTTATCAGGCAAAGGCATCGTTAACATTAACATCTTAACCATGTTACGAGAATTCTTATTTCAAGCATCACTTAGCATGTATGTCTTGTTTGAGCAACGGTTATAGTAAGGCATCTTTCTAGCATACTGAATTTAACATGTTAAGCAAGTTCTCATATTGAAAGACTACACATAGCATCATTTACTTGGCACGTTAAGCACACACGTTACACCAACGCATATATTGAGTATATCACATTTAAGTGATTTCTTACCGATAGCCAACTCCCTTGTACCTGCATAAAAATATAGGATAATATGATATACTTACTCTGTCTGCACAAAATATTCGTTAGCATGCATCCTGACTATATGGTCGTTGGTGAGACTGCACCATAAAGGACTTTCCAACGGGTATTACGGCGCACCATTCCAGGGTAGGTTGCAAGCCTAGCCGAATGTCCCGTAATACCTCGTGCCACCATAGCACGACCAATGTTTCCTTCCGGGTCGAATCGGTCCCGGTGTCCCAGGTACCGTTCGAGGAAACTTACTCAGACTTGTACAAGTACGTCCATGACCATGCGAATGCGTGTCGACTCGATAACACAAATGCATAGTAAAGCAACTGAAAGTAAGCAGAGCCAACAGTTCAACATCTCATCTCAATCTCGAGCCGTGTTCAACAACTAATCATTACCATCATTCTAGTTGATGATCTCCATGATCCCAAGCCTCATCATTCCTCATTCATTGATTCATTGCACATTTCTCATAGCATTCCTCTCAATGAGGAACCAATAACATTTCATTCATTCCAAAGGGACAAGCAGCTTTTCATTCGTTTCATTGGAACAATTATTATTCATTCTATTCCTTATACAAAAATAGGTATCATCTCATTTCTTTACAACAGTTATATAGAGAGTACATAATTCAAGAGTCTCAATCAAATCATTGTGTTAATAGCATAGCCAGTTCTTTTCTCATGTCTCATTCACGCAGCATCTCGATTATTCAAGTGATTCATTCATTTAATCAAGATTAAGCATAAGGGACATTATCAATTCATTCTCAGTCATCAAGTAATATTAGCAGTTCGAGTGTGATTCAATCAGCAGTTCAATATTCATGTCTTATTCATTTCAATAATTCTCAGCATAGGCATCTCTATTATTCAGCAACTAAAACATGGAACGTTTAGGGACAATTCATAGCATCACGTTATTCTATTTATTAAACATGCAGGAATAAGGAGAAGGAGGCACTACCAAAAAAACCAGCTTTAGCGACGGCCAGATCCGTCGCTTATCCGTCGGTAACATTTTTTACCGACGTAGTGGCGACGGATATTTGTTGAAAATGACCGTCGGGAAAAACGTCGTCGATAAAAAATGTCCGTCGCTAAGCCGTCGGACAAATAATTATCCGACGGACTAGCGACTGGTTAGCGACGGTTGTCTTTCACCTACTTAGCGACGGATTAGCGACATGTTCCCGTCGGTTTACATGCCATATAATATTAAAATATCCGTCGCTAATCCGTCGTCAATAGGTCGGTAAAAGCGTATCAGAGAGGTTCCTGATACGCAAAATCAGTCGCTATTCCGTCGTTAACCTCGACGTTATAGCGACGTATTAGCGACGGGTAGGTCGTCGGCCTGGTTCTGGAAAGCTTCCATATTTCCAGAACCATGTCGACGGATAATTGGTCGCTCATCCGTCGCTAGTCCATCGTCATCCTCGACCGATTAGCGACGGATTAGCGACCAACTATCCGTCGCTAAGTCTCTGGAAACCTACCATATTTCCAGAACCATGTCGACGGATTCGCCGTCGCTAGGTAGTCGCTCTTCCGTCGGTAACTGCAAAATATTTTATATCACCCAGTTAGCGACGGATATTCCGTCGCTCTTCCGTCGGTACCTGCAAAATATTTTATATCACCCAGTTAGCGACGGATATTCCGTCGCCCTTCCGTCGGTAACTGCAAATATTTATATAATCCGTCGCTAGTTAGTCGCTAGTCCGTCGCTAAATGTAACATCAATTAAAAAAAATTACAGAAACATTCTATTTCCTTTTCGTAAATATTACACATTCATAATATCCAATATCCAAACATCCATTTACGATCAACAAATATCCAAATATCCATTCAAACATTACATGATCAACAAATATCCAAATTCATGATATCCAATATCAAATATCCAATAACAAATATCCAAATTCATAATATCCAAATATCCAAATTCATAATATCAAAAAACAGTACAAATATCATTTTCCCGGAGATGGATCGCGTGGTCGTCTCGACGCCGCCTCGGCTCTGCGGATGTACTCTTCCACCATGTACGCCGGCACCTGGGACAACACATGCTCTGGAAGGTTGCGGAGCTGCTCTGGCGACATCATGTCCATGAGCCCAATGAGCGCAGTATCCGGTACCAGGCGGACCTCGGCAGAACGGTCAAATGAATAACGTCCAGGGTCGGAAGGACCGGCAACCGCAGTAGACGGACCGGGAGCAGACGGATCTGGACCGGGAGCAGAAGAAGGACGCGGAAGGCGCTCCAGCACATCCGACATTAGACTCCGCATTTCCGACATATCGGAGGTGAGAGTCGCAAGCTGCGTCCTCATATCGTCCGACGGGGGCGCGGGAGGAGGCGGGGGCGGTGGATATCTCGGAGTCGCGCCCTGCAACGACGCCGCCAGGGAACCTACGCCGTAGACGCGCCCTTTATTAAAGCCGCCGACAGACTCTACGAACACGTCGTCGTAGCGAGCGGCCATAGAAGAGGGCGTCTGGGTGGGCGTCGTTTCGCCGACAACCTCGGCAGGGGGCTCAATCTGACTAAGGGCCTCACGATATGCAGCCTATCCAATGAATGTGTTTATACTATAAGTTTTCCTAAGTTATAATCTAAATCCTATGTTTCCCTAAGTTATAATTTGAATCCTACGTTCACCTAATTAAGTTAACAATAATTATATTTCTAATATAAATCTCATAAACGTAATTACTTACATCAGTCGCCCTGGCCCTCGCGTCGACGAAGCTCCCGTCTGCCCGCCTCTTGTGTGTATGCAGGAATACATCGTAGGCGGTGACCGACTCCGGCTCTCTCCCCTCCTTTACCGCCCGTTTTGCCTGCATACGAAATATACGTCGAATTTAATTAACTACGTATATTAATAGTACCGAATTTAATAGTAAAATGAATTTGCGGTATCTCACCAATTCTGCACGCGTCGCTGCGTGGGGCTTTGAACCTCCCGTATGCAGACCAGCGGCCTGTCTGCTCGCCTTCGCTTTCTCTGATTTCTCCCTGTACTGAGCAGTATTCATCTTATCCAACATCTGCTCGTAGTACTCCTCCCGGAGCCACTTCTTCCTCGAATGCGCCGTACGAACGTCGTACACCGCATCCCGTATCTTCTTTCCGGCGGCGGCTTTGTAGGCCTTGCGAATCAACTCATCGCGATGGGGGGGCCACCAGAACGTCGTCTGACATACAAATTAAATTATCACGTAATTAAAAAATTAGTGGATTAAAGAATAATTAATAATTAACCAAAAGATATATATATACCTTCATCTCCTCGAGCCAGACGTACTGCATGTTCTGAGGCACCTCAGAAAAATTGAGGTAGGGGCCATGGTAGTTTTCCCGGATAATTTGCCCGAGTATCCGGGCAGCATCATACGGGAAAAACCTACAAAGAAGCAAAGACTGGATTATTAACTTGAATAAATGAAACAAATTTAATAAATTAACTTAAATTTACTTACGTATCACCCGCGGGCCATAGCTCTCGTCGGTTCTCGCCTATCGGCCTCTCTGGAGGCGTCGGAGGATCCGCGGGTCCGCGGATGTACTCACCGGTAGCAGGATGAAGCTGAATCCGGGGGTACTCCGGAGCCCACCCTGCAGTAACTGATGGTGTACCCGCTGGTGCATCCGGAGGCGGAACGGATCCGCTAGCGGATGGAGTCTCAGGCCTCGATGAAGATGAAGGATGGGTCGCAGAGATAGATCGACGGCGGGAAGAGTCTGTGGCCGGGCTCTCCAGGTCGGGATCGGAGGACTCTATATCCGGGGTATGTGGAAGGCGACCACGACCGCTACCACCACGACCGCTACCATCACGTCCACGGCCGCTACCATCACGTCCACGGCCACCGCTACCACCACGCCCACCACGGCCAGTACCGCCACCACCAGCACCACCACGGCTACCAGCAGCACGAGTGGTAGTGACCATGACCTGTAAATAGAACACATAAATATAATTAACAATATAGAAGTATAAATGAATATAAAACTGAACTAAAATATATATACCAGCAGCAGGGCGGCGAGTGCCGTCAAGACAATGAGAACTAAGAGTGCCATCTGTAAAAAGAAAATCATACAATAAGTAGATGATCGAACGACAAAAACATAAACTGAAATAAGAATGTGTCCGTCTAAACTGAATTCACTAAGTTAGTTGTAAGTGCTTCTAATATATACCGATATTTAATCTAATCATCGTTATCGTCCTCGTCCTCATCGTCATCGTCATCGTTCTCATCCTCATTCTCATCGTCGACTTCATCTATATCATCATCCTCATCGTCGACTTCATCTGTATCATCATCCTCATCCTCATCCTCATCCTCATCCTCTTCTTCTTCTTCTTCTTCTTCTTCTTCTTCTTCTTCAGGCTCAATACTTGGGATAAGACGCCTCTTTCTCCCCTGGTTGACAGCTAAGTCTTGTATATCAACCTCTTCCTCCCCTCTATTTTCCTCAGCATGAGGTATATCGACATCTTCCACGTCCATGGTATCCGACTGTTGTCCCATGTATTGGGGCTTCTCGATCTGGTCCTCTTGGTATGCTGGGTCTCCAACGTTAAATGTATTTCTAGATTTAATCTTGCATACTGCCCACCAGTCAAATCGATCTCTACGACGCCTTGGGTAGCTTGTATAGTAGACTTGAACAGCCTGACTTGCTATCGCAAACGTGTCGGACCCTCTATACCTCCTGCGATGATTTATATCGACGAATCCAAATTGTTTATCGATTCTCCAACCGATATTTGGTCTCGTATCGAACCACTCACATTTGAACATCACAATATGCATATCATATGGGCCACTATATTGTAAATCTACAATCTCCCGAAGCACTCCATAATAGTCAAAGTCCGGCTCGTCGTCATAGATGGTGCCTCTTATGCAAACACCAGAATTCTTGGTATCGAAGCCGTCATTGAGAAATTCGACATTTATAGCATGCTGAGTTGACTTAAACTTGAAGCCATTAACGACATAGCCTGACAAAGTCTTTGCATGCTTCTTCGGTCCCAATGCCAAATAACGAATGCTCTCATTTATGAGTGTTGTTTCAGGCAATAAAACCTGTAAACATGTATTGATAATTTAAATATTTTAGCTGCATATATTTTAATGGTAGCCGCATAACATATTATCTCAGTTACTTACGTATTTACGAAACCAGGACGGAAAGGTACAATCAACCTATCTTTGAAGTCCCTCATCTGTAATATATGGTGTCCTCATTTTGACTTCACCTCTAAATACACTGTTAGAGAGAATAAAAATAAGTGTAGTCACTTAATTCAACAAATTAGAGATTATAACGAGGCGTAGTCACTTACTTCTCCAAATCTCTCACTTCTTGTATGTCACAATTTAACACGACATATCGGTGAGCGGTATCATACTCATCGTCGGTCAACCACCGTTTCTTACTAGCCCCAATAGGCTTGCCCCTTAAATTGAATATACCTCCATCCTCAACGTCTTCTTCATTCCTTTGAGGTCTATTTCGATTTGTCTCGACATGAGTATCGAAATAAATGGAGCAGAAATTTGACACCTCCTCGATAAGATATGATTCGCATATCGAAGCCTCTATATGAGCCTTGTTGCCAACTTTCTTCTTTAGATGGTGTAGGTACCTAAAGAGACAAATTATCTTGAGAATTAACAATGAATTGTAAAATCCACTTAAATTTCACTTAAATTATATCGGTTTTTATTTACCTTTCAAAGGGGTACATCCATCAATAATGAACAGATGCACCGACACGGGCTTCGTATGCTAGATGAATCGGTAGATGCTCCATGCTGTCGAAAAAGCCCGGTGGAAATATTTTCTCTAACTTGCAGATTGTTAAGACAATCTTCTCCTCAAGTTGTACCATATGTTGCACCGTCAGCTTAGTTGAACAGATATCCCTGAAGAATGTAGACAGCTCGGCCAACGGAACCCATACAGCAGAAGGCAACAACTCTCTCAAAGCAATGGGCAGTAATCTTTCCATAAACACGTGGCAGTCGTGACTCTTCATTCCCGTTAGCTTGCGTTCATTGAGATCAACGCATCTAGACAAATTCGAAACATAGCCGTCGGGAAATCTTAAATTAGATATCCACTTGCAGATTATTAATCTATCTTCCTTGCTCAATGTGTATGGCGCTATAGGCTTACTTAATTGTCCACCAGCACCCCTTTGTATCAAGTTCAGATGAGGACGCTTGCATATCTCGGCTATGTCTTGTCTTGCTTTTGGATTGTCCTTCGTCTTTCCTTTAATATCCATTACGGTATTGAAGACATTATCGAACACGTTCTTTTCGATATGCATGACATCAAGATTATGCCTTATAAGATTATCTTTCCAATAAGGCAAGTCCCAGAAGATACTCCGTTTGGTCCAGTTATGGCTTTGTCCGAACCCCTCGACACGATGGTTCGATGGATCTTCCATTGCGGTGGGCAATTCCTTTACAGCTTCCCAAATATCGTATCCCGAAAATCTGGCAGGAGGTTGAGAAAATTCTTGTTTTCCATATCTGAACGCGTCCTTATTCTTTCTCCAAGGATGGGCCGCGGGCAGAAATTGACGGTGACAGTCAAAGAAAGAAGTTTTTCCTCCATGCCTAAGGCGGAACGCCTTACTATTTTCCATGCATATCGGACAAGACATGTTGCCGTGCGTACTCCATCCCGACAGCATACCGTATGCTGGAAAATCATTGATTGTCCACATGAGTGAAGCTCTCATCTGAAAGTTCTGTTTCCTGGAAATATCATAGGTCGTGACGCCGATCTCCTACAGCTGTTTCAGCTCATCCACCAACGGCTGTAAATATATATCGATGTTATTCGTCGGATTTTTAGGACCGGGTATGATAGCTGTCAGAAACATATAAGGAGTCTTCATACACATCCATGGTGGCAGATTGTAAGGGGTAAGAATGACCGGCCAGCATGAGTACTGAGATCCCGACTGTCCGAAAGGGGCGAAGCCATCAGCACATAGCGCCAGGCGTACATTTCTAGGCTCTGCAGCAAAATCTGGATGACACAAATCAAAATGTTTCCACGCCTCTCCATCCGAAGGATGTGACAATTCTCCTTCGTCCTTTATGCGTTCTTCGCTGTGCCACGTCATGTGTTCTGCTGTATTTAGAGACATATACATCCTCTGCAAGCGCTTCGTGATCGACAAGTAATGCATATACTTGTAAGGACGTCGTTTTCTAGTCGACTTTCCTTTTCCCTGTACTGGCTTGTAACGATCCGCATTACAGAAGCTGCAACTTTCTGATACGCAATTCTCTTTGTAGTACAACATGCATCCGTTGCGACAACAATCTATCTTCTCGTACCCCAGTCCCAGTTGTCGGACCATCATCTTTGACTTGTAGAAGTTTCTTGGTAGCTCTTTTGATTCCTTCGGTAACACCTCCTTGATTACTTCTGTGATCCGATTATAGCAAGCTTGTAGCAAGTTAAAATCAGACTTTATGTTCAACAACCGCATCATCACTGACAGTGCGGAATGAGTCTCACAACCAGGATATAGAGAAGTATCTGCGTCCTGAAACATGTCATAGAACTCCTTCGCCTCGGGATTAGGATCCTCCGGATCAAAATTAGGCCCTGCCGCATCATACACCATATCTCGTGCAAGGTTCTGCAGATCTCCATAATCAACAGAGCATCCGTGGTCTTCGATGACATCCGTTGCAGCATTATCATCAAAAGCATAAGTAGCAGCTTCCGCAGCCTGTCTTTCCGAATATAGTTCACCTTGCGATGACCACAGGCCGTAATTACGTACGAAACCCTTACGGGTCAAATGATCTCTCACAGTCACCACTTCTTCGTAACGTCTATTGTGACATTTAACACATGGACACTTAATTTTGTTACCGTCCATGTACTGAGCTTTGCTCATTGCATAATTAAGAAATACTTCCACGCCTGCCTGAAAATCGTCACTCACACCAATTCTACTCTCGTGTTGCCGTTTGTACATCCATGTACGATCAACAAAATAACGACTCATCCTCAATTTGGATGTGAAAATCTGTATCGTAAGACAAACTAAACATAAGAATAGCCCGATACCGATACTCATAAATTTGGATTAGGGTTAGGATGTTAGATATAAGTGAACTAGGTGATGTAGAGTACAATATAGGGAACTGTGAATGGACTGAAAGTTGCACATGAGAAGGTTCAATGAAGGGCCCATAAATGGGTTCACATGATAAGTTAGTAAGAATCCACATCACTATACATACTCCCCCGTCTCAGGAGTGTGTCTGGCTCCTATTTAGAACAGCACAGGTCACAACATGTCCAGAATAGCAAAACAGAGCTCTACAATGTATATCGGTATCGGACTATTCCTACGAGTATTGGTATCGGCGATATCAATACTCGTGTGAATAGGAGATTGCAATATAAGTCTAAGCTATCTAGCTAACATGTATACTTGCATTTACATTGTATCATAACTTGTATCTAGTTACCTTGCTAATCATGTATATACTCTTAACATATATGTGAAGACACTATACTAACATGTATTTAAATCAAGGTTCAAAGTATCGGTATCGGAATCGGTAGTATCGGCGGTATCGGTAGTATCGGCGATATCGGTAGTATCGGTAGTATTGGCGCGCGATATCGGTAGTATCGGCGGTATCGGTAGTATCGGCGATATCGGTAGTATTGGTATCGGCGATATCGGTAGTATCGGCGGTATCGGATCGAAGTATCGGATGTTTAGTGCAGGGTACGTGACATTGTGAAAGCAATACAAAGTAGCAGTAGGTCTAATAAGTCTCAGTAGGCCTAACCAAGCCTAGTCTAGCAATCACACACACCATCACAAGCCATAGAGAACACATATTACATATATATACACGTTGACATTACATTCTCATATTATCCAACATTGCATTTATAACTTGCATATATATACCACTCATTAACTTACACTATCACATGCATTGTACACTACATTATATTTTATATCATTGCCTACCTACATGCATTCCTATATACTAGCATATATATACATGGCCTATATTTCATAATCTCATGCTTGCCTACACATATATATGTATAGACATGGGTTAAAAATCAATTAGATACATTATACATACATGTCAATATTCTACATTACCAACGTGTATTCCTACATTACATATATTCAGATTTTGTGTGTTTGTGTGACAGTGTGTGTGTATGTGTAGATACCTAGGACAGTGTGTCAAAGGAAATTCAACACCCCCCTCCCCCCCCCGACGCCCCTGCCCTCTCCACCCCCCACCCCCCGACCCCCCTGCCCCCATTCAACACCCCCCCCCCCCCCCGACCCCCCTGCCCTCTCCACCCCCCACCCCCCCGACCCCCCTGCCCCCATTCCCCACCCCCCCGACCCCCCCGACCCTCATTCCCCACCACCCCCCCCCCACCCCCTGCCCCCATTCCCCACACCCCCCCGACCCCCTGCCCCCATTCAACACCCCCCCCGACCCCCCTGCCCTCTCCACCCCCCTGCCCCCATTCCCCACCCCCCCGACCCCCCGACCCTCATTCCCCACCACCTCCCCACCCCCTGCCCCCATTCCCCACACCCCCCGACCCCCTGACCCCATTCACCACCACCCCCCCCCGCCCTCTCCACCCCCCGCGAAGCCGACCCCCCCCCCCACTCCCAAAACACAAAATTAGAGAAAATTAGAGAGAGAGAGAGAGAGAGAGAGAGAGAGAGAGAGAGAGACCTGGTATAGAGAGAGAGAGAGCCGAGAGAGAGAGCCGCGCGCGAGAGAGGGAGAGCCGCGAGAGAGAGAGAGTTTTGGGGGGAATGAAAAATTCCCCCCCGTCGGTTCAATTTAAGTTAGGGCACAGAATCTAGCGACGGAATAGCGACGGAAAAAAGTAGTCGCTAGACCGTCGCCAATTAAAAGGTGTTTTCCGACGGCTATATCCGTCGCTAGGTAGTCGCCAAAGTTCCCGCCAATGTTGTAAAGATTTTGCCGCCAACATTTGCGACGGATAAGCGACGAAAAATAATCCGTCGCTAATGTTCGTCGACGTAGCGACGGAAACCCGACAAATTTTTACATTTAAAATTGAAAAAAATTATGTTGTGTTGTCTGTCGCTAATCCGTCGCTAAGATGTCGGAAATTGGTCGCTATTAGCGACGGAATCCGTTCGTCGCTAAAAATTATGTTGTGTTGTCTGTCGCTAATCCGCTCGTTTCGACCTCCCAGTCAAAAGTTATGTCCCTCTAAAGTTTCAACTGCCATAAAATGTAAGAGAATGATCATTCTCCGTGGTAATATCACGGAGAATGACCATTCTCCGTGGTAATATCACGGAGAATGACCGTTCTTCTTGTTAAATTAACGAAGAAGTGCCATTCTCCATGTTAAAGTGACGGAGAATGGTCATTCTTCGTCATTTTAACACGGAGCCATTCTCCGTCATTTTAACACGGAGAATGGCCATTCTCCGTGGTTTTAGCATGGAGAATGGTCATTCACCGTCATTTTAACACGGAGAATGGTCATTCTCCTTGTTAAATTGACAAAGAATTGCCATTCTCAGTGTTAAAATGACGATGAATGGCCATTTTTCGTGGTTTTAGCACGAAGAATGGTCTTTTAACACGGAGAATGGTCATTCTCCTGGTTAAATTTACGAAGAATTGCCATTCTTCGTGTTAAAATGACGGAGAATGACCATTTTTCGTGGTTTTAGCACGGAGATTGGCAATTCTCCGTCAATTTAACACGGAGAATGGTCATTCTCCTTTTTAAATTGACGAAGAATTACCATTCTCCGTGTTAAAATGACGGAGAATGGCCATTCTCCATGGTTTTAGCACGAAGAATGACAATTCTTCGTCAATTTAACAAGGAGAATGACCATTCTTCGTGGTTTGTAGCACGGAGAATGGTCATTCTCCGCGTTAAAATCACGGAGAATGATAGAGAACAGTTGACAGAAACCTAATTTTTTGTTTTTATTTTTTTGGAAAAAAATTGTCAGGAATAAAGTTTCAGGAGTTTTCATTCTTCTTTCAAAACGATACTAACTCTTATGGAAAAGAAAAAGAAGAAGATCTTCTCTCCACAATTGACATAATCGCCAAAAAATTTCAAATCTCTCCACGAAGATGATGATGATGATGATGAGCGATGATCGGAGTTCGACTGAAGTAAAGCACAGTGAACTACGAACGATCTTTGCGATCTCTTCTGAAGATGAGAGCATTGGAATTCAGATCTCTCGTGAAGAAGAAGAAGAAAATCGCAATCTAAAACTGAGTTTGTGCGAAGGGTAGTTATGGTATTATCAAAATGGCTATTTTATAAATACAGAACATCTAAAGGGAATCTTGGAATATTTAACGTGTAAATATATAATTCTGGGCATTTCATAAAACCCGCCCTGCGGGTGGATTTTTAATAAAAACCAACCCCAAAATTGGGTATCTCAGCAATTTTCAGTTTTAAATACATTCTAGTATTTGGTGGTTTTTAATTTTTTACGTGGGGAGAGAGGGTTCGATTATCCACAAAACAGATAAGAAAGGTAATTAATTTTAGAATTTTATTTTATTTTAAAACAAAATGGTTGATAATATACACGGCTTATACGGCTCAAGATTGAGCCGTTTTGAAGCCCCTTTATAATAGTAAAGATGTTGAATTGGTCTTCAACTTAATAAGAGGATTCTTCTTAAAGGTAAATATGTGAATCTGATATCACACCTTATGGTTTAACTCCAGTTGCGTCTAATATTGTGCTTCAGTTGTTTTGGAAATTATACTGGTGTGTGTGTGTGTGTGTGTGTGTGTGTGTGTGTGTGTGTGTGTGTGTGTGTGTGTGTGTGTGTGTGTGTGAGGGACGGCTCCCCGCACTACCACTAGGCTATTATATATATAGCCACGGTCCGACTTGCAGGTAGGACACAATATATATATATATATATATATATATATATATATATATATTCACACCGTCTCCTCCCTTTGGGCCGGCTTCATGCGGGCGAAGTTGTCACGTCCCGATTCATAGAGTCATTTATTCACATATTTTATCTCTTGGAATCGATCGTTCTTGCTTGGACGTGATGTCGTACAAGTCTGGTATTGTACTTGTACAAGGCAAATATGGTACATAATTGATAATCTTCAAATAGGAACACATCGCAGCGACAAAAGCAGACAAATTGAAGTTAATGAGGACAATCTTTCTTATTGAATAGAAGTACATCACTTCTTTATAGCAGCGGAGATAAAAGGATAATTTGAAGTCACACATAGATATATATATATAACTTTATTCTCTTTATTGATAATTGAAGAAGAGTACAAGACTTGTATTGAAGTACAATGCTACAACACATCTCACTTTATATTGAAAGCCAACTGAACAATGCTATACAGCTTACATTTGATACTTGGATACATTGGATTGCAGCGCGATATACCGACTTGGCTTACAACTCACTGGTACAACTGATTACAATGTTCCATATATTATGCCCTTTATAAACAGAAGACATCATCTTATACAAGGAGAGCTTCTGTATGCCCAACAAATCTTCGATACCGCGGGACCATTCAAGCCAATCTTCGTGTGTAGAACATCCCAAGCACGAGCACCTACCCACAAAACGTGGGTCAGCACATCATCTATATACTGGCGAACAGAATTCAACTCACTCGCCTAAACAAACACTAACTGGTCCATTTTAGCAAGCATTTAATAGAATGATCTTTCTACTTGGGGCCTAGCATCAGTTTACAGTTCATGGACAATAATCATAGTGAAGCATGTAAACTTATTCTTAGCAATATTCATGTGGACGTATCATTGTAGCATTCTTGGTGTTATCAGGCAAAGGCATCGTTAACATTAACATCTTAACCATGTTACGAGAATTCTCATTTCAAGCATCACTTAGCATGTATGTCTTGTTTGAGCAACGGTTATAGTAAGGCATCTTTCTAGCATACTGAATTTAACATGTTAAGCAAGTTCTCATATTGAAAGACTACACATAGCATCATTTACTTGGCACGTTAAGCACACACGTAACACCAACGCATATATTGAGTATATCACATTTAAGTGATTTCTTACCGATAGCCAACTCCCTTGTACCTGCATAAAAATATAGGATAATATGATATACTTACTCTGTCTGCACAAAATATTCGTTAGCATGCATCCTGACTATATGGTCGTTGGTGAGACTGCACCATAAAGGACTTTCCAACGGGTATTACGGCGCACCATTCCAGGGTAGGTTGCAAGCCTAGCCGAATGTCCCGTAATACCTCGTGCCACCATAGCACGACCAATGTTTCCTTCCGGGTCGAATCGGTCCCGGTGCCCCAGGTACCGTTCGAGGAAACTTACTCAGACTTGTACAAGTACGTCCATGACCATGCGAATGCGTGTCGACTCGATAACACAAATGCATAGTAAAGCAACTGAAAGTAAGCAGAGCCAACAGTTCAACATCTCATCTCAATCTCGAGCCGTGTTCAACGACTAATCATTACCATCATTCTAGTTGATGATCTCCATGATCCCAAGCCTCATCATTCCTCATTCATTGATTCATTGCACATTTCTCATAGCATTCCTCTCAATGAGGAACCAATAACATTTCATTCATTCCAAAGGGACAAGCAGCTTTTCATTCGTTTCATTGGAACAATTATTATTCATTCTATTCCTTATACAAAAATAGGTATCATCTCATTTCTTTACAACAGTTATATAGAGAGTACATAATTCAAGAGTCTCAATCAAATCATTGTGTTAATAGCATAGCCAGTTCTTTTCTCATGTCTCATTCACGCAGCATCTCGATTATTCAAGTGATTCATTCATTTAATCAAGATTAAGCATAAGGGACATTATCAATTCATTCTCAGGCATCAAGTAATATTAGCAGTTCGAGTGTGATTCAATCAGCAGTTCAATATTCATGTCTTATTCATTTCAATAATTCTCAGCATAGGCATCTCTATTATTCAGCAACTAAAACATGGAACGTTTAGGGACAATTCATAGCATCACGTTATTCTATTTATTAAACGCAGGAATAAGGAGAAGGAGGACAGTTCCACTTGCCTGCATAAAAGGGTCTTCTTATTCTGGTTGCACACATTCCCCCTAAGCGTAGCTCCACCAGCGAGCCACGTTCCAACACTTTGTCCGTCTAGCCAGCTAAGAGAGACTGCATCAGTCTGAACCCCCTCCTCCTGGGAAGGAGACGTCGAGACAGTTCTCCAAAGCCTGGACTTCCCAACCTGGCCCTTCGATCGACACCCTGATTGACAATATTTGGGTGGATCTGCTTGAGATCCTTTTTGTGTTTTGAGTTTTGGTAGGCCTTTTGCTAACCGTCGGTACCCTGACGTGGCCTGGTTTCATTTTGTGGCCCGCTGGATACTTGTCCCTTTGGCCTCTCACTTTTATATATTGGTTTATATATATATATATATATATATATATATATATATATATATATATATATATATATATATATATATATATATATATATATTTTGAAGCAATGGGTAATTGTGGTGAACTCGCCTCCACTGGGACTCGAACTCCTGACCACTTGGACCGCATGCATCTCTCTTAACCACTAGGCTAAAGATCATTTGCATATATATATATTTTTTTTTTTTCATTTGCATATATATATATATATATATATATATATATATATATATATATATATATATATATATATATATATATATATGAGATTTTCATACTTTAGTATTTCCGTATATTTTTGAAATAGCAGCTGTTTAATTAATGTCTTTATAGATCGTACTTTAGCATTTTTCCATATTTTTTGGATTAGCAACTGTTCGATTGTCTTTATAGATTATTTGTATTAGGTCAAAATCGAAAGCCAGCTACATCCCAAGAAAACACATTCACATCTTGGCTCTCTCTCTCTCTCTCTCTCTCTCTCTCTCTCTCTCTCTCTATATATATATATATATATATATATATATATATATATATATGCTTTCGGTCTTGTTCTGTTTCCTTGTCCATTTCCATAACCTCAAGTTCGTGTTGCTTGTGGAGTTTATTAGAAAACTACGTCTCTTGTGCATGACAACATAAGAATATATCCTGGTTAGGAAAACTGATACAAAGTGAGGGAAATATCTTTAACCCATGTAAGTAAGGAAAATAAGAGATGGTTGATGCGTGCAATTCAGTTTGCAGCCATGAAACCAACACATGAGAAATTTCTTCCAAACAAGCCTTTAGAGATTCATTTATTAGAGTTAAACAAGCACACACAGACGTACATAGTACGTAATGCTAAACCCAAACAAACAAACTGTGCGTGGGTTATTTATTTATTGTCATCATTACTAATTTAGTAGCCAATTTCCAACGAACGAACGAACGCTGTCCTTTTAACTGAAGAGCCAACCAAGGAAGCCCTTGTTGGTTTGACCAGGCTCTGTTTGGGTGACATTATTTCCAGTGCCAACTCCAGTGTTGCTGACATTTCCGACCTTGTTTCCGCTGCTCCAACCGGAAACACTGATATCATTGCTGTCGGTGGCAGAGTATCCATAGTTCACCTTTGAAGGCTGCCCAGACTGGAAAAAGTAACAAATTAATTATGAACCTGGCTGTGATTAATTAATATTCAATATCATATATATATGAGAACGAGTGAGTTAATTGAAGAACTGAAAAGAACACTGACCATTTTGCTAAGTTTTTTCTTGGTCTGATAACTCAAGTCACTGGATTGTTGCAAGCACCTCTTTGTACTGGAGTGGCCTATTTATACAAGCTAAGCTAAGCTAAGCTAAGCTAAGCGAATATTGAAGCATCATATAAAGTATTGGTATTGGGAAAAGAATCAGAATATGATGTACCCTTTATTCTACGTTATCCTCTCTTTGATTTATTAAGGAGGTTATTTTTTGACGTAATGGTGATTCATTATTCTCATTTCTTCCTTTTGACGTATAAACTGATCACGACTAAAAAAATGAAAAATATTGCTATTGAGCACTAAAAGAGTACTAAACATATTGAACTTAGAAGAAAATTTTGTATGTAATCTCTTGAATGAGAAATACCAAAAGAATAGTCTCTTATTTATGCTGTTGTATGATTGTATCTAAAATAATGAGACAGACTATGATAACATCTACATATATATGTTGAAAATCTACGAGTATCAACTACCTACATACAAATATGTTCAGATAAACTAATATACAAGTACATTGAATCTTGTATGGATTACGATGATAAAGCTCTTGACCAAGTCCATCTGTATCATATATCTAATACTCTCCCACAAGTTAGCAATGTTGTGGAGATATCGACCACACCCAGCTTGCTAGTAAGACACTGAAAAGTGTCGGCTCCAAGAGGTTCGCTGAAGAGACCAACAAGTTGACTACGAGAGTGGAGATAAAATTGATAAATTAATTTGGATTGAATTTTTTTGCAGAAGCTCAATATATTTCCACTCATAAAAATTAGATTCTCTGCAATGTGAATTGCAGTCTCATTATCGCAAAACACTGACAGTAGTTGCGAATGATAGATGCTAAGATCAGAGAATAACATTTTTTTTTCCACTGTAATTCACAAGAAAGAGGAACGAGAGCACAATACTTGTGTTTTTTTTATTGGGAGAACAAACTAAGAAAGGAAAATGAGGCGATAGAGATTAAGAGAAAAGTAGCACAAAAGATTCAAATTTTCTACGAAGACAAGGATTACCAAAAACCGAAGAAGATAAGAAAAATAAATTAATTGGTTTTAATTTTTGTTCTAACTTGATTGCAACTTCTAAATGAAAGTATTTTGGTTATAATTGGTTACAACATCTATAAAGTAAATTTGGTGCTCCTTCGAAAATACAAGTCAACTGCCTGTTTACTCCAATAACGTTGATCTTCTTCTTCTTTTGGTTACCCATTTACTTAAAATAAAATTTTAAATTTGATAAATCAATCGTCTGCCACGGTTATCTCTTTTTTCTAGGAATTTTGGAATGACTTGAAATTAGATTTTCATTCTCTTTAATAATGTATTTGCACATCTTCTTGATCTCTGAATAGATGCCTCGTTTGGTATACTGTAATGTAATCGTAATCGTAACATAATCAAGTGATAAAATTAAATATATTTTTATTATATTGCGATTATGATTACATTACAGTGTACCAAACGAGGGAAAATATATGCTTATTCTTAAAGTTGACTGTGTTAAGAAAACTATGGACTTCATGCCTATTGTTTTAATTAATGGTACTTCTACATTTTTTAATAGAGTTCTTACCACTATATTTAGCTTGGTTTTACCCAACCTTATTATCTCTTCTCTATATACTTTTATGAAAAATAGATCTATTCTAGATGTTAAAGGTTGATCCGAAGTTAAACAGAAGTTGTTGATAAGGTATGATTTGAATAAGTCCATCCATTATTTGATTTCTTTGTTATTTATCCATCTAATGTAGTGGGAGATAGATCTCCAACTTAGTTGAGATATTTAAGATTATTGTTGTTTTTGTAAGTCCCAAAAAAAAAGGACATCTATGCAATGGAAAAATTATTCAGTTTCAAAGTCAAATTTTGTAGTATCAGAGTAATCAAGTTCAAATCACACTAATTTCAAGTGAATTATATATAAAAATATAATACCACTGCATGAATCCAACTCTTCTTACAAATAGACCTTGGACGTGATGTTTGTTGAATAATATTAATATTAACCTTCAAAAGTATTCATATTAACATAGTTTTAAAAAAATAACACAAAAAATTAAAAAAAAATTTACCTATACTGATTGGAGGAAGGAGGGGGTTGAAGGCTGATTGGAGAGGGTGTCTCCGGCAGGGCCGAGGAGGAGGAGGGCGCCTAGGAGCAGTAGGGAAGAGGAGGGGGAAGGAGGAGGGGGCCGCCGTGGGGGGGTCGGGGGAGGAGGGGGCTGCCGTAGGGGGGTCGGAGGGGGGGGGGGGGGGAGGGGGCCGAGGAGGGGGGCTGCGCGCGCGTGAGGGCGGCCGCGCGCGTGAGGGGCCGAGAAGGAGGGGATCGTCGGGGAGGAGGTGGGGGGTTGCCGCACCGGAGATCGTGGTCGAAGGAGGAGGATTAAAGGGGTTTTGGGGGGAAGTTAGAAATTTGCGCAAATTTTGAGAATGAAAATGAAAGTTTTGCTGCCACAGTTTTATTCGTCGCCAGCGACGAAAATTTTACGTCGCTAAGATGTCGGTACTAACTTAGCGACGGACTAGCGACAGACTCCGCGACGTATATTGAAATTTTATTATGGATAAAAAATCGGCCGCTATGAGGTCGCTATTTAGCGACGGATTATCTTCCGTCACTAAAGTCAGTCGCTATTTATCAGTATTTTTGTAGTGTAAGGGGGCTTCAAAATGGCTCAAGATTGAGCCGACTAAGCCGTATGTATATCATGGACAAGTTTAAATTTGTTATATATGTTTGTTATGGGGAATCGTACTCAACTAAACAAGAAAGAAAAGAAACTTTTTTTCTCGTATATTTATTTTTTGTTTTCTCGATTTTAGACTTCTCTTAACATCTCTTGGTAACTTCATCTTATAATTTCTTGGGTTATTTTGTGAAGATAGTTGTAAGGGTCTTAATAACGTTTTTATAATAATTAATAGTAGTTATCTCGTTCTCCGATTGTTTTTTAGTTGTTAGAAATTTTATTATTTTGTAGTTTTTTGTGTTTCATATTTTGATATGAAAAAGTTGACGGATGATCCGTTGTTGATATGGTTATGATGTAGGGAGTGCTAAATGTTAATAATTCTAAAGTTGTAGGGAGAGCTAAATGTTATATATTTATATCCTAACACCTTCTTTCTGGTCGACGAAGATCGATTTTCTGGACTGAGAACTGGATTCACGCAAAGATTTTAAAATTTATTTATGCAACGATATATAATTTATTGAAATCTATTTATAATTTGCAGCGAAAAATATATTTGAATTGGATTGCACTGATACCGTACTAAAGTCACTACTGGTGCACCAATTAAAACTAAATAATGAGAACAGTTAAAACTAAATATTGAGAGAGTTATATATTTATATTATAATCGCTAACCATTACTTAGTGAGGGATATATATATATATATATATATATTATATATATATATATATATATATATATATATATATATATATATAAAATATATATATATAAAAATATATATATATATATATATATATATATATATATATATATATATATATATATATATATATATATATATATATATATATTTAAACAGGGACGATCTATTAAAACTGAAAAGGGGAAGGCTCACGAAGAGCATACAAAACGGTCTCTGGGCCCACTGTGCCAACGCACAACAGGGCCCAGCCCTGCCCAAAAGGAAATACGAAAAAATTCGAAAAACAAGAGGAACAACAACTGTAGGAAAGAGCGGGGAGAGGGGCACGAAGCCCGAGGGGGGGGGGGTCGGTCCACGCGCTGGACCACGCGCGGAAATCGAAGGGGCGGGGGCACGTGGGGGCACGTGGTGCAGGAGCACGGGGCCCGAGGGCCAGCTCTTGGCGCGGAGCCCGAAGGGGGGGCATCCCGAGGAGGCACGGGAACCCCGGCCGGCAGCGGGGCCCGAGGGGGGGAGCGCCGCCGGGTCGTCCGAGCCTGAGGGGGAGGCGCCGCCGGTTCCCGGAGCCGGCTACGCCAGGCGGGAGCGGGGAGCTGAAGGCCGGAGACCGGGTTCTCTAGGGGGCAGACGAGAGAGGAAGCCGGCGAGGTAGGCGAACTCCACCGCGGCGAGGACCCGGAGGGGGACGGGACCCGGAGGGAGAGCACGGCGGCGGCCGCGACACGACGAGGAGGCCCGCGGCAGCGCCTCCGGGAGCGGGAGGAGAAGGAACCGCCCGACAGGCAGAGAGAGACGGCCGGGTGAGATCCACCGGGAGGGGCCGTCGACTCGGCGGAGAGAGCCGTGGCTCCACGGCGAGCCACTGACAGGGGGAGATCACGAGACCAGGCGGGGAGGGGGGAGCACTACCCGACGGCGAGAGCCTCAGCGGGAGGGGGACCACGCCGGAGGAGCCGGGGGGGGGGGGAGATCCCGAGCGCTAGGGGTGGCGCCTCAAGCCCAGGGCGTGGAAGATCGCATCCGCCTGAGGGTGGGAGGGGAGCCAGTGCCACTGGTCGGAGCCAGGGACTAGCCAGTAGGCGCCGGGCGAGGCGGAGGGCTCAGCACCTGCGGGGGGAGGAGGAGGCGGAGAGGGGGATCCCGCGGCCGAACCGGGAGGGGGCGCGGCGGGAGGGAGAGTGGCCACTGCCGGGGAGGCGGGCACCAGGGAAGGGGGATCCGGAGAGGGGGGACCTGACGGGGCGGGAGCCGGTGGAACCGAGGGAGGCCTCGCCGGGAGAGGGGCGGGGGGGGGGCCTCAATCGGGACGGCCGAGGACGCGACGCCGAAGACGACGGGCGGCGGTCCGAGGAGAGACGGGGCCTGAGACGGCGGAGGGCGCCTGGAGCGGCGATACCGACGCCTCCGACGACGGCGGCGGCGGCAAGGAGGAGAGGGGAAGAGGGGGGCTGTGCCTCCGCACGCCACGCAGGCGCCGATCTGGGGGCTGATTGAGCCCGGCCGACCGAAGAAGCCGGGGTAGCTGGGGGTGGCGGGAGCAGCCCGGCGAGGGCGGAGGTGCCCGGGGCCGGCCGGCCACTGGCCGAGACCGGGGGGAACCCCAAGGAACGGGGGGGCTCCTTCCAATGCAAGCCAAACCCACATCCTCGAATCTATATATATATATATATATATATATATATATATATATATATATATATATATATATATATATATATATATATATATATATATTACATGATCTTCTAACCGTAACTGTTAGTAAATAAGTACTTACATTTCTGGAAACTAAATCCATAGAAATGTATGTCAACAAGATTAAAAGACGCGGCTGAACCATGCTACTTCCAGTGTAGAACTTGTAATTATTCATTTTATTTAGAATAATAGCAAGTACATACGTACATCGAGCCAATACTCACAAACCCAACAGTAACTGTGCTTAATCTGCAGTGACAGACTGGTGTTTTATTTTCTACTTATTATCCACTCGGTCAAGCATATATGCACGTATGTCATGTATAGGTAGGTATATGAGAGTGGCCGGCATACGTCCGGTTTAGCCAAACAACCTGCCGAAAAAGCCACGAGCCTGGGCGGTGGAGGCCCTAGTAGTCGTGACTTCATTCCTCTCCCCGACGCCAGTGTTGCTGACGTTTCCAACTTCGTTTCCTTTGCTCCAGCCGGAGACGCCGATCTTGTTGGTTTTAGCACTGTATCCAAAGTTTACTTCGCCGGAAGCCTGTCCTGATCCGTTCTCACCAGCCTAAAAGAATAAGAAAGCGTACGTACGTGTCAGTCCATACAATAATTATGGAGTTTATAGTAACAGAGATGCAAACACTACTACTCACCATTTTAGTTTGCAAGCTAGCTAGGGATACACTTAGCAATTCAGGAATTAAGATTGGTACTCCATCCAGCAGAAAGTTTTGAGACGATCCCTCCGACGACAAACTTGTCGGGAAGGGGCATCTCTTCGTCTTCCAATTTCTGACGCAGCTTCAGAAATTCCTTCACCTGTGGCAACATGGACTTTTCGTCCTCAAAGAGCAATTTGTGATATTTTTCAACCACAAACATTTTGCTCCTGTTCCTGTCTTCTTCATACAGATTTTTCACAGACTCCCATATGTCTCTGGCAAGTTCCTTCTTTGAGTAGGATTCTGCCAGGGAGTCCTCCATAGCATTCAGGATGAGAAGCCTGCAGATGCTATTTTCCCTTCTCCATTTGGCCTGGAGTTTGGTAGCCGCGTTGATAGCGGTAGTAGATCCAGTGTCTCGAACAGAGGGTTCTTCCTCCAACAGAACATGATCAACGTCTTTCAGTTGAAGAGTTAGATAGACCTTCCTCTTCCAGACTTGATAGTGCTCTCCATCGAACTTTTTCAACTTGCAGAAGTCCGATTGGAGGAGCGAAGCACTAATGTTTTCCATCTACACGGATCTTTCTTTGAGATTGTTAGTCCCGGGGCTTGATCAAAGATGAAAAATTAATGCAATTGAGATCTGAGATGTCACACAAAACTTTGCAGTGATCAAACTCAAGATCTACGATGGTACAAAAAACCAAATAGCCAAATTACAATCTGAAGGAGAAAAATAGAGAAGAGAAGATCTCTCGTTCTTCCATGCAAACGTGTTACAATTGGGACAGAACAAGTTACAATAATCTAGAGAGAGATGAGAAGAAGAACAATGCTGGGATGTCAAAACACCGTTGCTCAAAGCAAGATTTGCCCCACACGATCTGCTTCCAGGAACCAGCAAGTTTGAAGAACTTATGGAACGCTCGATGTCACCTCTGTTCTGACTCCTCGGATGGACTTGCAATGGCGGCAGCAGCTCTCTCTCTTTCTCCTTTTCTGACTTGTATTTTCGTAGTACCCACAAAGGAGGCCAGAAGAGAGTATATAGAGAGAGGGTGGAAACCCTAGCCGCCTCTTCAGTTATGGAAAGATTGAATCAAATCACTAAAAGATAGCAACGAATTAATTCTAATCCCACAAAGATAGGATCTAAAATTAATTCAAATCCCACAAAGATAGGAACGAAATTAATTCAAATCCCACAAAGATAGGATCTGAATTAATCGCATTGATTCATCCTTTCCATAACTGATTTGTAATCTGCACAGTCAGCGTAGCCCTCCATGCGGCAGCAGCAACAGCAGCCTGGCCGTGTGGACCGCTTGGGCCGCATGGACCACATGAGCCGCATGGACCGCTTGGGCCGCATGGACCACATGAGCCGCATGAGCCGCATGGACCGCATGAGCCGTATGAGCCGCATGAGCCGCATGGACCGCATGGACCGCATGAGAAGTGCGCCAACAAAATGCCACATTACGCCTCATGAGCCCATGAGCTCGAGCCCGAGCCCGAGCCCGAGTCCGAGTCCGAGTCTGAGTCGCTAAGCCCCGTTGGGACTTAGCTCCAAATGGAATTTAATCCAAGAGAATGACAAAAGCATTAATGCTTAATCCTTGGAGCCTTATTCTTACCTCCTAGTAAAATCACCCACATGGTTCCCTCCTTAGGGTCACCACCCCATGTGCATCTCTCAACAACACACCCAAGTATATATGTTGAGATAACTCATGGTGCATTTCCGATGTGGGACTAAAATTTACAAGGCATGCATGTTGAGAGCAAGCTCTCTCCATGTAAAGAAAGCACCAACAGTTGTTTATGAAGAGCAGAGGATGGATTGCTAAGCAATGGGTTGGAGGGTGTCCTGGATTCGAGATTTGAATTGAATGCACAAAGATCAGTATCCATTAAATCAGTAAGCTCCATGGAACCAGCAGTCTCCCAGTCCGATGCCGTCGGGCAATCTGAGTTACCGTCCTCTTTATGGATCGGGAGAATAATTGGAAAGTTAATGCAGTTATAATCCCGGAGATCATTTGATATCCTTTCCAAATTTTTAGAAAGATCTGGAGTGATAATGGTGAATCCCCTCTTGTGTGGGGGACGTATCTTGTCAACTGAAGATTTGGTGGTTCACTGATCATTTCGGTGGAGGTCGACACCGGGTTCGTGATGTCAGAGATCGAGGTCGGTGAATCCCTGTAATGTGATTGGTTAACCCGGGAAATGGTTGCGGCTTCATTGTCCACCTCTCCGGCAAGCATCTACGTGGCCCTATCCATGGTGTCTTTTGGGGAGTTATCTTTGTTCGGGCGGGTAGGGGGATTCTGGGATTGTCAGCAATATAGTCCTCCTCCTTGATCCTTGGTTGGAGGAGTTCGAGCGCTCTCGTCTTCTCTTCATCTGACCAGTCGTCTCCGATAAAGGAGGAGAACCTTTCCCTGTCACTACAGCCTGAAACCGAGTGGCCCACTCTAGCACAGAACAAACACAAGCGGGGAAGGCGTTCATATTTGATGCGCACTTGGTTGGAGGAACATCCTTCAAGAATAGCTGAGATGGCCTTCTTAAGAGGTTTCGAGATGTCGACCAAGATCTTGATGCGAGCAAAGGTTCTCCACTTGAGTTCGTCCTCGGTTGTGGGCGACCAAGGGAGACCAATGGCTTCGGCAATTCTTATCACCGCAATTCTGTTCAAAAATTTCGGCGGTATTTTATGAAGTTGAACCCAGAGGTCAGCTTTGTCAAAACGGTATTCCTCCGGCAGTTTGCCGGGGTCACATCTCTACAAGGCCAGTAACTCACCACTAATGCTCCATGGAGTGTCATTAAGAACTTTCTCCACCTCCTTCGGGCATCCAAGACGCACGAGGAACGTCCCAGCGTCGACGTCTAGGTCAGACACATGGATCGGATCCTTTATTTTCCACATATTGGAAAGGATAGAATTTAGAGGGGAACACAAGAATCTTCGGGTCGAATATGGTTTAATGGCGATGGTGGTACTCCAAAGCAGGGCGCAGAGCTCTCTCTGGGGGTCAGTGTGACAGTTTCAGAGGGGCCCTGCAGGGAGAACAAGGAGGCCATCTTTTCGATGACCTCCTTGTAGGTCGCCATAGATGTAATGCATGGCCGGGAGCATAGAATATGTAGATGTTGCCGGTCGATTTGGTGGTGTATGAAGAGTGGGATAGATGATAGGGCGTAGGGGGAGGGAGGCGGAAGAGGTAGTCAAGGTGGCGGAGGAGGTAGGCAGGGTGGGAAGGTTGGCGGAGGAGGTTTGGAAGGGTGGGAAGGGAAGGAGGAGTTGGGGAGCGCCGCAATCAGCGGAAAGTTACAAACCCTAGGTTTTTAGGGTTTAGGGTTTGGAGGAGATCGCCATTACGGAAACCAAGGTTGTTATATATATATATATATATATATATATATATATATATATATATATATATATATATATATATTTTTTTTTTTTTTTTTATGGAAGCGGATCAAAAGTCCACCTTAGAAAACCCCCTAAAAACCCCCCTCACTCTAATTCGTAATATTAATGTTAATGTTAATATTAATATAAATGTTAATGTTAATTTTTTTTAATGTTAATGTTAATATTAATTAATTTTTATATTAATGTTAATGTTAATATTAATGTTAATGTTAATGTTAATATTAATTTTAATGTTAAGTTTAATGTTAATTTTAGTATTTAATGTTAATTAGAAATACATATACGGGCTAGCTTTCTTTGGAGCTTTGGGAAATTGGAGGATGGCCTAGCTGTTGGGAGCTAGTGTGAGTTATTGGAGAAGTCTTGGGGTTCAAGCCTAGACCTCACAAAAGAAAAAGAAAAAAATTGCTTCATGAATTTGGCAAAAGTATCTCTACTATTATAAGGGGGCTTCAAAACTGCTCAAGATTGAGCCGACTAAGCCATATATATATATATATATATATATATATATATATATATATATATATCATGGACCATTTTATTTATAAAAAAAATAATTAAATTACATAAAAATTTGTTGAAAAAAGTTTAAATTTGTTATATATGTTTGTTATGGGGAAGATATCGAACTCAACCAAACAAAAAGAATACTTCTCACCTTAACCACACAAGTAGAAGAGATATTTGACTATAATTGGATAATATTTTTATTATACGTTATTATACGTGCAAAGCACGTGCATGTACTAGTAATACATAAGAAGGAAAATAATTTTTTTCTCGTATTTTTATTTTTTGTTTTCTCGATTTTAGACTTCTCTTAACATCTCTTGGTAACTTTATCTTATAATTTCTTGGGTTATTTTTGTGAAGATAGTTGTAAGGGGTCTTAATAACCTTTTAATAATAATTAATAGTAGTTATCTCGTTCTCAATAGTAGTTATCTCGTTCTCCGATTGTAAAGGGTTTTAATAACCTTTATCTCGTTCTCCGATTGTTTTTTAGTTGTTAGAAATTTCATTATTTTGTTGTTTTTTGTGTTTCATATTTTGATATGAAAAAGTTAGACGGATGATCCGTTGTTGATATGGTCATGATGTAGGGAGAGCTAAATGTTATATATTTATATCCTAACACCTTCTTTCTGGTCGTCGAAGATCGATTTTCTGGACTGAGAGCTGGATTCACGCAAAGATTTTAAATTTTATTTATGCAACGATTATATAATTTATTGAAATCTATTTATAATTTGCAGCAAAAAAATATTTGAATTGGATTGCACTGATGACGTACTAAAGTCACTACTGGTGCACCAATTAAAACTAAATATTGAGACCAGTTAAAACTAAATATTGAGAGAGTTATATATTTATATTATAATCGCTAACCATTACTTAGGGAGGGATATATATATATACATGATCTTCTAACCGTAACTGTTAGTAACTAAGTACTTATATTTCTGGAAACTAAAATCCATAGAAGAGGCTGAACCATGCTACTTCCAGTGTAGAACTTGTAATTATTCATTTTATTTAGAATTATAGCAAGTACATACGTACATCGAGCCAATACTCACAAACCCAACAGTAACTGTGCTTAATCTGCAGTGACAGACTGGTGTTTTATTTCTACTTATTATCCACTCGGTCAAGCATATATGCACGCACGTCATGTAATATAGGTATATGAGAGTGGCCGGCATACGTCCGGTTTAGCCGAACAACCTGCCGAAAAATCCACGAGCCTGGGCGGCGGAGGCCCTAGTAGTCGTGACTTCATTCCTCTCCCCGACGCCAGTGTTGCTGACGTTTCCAACTTCGTTTCCTTTGCTCCAGCCGGAGACACCGATCTTGTTGGTTTTAGCACTGTATCCAAAGTTTACATCGCCGGAAGCCTGTCCTCCTCCGTTCTCACCAGCCTAAAAGAATAAGAAAGCGTACGTACGTGTCAGTCCATACAATAATTATGGAGTTTGTAGCCAAGTAAGATTAAGTGCTATGAGAGGGAGTATGATCAGCAAACACTTAACTACTCACCATTTTAGTTTGCAAGCTAGGGTTGCGATACCTGACTGGTACTTGGCAATTCAGGAATTAAGATTGGTACGAGGGAGCTGTGTCAAGCTTTGATCACTAATTTATACAAACTTAAAAGTCTCATAAAAGTTGGAACTGGAATTGGATTCTCATCATAATAAAAAGAGAGGGTATCATCAACAATAAGTGGGATGAACGGGAATATAGAGTCAATTCTATGCTAAGAATATATATAGCATCAGAATCAATCATATCTGAGCTATTGAGATCCCAATTGATCGATAGTAGTGTTTGTTTGTTCCTAGGGAAGTCCCATCTCGCTTTAATTGTTGGATCCCGGCCTAACGCACACCAAGATTTTTTTTTTTTTTTTTAAGACCTACTTACGTACCATCTCTTTCGAATACAAAGAAAATTTTGTAAACCAATTAAATTTGAATCCATATACATAGATTAACATATGGCCATGGGAATCTCTATTTGTATATAACATGTAGAATTTTTTTTAAAAAATTTTAAATTTCTCAATCGAAAACGCCAAATACCCATTTTAGATTTGTCATTTTTCAACATCATGATTATTATTATAGACGAATGCCAGTTTCCCATTGTAAAAGTTGGGTTATTCTTGAACTTCTGCGGACTGACAAAGTGGAAACAGTCGTTTCTCCTCACTGTAGACATTTATTTTTTTACTGTTGAACATTTGCTTGCCTAGCAACTAATATTCCTAACTGACAAACACTACTTTGTCGACCAACAAATATTCCTCACTATTAAATTTTGTTCCTCTTCAAACAAAAGGATTGAGTGTTTAAACATTTAATTACGGTTCTTTATTTTCAACAAATATTCCATTGAAAAATTGCTAGCCCATATATATTCATATATATTGCTCCTTTGTAACATCTTTCTTTTAACATACAAATTGCTTAATTTGTTTACCAAAGTTACTTTAGAAATAATTTCGCCTACTATACCAAGCTTTGCTTAGCAACATTTTTTAGCAAAATTTATTGGCACTTATTATTTTGTCACCATAAAGCAAAGTTATTTGCTGCCTTCAAACAGTTTTTCATTTTGTTTGCTGTGCTCAAACCATTTTTTTAGCATATACTAAATTTGTCTTCTAGCAAAGTTTGATGCATTCATACTAAATTAGTTTATCCATATAAACTAAGATTGTTAAACAATCTGTCTTTTAGCAAATTTCTCTACTACTAATAAGTGTCTTTAAGGAAATTGTTAGACAAAGACAATTTCTACTAGACATTTTTTGTTTGAAAATTCTTAGATAATTTTGCTAGACAATCTTCATATATATTGTCAACAATTTTTGTACTATAATTATTGTTAGACAATTTTCTTATTCAAATTGTCATCATTTAAGATGCACATTGTTTAATAAATCTTGGCTAGATATTGCTTAATATTTGTTAATTGTCATATCAATAACAAATATATTTTTATTTCTAATATATAACTATTGTAGCCTCATAAGTCTGTTTCTATAAATTGACACATTAGATAAACATTATTCTGTTAGTATCTTGTGCCAATACTAGTTGGGTAATTTCTTTTACTCAATATTTCAATTTAGGCTAAATTAAACAATAAATTGATATAGTAAGATTCATTTAATTTTAAAGATCTAAAGTAGAGATTTGTTTGGGAACAAGCTGAAAGTGCCCTTCTGTCAAAAAGACGTCAATCGTCTAAGCGACCGGTTCTTAAGCGTTTCTAGTGAACCTCCGCTTGCTGGGATCCGGCCCCTATAGCTAACCCAACCTTATCAAAACTTGAAAACTAAAAGTTTAAAGCTCTATTACTAAAATCATTTGAATTGTCCATTTTTAGCTTAAACCATCTTTATTGAGTAAATAATCTCTGCAGACTTTAGAAACCAATTTGTAAGTTCTAAGAGACAAGGAACAGAAATCAGATTATGTTGAAGTCCATAGCTATATCTGACTCCATAGCTATACAAAATTGTAATGGAGGCAAATAAAGTAGTTTTCTCTAAGAATGATTTGTTTGTGGGGAAAGGATTTGTAAATGATGAACAGGCACCTGCAGCTGCACTTCAAGTCAATAAAAAGTCTATTGGGCAAATTTGTGGTTCTTGATTATAAAAGTCATAAAAAGAACTTTACAGATCTCTTGACGAAGAGTCTGTTTACTCTTACGAAGAGTTTGTCTAGGACATTGATCCTAGAATCATCGAGGGGGATGGGGTTAAGCCCATAGTATAGTCACCAGCAGTAACAACCCAACCGGTTCAATGGGTAGGAACAAACTGGACTTGGTGACTATTATGGAACACTGACCTGAGATTAAATTTTCTTTAAAATAAAAGTCCAGGAGGCTGTACATGTGTACATTAATACCCCATCCCTATGGTGACAGTGTTTCGGTGTGATATGGTTAGGGTGAGTTTAAACTCTTAATAAGTCCAAGCATGATATGCAGGGTTGATACCTATCACCAACCCTTGAGGACTTACCTATATGAGAGGTCGTGAAGGCCGCGACTATGGGACAGGGCGATCCTAGACAACTCTCATGAATATGGAATAAGTGCGCATGACCAATCAAAAGCGCCAACCGATAGACTCAAGAACCTCTAGCGTACTATGTGTGCTATTTTCTGAATCTGGTTCAAGAAGTCTGATTCAAGGCATAGTCCATTGTGAGCACCCTAAATTTTGGGTTGATTTTTTTTTCATTTTACTTTAATTTTCTGATTGGGGATAATTTTAAAATTTCGTGTTTATAATTATTTTAATAATGATATTTAATTCATGATATAATTTTTGGTGATTTTAAATCATTTTAATATTATTTAAATCAATGACTTGTGGTTTTGACGTTTTGCTAGTGAAACCCTAGAGACTGTTTGACCTAGAGCCTAACCATGTGATTATGATATTTTAATGTCATTTTTGGCCTAAGGATATTTTTGCATTTGACCTCTTTGAATTATTTGATATTATTTTATTATTTATGATATTGTTTTGGGGTTATTTGAGTCGGGTTCGAATTTCAACTCAATCCGACTTGAAACGGGGACCCGGGGGTAGTTTGACTCTAGTGGGACCCACACACTAGTTAGGCATGGCCCACATGATATTAATTTTAGTCCACATGATAGAAATATTTTAGTTAGAGGTTAGACTAATTATTATGGATAAGGTTAGTGTGATTAGAGACTTTAGAATGACTAATTTAGCCCCAACCAATTAGCACTACAAGAAAAATGACCTTTCTTGACGGTCAATTTATTGACGTATGGTCAAAACCGTCAAGGAAAGCAGTTATCTTGACGGTTTTAGACATACGTCAACAAAACACCCATTTTTCTGTTATATATTAAATTTGACCATATTACTTGACGGTTTTATACAAAGCGTCAAGAAAACCCATTGCATTACTTGACGGTTTGCTGATAACCGTCAAGTAATGCATGTGCAGAAAAAAAGGCGCGCACATTTCAGATGCCATTTTCGTAATTTTTTCAAAAAAAAAATTTCTTGACGGTTTTAACAAAATTGGGAATAGAGGGTTTCTTATATATTTCACATCCAAGTACTTCTTTTCCTCCTTCCCCCCCGATCCCCAACACCACAACTCTCTCAGCCTCTCCCTCTCGAGCTCCCCCTCCGGTGGAAGTCTTCCCCGGCCGGCGAACCCCGACCGGCGACCGAGCCCGTAAGTCTCCCCCTCTCCTCTGCCCTCTTCCCTGGCTTCTTTTCCGACCATCTCGTCAGCCACCCCGACTTCCACAGCCCTCCCGACCGTGCCCTAACCCTGTTCTCCGGCGATCCGCCGTCTGCCCTCTCATCCCCGCAGCCGACTTCAATCGTTCCCTCTTCCCCCTTCCCTTCCGACCCCGATTTTCCCCACAGCCCTAAACCCCTCTCCCATGTTCTTCATCCCGACCCCCCGGAAACCGACACCGAACACAACTCCTATTCACCATATACCTCCTCCTTATCCACAAAACCCTAAACCAATATTCCTCTATTTTAACACCATCATAGGAAAACTCCTCCGTCTCTTTCTCACCTTCCTCAGCCTTGGCCAGGCACGGCCAGCGCACGGACGATCGATAGGAGTCCCACACTATCGACCTCCCTCAACGCTCGAACGCCTCTGCCACCGCCATCCATCTCACCATCGCCTTTCCTCGTCATGGTCTCTCGCAACCCCCACTTGAGCAGATGCTTATCCAATTCCATTCGATGTGGGCGACCGCCTATAGATCCATCTCCCCCTACCCACTTTGAAAATGCTGGACTTGGGAAAGCTCTGCTCTACTTCTGAACAAAGTAAAAGGAAGAGGAGGAGGTAAAATTCTCAATCATTCCATATATCTTGACTCCTCTAAAATTTTTACAATATATTTCCATATATAGAAACCCGAACCCTAATTTTTTTTTCCCGATCTTCTCCTAAGAGTTGGTCAAGTAGCTAAGCATGCTAATTGAGCAAGGTTTGTTCAAATTGGTCAATTTTGATGTCATTTTTATCTTTGCTAACATTGAATTGGTATTCTTATTTTCCTTTTTGCACTATATAAGACCTTTGAGGTTCGGATCATCTAGATCTGTGGAATTTCTGCTTAGATATGTTGGTTGTATACAGGGAAATCTGTTGTTAGTATATGTAGACTGACCTACTCTAGTCAAAATTCTATATTTTGATTCAACTGGTTTGAGAAATTGAGCTTTTATTTTTACTTGCATATTGAACAAAGAAAAGATTCTAAATTTTTGATTGTATGCGGGGGCATTGGGTTTCTAGTTTAGGGCAAACAATAATCGAAATTGCTCAAACTATCATTTGGATGCTTTTAGTTAGACATTTTGCTTATATTCATATAATTGGTACATTGATGAATGGAAATTATTGTTATTTTCTAGCAAATTTTAGGTTGCATATATTTTAATCTATCAGGAACTTTCTTCTTCCTCTCTGAATTTGTTGCACCTCTTGGTAACTTCTTATACATGCCATAGTTGTTCTATCATTGTCTATCTCGCATTGTGCATTGACTTCTAGGATGTGATAGATGAGTTCCAAAATTCATTATCAGAAAATGGAAATATTTTCATATATACTAGTGAAATGCAGGTATAATAAGGAAGCACATCTTGGCTTATGTTAAGGTTTGGCTAAGTACCATTTTTTTCATTTATTGCTCCTGGCTCAATAATGAGACGACTCATTTTTGCAAGGTATGACTTCTCTCTTCGTATCCTTTCGTTATTGTTTTCGCAACTAGCAATTCACACGTTATAGGAAACAAATAGATTAAGGAATCTTGCTGATTATCTATGTTGCATGAATACAGACACAAATAAGGATTACAAACACTATACAATTACACGATACACAAATTTTCAAGTAGGTATGAAAGTAGTTATTATGTTGCACGATTGAAGACACATGTAAGAACACCATTTTGTCATGTCTGTGCAACATAGATGATATGTATACATAATAACTATGCATGTTTCTGCATACTAACAATTAGGTCTCCCTTGGTTCATTTTGCATAGAATAAAGGACCATTGTATCCCTGAATATCTACATGTTAATACAAGTTCTTTCGTAAACATATTTGATTTTTCCGAGAATCCAACAAATAAATTACTTTTTTTCAACTATATTACTTAGTTGCTATCTTGGCTATGGGATTGGCCAAGATATGCTTGTTGCTACAGAAAATTTTGATATCTGCATTAATACATTGCTTAGTTGTGCATCTACTAACCACCAACATCTCATCTCTAGTCGTTGTACCCTTTGATTTTTCTTTCTATTTGTGAAATTATGCTCTCTACTGACAATATGCGTCCATTATCTCTAGTTTTTCCTTATACTTCTTTTTGTATACGTCTTCATACATATTGGTTTTCTTAGTCTTTCTTCTAATATGCTTCCAATTTATATGCCTTACATAGTTTGGGTTTTTGCTCAAGGTTTTTTGTGGCCTTTTTTTATTCCAGTTGATGTATAGTGATCAAATGAATTTTGGCAGCTCGTGTATGTCATTGTTGAAAATTAGACAAAATAAATTGAACTTGGAAGAAGAAAAGTTTTGAGAGAAGATGATCAAGAGTAATAGACACCAAGAGCGCTTCTTTGCCAAATTTAGGTGACAGTCAAACAGATCAGGTCTTTCTTTTGCTCTCATCTATTTGTAAAGTATGGATTATCCGTCTTGCAAAAGAAAATTTTTTAGGACTGTGATATACCTGGTATTGAGTCTTCAAGGGCAGTCATGAAACATGGGTCTGTCTGGTATTTATTTCGACTTAATCTCCATTTTGTTATTTCAAAGGAACAAGTATATTATGGCATCTCTTTCCAAGGCATATCAGGCCTTGACTAATCCTATATTTAATGAAATTTTGAGAAATATGGCCACCCAGATGGTTGTCAGGTAGAGCATAAACTTCTTAGATGCTTTGCAGTGCATTGTATATGCTTAATTTCTTACGAGTTCTCTATTGTCACTTGCCTTATATCATGGTTATCTTATACCTGTTTCTTATATCTCGAGAATATCTATATGGTCACGGAATATTCATCAAACTTTTCATTCATGTACAATTGTCAGTTTTAATGGGTTTGTGGATGCTATGCTGTCCTCAATGTAGGAACTGAAGTAGGCTTGGTTTTATTGTGGCAAATTGGGATGTTTTTTTTTTTGGATGGAAGGTTGGGACTTTGGATGAATCAATGGGCCATCTCTTGTTGTTTTTTCCCCTTGCCTTTTCAATGGTGTTTATAGGTGAAGAATACGAATTTCTCTATTTGTAGTTGAAGACATTCTAAAAGATGTAGAGAATATTAATATTATTTGCATTCACCTAGCTTATTGTGAATCTTTCAAAGGATTAATGTTAGAATATCTGTTTACATTTTTAAAATATTAATGTTATTCACATTTATACACATGTAACTTTTCATGTTTTATTGATCGATATGGATACCAATCTGTTTTCTTTTGATTTCATTAAATACTGACAAATTGCCTCTTTATCCTTGAAACACAAGTCTGGCTTGAAGTTAGTTGTACAGATTAATGTTAGAATATCTTGAAAGTACTTTGAACTTTCTTAACTATACAACCTTCATAGATAGGAACGTTAATTTTAGGTGAATCATATAATTGTTTTTTTTATTGGATCCTTGCTCTTTTGACCCCTACTCCAGATTGTGAAGTAAGTATGCATGACTATATTTGATAGCTATTCATATTGACATCCCAAATACTTTTCTAACTTCAAAGGAAAACCTTTCTTCATTCAGTGGCTAGTTAATTAGTCTTCTTTATTGTATATATTGGTTTTTGCAGGAATTGCTTTATCCTGTGATGGAACTTGGAAACAAGTTTATATTTTGACATGTTGGGAGGATCCATTGAAGTGTTTTGGTTTTCTGTTCTGTATTTGGCTATATCATTTTCAGGTTATTTCTGCTACCTTTCAATTGATAATTTTTCATATGTGGTAAGGTACGATATTGTTTATAAATATAATTCATTTTTCATACGTGGTATGCACTAGCTTTAATTTCCAACTAGATCGGACAGTTGGAAATTAAAATATGTTATAGTCTTTGTCGTCTATTCCATTTATGTTTAAGAACCATTAATAAAATATAAGATAACTGTATATCGTACTGTGCTTGACCTAAGCGGGTGTGTTTTTCATTTCACATGTTCATGGTAGTTTTTTGAGAAACATCTCTGGAATATGCTTCTATAAATAGTCTCTTATGCAGTTGTGGTCACCATTTGCATGTCATTTGTTTTTTTATTTCTTTAATGTATATGCAGTTTGTGGCGCTTACTAACCAATTAATGATCTGGCCTTTGTTTTTCATGGCATCTACTTTGGAGCATTAGATTTGCATATTCTGCTTACTCAATGGCAAGTTCTTGATTTGTTGTGTTAGAGTTGCACTTTATAAGTAAATGTTTTATCGGTTAGTTCTTATTATGATTGTTCATGTCCAGGTCATTGTGGCCATTATTAGCATCCTTTGCTTGGTGATCCTCTCTTCAAGCCATGGTTTTCTGGAAATCTGGGTTGCTTTGACGACATGAGCCTAAGGATGCTTGCTGGTTTCTGGAGGTAATTGCCAACGTTTATCCAACTTGTCTCTGATTTTCATCTTAGGAATGAGTTCAGACCTTTCAGCTGCTTAGGACGAAAATATCATTCTCATGATCTTACTGAATGGATACTGCAATTTGAATTTTGGGAGGATTATATTTTGCATTTGGAGCATTAGATTTTGCATTTGAGATTTCCTTTTACCTCTATTAAAATTAGTAAGCTACTTATCTATGCTATATTCAAATATGAGGATATTTGGCCTGCTCCAGCTTGAAAACCTTCAAGAAACTGTCCATGATTGATCATCCTAACTGATTAGTTCTTACATTGGTCTTTATATTATATGTTGGCTAACAATATATATGGACACCACAAATATTAATAGTTCATTTAAACCACTATATCAATGAGTCAAGTTAAAATTACAAAAGTGAGTGAACTTGATACAAGCGATGGTGTTACAGGGCTGTAAATTCTTCAAAAAATTGAGATTATGTTCTGTGCGAGTCCAGGAGACAAAATACAAAGTTGAGATAGTTAAATGTTAATAAAAAATATTTATCTATCTATCGGTTCATTTTGGTGCTCAATTTTCAGAATTTTTAGTTTTTGTTCTTTGTTCTATTGTGAGAATTGGTAACCACACAACCCAAATTAGCTGAAGTCACAGTCTATTGACTTCCTTTATGTGAATTATAGTCCAGCCATGGCCTTATTTCTGGAGTCATTCACAAGCCCATACTAACCCAGTGAATGGCAGAAAACCAAAAGTAAGTACAGAGGTCATGGGTTTTCGAAAAGACACTGAACTCTTTAGTGAGGCGACCTTGAATGTTGAGAGTAGGCTTGCAGAACCAAGACCAAAGCAAGAGGATTCAAACATTGATTGCATATTCTCATGTGGAAGGAATGATGGTTGTGGTTCCATGAATTTTTTTAAGAGATCACTGAACAAGATGTAGAGAAATATATCCAGACCTTATGTGAGATTGACCATCTCGTTTGGATGCCTCTATTATTGTTCTCTAAATTTTATATTAGTCATTTAGTTCACTTATCATATCCACCTTCATTGCCTAGGATGCAACAGTGCAACCATCTCTAGTAATAGTTTATTTTGCTGGCAATGATTCTATTGGGACTGCAGAGTTAAAATATTGATTAAACAGAGAAATTCTGAAGTCTCATTGTGAGAGTAAGTTTGAACTCAAACCTAGATGTTGAAGAGGTGGCCATTATTAGCATCCTTTGCTTGGTGATCCTCTCTTCAAGCCAACTGATTTCCTGCACATTTAAACTACTGCAACATTTGAGTCCTCCCTAGATTGTTCTGTCCATTCAAAATTTGATTGAATTTCAGTTGTGTTGCTGACTTATAATGTTATGTTCACCTTGTTTGCAGATTAACCTAAAGGAAATGCTGCTCTGGGTTCAGATATATTTTGGTTAATCTACTCCTGTAAATATGTTTTGGATATGTATATATGGTGTACGAACGTGTTTGTGGTTGGACGTTTGGATGTACTTGTTGGATGTACTTGTTGCATGCTGCTCTGGGTTCAGAGATATTTTGGTTAATTTACTCCTATAAATGTTTAGGATATTTATGGTGTACGAACGTGTTTGTGGTTGGATGTACTTGTTGGATGTTTGGATGTACGAACAACGTATTTTTTAATATAAAAATTGTGTATTATAGTTGTGTGATGCTTGTGATATTATATATTGATTCTGGAATTGGATTCTGTGTAATTATGTGTATTTGGTAATTGGATTTCTGGAATATATTATGTTTATCTTGACGGTTGTAAAACGGCAAATTTTTTTATTCCTTGACGGTTTTTAACTTGACGGTTGCAAAAACGTCAAAAAATAATTCATTTCGTGACGGTTTGCAAACACCAAAAAACAATTTCTTGACGGTTTTTCCCCGTCAAGAAAGACTTTTCTTGACGGTTATTAGCCGTCATCTAGGCCCCCGTCAAGAAAAGTCGACACTTTTCTTGACGGTTTTTTGTTTTTTTTATTGACGGTTTAAAACCGTCAAGATAACGCATGTTTCTTGACGGTTTAAAACCGTCAAGGATACAAACAAAAAACCGTCAAGAAAAGTGTCGACTTTTCTTGACGGGGGCCTAGATGACGGATCCAAAACCGTCAAGAAAAGTCTTTCTTGACGGGGAAAAACCGTCAAGAAAAGCCATTTTTCTTGTAGTGTAGCCCTTTCCTAATACTCATAGAATAGGTTAGTAGGAGCTTTTGGACTTTTCCTAATAGGACAAAACCACCTTTATGGCCAGCCACAATAAGGATAGGGTTGAGCCTCCCATTTGTCATTATCCATCTATTTTTCTCTCTCTTGTTCTTCCCCAAATTCCTAGAGAGCAATCCCTAGCAATTTCTCCACCAAATCCTTCTATTTTACCACCAAATCTTTTTCTTTCCTTCTCCATTCTAGTCAAGGAGGAAGCTACCCAAGTTTGGGAGGATTCGGAGCTTGTTCGTGTCCTTTTGGAATCTCTACGTGTCGGTGTCGCTTCGGGAAGATTTTTCTTCGATTCGATCTACCGGGAGGTATAAATCCCTTCTCCTTTTCATTTCCTCATGCATATAGGTCTATTTTGAACCCATAGGAATGACCTCCATGGTTGTATCTCCATTTGTGTCTATTTTGTGTCCATTTGGAGGTCATAGGAGTGTCCTTTGTGTTATGGATGTGTTCATGTTACATATATAGATTTATATATATATATATATATTGTAATGAGAGTGTATCTATATTTATATATGTAATAAATGGTTCATGATGATTATATAATCAAGTTTGTGAGTGTGGTTCCTCATATTATTATTGCTATTATTGTTGTGGATAATTAGGATATATATTGTGTATTCTTTTGGCTCAAACTATCTAAATCCGTCATGATTTTTATCCACGTTTTTAATTTCAGCCCTAACTTCGAAATGTCATAACTTCTAGCTCAAAGCTCGGTTTAATCTCCCGTTTTTTTTAAAAGAAGCGTATTGAAGTTAGCTTTCCAAAAACATGTATTAATAGGCCTAATTCTTTCTGTAACTTTCTGGAGAATTATTTGAGTATCAGCTGTACGAAAAACAAACGCGTTCTCGGTGTTTTCGCGATTCCGGGAGTTCCCGGAAACGAAAACGCGATCCCTTTAAAGTTTCGGAAAGCTAACACATAGATCTATAACATACTTTAATCATAGAGTTTAATTCATGCTGAGATGGTACAGTATTCATTATTAGTAGGAGTTACTATTCGGCATATGCATTTTGTGCACCCTTGTGTGTAATATAATATTCTATTTGATTTTAACCCATATTAATGTATATACATTATGTAACTAAATAGAGAATGCAAGCATGAGTAAATGTTTAAATAAATGATGTATGAGGTGTAAGTATCCTATCTAATGTAAGCATGTATAAGTATGGCTTGTAATGAATATATAGGTTCCATAGTATGTAATGTATGGTGCATATAGTAGTGCAAGAGAATAAATGAATGATGAATGAATGCAAGCATGAATGTAATGTAATAATAGATGTAATGTATGCAACATACAAGTTAATGAGATGTAATGTTCTATGTTAACAAAAATCCTATATTACCTCATGTACCCCCTTACACTATGTTGACACTATCACACTTGACACATTGTTCACTTACACTTTGATACTCTTTGATATGTATACACTATGTATGCCCATTTAACTCTCACTTGTCCCTTTGCCATGTTCACATACACACACATAGCCTCTTAAATAAGTATTTATGAATATAGTTAACTTAGCTATGTATGTATATTATATATATGTTAGCATATTGTGTTGTAATATATAAGTTTATATAACCATTTGAAATGCCATGATTATAGACCTAATGTTGAATACTAATATATGCATATTTATATATGTGTAGACATATATAGCTTAAAGTAATAGATTACCTAGTGTATATCCAATGTGAATTCTTGCCTATTTGAGTATTGAATAATTGCATGCTATATAGAGTTGGGTGTATGTTAGCTTGTATAGCCTTGTATTGATGTGTGCTTGTTAGGATAGTCTTGGTTAGGCCTAGTAAGACTTACTGGATTAGGACATGACCTAGTTTGACCTAGTTTGACTAGTGCAGTTGACCAGAGTTGACCAAGGGTTGACTTTGGCCTAGTTTGACCTAGATTCATGTAGAATGCATTGTAGTGCTTTATATTACCCTTCTAGACATGTTGTAACTTGTGCTGTTCTAATTAGGAGCCAGACACCTCTCCTCGGACAGTATATTTACTTTGGACATTCAGACATCAGGCGAGTACATTCTCTGATCATTTCATATCCTGCTTAGAATTATTACCTGCAGTAGATTACTTTACTTGTACTGTCACGTTGGTCACACGGATTGATACTATATGGATCTCTACATGCGATGTTATCCCCCTCGGGAGCATCGGGTACATTGTGCTTGTGCGTTTCACTTACATCGTGTACTCCTGTGCTTTCATTACATGTACACTCCTGTGAATCTTGTACTCTCATGTTCACGGAGCCCCCATGTATACTATCATGTGCACCCTATATGGGCCCCCATGTGATATCCTGTGCAATAACATAACCTGTTTAGATCCTTGTGTATTGATTGGGGATACGGGGGAGTGCTAGTAGTCGTGTGAACAATTCCTTGTAGTGTAGATTCCTGTGCACCTCGACATCCTGTGCAAATCTGTCCTATTTACATGTGCTATCTCGTACTCTGATTCACTAGTCACTGCTAGTTCTCTATGTATAGTAGATATTTACATTACAGTACTTTCCTGTTTACATACCGTATTTCTTCAGTACTCGTATCTTACTTTACTGCATGTTTTTACTTTCTAACCTGCTATGATCTGTTGAGATGTACTGTACTCGCTCCAGTCCTGACTGGACCTGTTGATAAATTTTACAGATAGCCTGGAGGTGCCTGCTAGCCTAGAGGAGACATTAGAGGTTGTTTAGGTAGTTATTTCATTTTGTCTGGAGTTGTATTTACTTTGGGGATTACTGTATCATTATTGAGTATTGAGATGTATTTCTGGGTTCATGTATCTTAGACACTTAGACTTCTATCTCCTGTATCTCTTTTGGATTTCATGTTTTATCTATTCTTATCATGCTCTACCTTAGATGTGATTGAGTTGTATCTGCTATGTCACCCCCCATTCGGGGAGTATAAACTGTTTATTCTTATACTGTTAGATGCATTGAGACCTAGGACAGCGTTCTACCGCCGATACTGCGGCGTAGGCTGGGCGTTGTTACGTTCTCGTGCCCTAACCCTAGGGCGCGGGTCGTGACACGTTTTTAGTGGTGGCCCATGCAGGTCGAGACTAAAAGTGTAGTGGTATTTGAACTTGAATACCACTACAGCCTGCAGTAGGATTAGGATATATTTTTGAAGGTACTCAATCACAGTTAGGAACCCTTGAGAGATTCCTGGGACGACCCTGGAGAATCTTATTTAACTTCGATTTGAAAACTCTCTTTTTCCCTTGATTTAATTTATTTTACTTTTGTTGTTAAATTTGATTTTTATGGATTATTGTTGAATTTGAGTTGTATTTATTTTGATGGAAGATTTTCGAATTTTGAATTTTGACGATAGCTGTTGCATTCGAGTTTGTATTTTGATGGATTTTGTTCATTTTGAATTTTGATGTTCGTTAATAAATTTGATTTAATTTTGAGTATTCATTATTGATTAATTTAATTTTTGGCAAGATGGAATTATATGGGCTAGGTCATCTATGTTATGGAATCTAGTCTTCTATAGTCACATTAGCCAGCATGGTGAGGACATATAGTCTGACTCTGGATATATTTCTCGGGTGTGGGAATTTAAGGTTTTCGCAGCCAAGCATGCGGCACCGCGAAAATGTTAAATACCATGATTCTAGAGATAT
This sequence comes from Iris pallida, assembly GCA_029216955.1. Classification (NCBI taxonomy): domain Eukaryota; kingdom Viridiplantae; phylum Streptophyta; class Magnoliopsida; order Asparagales; family Iridaceae; genus Iris; species Iris pallida. Next base: position 810,210 of record JANAVB010040417.1, read on the forward strand.
GTGCATAAGTCAAGGGCTCTGTGATTATCGTAGCCTTGCTTACTAGTATGACGAGGATTTAGAGTACCATGATTTTGGATAGACGCATATGATTATCGGATTGCACCTTAAATAATTTTGAACATGTTTTCTCTACTTTTGTTACAGTCATTCAAATTTTTTTTTATTATTTGTTGTTTTGCCTAGTTTCCTATTATTTAACTCAGGAGTAAGTTTAGTTGGTTTTATAAACCTTGTGAAATTTCTTGCTATGAGTTCTTCTTAATACAATGAATCGATGAATTTGCTAGACTTTATCTTGGATTTGATAATTTAACTCTGGATTTCAGAACGGTTCCTTCTTTAAACAGATAAGCAAAATAGATTTTATCGTTAAATTCCTTCTTGCTATTAATCTTATATTAGATAATAATAAAACTGTCTTGATTTTGTCAATCACCTACTCTGTAATTTTGGTAGGAATTTAAATGTTGGTCCTGATGTAGAAATTAATTTTTTTTATTGGGACATGAGAATATGTATATGAATATATATAGCAGACACTTTGCCTAACACGTATGCATGCTACACTTGATTTTTCCACATATCTAGATACATATTGATATGGTGTTGATGTCTAAATTTTCCTAACCAATATTTTTGGTCCTCTGCTTTTCCATGTTTAAATTCGTAATTTAAATATAAATTTCATATTATTATTTAGGTTTACATCACTGCACATGTATGTTATACGTAGGGTTTCAGTTCAAAAGAATTTTGGTTGAAAAATTGTGTTTAAATTGTCAAATCTAAGACTGTGTGCATGTTAACCCTTGATGCGGGATTCCAAATGTTAGCTCAAATTGCTGTTTTATTTCTTAAATGTAATATTTAGAGCTGTGTACATTGTTGTTTGTAGGGATATAAATTTAGGTTTCATATTCTTACATGTTAATTTGTGATAAACATTGAGTTGGTTTTTTAATGTTCAAATTTCTCCAAAATCCTGAAAACTAGTTACATGTTAACATTTTTACATTGATTTTCATGTTTAGTTAAATTTCAGATTTAATATGTAATATTGAACTGTATGCGTAGATAAATGTATTGGTAATATGATTAGGGTTTCATTTCTATCATGATAGGATGTATTGGGAGCATTGAGATAGTTGTGATGTTTCAAACTCCTAAATTTTGAAATTGCATTATGTTCATATTTTCCATGGTTTAAATGTTAGCTTGTTTTCAGATTTTATATGTAAATGTTGAACTAAAACTGGATTTAACCTTTCAATACTAAGCTATAACCCTGTACAAGGATACACACACACACTCTAACATAGTATATATTGTCATATAACCAAACCCTTCCACACTATGTTATGATTGTATATCTAGATAGATATATATATATAGAGCTTAGGCATGCATGTTATAATATATATAAATACATAACTAAGTCTCTACCTTTTTATATATATGGTTCGCCATGCATGTTATGAGTAAATAAGTTGTGTATTGTAGATTGTTTAACCAAAATGCCATGATTAGTGTAACTTGATAGCTGTTGTTTTGGAAACCAAATCCTCATATACTCTTCATGTATACTCACGTACACACACGCATACTATCTGACCATATGAACATGTCCCATACACATGATGCTAGTTTTCCCACTCTAACGCTCTCTCTGTATATATATTGTGATTGGATTTCAATGCAAGTGACTTTCAATTCTTTAACTTGTGATTTTGATTTTCTTGGGATAGTACTTTTTCAGATAATGGGTAGTTACTTTTCTTCATTTTTATGATAAGTATCAGTTTCATATAGGATGGTAGACTGCCTTACAGTTTTGATGGTTTGTTGTTTTTGTAACTTTTGTTTAGCACCCTAGATTGCTTGTGTGTTTTGATACCCTATGACCGTTTTGGTTTAGCATGACTAGAATACCTAGATGAGATTTTCACTACCACTGTATGCCATGACCCTGTATGTCGTCCTTTTGATGGTATGATTTATTTAAGTTCTGAGATTTGATTGTGGGGGTTTGACCTAGAAGGATTACAAACATTTTAATTTCGAGGACGAAATTTTTATAAGGTGGGTAGGATGTGAGCACCCTAAATTTTGGGTTAATTTTTTTTTCATTTTACTTTAATTTTCTGATTGGGGATAATTTTAAAATTTCGTGTTTATAATTATTTTAATAATGATATTTAATTCATGATATGATTTTTGGTGATTTTAAATCATTTTAACATTATTTAAATCAATGACTTGTGGTTTTGACGTTTTGCTAGTGAAACCCTAGAGACTGTTTGACCTAGAGCCTAACCATGTGATTATGATATTTTACTGTCATTTTTGGCCTAAGAATATTTTTGCATTTGACCTCTTTGAATTATTTTGATATTATTTTATTATTTATGATATTGTTTTGGGGTTATTTGAGTCGGGTTCGAATTTCAACTCAATCCGACTTGAAACGGGGACCCGGGGATAGTTTGACTCTAGTGGGACCCACACACTAGTTAGGCATGGCCCACATGATATTAATTTTAGTCCACATGATAGAAATATTTTAGTTAGAGGTTAGACTAATTATTATGGATAAGGTTAGTGTGATTAGAGACTTTAGAATGACTAATTTAGCCCCAACCAATTAGTCCTTTCCTAATACTCATAGAATAGGTTAGTAGGAGCTTTTGGAATTTTCCTAATAGGATAAAACCACCTTTATGGCCAGCCACAATAAGGATAGGGTTGAGCCTCCCATTTGTCATTATCCATCTATTTTTCTCTCTCTTGTTCTTCCCCAAATTCTTAGAGAGCAATCCCTAGCAATTTCTCCACCAAATCCTTCTATTTTACCACCAAATCTTTTTCTTTCCTTCTCCATTCTAGTCAAAGAGGAAGCTACCCAAGTTTGGGAGGATTCGGAGCTTGTTCGTGTCCTTTTGGAATCTCTACGTGTCGGTGTCGCTTCGGGAAGGTTTTTCTTCGATTCGATCTACCGGGAGGTATAAATCCCTTCTCCTTTTCATTTCCTCATGCATATAGGTCTATTTTGAACCCATAGGAATGACCTCCATGGTTGTATCTCCATTTGTGTCTATTTTGTGTCCATTTGGAGGTCATAGGAGTGTCCTTTGTGTTATGGATGTGTTCATGTTACATATATAGATTTATATATATATATATATATTGTAATGAGAGTGTATCTATATTTATATATGTAATAAATGGTTCATGATGATTATATAATCAAGTTTGTGAGTGTGGTTCCTCATATTATTATTGCTATTATTGTTGTGGATAATTAGGATATATATTGTGTATTCTTTTGGCTCAAACTATCTAAATCCGTCATGATTTTTATCCACGTTTTTAATTTCAGCCCTAACTTCGAAATGTCATAACTTCTAGCTCAAAGCTCGGTTTAATCTCCCATTTTTTTTAAAAGAAGCGTATTGAAGTTAGCTTTCCAAAAACATGTATTAATAGGCCTAATTCTTTCTGTAACTTTCTGGAGAATTATTTGAGTGTCAGCTGTACGAAAAACAAACGCGTTCTCGGTGTTTTCGCGATTCCGGGAGTTCCCGGAAACGAAAACGCGATCCGTTTAAAGTTTCGGAAAGCTAACACATAGATCTATAACATAATTTAATCATAGAGTTTAATTCATGCTGAGATGGTACAGTATTCATTATTAGTAGGAGTTACTATTCGGCATATGCATTTTGTGCACCCTTGTGTGTAATATAATATTCTATTTGATTTTAACCCATGTTAATGTATATACATTATGTAACTAAATAGAGAATGCAAGCATGAGTAAATGTTTAAATAAATGATGTATGAGGTGTAAGTATCCTATCTAATGTAAGCATGTATAAGTATGGCTTGTAATGAATATATAGGTTCCATAGTATGTAATGTATGGTGCATATAGTAGTGCAAGAGAATAAATGAATGATGAATGAATGCAAGCATGAATGTAATGTAATAATAGATGTAATGTATGCAACATACAAGTTAATGAGATGTAATGTTCTATGTTAACAAAAATCCTATATTACCTCATGTACCCCCTCACACTATGTTGACACTATCACACTTGACACATTGTTCACTTACACTTTGATACTCTTTGATATGTATACACTATGTATGCCCATTTAACTCTCACTTGTCCCTTTGCCATGTTCACATACACACACATAGCCTCTTAAATAAGTATTTATGAATATAGTTAACTTAGCTATGTATGTATATTATATATATGTTAGCATATTGTGTTGTAATATATAAGTTTATATAACCATTTGAAATGCCATGATTATAGACCTAATGTTGAATACTAATATATGCATATTTATATATGTGTAGACATATATAGCTTAAAGTAATAGATTACCTAGTGTATATCTAATGTGAATTCTTGCCTATTTGAGTATTGAATAATTGCATGCTATATAGAGTTGGGTGTATCTTAGCTTGTATAGCCTTGTATTGATGTGTGCTTGCTAGGATAGTCTTGGTTAGGCCTAGTAAGACTTACTGGATTAGGACATGACCTAGTTTGACCTAGTTTGACTAGTGCAGTTGACCAGAGTTGACCAAGGGTTGACTTTGGCCTAGTTTGACCTAGATTCATGTAGAATGCATTGTAGTGCTTTATATTACCCTTCTAGACATGTTGTAACTTGTGCTGTTCTAATTAGGAGCCAGACACCTCTCCTCGGACAGTATATTTACTTTGGACATTCAGACATCAGGCGAGTACATTCTCTGATCATTTCATATCCTGCTTAGAATTATTACCTGCAGTAGATTACTTTACTTGTACTGTCACGTTGGTCACACGGATTGGTACTATATGGATCTCTACATGCAATGTTATCCCCCTCGGGAGCATCGGGTACATTGTGCTTGTGCGTTTTACTTACATCGTGTACTCATGTGCTTTCATTACATGTGCACTCCTGTGAATCTTGTACTCTCATGTTCATGGAGCCCCCATGTATATTATCATGTGCACCCTATATGGGCCCCCATGTGATATCCTGTGCAATAACATAACCTGTTTAGATCCTTGTGTATTGATTGGGGATACGGGGGAGTGCTAGTAGTCGTGTGAACAATTCCTTGTAGTGTAGATTCCTGTGCACCTCGACATCCTGTGCAAATCTGTCCTGTTCACATGTGCTATCTCGTACTCTGATTCACTAGTCACTGCTAGTTCTCTATGTATAGTAGATATTTACATTACAGTACTTTCCTGTTTACATACCGCATTTCTTCAGTACTCGTATCTTACTTTACTGCATGTTTTTACTTTCTAACCTGCTATGATCTGTTGAGATGTACTGTACTCGCTCCAGTCCTGACTGGACCTGTTGATAAATTTTACAGATAGCCTGGAGGTGCCTGCTAGCCTAGAGGAGACATTAGAGGTTGTTTAGGTAGTTATTTCATTTTGTCTGGAGTTGTATTTACTTTGGGGATTACTGTATCATTATTGAGTATTGAGATGTATTTCTGGGTTCATGTATCTTAGACACTTAGACTTCTAGCTCCTGTATCTCTTTTGGATTTCATGTTTTATCTATTCTTATCATGCTCTACCTTAGATGTGATTGAGTTGTATCTGCTATGTCACCCCCATTCGGGGAGTATAAACTGTTTAGTCTTATACTGTTAGATGCATTGAGACCTAGGACAGCGTTCTACCGCCGATACTGCGGCGTAGGCTGGGCGTTGTTACGTTCTCGTGCCCTAACCCTAGGGCGCGGGTCGTGACATCCATCAAGTACTTCTTCAGATTAAGACAATAGTCACTAAGTGATATTCAAGGCTGTAGTCCATCTCATCTATGCATAGTATATATATTTGCCCAGATATTGTCTCTCATATTCTTCTATTTCATTTTTTTCGGAACTTGATTTTTTGGGGGGGATTGTTGGACTTGGTACCAAAAAAACCAAGTCTCACTCCTATTCCTATGCATACACGTTGCAGAATTCTTAGATCCCCTTATGTTGGATGAACATGCTATTTTTGGGTTACTTTATCAGTATATATATACCACTCCATTCCTTTTGGAAAATACACTCTTGGCTTTTAGTGATTTTCCTACAAAGTCTCTCTCTTTCTTTTCACTCGTCACCTCCAACTTCAAATTTTGTTCTTCCAATTTTTCTGTTCTGGGAAAAGCTAAGTTCAAGGTCACTCTTTTCGAGTTGTGTGCGTTGAGGAGATACCGGTAGAGCGAAAGTTTTACCACTAGGAGCATTCGGAACAAGTCTGCACATAGACCCAAATCAACTCTTAGGACAGTGCTTCGTACGCGACTTTCCCGGAGGTCGGTAACATTTACTTTATTTTATTTTGTTTGCAGATTTTTGGAATAATTTCCAACACAAAGCACGTGCATTTACTAGTATGTATATATGCATTTAATCATATGCATGTTCAATGGACTTATATTATTTTGGGAATATACATAACATTTCTTCTACTTGGTCTCTCAAGATTTGACATGAATGCAACTGATTTTTCAGGACATTATAGGTAAAACTGATACCAAGATATATTATGGAGCTAGTGTAAAAAAAGTCAGGAGTTCAAGAGAGAAGTTATGGAGAAAGGAAAGCCAGCTATGCGGGAGATAACATTTGAGATAGAATATTGCTAGATTAACAACGTTGTAGTTTCACAAAACTTTTAGTTTTTTTATATCATTCTTCAATGTTTGTGATAAAACTATATGTTTTTAATAAATAAGACCATTTTTGGAAATATTCATTTCTGCTATGTTAACATTATGTGTATTTGTTCGGTAATAGGCAAAGGAAAGCAAATAAAATATAATTATAATCATAAATTTTGTACAAATTTCTTTTATCAATCGGACTTTCTTGACGGTTTTTCTCCGTCAAGATTTTAAACCACCATCTAGATCAGAGTCAAGAAAAGTACATATTTTCTTGACGGTTTCTGGTATGTTTTTTTGATGGTTTAAAAAATCGTTATGAATATTGTTTTAATTCACGATTTTAAACAGTCAATAAAGCATAACCAGAAATTGTCAAGTAGAGACTTTTATTGACTCTTGCCTAGATGACAGACGTAGGACCGTCAAGAACATCCCTTTTGCGGGTAAAAAACCATCAAGAAAAATCATTTGTAGTGCATGTATTTATTATTATTGATATATTTGTAATGATAATAATGATGATAAGAATTGGGTCATATCAATTGTTGTATGACAAATTTATGCTTGTATACACATACATGTCATGAAATGTACAGACCACCAACCCCACTGGTGCGGAGAGTTGCTTGGAAGTGTTGGAGCTTGGTTAACTAGCACTGTTCGGCTAGAGATGATGTCTTTTGTTTATTCAGGACATATTGTATGAAACATCGTTGGTTTGTATTAGTTGCACGAGTTATAAGACTTGTGGCATCGATATTATATTGAGATTTAGTATTTGTAATTAGTTGTTCTTTGGTCTACTGCCATTTTAATTTTGTTACAAACTAACAATAAAAGAGAATCTTGTTTCATATCCTGCCTATCGACTTTTCTGTTTATTCCGCTGCAATGACTTGCCTTTGAGTTTTGATATTGACCGTGTTTTGTTCTTGTCTTGTTCAAGGCCAAATTTAGGCTTGTATGACATCACGTCCAGTAGTGACTTTTGGTCCGACGAGATCGGAATGTGTCAATAGTGGGGTCGATGGTGCCAACGCTCTCAAGTTGCTAACTAATTGGATCAGTTACAAGGGATATATATATATATATATATATATATATATATATATATATATATATATATATATATATATATGGAAAAAGGTAATTAATTTATTAAAAACTCGGGAATCATACACTTATTTGGTGCGCAATGGCACCTTCATACATGATACATCCTGCTCGATGTTGCGGATCACTCCTCTAATCGAGGTATACTTATATTCAAAGACTCGAGCATTTCGCTCTCTCCACACGTGCCAGACAGCCGCTGCCAATCTTATTCTAGCTTCAGTGTACCACTCTATCCCCCTGTGCTTGCCAGACATGACGACACGAACCACCTCCTCGTAGCCCACAACATTGGGGAGGTTAACTCCTAGTTTCAACTCTTGTCTCCGCAATATTTCTCTGGCCATCGTGCATCCAAAAAACAAATGATCGGCTGTCTCGTCTGCCAGCATAGAACGCAGCTATTATTCAGATTAAGGATGCCTAACCTGTCAAGCCTATCCTTAGTGAGGAGGCGACCCCGTGTTAACTTGTATAAGCAAAGCTGGAACTTGCGAGCGGCTTGCTTGCACCATACCACTTCCGCCAATTCCCATACCTGGCCGACGTCCCGTGCCTGGGAGTAGGCCGTCCGAGTGCAAAATTTACCTGTGGGCGAATCCTTCCAGCCCCAAGTGTCCGCTCGGATCGATGGATCCACGGGAACGTGCGGAACAAGAGTCCGCAAAATGGCTTCATGTCGGTGGCCCCTAATCGCCCAAGTAGAACCATCAAGTAGATCAGCAACCGTCTTCTTCCTGTAAGCCTCAGCGCCAACATGGTTCCCGACCCGTTTCAGGAGACTCTCGTGCAAGAGCCAGGGGTCGAGCCATAAGTCTGTGCTCCTCCCGTCTTTCATGATGCGTACTAGTTTAGTACAGATCTCAGCTCGGTACTTCAACATATGTTTGAACGGAATTGATTCATTATTATTAGTTTGATAGGCCCAGAAGTTGTCCGATTTGAGGTAGCGGTTCCGTACCCAGGACGCCCACAAGGAGTCATGCTGTAGGAAGCGCCATACTAGTTTTCAGCCTGCAATCCTACGCATTGTACGTAGGGAGCGAAGACCAACTCCCCCCTCATCCCTCGGTCGGCAAAGATCCTTCCATGAAATGGTGTGAATACCGTGTCGCCAAACAAAATCAGCACACATCTTCTCCATCTTGTCGATTGTAGATAGCGGAAGTAAAGTGGAGTGAAGCCAGAAGCTGGCAAGCGCCTGAATAACCGTGCGAACTAACTCCAGTCGGCCTCCAAACGACAAGTTTTTTGCTTGCCAACCCTCCAATCGCTTCCTCACGAAGTCGACAATATTGTGGCACTCCTCAGCTCTGGCATAATTGATAGAAAGTGGGACACCGAGGTACCGGACAGGAAGGTTACCTATGGAGATTCCCAAGATGGCAGCCATCTCTTCCTTCTGTGAGCACCTGCTACTAAAGTACGCAGTGCTCTTGTTCTTATTCAGCCGCAAACCCGTCAACCTTCCGAACTCCTCCAGGATGGCGGCTAATGCGGCGAGCCCTGACCTGGTCGGTCTTACAAATACAAGCAGATCATCAGCATATGTGAGGTGCGTCACGTGAGGCTGAACCTGGTGGAACAACGGGGTCAACCGCTTTCACTTTGGATTCAAGACATCTCAACATTTTTCCTAAAACTATATCCTCTTTTTCTTATAATAAATAAAAATACAAGAATAAACACGAAGAGTATTAAAATAAAATAAAAATGGATGGGAGAATTGTGGAATTTCAGTGCAAAAACTAATTTGTCGTAAAAATGCGCTACGTAAACGTTAGACGGTCTGGCGAGTTGGACTTCTCCTACTATTTTTACGAACTTGGGATCCTCCACAAAACTTCATTTTTTTTTTTGTTTATCTATAGAAAAATTTCTTCATAAATAATGTACAATAATATAATGTATATACTTATATCAGAATAATTGTAAAGAAATGAATTTGTGTAGAAATAAATAACAATTTATTTTATTGTTTTTAGGATTGGTGTGTTGGATTTGTAAAATATTGAGGAATTGAAATAGTAGAGGAATATTTAGTTTTGAGTCCTCAAATTGAGGGAATATTTAAGGATTGTGTTGGAGATTGCTTAAGTATGAAAACAGTTATGGAGAAAGCCGGTGTTGCACTTTCCAGTCAGTCACGAATAAATCCATGATGTACTCACAAACCTTATTCATATACGTAATCAAGCATGCAAGCATACAGATGCATAACCCAAACCACCAACTCATACTTGAGTGAGTGGCAGGGCTTATTTAACATTCATTCATTGATACAATTATAATATATGGTTACATTTAAGCATCTCCATCTCTCCAGTAGCCCTTCGATATGGAGAAAGCTCAGCTGTGACCTATTATTCATTTGGCTAAATTTTTGGTGACAGTATTTCCAATTCCGTTTCCAGAGTTGTCGACATTCCCAATATTGTTTCCAGTGCTGTTGCCAGAAAGGTTGATGTTGTTCCCTTGCACTCCGCTCTAATCAGAATGGAAATTACAAGTGATTAGTATTTGTGATTATATGTATATCAGAACCTGCTGATCATCAAGTAAGATTAACTAAGGACTTAAGGAAAGAAATAATAAAGAACAGTACTACTGACCATGTTTGCTGAAGTTACTTAGTGCGATAACTCAGAGATGTAGTATTTGTTACAGACTGCAGCTATGTAAGTTAGTGATGAATTTATACAAGTTACATCTCCCACTCAACATCACTCGCATGGGTAAGAGAATCAGAATAATATTGAAGTGGCCATTACTCACTTATCCTAACTAAGAAGGTTGTCAAGTTTTGATTGGACACTTGTAGCAAATGTACGCAAGCAACACACAAGAACCACAAATGTGAACAGCACACGTGAGACAATTCGATCATCTCCATAATTGTATGATCATCAGTTCACATCAGTAACAGAATCAGAATTTATAGGAAATGACCAAAATCGCTTATCCTAACTAAACTGGTCGCCATCTTTCTAATGAGCATATTGGGATAAATTTTCGCAAACCTCACATGATATGTATAATCATAATCAAGTTGCATCGTAAATTAGAGTTATCTACATATGGTGGTCGAGTCGAAGCCTAAGGCCAGAGTCGAAGCGTAAGCCTCCGATCAAGTCGTTGCAAGGCTAAGTCCGAACGCCGTTGGCGTTTCGATTCCTTCGATTGACTGAGCGGGACGGGACACTACATGTACGGTTGGCGCAACTACAGTTAGAGCCGAGTTTGCTGGAAAAGATTAAGACCGCTCAGAAGGATGATCCGTACCTGAAGAAAATGCGCGAGCGAATTTCAACAGGTAGTGCGACCGACTTTACGGAAGATAAGACCGGCGTGCTGAGATTGAATGGCCGACTATGTGTTCCGGATGATTCAGAACTACGAAAGGAGATATTGTCGGAGGCGCATTATGCGAAATATACCTTGCATCCAGGCAGTACCAAGATGTACAAGGACCTCCGCACGACCTTTTGGTGGCACGGGATGAAGAGATGTGGCGCTCTTCGTGTCACAATGCATGGCATGTCAGCAGGTGAAAGCTGAGCATCAGCGACCGGGCGAGGAGATGCAGAACCTTGCTATTCCAGAGTGAAAATTGGATCATATCACTATATGAACTTTATTGTTGGCCTGCCGAAGACACCACGGGGGAACGACTCCATCTGGGTCATCGTCGATCGACTAACCAAGTCAGCGCACTTCATTGCCATTAAAGTTACTTGGAGCGTTGATCGCCTGGCGCAGATTTATCTTGACGAGATAGTACGGCTGCACGGAGTTCCAGTATCCATCGTCTCTGATCGGGATTCACGGTTCATGTCGCGATTCTAGAGTAGCCTTCAGTCGGCGCTGGGTACCAAGTTACAGTTCAGCTCAGCTTACCATCCTCAGACTGATAGCCAAATGGAGCGCGTTAATCAGATTTCCGAAGACATGCTACGACTCTGCGCAATTGACTTCAAATCAAGCTGGGACGTCCATCTACCACTGGCGAAATTTGCATATAACAATAGCTACCAGTCCAGCATCCAATTGGTGTCGTATGAAGCTTTGTACGGCCAGAAGTGCAGATCGCCCATTTATTGGGATGAAGTCAGAGAACGGCAGATACTCGGCCCGGAACTGGTGGAACAGACTGTGAAAAAGGTCAAGCTAATTCGGGAAAGACTGAAGATTATACAGAGTCGGCAAAAGAGCTACGCCGACACCCATCGAAGACCACTTGAGTTCCTGGAGGGCGATCACGTGTTCCTGAAGGTGTCGCCCATGCGAGGAGTTACTCAGTTCGGCGCGAAGGAAAAGTTGAGTCCGAGATTCGTTGGGCCGTTCGAAATACTCGAGCGGGTCGCCCCAGTGGCCTATAAAATTGCCCTACCACCGGCGCTTGAAGGTGTGCATAATGTCTTCCACGTCTCTCAGTTGCGGAAGTACGTACACGACCCTAGCCACGTGGTAGATTTTGGCCAGCTGGAGCTGAAGTCCGACTTATCCTACGTTGAAGAGCCAGTTCAAATCTTAGAACGCAAGGATAAGCTACTACGAAATCGGATAATCCCTCTCGTTCGCTACTCTAGAGGAACCATACGGCGGAAGAGTCGACATGGGAACTCAAGTCAAAGATGAAGGAAAAGTTTCCTTCATTATTTTCATAGAGGTAGGTTTTGTTCTTAAGTTTCGTGGACGAAACTTTTTCTTAGTTGGTTATGGTGTAGTGCCCCGTCCTTACATCGTGCTCCGTTTCTCGTCCACGGGGTGCGCGAGAAAGGAACACTGTCGCTATCGACTCTGTCGGGACCGATAGGTCGGAAACGATCGAATCGATCGAACGGGAACAGTTGAATTAAGATCCATTTCCCGTTATGGAATGGCTTCTTCGAAACCAAGTCCCATATTCAGCGGCTTGTGCCTCGAGGATAGACTCTGCGGCTGAGTCGGGAGAGACCTCCCGTTGCTCTACTTTTTCATGCCGCAATTGCTTCTTTGTCTTTGGTTTTCTGAATGCATTTTCGTGAATGTTTTCGATAGTTTTCATGGTTTGTGTTTCGAACTTCGCATTCGTATCGAATTTCCTTGAATAACACAGTGTTCTAATCGGTTGCTTGTGCGATTTCAGGTGATCGCGTAGGCAATGTCTAGCGCGGCCAACCAGTTTCTCACCTTAAGTAAATACTAAGGTGAGTGGCTGACCTCCTTCGTCTCGACCATCTATTTCAAAAATGAGAACTCGGGTAATGATATCGAATTGGAATGATTCACTTGAAAAATACAAGTCCTATGTTCTAGAAGGGAAAAGATGAGATGTGTAGAAAAAGAGAGAATTATTTCAGGCCTGCAAAACAACTAAGTAAATGGATCGATTTCATAACAAGCCCCAACGATACCTTAAAATATACCTTGTTAACTTATTACGGTCATGGACAACTTGTCGACAAGGGCGATAGTTTCTTCGAGCGGAAACCCAGGGCCACTGGACCGACTCGACCTAGGAAGAAACAAGTTATAGCCGAGCTGGGTAATAGGCAATCGGTAGTACGACGACTTGCATCGGAGCTCGCTACCTGCGTTGCAAGGGTCCCGTTTACTAGGCTATGTCCAGGCACTACAACAAAAAGACCTATTAATGACGCTCGACAAGGAGTTTTAATGACGGCTGATACATAAGCATTATTAAGTTTAAAAATACCTTTTTTCTATGACGGTTTGGGCTAATTCTGGACTTTTTATAACGTTTATAAAATAAAGCATTATTAATAGTTTAGAGCGGTGGCAAACTTGTAATATTTTTTAAGTTTAATTGTTGGTAAAATCTTTGCTATAGCCCGTCTCTCCCCCCAAAACATTCTAGTCTTCTCCTTCTCCTCCTTTCTTCTCCCTCCTCTCCCCCAACTCCGAAACCCTAACCCTAGATCCAAAATCTTCGAGGAGGGCCTCACGCTCCTCGTCGCCCTCCAGGACAAGCTCGAGGCCGTCGCGCACGCGATCGACAAGAACACGAAGGAGGAGCGTTAGGGTTCTGCTCGTCCTCTTCTCCGTGCTCTCCCTCTCCTTCCTCCGGCGTCGTCGATGTCGTGGGTCCGCAACCTCCGCCGCTTCATCGGTTTCGGCGCCGGCCTCGGATCTGAAGCCCTCATGGGTCAGTTCCTCTTCCTTACACCCTCCTCTCCTCTTCTTCTCCTTCCTTTCCCCCAACTCCAAAACCCTAACCCTAATTTTGAAGAAATTAAAAACCCTTTTATTCCCGTTACGAGCTGCCAACCGACGACGTGGAGTACGAGAGCAGGAAGGCGAGGAGGGCTGGGAGCGTTGGGAGTTTGGAGGAAGAGGATGAGAGGGTCAGGTATGATTTCGAAATTTTACTTGAAGATTAGAGTCAAAGAACTAATCCATGAATGCTACCCAAATCCAAACATGACATTGATGCATACCAAGCCCATCAATCCATAGTACCAAGAATGTTCTCTTATGCATTATAGCCACGAAATAAACATTTCAATCAAACTGAGTTGCCTAGTCACTGTCCAAAAGAACTGAGATGCAATGGACTGAAGAACCAATTCGTATTAGTATCATAAGAATTTGATTTAGGCTCATAGGAATAACCAAATTCCAATCGAAGTCAACAGTAAAAATGTAAGAATCATTTGGCTCAGAAGTATATAACTACATGATGTTCATTGTTTAATACCAACACTGAAGGTTAGTTACGTCCGAAGCCAAACAATGGGAGGCCACCAAACTAACTACTGTCCTGCAAAATGAATAAGAGTGATTCGTCACTATCCATGGATATAGCTTGATAAGAAGATGATAATTACTTATGGTTCAATAACAATTTATATACTAGTTGATCCAAAGTGCAGTATTGAAAGTGACCTCGATTGTTAACTACAAAGTAGCAAGTGCAGTATGCTACTAGCAGCTTGTGGACCGGAAGCACATTGAAAGTGCCATGAGGAAGATGGATTTTGAAAATCAAGAGTTTTGGAGTAACTATAAGCCTCTTCCCTATCATGGCACTTGAAGTAGGAAGCAAATATGTATGTTATGGATACATCGAGTATAGAACAAATAGATGGCACGCAATGGAAATAAAATCAAGCAACCGCAAACAAAAATATTTAAGGTAGAAAACCACCAACAGAGCATAAAGAGTTCATTATTGTAGAATAATACACATAAGGATTGTCCTCTCCAGAACATGAATTCCAATTCCTAATAAGGAAATAAGGATTTATAATCCTAATAAGGAAATAAGGATTCATAATCCTAATTAGGAAACTAGGATTCATAATCCTAAAACCCATTCAAGACATCTCAACAATCTCAACCTTGGATTGAATCCCTGATATCAGACTTTGCTTCTGCCCAGACGACCCATAAATGTTAATGTTATGAATTTGTTGTTGTTATTACATCCTACATGTCAAATTCTTGTCGCCTATTTGGAAATTTTAACTGCTCCTGTTCTTTCTTAGCAATGATGGATGCAATGTTTTTCAATGATGTTCCATTAGCGTTATGATGAAATTGTGCCCATCTTTGGGATTAGACAGAAATTATAGTGTTATGTTAGAAAGTTGATGCTTACCGCTATGTTGCACGAACAAGAATACGACAAGATATTGACATAGTGGCACAGATATGATTTTGGTGTTTACAATGAGACAGAGATGGGACCGGTTTTAGTGCCAATGTTTCCTAGCTAAGGCATATCAATGCATTATATGATCATTTTATTTATTATTTTATCATCTTATGAGATGAA
This sequence comes from Iris pallida, assembly GCA_029216955.1. Classification (NCBI taxonomy): domain Eukaryota; kingdom Viridiplantae; phylum Streptophyta; class Magnoliopsida; order Asparagales; family Iridaceae; genus Iris; species Iris pallida. The sequence goes on from JANAVB010040417.1 coordinate 825,803, forward strand.
GTTTCCTCATGTGATTAATAGTTACTTGGAATGATCTTTGGTTATATGTTCTATTAGAACTTCCTTGATCTTTCATGTAGGGACTGTGGGTACAAAGAAGTACAATAACAGAGCCTTTATTTACCAAATATTGGCAATGGCTACATGAATGTATTCGTCTGCTTGGCCCTAGTAAGGGTCTAAAGTTGATCCAATGAGCTAGTTGTGGTGTTCTTATAATCCAATTTTATATTTACTAAGGATATTCTTTTATGGCGCTTCCTTATGCTCCATATCTGACCTCTTTCTGACGGGGGAGAATGCTTGGATGATGACAACTTAGTCTTCCCAAAAAAATGCATGTATGTTGGCTTAGAATCAAATTAGTGTTTCATCCTAGTATTTTGTTGACACCATCAAGTTAGTTTTTCCATCCATGCCACCTTTTTAATTGCTTGGATGATTATGTACATAACACCTCTGTTTTGATGGTTGGTGATGTTGAGTGACAAAGGGAAGTCATATATTTTGGTACGATGTACCGGATAAGAATACTATATTTAATTATTTCTTGACTGAAACTTCAGTCCTGTCCAGTTAATTCAGCTTGTATTAAGTCTTAATTACTTAAATTTTGAGCAAAAGTTGCTCGATCAGTTACTATGATATACCCCCCACCCATCCACCCCCCTCCCCCCCCCCCCCACACATACACACACAAAACCTCTACTCATATTCAGAATGTTTTTCACTAGTTACAATGCTGGCCTTATACTCACAGGCATTTTAGATTGTACAATCAAGTGGATTTCATTTAGATTAGACAACCAAGTGGATTCTCCTGTTAAATGAAGTCTTAAAACTTTGAGATATTGGTATGTCACATATTTTTTAAGTACTTTGTATTTACTTGCTTTATTTTTATCAAGTCCCTTTCAGGCTTCGCATATGTTGAGCCTAATGGGAAGAATTCTGGAATAAATGTAAGAAAGAAGGTTGAATCGATTGTAGCACTTCTAAATGACAAGGAAAAAATACAGACAGTCAGGAATAAAGCGGCTGCTAACCGTGATAAGTGAGTTCGTCATAACTTATTTTTTTCATGTTACATTATCTATAGTAGAATGGATAAGCTAACCTTGTAAATGCTACTGCATCTAGGTATATTGGACTGTCCTCAAGTGGGATAACATAAAAGTATTTGTGCATGAGTATAGAATCAAAGCAAAAACTCTTAGTTGACTATGACTTCTTTTGAGCTGAATTTTGTATCCTTTTGAGTTCAGCTCAAGTATTTGTGCATGGGGAACTTGGAGTCCTGATAGAAAGAAAGAAATCATTACTGGAGCTCAGACACCATAGACCAAGGGTTCATGAAGTAAGCATTAAAATTAAGAGTTTTTTCTTCTAATTCTCTCATTTTGGACATGGATATATTTGCATTACGGAGTAAAAGAAGAAATTGCATATTATATTATAATTGGGTGAAGACTGGGACTTTTATGTGGTATCAATAGATAAAGCTTTTTCTGATATGATACAAGTGTTAGCAAGCATTTTGGCTTCTTCCAGATTGGTAAATAGTTTCTGTCATAGTATCAAATAGTTTCTTGAATATGAATCATTTCACTCTTTGACAATGAGTACATTGAAGAAGATGGCTCTACCGGTAAGTATTTTACTTCTCTCTAAGTATGTGTAGCTTAACTTCTGGAATAGTTTGTAAGTATTCTCCTAAGCTAACATCTTTTCTAGAAAGAATTTACCTGTAGTGATTATTAATTCTTTTGTGGTCAAGTATCCAATAAATTTGATTGTTCAAACTTAAGAAAAAAAAATTAGTAGTTCTAATTCTACCTTTAGTTAAACTAAAATTTAAAAAGATGAGGTTTAAAGCATGAACCATTGATATATCGTTTTTAATGCCTTAGTCATTGAAGTTTTTGAAGATTAGCTCATAGAGCTCTCTCTATTTTCAAATTTGTAAGTTGGTGTTATCTTAATGTGTTGATAATACTTGTTATAGATGCATGGTGGAATTGCAGCTAACTAGTATTAATTTTCTTTCTCAGGTGCACATGAAGATGCAACTATTATTGTAGTGGTGGGATTTGCTACACGTGATGTTGACAGTTTTGATGTGCTCAAGTTGAAGCCAAAGTAGTTACTTGTTTTGAGGATTCATTTAAGTAGTAGTTGTAAATATATGTATTTGGATACCCTATTTTGAGATAATGTAATGAAGATGGTGATATAACATTTCGATGTTTTCTTGTGAATATAGTTCAAAGTTGTTGTGTTAAAATTGAATTGAGAAATTTTTGGAAAGTAATATATAATGTGCAGTATTGAGTGTTATAAATGTGATGAGTTCAGTAATATGAGTGTTATAAATGTGCTGCATTGAGCCTATACATATTATCTATTCATGACGTTTTAAAATTGTTCTGAATTGTGCGCTATATATTAACTATTCATAACGCTTTTATAGAAACTATTCATGACGGTTATTTTATGACGCTTTTAAAAAACATTTATAACACCCGTTTTCATAACGGTTGCTGTGAAAAAAACGTCATGGTTCGTCATTAATGACGCTTTTTAGCCGTCATTAAAAGGGTTTTTTGTTGTAGTGAGGATGGCTAGTTAATGCCAGTGACCTCCACATCAAACACTTGATATAAATTGTTATCAACTAACAGGGAAGGTGATGGTAAGTTTTATGTTGCACGGCGCGCTCTGTCGAGGAAAATTCTGGTGTAACTTACTTGGTTTATGTTTCGTCAAAATGCTTCTTATGAAAATATCTAGGATGGCTAGAAAGATCACTAAAAGCAAGTCGTATAGTTTTTATCTAAATTCTTGAACCAAATGAGAGCCTAAAAATTAATTAGCCATCCACCAGTATATGTTGATTGTACTGATCCTCGCTCTCTCTACAGGTATGATAAATCAGGAGGAGCGCGCCGCGTGAAGGAAGGCAACGCTCGTTTGTTTTGAAGCTTCGTCCGTGCAGTCGAAGCTTAGATCCAATCCCTTTTGAAGATTCCGTTGTTGAAGATCAGAAGACAGATGGAGCGACTTTCCACCATCCCAGGTGGTTTTGTAATGCTGGTTGTATAATCAATGGATGAAATGTATGAAATGGCTATCTCATCGACGTGCATTTTGTAATGGAGTCAGCTTGTAAAAAGTCCGTACGGCGCCCTTGTATCGATTCTGTAAAATGATGTTCATTATCAATAAAGCTTAAATTTCCTTCTTTATAATGTGTGTTCAATTTACTCTCCGTATTCTCTTGTTGTTGTGTTTCGGATAACCTAATGACTATGCCTTGTGCGAGCGCAATTTAGGTTCGTACGGCATCACTCCCGGGGGACGACTATCGATTCTACAGAATCGGGACGTGACAGTAACAGATGCATTATTATTGTGTTGTAGTATCCAAAAGCAGCCTCCTTTGACATACTTGCTCCACATCCACCGGGCCCACAACGAGTCTTCTGTCAGGAACTTCCACATGATTTGCAGTGCCGCTACCTCCATGATTACATGTAGAGAGCATAATCCTACACCACCCTCCTCTCTGGGCCGACCTATGACGTCCTAACTAATCGAGTGAATCCCTCCTCGCTACACAAAATTCGCACATATCTTCTCAATTTTCATAATCGTATACGTCGGGAGCATGATTTCATGAAGCCAGTACCGGGAAATGGCTGAGATGACCGATCTGACCAATTCGATTCTACCGTCGAAGGATAGATTTTGTGCATGCCAGCCTTCCGTGCTTCGCTACGCATATTCTATTGTCACTCCCATTTTTTTATACATATTTTTAATACACGTGTACGAAATTCTAACTTTTTTCAGGTGACCCATATTTTGACTTGTCTTGCTTAGCCTAGTCTTGGTTTAATCTTGCCTTAGTTTAATTCGGTTTGGTTCAACATGGCTTGGCTTGGCTTGACTTGGTTTGTTCTGGTTCGAGATGAGAAAGGTTTGTATAAAAACCAACTCCTCCCTCTCTCCTCCATTATTTCTCATTAGTTCTTCATATTCTTCATTTACTCCTCCCACCTACCAAGTCCTAGGCAAGTGCAACTTGCTTCATGATGGATCTTAAATTTTATTGTTCTATTGTCTTCCTTGCTTGATTCTAAGCCTCTTTAGAACTTGGAGATTTTGGTTTTGATGGTTACATTTTTGTAGATCTAAGTTTATAGTTTCTTCTGTTTTTTGGTTTTGATCTCTTAAACTTTGTTATTTTAGAAAACTAATGGTTCCATGTTGTGGGGGATTCAATTCTACCCAGTTTGAACCGCTTGATTTCGACTTCGTATGAAAATTTTATGTCATTTTTGTGTTCATGGTCCCCACACCATTTGTGCTGTCGAAACGATGAACAGTGTTGTGCGCAGCATTTTTGCCGCTCGTCGCGCTTGCACCGTGGGCATTTTTGCCCGCACGTGCAGCACAAGTTGCGCGCCTATACAAGCTACATGTCTCGTCTTGCATCATGTCTATGACATAGATTCCTGGTTACCACGGTCAGTGATTCATAACGAATCTGACTAGGTTAATGACTAGATTGACCAAGTAGTTCATATAGAGAGATTTTCCAGTTACAGGCGATCCCGTTATCCCAGCCACCCCTGTGGACTTGTAGCCTGCCGATGAGTAGGGCACATTTCCAGCACACTGTCATGTGTTGCACTTCTTGAATCATAAGAACTAAAGTATACCAGTAATCTTGATAACTCTTGTAACCCTCGCCTGGATAACCTGGATAGTCTGCAGGGCTTGTAACTGCGAAAATATCTCATTGCATCTTGTTAGTAACTAAGCTTGTAATAACCCTAGTTAGCTAACAATAGCAAGCCATAGGACTTGGTTGGCCGTGCTTGAATGAATTGTCTCATGATTAACATGGGAATTATATTCCACCTCTTGTTCTCCTCCTGCAAGCTTATGTTTTATGTTAACTCAGTCTTTCATGTTATTTAACTATGCTCTTTTATCAGTTCTTCTTTTATTATATGCTGGTTTTAGTTTCTAAGTGGAGCCTCCCTTGTGGCACTTGCTCTTTATGGGTTCTGACCCAGCTGGTATTCTATGGCCAGATTTTGGAGTAGCACTCGAGGATATACCCTTCTTCCAGCCAGATAGTGAACACCAAGCGTAACCCTGACAACGAGTTGGTTTCTTATTTTGCTCTCCCTCTCAATTGTAAATTATTTTTTGAGGCATTTAGCCGTCGAGCAAGTGTTAGCTCGTGTTGAAACTTAAATTTCTGTCTGCAAAGGGCTGTTACATGATTGACAAATCCGAATATTCGCATTTTGTATGACTAGCATCATGCTCATCTAAATATGTAATGTTTGGGATGCCTTACTTTGTATGTCTGATGATCTAACATCTTGTAACAATTATTTGCTTGCTTGAGATGAGACACTAGGCTTGTTCTTAACCATAAAAGACTGTTGGCTTGTGGATATCCCTCATGCATCTAGACAGTCGTGGCCGTATTGCGAGGTGGATTGCACTTCAATGTACGTAGCTGGCTGTGTATGTCTCCCGCTCTCCCGTATTATGGTTCTGGGTCGTGACATCTATCATGTTATGACAATCAGTATTCTTTGCATAATTAATAAGTAAAGGAATTCCCAAATATTTAACTGGCAATTTCCCTCTCTTGATTCCAAGCGTCGCTGCCTGCACATCCTTATCCGGACAGTGTAAGTTAAAGTATACCTTACTTTTGTCCCGGTTCAATTGTAACCATGAGTGCTTCCCGAAAACTGTCATAAGCTTAACAGTTCCACCAATCCCTCCCTCCTCGGTGACATGAATACGAGCAAGTCATCAGCATATATAAGATACGATATCGGGGGTGAAACGTTCTTCTGTAAAGGAATAATCCGCAAGTGGAAGATAGCCGCATCCATAAGGCAGGAGAAATATTCCATTACTAAGGTGAAAAGGTACAACAATAGGGGGTCGCCCTGACGTAGTCCCCTACTACTCTTCAGGAATCCAGCGCATCATGTTATCTGTTACCCTTTGATATCAAGTCAAGGTATGATACCACGACTTAGAATATTTCTAACTTTATCAATCATAAATTTGTGCCCTGGTTTTAGTTTTGAGAGAGGAATTTCTGGAGATTATAGATTGAATGCCTCTATACTTCTTTTACCAATTGAGTAGGATAAATTGGTTTCCACTAGATGATAGATTAGTGCCTCATGAACACCCACTTTATATTTAGATCATTTGGTGTCCTCGATCGTGACCTTGCTATTCGGAGCACGAGACCAGCTGTTACCTTCAAAAAAAATTCATATACAAGATCTAGACAAGCTCACCATCATCTAGGTATATCATGTCCCACTAAAACAGGTCTCCTTGTACTCTATTTTTTGATATGACTTTCTGGTCAAAATGACTGAACTATAACCTCTACCATGATACCAAATGTAGCGCCCCGCTTTCGATAGGCGACGGAACTTCATAATATGCTTGTGCCGAGTCAGATCGGCCGGAAACTTAGATGGTCATCTGACTCGATCGCTAAGCTTGGTAAACGATAACGCCTTGCGACATCGATTCAAATCGATTTGGACGGAAGTTACGAGAATCGATCCAACTAATGGAACGACTTCTATTGGAATAAGTCCTAGATGCAGCGGGCTGCGTCTCGGCGATTGAGCTCTCTATAAGAGTCCCTTCGACGGGACCGGACCGCTGTATGGTTTTCTTGGAGCTTTGCCGCTGGGCTTGATGAAGTGCTTTCGCGTCATTTTTCATGGATACAATTACAATTTCGATGCAAGGGGAAAACAAGAAATTCTAACAAAGCGTTGGTGCCATTGCAGGAGCTCGCGTAACTAAGGATTGACGTTGCGTAGCGCTTGGACGACCGGCACGAAGCAAAGTAATCGGTGGGTGATTCGACCCTTCTTTTCTACTCTGTCCCGCAAACTTATTCCTTGCTTCGAATTCATTCAAATCGAACGATGCCAAGTTAATTGCATGCCAATCCACTAAGTCAAGAACTCGGGAAAAGCGTATCGATTTTGAGTAATCTACTCGGAAAAATACAAGTTTCTCACATAACTGGAAAAGTTTAAGGTTCTAGTAAAAAGATAGACTATTTCATGTGCTGCAAAATAATATGAAACGTCGATCATGGGTTATGATGCCTCGGACAATTTGGTGCCTACGGGACGCTAAATCGGTGTACGACTTTGGGGAAAATGAATCGTTGCATGAGTTACAAGAAATGATAATGTCGTTCGATACTACCCGCGCTATACAAAACTGTTTATATATATGAAACTGTTCGCACATAGGCATGGTCATGGACAGCTTGTGCACAAGTTCGTTTTCCTCGAAACGGTATCCGGGGCATCGGAACCGATTCGTCCTAGGGGGAATAATTCATCGTGCTTCAGCGCGAGGCATGCGGGACATTCAGTAAGGCTTGTAACCTAGGCTGAAAGGGTAGCGTCGCATGCCAACTTCGATTAAGTCCCCAGTGGTGCATAGCACCAATGACCGCATATAAGATAGTTGCATGCTCACCTATTGTCTTATGCAGGTGTAAATATTATCTCTGTTTTCATGCAGGGACGAGCACGGCCGTGGTAAGAAATATGATAAACTGCGATATTATGTTGTATGCTTTAATACTCAAGACGGCTATCAAATATGAACTGAATTTATTTAGTTCTAATCGAAAAACAACTCTAAAACATGCCTACCCTAACAATCAGAGTCGGTTTAGACGAGTTGGTTCGTCTCGTCCACTTAGCAAGTGTGCTAATCTCCTCCCCCAATTTCCCCAGGTGCGGCTGGCGCTCCAACCTAAAACAAAGCTGAAGTACAGAGAGGCGTTTTGAAGCTCTTCTTATGCTGAAGTATTTTGAAGCCAATTCAAGTCGATGGCTTATGTATAAAGGGGCGAATGTATGGGACGGCAAGCGTAGTTCAGGCAACTTTTCGAATGTATTTTCTTTCTGTTTTCAATCAATGTAGCCGCAACGGCATCCAATGTAATTACGACTTGCACTTCGTTGCAAGCTATGAATGAAAAGCATTTCTATCTTCCTATACTGCGTCTTAAATTCTGATGTGATTTGTGAAGTTTCAACTTGGCGTATTAATATCAAATGCAAACGTAACGTTCTGCCTTGTACGAGTGCAATTTCAGACTCGTACGGCATCACGCCTTAGCGAGGACGATCAAATCGGCAAAATTAACATCGGGGACGAACGTTGCCGACTTGGGGCATGACAAATTGGTATCAGAGCACAGTTATGTTTCCTCGGATTTTTGAAATATGTTTCATTGTTGGAATGTCCGTTGCGATGGCTCGATTGAATGCTTGTCGGCATGCTGCGTGAAATACAAGTTCCATACAGGTAAGCCCATAGATATTTTTGAAAAATACTAACGGGTTTACACTGTTTGTAGGAATGACTAAGCGAGATAAGAAAATCGCTGGCGCAACAACACAAACCGTGGATAGTATGTCGAGCACTAAAAGCACTGGCCCTAGCGAGACGACTATGGAGAAGATGCTACAGTTGATGGAACTGCAGCAGCAACAGCTTCAGATGCAATTCAAAGCCCAATTTGATGCGCAGCATAAGCAGATGACCGCCCTAACTCAGATAGTGAGCAGGATGGCGGGCGATACCAAGGCGACGAATGCGGTACTCGAGGGAAAGCACGGTGATCAAAAAGAAGACGAGGAGGAAGAAGTCTCCCCGTAAATGATAAACTCTCCTTCCATGCTCAAAGTGAAGGAGTTTCGCAAAATGAACCCGCCGAAGTTCAACGGCCGAGCAGAGCCCGACGTGATAGTAGGATGGCTCACAGAGATGGAGGACTTGTTTGATCTCCTCTGCATTGAAGGGTCCCAGAAGGTGGCCTGTGCGGTACTGCAGTTACAACTAAGAGCACATGACTGGTGGGCGGAGAAGAAATAAGAGATCTGTGAAATCGATTCCAACAAAAAGATTTCTTGGGATGAGTTCATGATGTTGAGGTAGGGGAATATGAGTGCTGAAGATTATGATGCAAGCTTCTCGAAACTTGCAAAATTTGCCGGTGCCTTCCTGCGCAACAAAGAAGAATGGTGCGAGCGTTTTCAGCAAGGCCTCAACAACGAACTGCGTAGGGACGTCAAGAACCAACGATGCCAAACTTATCGTGAATCCTACGAAGCCGTACTTGATAGTGAGCGGATCTTTGGCCGTATGTCACAAAGGGTCGTGCCTGTCGTTCGCAACAACTTCAACAAGCGTCCTAATGACGCTGGAGGATTGGCAGTACAAAAGCGCCCAAACACGTCTGAGAATCGTGGTCACTTTGTCGTAGTAAATTGCAATAGATGCGGCAAGCGTGGGCATCGAGCACCCGATTGTAGATTGAGAACATGCTTCAAGTGTGGCGAGTTAGGCCACTTCAGTCAATATTGTTAGGCGGGGAAGCCGAATCAACACAACCCACCAAGGAACACTCCGAATCCATATAAAGCGCCTACACTACAAGGCGCAAATGCGGTGCATGTGAACCCGCAGAATCAACGCCATGGAGCTCAAGGTCGAGTTTATGCCTTAACTCGGGACGAAGCGTATGCGTTCGATACGGTTGTAACAGGTATATTACTCTACAAAAATATACCTGCTCGAGTCCTATTCGATTCGGGTGCGACGCATAGCTTTATATCTGCTGATTATGCGAAAGAAAATAAAATAACCATGCAATCACTAGATATAAATATTAGCGTTAGCACTCCGTCGGGAGTCGATATGCCTGTGAACTTTATTTGTAGGGATGGCCACATTTGCGTCGGGGGAAGATATCTATCCTTGGATGCCGTCGTGCTAGACATCAAAGATTACGACGTAATCCTAGGCATGGATTGGTTGGGAACTTGTCGTCCAACGATCGAGTGCGCGGAGAAGTGAGTGGTGTTTCATCTTCCTGGCGAGACAGAGTTCTCATATTCGTGCGGTACAGCCTCGAAGACGGCGATGATGGTATCGGCAATCTCGGCAAGGCGTATGCTGCGTTCCGGCTGCGCGGGATACTTGGCATCAGTTCGAGACACGCGGACGGATAATACAAACACAATGCAGACTGATGTTATGATAGATTTTCCCGATGTTTTTCCTGACGAGATGCCCGGGATGCCGCCGGATCGAGAAATTGAATTCAGCATCGACACCTTTCCGGATATACGACCGATATCAAAGGCGCCTTACCGAATGGCTCCAGCAGAACTGAAGGAGCTGAAGGTGCAATTACAAGAGTTGCTAGACTGCAGATTTATTCACCCTAGCGTCTCTCCGTGGGGAGCTCCCGTATTGTTCGTGAAGAAGAAGGATGGGTCGTTGCGGCTATGCATCGACTATCGGGAACTCAACAAGGCGACCGTGCGAAACAAGTATCCTTTGCCGCGAATCGATGACTTGTTTGACCAACTGCAAGGCGCGACAATATTTTCAAAAAATCGATCTTCGTTCAGGCTATCATCAATTGAAGATCAAGTCCGACAACGTATCGAAGTCTGCCTTCCGCACTCGATATGGTCATTACGAATTCCTCGTCATGCCGTTCGGTTTGACGAATGCCCCAGCCGCGTTCATGGATCTGATGAACCGAGTCTTCCGGCCTCAAATAGATAAATTTGTAGTCGTATTCATCGACGATATCCTTGTCTACTCAAGGAATCGAAAAGAGCATGCGGAACATTTGAAGACGGTACTGCAGATTCTGCGTGAAAATAAATTATACGCCAAGCGAAGCAAGTGCGAGTTCTGGATGAGTAGCGTGACATTCCTCGGGCACGTAATCTCTGCCGGAGGTGTCGCGGTGGACCCAAAGAAGATTGATGCGGTGGTGGATTGGAAACGACCTGCCTCGACTAGCGACATTCGAAGTTTCCTGGGCTTAGCGGGCTACTATCGTAGATTCGTGCGAAGCTTCTCAAAACTAGCGTCGCCTCTGACTCGCCTCACCCAGAAGGAGTAGTATTTGAATGGAGCGACGACTGTGAAACCAGCTTTCAAGAGTTGAAGCAACGGCTCGTCTCAGCTCCAATCCTTGCACTTCCAGACGGTCCAGAAGGCTTTCAGATATTCAGCGACGCGTCGGAAACTGGCCTCGGGTACGTACTCATGCAGAGAGACAAAGTCATCTCCTATGCTTCACGGCAGTTGAAGCAGCACGAGAAAAACTACCCGACGTACGACCTAGAATTGGCGGCGATCGTCTTTGCGTTGAAGTTATGGCGGCACTACCTCTATGGCGTGGCATGCAGAATCTACACAGATTACAAAAGCATGAAATACTTATTTACGCAACGGAAACTCAACCTACGACAACGACGTTGGCTCGAACTCATAAAAGATTACGAGCTAAAAATTGAGTATACGCCGGGCAAGGGAAACGTGGTGGCCGATGCACTTAGTAGAATGTTTATGGGAACACTGGCCATAAACAGGAAGATACGGAAAGACCTTGAAGCGATGGGTATCGAACTCGGAATTGAGTATCGACACCTGCACCTAGCTCAGCTGAAGTTAGGATCGAGCCTGCTTAGCAAGATAAAGACCGCACAGGAGGACGACTCATTCCTGAAGAAAATGCGTGAGCTGATTTCAACGGAAAGGGCGACTGACTTTGCGGAAGACGGAGACAGGACGATACGATTAAAGGGAAGGCTTTGCATTCCTGAAACTGCCGAACTCAGAAAAAAAATTCTGACGGAGGCACATTATACGAAGTACTCGTTACATCCTGGAAGCACCAAGATGTACAAGGACTTGCGCACAAACTTTTGGTGGCACGGCATGAAGAAATACGTGGCTACGTTCGTATCGCAATGCATGGCGTGTCAGCAGGTGAAGGCGGAACACCAGAGGCCAGGCGGAGAGCTGCAGAACATCGCCATTTCCGAGTGGAAGTAGGACAATATCTCGATGGATTTCATTGTGGGATTTCCGAAGACGCCGTGGGAGAATGTCGCGATTTGGGTCATTGTTGATAGATTGACCAAGTCGGCTCACTTCATCGCAATTAAAGTAGGATGGAGCGTCGATCGGTTAGCGTAAATCTACGTCGATGAGATTGTTCGACTGCACGGGATACCGGCCTCAATAATTCCGGACAGAGACGGGCGATTCCTATCGCATTTCTGGACGAGCCTCCAAGCGACGATGGGGACCAAACTGAACTTTAGTTCGGCGTACCATCCCCAAACAGACGGTCAGACGGAGAGGGTCAATCAGATCTTAGAAGATATGTTGCGCCTGTGTGCGATCGACCCAAAGACTAGTTGGGATACGCATTTGCCGCTTGCGGAGTTTGCGTATAACAACGGTTATCAGTCGAGCATTCAGATGGCTCCATACGAAGCACTCTACGGGAGGAAGTGTCGTTCGCCGATATGCTGGGATGAAGTCGGAGAGCGACAAGTGCTTGGACCAGAACTGGTGGAGCAGGCCGTCGAAAAGGTCCACTTGATTCGAGATAGACTCCGCATCGCGCAAAGTCGACAAAAGAGCTACGCAGATCTTCATCGACGACCGCTAGAGTTCTTGGTCGGGAACCATGTATTTCTAAAAGTAACGCCCATGCGTGGTGTGATGCGGTTCAACGTTAAGGGCAAGTTGAGCGCGAGATTTGTAGGCCCCTTCGAGATCATTGAGCGAGTTGCGACGGTTGCTTATCGGATTGCACTACCTCCTGCCTTAGCTGATGTGTACGATGTTTTCCACGTTTCACAACTTTAAAAATACCTGCACGATCTATGTCATGTGGTTAGCTTCGATCAGTTGGAGCTACGTACTGACTTGTCTTACTCGGAGGAGCCTATTCAAATTTTGGACCGCAAGGAAAAGGTGCTACGCAATCGGTCGATGTCCTTGGTCCGCGTGCTTTGGCGGAACCATTCAGTCGAGGAGTCGACGTGGGACATGGAGGCGGAGATGAAAGAGAAATACCCTGCGTTGTTTGTCTAAATTAAGGTCAGATCCTTGTTCTTAAGTTTTGGGACGAAAATTTTTCTTAGTGGTATATTATGTAGCGCCCCGCTTTCGATAGGCGACGAAACTTCATAATATGCTTGTGCCGAGTCAGATCGGCCGGGAACTTAGATGGTCATCTGACTCGATCGCTAAGCTTGATAAACGATAACGCCTTGCGGCATCGATTCAAATCGATTTGGACAGAAGTTACGAGAATCGATCCAACTAATGGAACGACTTCTGTTGGAATAAGTCCTAGATGCAGCGGGCTGCGTCTCGGCGAGTGAGCTCTCTATAAGAGTCCCTTCGACGGGACCGGACCGCTGTATGGTTTTCTTGGAGCTTTGCCGCTGGGCTTGATGAAGTGCTTTCGCGTCGTTTTTCATAGATGCAATTACAATTTCGATGCAAGGGGAAAAGAAGGAATTCTAACAAAGCGTTGGTGCCATTGCAGGAGCTAGCGTAACTAAGGATTGACGTTGCGTAGTGCTTGGACGACCGGCACGAAGCAAAGTAATCGGTGGGTGATTCAACCCTTCTTTTCTACTCTGTCCCGCAAACTTATTCCTTACTTCAAATTCATTCAAATCGAACGATACCAAGTTAATTGCATGCCAATCCACTAAGTCAAGAACTCGGAAAAAACGTATTGATTTTGTGTAATCTACTCGGAAAAATACAAGTTTCTCACATAACTGGAAAAGTTTATGGTTCTAGTAAAAAGATAGACTATTTCATGTGCTGCAAAATAATGTGAAATGTCGATCATGGGTTATGATGCCTCGGACAATTTGGTGTCCACGGGACGCTAAATTGGTGTACGGCTTTAGGGAAAATGAATCATTGCATGAGTTGCGAGAAATGATAATGTCGTTCGATACTACCCGCGCTATACAAAACTGTTTGCATATATGAAACCGTTCGCACATAGGCATGGTCATGGACAGATTGTGCACAAGTTTGTTTTCCTCGAAACGGTATCCGGGGCATCGGAACCGATTCGTCCTAGGGGGAATAATTCATCGTGCTTCGGCGCGAGACATGCGGGACCTTCAGTAAGGCTTGCAACCTAGTCTGAAAGGGTAGCGTCGCATGCCAACGATTAAGTCCCTAGTGGTGCATAGCACCAATGACCGCATATAAGATAGTTGCATGCTCACCTATTGTCTTATGCAGGTGTAAATATTATCACTGTTTTCATGCAGGGACGAGCACGGCCGTGGTAAGAAATATGATAAACTGCGATGTTATGTTGTATGCTTTAATACTCAAGATGGCTATCGAAATGTTATTTAGTTCTAATAGAAAGACAACTCTAAAGCATGCCTACCCAAACAATCAGAGTCGGTTTAGACGAGTTGGTTCGTCTCGTCCACTTAGCAAGTGTGCTAATCCCCTCTCCCAATTTCCCAAGGTGCGGTGGGCGCTCCAACTTAAAAAGAAGCTGAAGTACGGAGAGGCATTTTGAAGCTCTTCCTATGCTGAAGTATTTTGAAGCCAATTCAAGTCGACGGCTTATGTATAAAGGGCGAATGTATGGGACGGCAAGCGTAGTTCAGGCAACTTGCCGAATGTATTTTCTTTCTGTTTTCAATCAATGTAGCCGCAACGGCATCCAATGTAATTACGACTTGCACTTCGTTGCAAGCTATGAATAAAAATCATTTCTATCTTCCTACAATGCGTCTTAAATTCTGATGTGATTTGTGAAGTTTCAACTTGGCGTATTAATATCAAATGCAAACGTAAAGTTCTGCCTTGTACGAGTGCAATTCCAGACTCGTACGGCATCACGCCTTAGCGAGGACGATCGAATCGGCAAAATTAACATCGGGGACGAACGTTGCCGACTCGGGGCTTGACACCAAATACTTTTTGACCTCAATTAGAGATCTAACCTTGACTAAGTCTTTTGACGCTATATGTGATTGTGTTCTACTTAATTCCTTAAATGCTTTACTTTGTACTTTATCTTGATTGCTTAACCCGTTGTCCCATCACACTATTAGTTGAACTCTTGTAAGTTGTAATGTCTATGTTCGTATTTTGTATTCTTGGAATACGTGTACGTATTTATTCCTGTATTGCATGATTTCCTTGCTTACTTTCCTCCCTGGCTTGGTTTATTCTTGGTTCGGGTTAGCTTGGTTCGGTTTGGGATTGCTATTGGTTCATCATGAACCAAGGGGTGAACCCCCTACCTACCACCACCATTACCATTTATTAACCCTTTTCCTTTCTCTCTCTTCATTTATCATCTTCACCACCATTACTTTCTTACCTACCAGAGAGAGGGAGAGAGAGAGGTCTAGGCAAGTGCAACTTGCTTCATGGAGGAACTCCAATTTTATTGCTTCATTCTCTTCCTTACAGCATTCTAACTTACTTTAGAACTTGGCATTTTTACTTTCTATGACTAGATTCTTGTAGATCTATATTTACATTATTTTCAGATTTCTTGGGTTTTGATCTACTTAATCTTGTTACTTTTGAGTTTTGATGGTTCCATGTTGTAGAGCATTTCGTTCTACCCCATTTTGACCTATGGAAGTTCGAATTTGGGCTCCGGATGGTAGAATTATGGAGCTTGGGAACTTGGCTCCCATGGTCTTCTTCTTCTCGAAAAGTTTAGGGAAGAAGAACAGTGCCTGACTTGACCGCATGAATGTTTCATGCGGCAAGTGTTCTCCAGCCGCATGATGATCCAACCGCATGAACTATCTGAACTTGGCCGCATGACTGGGGATGTCCTTTAGCCGCATAAACTTGACTCAGCCAGCCGCATGAGAACCTTCCTCCGCTGGCCGCATAGACTCACTTCTTCGCTGGCCACATAAGGCTCCTGCCCCCTTCAACCGCATACGCCCCTGGCCTATGTAGCCGCATGCGCCCCTTGCTTATGTAGCCGCATGCGCCCCATGCTTATGTTGCCGCATATGTGCCTGCCATATCGAGTCGCATGGATTTCCCTCCTACCAGTCGCATGTACACCGCTCCCCATCAGCCGTATGAGAGTTCCTTCCCCCTCAGCCGCATGCGCCTAACCCTATTCAGCCGCATGAACCTTCATCTCAACCCAGCCGCATATACTCCGCTCCCCCTCAGCCGCATGCGCCTAACCCTATTCAGCCGCATGGACTGATCTCTTCCCAGCCGCATGAGATCATTCCTGGCCGCATATGCCTTAGTCGCATAGCTCTCCTATAGTCCTGTGTATTGATATTTTATTATATTTTTATGTCCATTTTATATCCTTACGCCTGTGTCATGAACTTGATAATCACGAATTCATTTAATATGTTTGGAAATGATAATTGAGCATGACATGATAGTGACCCATAGTGGTGCACTCTTGACATGACCTGATAGTGGCCCGTCGTGGCGCACTCCTGGCTAGTACACTTGACATGATAACCTGACATGATTTATCTTGATCAGCTGTTACGACGGCTACCTGACATGACATAACCTGTATAAATAACCTGGACACCGTGGGCGATTGTGCTTGTACAAATAAACCAGTCTTGTCTTGCATCATGTCTAGGACAGGGACTCCTGAGTACCACGGTCAGGAGTACCTACTAAAATGGACTAAGGTTAATAACTAGAATTACACAGTAGTCATGAAGAGATTTCCCAGCTACATGCAATCCCGTTACCTGGGCGTTCCTGGGATCTGTAGCCTGCCGTCGAGTAGGGCACATTTTCAGCACACTGTCATGTGTTGCACCCTTCAAGCTACCTAAGGGTACATGCGTTCCCTGGACGATGTACCCACCTGAATTCAACCCTAATCTTTCGTCCTGGGTAACCTCGATGGTCTGCAGGGCTTGTGGCTGTGGAATAATCTCACTGCGTCTTGTTAGTAATTAGGCCTGTGACAACCCTAGTTAGTTAAAGTATCAAGCCGTAATTCTTGCTTGGCCGTGAAATGATTGGATGGAGTCTAACCTGTCTAGCCTTGCCCTGATCTTGTTCCAGATTACTGCATGACCAGAATGCCTATATTTATTTTACCGATAAATGGTGGGAATTCCAAGTTCTGTTCAGATGAAGGGTTACAACCCCGGTCCTTGTTTGATTTACGGGTTGTGACCTGGTTATCTGAATAGTTTCATGGTTGTCTCGTCGTATATCATCCGATGTAATTTCTTATTTTCAGTTCTTACTTTTATATCCTTGTGCTGATTGCTGGTTTTAGTTCCTAAGTGAAGCCTCCTTTGTGGCACTTGCTCTTTCTGGGGTCTGACCCAGCTGGTTTTGTGTGGCCAGATTTCGGAGCAGCTCCAGAGGATCTACCGAACTTTCAGCCCGATGGTGACCACCAGGCGTAACCAGGGCAACGAGTGGGTTTATTTTGATCTCCCACTTTATTGTAAAAATATTCTTTTGAGGCGTTTAGCCGACGAGCACCTGTTTAGCTCGATCGTACTTTTATTTACTGTCTGCCTATGGGCTGTATCATGATTGACAGATCCTAGGGTTGATCATGTATGACTAAACTCTTGCTAGTCCTGACATTTGTAACGACTAGCTTCATGATCAGCTGAATATATAATGTTTGGGATGCCTTACTATTGTATATTTAATGATCATACATCTTGTAACCTTTACTTATTGCTTGTGATTGAGACAATAGGCTTGTTAAACCCTCATGTATCTAGACAGCCGTGACCGTATAGCGAGATGGATCCCATTTTATATACGTAGCTGGCTATGTCTGCCCCCGCTCTCCAGTATTCTGGTTCTGGGGCGTGACATAAGTTGGGTAGAATACCCCACAACCTAACAAATCCTTTGTCAATATGAATCATGTTGATGAGTTCACTTAGACTATAGACTCAGAGGACCCTAACTTAGCTAGCCAACCAAGCCAACTGCATAGGCCACACTTCGGACAAGACTTGATTTTACAAAGACCTTGGACTATTTAATTTCCTTCATTATTACCTCCGGTACATTTTGACTATCTTATGCTGCTAATCTAGTCTTAGTTTTGCAAGCTTATTCTTTTATCGAGCTTGTTCATGACATATGTGTTATTGGGTGCACTCACTAACATATTGTCTATTCAGAACCGGTGCATGATGGTCTGATCAACCTATTGCACTTTGGTTCTTTGTACTTATATTACCCTACGTGGATGGAGACATAGTAAAACTTGCCCCTAGAGTCTCATCCGCGACAGCCTTGGCAATTCTCTTTTGAATTATTTTTCGTCGCCTATGAACTACTCATTCGTACTCAATAGCATCATCTTGAACCCTTTATTGTTCTTGTCTTAGAGAGACAATGCACTGTACTTGAGAAATTTATCCAAGGTATCACTTTAGTCATGTGGCGATATCCTCGCCATAAACTACTCCTTCTACCCCTCAACCCCCATCTACCCTATTATTCCTAAAATTTCGAGGACGAAATTCTTGTAAGTTGGGTAGGATGTAAAACCCCTATTTTTTTAGATTTATTTAAAAAGTCTTCAAAATAAATTTACGCAATTTATGGGTTTTTATTATTATTAAATAATGTTTAATATTTGTATAATTTTTCTGTACCCAGATAAGGGGTGCAGTGTATGTCCGCCAAAATCATCATGGAATTATTTTATTATTATTTTTTTTTTATATTTTTATTATTAGTGTATTCTTAGGAATTAATTCAATATCTACTTTTAGTTATTTATTAACATTGATTGTAATATCAAGTAAATTTATATATATGTACATGTGTTTAAATTATATTAGATATTTGGTATGATAATATTTTAAATTGTGACTTGGATTTAAATAGATTTTTGAGGTATATATATATATATATATATATATATATATATATATATATATATATATATATATATATATATATATATATATATATATATATATATATATATATATATATATATATATATATATATATATACCTCAAAAATCTATTTAAAAATCTATATATATATATATATATATATATATATATATATATATATATATATATATATATATATATATATAAAAATATATATATATATATATATATATATATATATATATATATATATATATAAATAGATTTTTGAGGTATATATATTTATATATATATATATATATATATATATATATATATATATATATATATATATAAACAAATTATATGTTTTATAAAATATATATATATATATATATATATATATATATATATATATATATATATATATATATATATATATATATATATATATATATATATTTATAAACAAATATATGTTTTATAATAAAGGAAAAAAAAGGATATGCTGACGTCATGCTGACGTCAGCATCGTTTCAAATAAACAGTGCTCGTCCTCGAGCAGGATGTTCCCATAACAGGGACGCGAAAGAGCCTAAAAAAATGCGGATTCAAAAGGGAGCGGAGCAGGATCAAATCTTTAGATCTCCTAAGGATTTGATCAACCGTGGCCTTATCTAAACCCTCTAAAGCATACCTAAACTCGGTTGAACTCGATTTTTTTTTCAACCGAGTATATAGGTAACAAACGGGAATAGGAAAACCCTACGTTTGCGAGAAATCCACCCTCAAGATCGAGTTTTCGATCCCAGAGAAGTCTCGAACCCCAGACGCACATCCCAGGCCGCCTGCGACCACCGTGTGTGCATCGAAGCATTGCCAAGTACGTCGAAACCGATCCCGAAACAGAGATACCCTGTTTCTAAACTCCGCCAGGTATTCAACTTTCCTCAAACTTTTCTTCGATTCTACTTGATAAATTTTCGATCTATAAATTCCTAGATAAAGCCCATCTGACCCTCTTCAATCCTCTTCGAAGGAATTTGATTATACCCCATCAGAATCGACCTGAAACACGACGCCAAGTCGACCAAAAACATGTCCTAAATTCGACAAGAAACTCGATTCGAACCCCCTTCTTGGAAGGCAAAATTTTGCCGATTCCTCGTCATCATTGAGAATCTATTTGAACAGATCTGATAACAACATATACCAGATGGAGACCCGACTTTTAGTTTATTTTTAAACTAATTATATCGTTGTTAAAACCTTTTCAAACTCTAGGAAAAATCTATTACTAAAACTAAAATTTTTAGAAAATCCAACCGATACGCCGTGCGTCCCGACAAACCGGGCGACGTGGTCGCGCACTATATACATCCAAAGGCGCGTATGGATGTTGTCGACGTGTGGGAACTGACAGAACTCGATTTCGTTGCGTGTGCGCGACGAAATCAGTACGTATCCGTCAAGATACCCCCGTATCGACCTTTTGCAAACTTGGCCATAACTTCGTGTACGTTCATCGTATCAAGACAAAACTTATGCCAGCAGGACCGTATCATTTTTCTGGTCCTGTATGCCAAGTTTGGTCCGATTCTGAGAAGGTCGAATGGAACGCCTATTTGGCGGGCCTGCGACCCGCTCTAACGGACGAATTTGTGCACGGCTCATCGGAATCCAAAACGGGACATACCGTTGAGTTCGTCTCCTCAAACCGAACCTGTAGACATGTAGTTTGATGACTTTAGAGACTGTAGATACTGGCACGCATTTTGGTGCAAAACGGGTCCAACGGCGGACATCATTTTGACCCGAAATTACGATTTTGCCCCTGTTCTAGAATTTAACTTTTGTACAGGTGTTACCTAGGCATATCTTTTATTCCAAACTCGTTTGTGATATTTGTTTCAGCATCCGGAGCTCCTTGTGGATTTTGACTTTCTTGTTGACGATTCTGACTGTTGGATTTTGCTACATCTCGCACCACCCTCAGGCAAGACACCTTGCCATTTGCTGTTTATTTATTTTAGCTCATATTTCATGCATTATTCATTATTTTCTTTATGCAAAATAAACTGTGATACATGGCATAACCAGTTAGAACTTAATGTTCAATTATATTTCCTGTTATGTATTATTTTTCTTATACATTAAACCTAGATTTAAGGGACCACCTTATGTGTTGCATACATAGGCCTTGACACATTTATACCACGTTGTTGTGAGTCACATATAGGACTCGGACATGCGTGATTGGCTGGCCACCGGTACGTATAAGCCGTGCGTTAGGAAATAACTGCTAATAGAATTGTATGCTAGAAGACTTAGCAGTTATGAGTTTGCATTGGGCGGGGAGAACATGATTGGAAGTTGACTACCACCCTATCTATCGTAGTCTCGCTCGCTACTGAGGAACGATAGGTAGACTATATGCTATAGACTCGCTCGATACTGACGAATAGTATATGGTGTTGTGACTCGCTACTGAGGTACTGTATTGATATTTTTCTTGACTTGACCCGGTAGTCATGCGACCATGAACTGTTCTTAAAAATGCATTCACTTAGATTGGTTAGGCGCCCTTATCCGTTAGGTATGAGTACTCTTGGTTTGGGTACTTGTATCTGACCGTGGCTTGGAACAATAACTTGTCGTGGGTTAGTTCGTCACATCTTGTCCTTGTTTGGTTGTAGGTGTGACTTACTACTTCGATGAGAAGGTATTGAACCTTGTTGGGGTCCGGATACCATATTGGATTCGTAGAATGGAAAGATACGTCATCGTGAATTAGTTTACCATCTCCTGTCCTTGTTTGGTTGGGGGGATGGTACGCTAGTTTAATAGGTGTGTATTGGACCATGTTATAATTCAATTGACTTATTTATTTGAGCAATATTTATTCAGTTTATATGGCATGATATTATGTGTCTTGTTACGTCCCTCTGAGGACCTGGTTATCGCTCCAGGTGTGTGTTCTTGTCTTTCGCAGGTGCTCTAGCTCTAGCTGTGACCATCTCTATTTCTTCGAGGATGATTGCTCTTAGTTCGTCTTCGCTTCGCTCGCCAAACTCATTTCATTTTCCATGTGTTTTTCCTTATTTTGTTGGTAGTGGATTTGTCTCCGCCCAACATAGTGTATCAAAACAATTCATTCTCATTATATGATATCTTTTATTCTTATATTTTATGGATGAGATTAGTTAGTTGTGGTTTACTGCATTTTACAGCTTATGTATTCATACGAGGTTTCCATATATTGGAGTGTACTTCGTATGTATACACTGGCATGTCTACGTTCCTAGTTCTACGTATTTTGGGACTGGGGCGTTACATTAAGTCATATTCTGTATATAGACACACACACGAAGCCAATAATCACTAGCCAAGTGGTAGTTGTGAGGCATGTGGCCCAAGTGTTCAGGAAATCGATTCCCAGTGGGAGCGTTCGACAAACTTATCATTTCATGTGTGTGTGTGTATGTGCGGCGCGCACACACCCATAGCCGACCCAATGGCCCTTGCACTCGGTCCAAAAGCCCACACCTGCGTCTAGCCTGTCTGGAACCGCACCCGCACCGCATTCGCACCAATTAATTCTCCATTGCACGAGAATTAATTTCTTCTCTCGTGGTTCAAACCAACAACCACCAGGGACGATTCCTCAAACCTTAGCCACTTGAGCTAGAGGTGTAGCCCCCCCAACACATTATTGGATCAGGGGGCCAGCGTGGTGTAATGCCCCGCTCCGCACGGCGTATTACGCTGAGACGTTGACTCAAAGAGTCGCATTGACCGAATGAAATGTATCGATGCGGATCGATACGAGAGTTACATTGTCCAGAGAAATGCATCAAACTAAGTCGATACGAAGAGTTGCATTGTCCCAAAAGAAATGCATCGAGTTGAATCGATGCGAAGCACTGCGTTGCCCCGAAGGATAAGTGCGTTGAGACGGATCGAAAATTCTAAGAAATCGAATCGACCAAGGCGCAAGTCCGAATCGATGCAAGTATTGATTTTAGTTGGTTTCATATGTAGGATATACGTTTACACTGAAATATTAGAGGTCGACATTTTGCCTTATTCAGAAAGGGGTCCGCGAAACCAATCTTCGTCTTGCGATGGACTGAGGCGTTGGCACGGTAAGTCAAATCGGACGTATAATTCAATAAAGCACGAAGTTCTCGAATGGCTAAGTCAGGAGATTTGGCCGTGCAACGAAGTTATAAAATCGAGCCGCGTCGGCTCGACAAAATGACAAGACGTATCGACTCAAGGTGGGAGGATTGACTCTTCTTTTTACTCCTTCATGCCTAAGTCAGATTATATCATTATATGTTAAGTTAACCTATCGACGCCACGGGCGTAGTCCGATCGGAAGATAAATCGTAGTGTGTGTCGAACACTAGTTAGAACAATTGAAATGAAACGTACATCAAATGCACGAGTCGGTATGGAACATTGGAGATCGCAAAGGCGAGCGCCTCGGTGTGCAAGCCGCAAGAACATGAGATAACTGTATTCGACGAGTGCCTTCGTGCACGATCCATTCCGTGCCTTCGTGTACGAGTTAGAAATGCTAGCACATTGAAAGACAATAGACGAGCGCCCTAGTGTGCAAGCCACAAACATTGAACACTAAGTCATAGAACATGGAAATACGGCTTCGATGCGTGCACCAAGTGCACGACACGAGAGAAAAGATAATAAATGTGTCGAAACGTGCCTACGTGCACGAGATCATAAAAGATGGCTTCGTTGTGAAAGAATACAATTATGGCATGAATGTGGCGGAACTGTCGGATATGACATGATGCCTCGAAAGGTGTTCAGAACCTTCGGGTCGTTCGGTTGAACAATATTGAGTTGAGGCATGATGCCATTGAACATTGAAACGAAGTATGAAATGTAAGAACATAGAAAGTTAATGGAAAAAATACGAGATAATAAAGTCTGAGTCTCGGACTCAAGACTATGATTGGTTGTTTGATAAAGTATGAGTCTCGGGCTCAAGACTATGTTTGGTTGTTTAAAAATAGGGCATTGCATGGTCGAATGGACTTGAGATAATTGTGATAATCTTCCGTGCACGGAACGTTCCCTCCGAACGGGCTGCGCCGGGGCACCGGAACCGTTCGGCCTAGGAGGGATATAATCTTTGATATGCGCACATCCGTAAGGCGATTAACAACCGCTTATCGAGATGTGAAAAGCCACAAATGATGGTATGCACACGGTAAGCTTCGGTTGTTTGGGATAGCAATCCAACTCGTGAAGTGCCAGGATACCCAAATTCAAGAAAGAAAAGAAAGAAAAGAAAGAGAGAAAAAGAAAGAAAAAAAGAAAAGATAAAGAGAAATGCCTTTAGTCTATTTTGGCGCGAATACGCCAGCGACCATTTCATATAGTTAAGGAACGATGGGTTGAAAGTGCAGACACGTATGTGTCCCGCACATAGATCCTGCTTAGAGAGCACTTATAACATGACAGGGAAGGAATGGGACGTATTCACCTTGCGTCGGTACAAGGACGAGTGCATCTATGTTGGTAAAAAGTCGTGCCACTAAACAAACACGAGATTGCTTGCCTGCTTCCCTATTCAATTCAAATAACATCCTTACCATGATAACATGCTTTACGTTTTCGAATATGCCATAAAATTGATCCTAAGGAGAATATAGCAAGATCATAAGCTAAGTTGCATGATTGAACATAAATACAGAAAATGTCTGTTGAGAAAGTTGGACTTTTCGTCAGTACATGCGAGGACGAACGTACTGATCCCCCACCAGCTTTCTTGTAGGGTGTAGGGAATGGATTGCTCGCGGCGAGTCTTCGCTTGATCCCGCAGAGGTATGGAATGTCGTAGCGTTTGAAGCGTGCGATCGCATTGACGCTCGGACTTGCAACAGGATTGATGCGGCCGAGATATAGAATGCATGATGTATGGAACGTGAAACCCTTTATGGGCAAGAGAGAACCTGAGTGTTGTAGCCAACCTAGCAAATGTAGTTGGGCTATTAAAAGTCTTTGTAATCTCAGTTCGAATATCAATAAAGAGAATTGTTTCGTATACTCTATTTTTCTTTCGTTGCTAATATCAATTCAAAGAAAACCATTTGAGAACTTGTCATCTTGCCTTGCATGAGCGCAACTCCAGACTCGTGCGGCATCACGACCCCTGCGAGGACGATGATTCGGGTGATTTCGGATCGGGACGTGACACGTGGGGCTCGTGCGTGCGTCTGCTCGATCCAACGGTGGTGGGCGACGGGGCATCGAAACCAGTTTGGAGAGATGACGGGTTTACAATTAAATCAAGACAAGAGTTCCATCTTCTTCAATCAACACTGTCCAAACCAGGAGGAGTACGCGCATATACTTGAGATTTCGAGAGGCACCTTGCTTGTAAATATCTGGGCATTCCGCTCTGCATTAATTAGGCTAGAGAAGCTGAGTGTCGAAGCATGGTATAGTATATTCAGCGGCGGAAGGAGGGAAGGCACGCGCAACATTTGTCATTCGGAGGACGGATAGAATTGATCCGCTCAGTCATATCAGGGATCGCAATGTATTGGCTACAATTTGTTATGCTGTCTTCAAAAACCATACGTCAGAAAGTGACGATTTGTGCAGATTTCCTGTGGCGCATGGGAGTTCATACGATACGATGGGAGATGTTATGCCGTCCAAAAGACAAAGGGGGACTGGGACTATGCTCTCTACAAACATTGAAGGCAGCAGCGGCAATGCGAATGACATGGAGGTTCATTACGGGCAAGTCTCTTTGGGCTCAATGGATGCATAGTAAGTATGTAAAAGATAACAACTTCTGGGCGCTGAACTCTAATAGTAATGCATCGGTGAGCTTCAAAACTTTGCTGCAAACTCAGCAAGTAATAAAGCAATATATTACCCGGGTCATGAAGGACGGGGTTTCCACTGATTTGTGGTATGATCCCTGGTTGGAGCATACGAATTTGGTAGAGAAGAGCAGGGTGTATGCGCTCACACGGGCACGGGTGGGAGTTCCAGTAAGTTTTATCCTGATTAATGGAAAATGGCAGCCGGAAACACAAGGGGTGACAAGGCAGTTCGCTAAAGCAATCCGCAAGATCAGAGTTGCTCCAGAGTGTGAAGATGACTATTGGCATTGGGAAGGTGCTCTAAGCGGAGGATTCGAACATAGGCGGGTGTATGAGCTATTGAGGGATGTTCATCCAAAAATAAGGAATGTGGAGTTTATCTGGGTTAAGAAGGCGGCCAAGAAAATGCAATAAGTATGTATAAGTTAATGGCTGGGCGCTTGCTAACTCTAGATAAGTTGCAGAGATTCAGGGTGACGGTGGAAAGCCTACAGTGTGTATTTTACTATTTAAGGTCGAAAGTAACTCATTTCGCTCTTACCACGTAACGTTGATCTAGTTATCATCATCACCGATCAACTTGCAGGCACAGGGGTATGCTTATTCCGCTATTACGCTGTGTCAAATAGTAATATATATATATATATATATATATATATATATATATATATATATATATATATGATATTTTTGTACTTTATTATTTTCGTATATTTTTTGAAATAGCAGTTGTTTAATTATTGTTTTTATAGATCGTACTGTTGGGAAAGAAGCGCGGAAACCTTTCCCCAAAACGGAGAGTACCTGCGAGAGGACCGAGCAATACAAACGCACGAACCCAAAAACAACCACACAAAACAATCCACGCAGACACAGAGAATTTTTGACGTGGAAAACCCTTGCGGGAAAAACCACGAGACGATCGGAGTCCAACCCTGAGAAGCCTCCACTAATGGAATAGAAGAATTACACCCTCTACAAACTCCTCCCGATCCAAATCGGATCCCCACAACACTCAGAAGTAAGAACAATGATTACAAGGCTACAAAGAGCGAGAACGACGAGTACAGATTACCCGAAACACGATCTCCTTCGAAAACGACCTTCAATCCTCCGTCTTCTCTCCCGAAGTTGTAATGGCACTCTTGCCTCCTTCATCTCTCTTTTTCTTCTTGTTGTGTTACGTAATGCATTAGGGTTTGGAAATCCCAACTTAACTCCCTAATCCCGCAACAAACCTGGACCGTTTGATTAGATCCAATGGTGAAAAATCACCCAGATTTTTGCTTCAGCCCCGACGACACAGAGTTCGGCCAGAACTCTGTGTCGGGCAAACAGAACCTACTCGCCAAATCCTGGAACAGCCAGACCGAGTTCGGCCAGAACTCGGCCTGGGATCGAGTTCGGGCCGAACTCGGCAGACCCAGTCCAGAACCTCCCTCAGGAGCAGCAGCAGCAGTAGCAACTCCTAGTTGCCTACTTCTCGAGCTTCTTCGACATCGAACGGCGCTCGTCGCACTCCGGGATCTTCTCCACATAGGTTGGGAACCCCACCCACTCCAACAAATCTCCCCCTTCACAACTATGGAGAGGATGTCGTCATCCCGACGATCTGCCTGCAGTACTCAAACTTCCCCCTAGGTAGAATCTTCGTGAACATATCAGCTCCGTTGTCATCTGTATGAACCTTCTCAAGCTCCGCGTCCTTCTTCTCAACCACATCCCGTATCTAATAATACCGAGTCTCGATGTGCTTGGACCGGCTATGAAACGTCTGATTCTTCACAAGGTGGATAGCACTCTGACTGTCGCAAAGCAAAGTATACTGCTCTTGCTTCAGTCCCATTTCCTGCAACAGCTTCATCATCCACAACAGCTCCTTGCAAGCCTCCGTCGCCGCAATGTACTCTGCCTCTGTCTTCGACAAGGCAATACACTTCTGCAACTGCGACTGCCACGACACCGCTCCTCCCGCAAACATCATTACGTAGCCCGAAGTCGATCGCCTCGTGTCTACATCTCCAGCCATATCAGCGTCGGTATACCCAACCAGCATCAGCTCGTCACCACCAAAGGAAAGTCTCCAACCGGCAGTGCCCTGAAGATATCGTAGAATCCACTTGACCGCACTCCAATGTACCCTTCCAGGATTTGAAAGATATCTGCTAACCGTACCAACTGCATGAGCAATATCTGGCCTCGTACACACCATGGCATACATAAGGCTTTCCACAGCTGAGGCATATGGAACCCGCTCCATATCTTCTTTTTTGTCCTCGGTAGATGGACACAGCTCCTCAGTGAGCTTAAAGTGAGCTGCGAGGAGGGAACTCACTTTCTTCGACCCGTCCATCCCGAAACGCTGAAGTACCCGGTGAATGTATTTCTTTTGGGACAAGTGTAGCAGTTTGGACTCTTTCTCTCGGCTGATCTCCAACCCAAGAATAGTCTTCGTTGCGCCCAAATCCTTCATAGAGAAGGCCGCGCCCAGTTGGCGCTTCAACTCCGCTATCCTAGTGGCATTCCGACCCACTTATAGCATATCATCAACATAGAGCAATAGAATGATAAAATCATTCTCGGCAAAATACCTCACAAATGTACTATGGTCCGACGTCGTCCGTACATAACCATGCTTCCCCATAAACGACTCGAACTTCCTGTACCACTGCCTCGGAGCCTGCTTCAGACCATACAAGCTCTTCCTCAACCGGCAGACCAAATGTGACTTGCCTTTCTCACAGAATCCCTCTAGCTGCTCCATGTAAAACTCCTCCTCAAGATCACCGTGGAGGAATGTCGTCATCACGTCCATCTGCTCGACCTCCAAGTCGAGACTGGCTGCTAATGCTAGCACCACCCGAATAGACGAATGCTTGACGACAGGCGAAAAGATCTCATCATAATCTACGCCTTTCCGCTGACCGTAGCCTTTAACTACCAGCCTCGCTTTGTATCGAGGGCGAGTAGCATCATCCGTCTGCTTCACTCTGAACACCCATCGATTCTTCAAAGCCTTCTTGCCCTTTGGCAACCGTACCAGATCATAAGTGGAATTGGTGTGCAAAGAACTCATCTCCTCCTACATAGCCTCCATCCACTCCTGCCTGTGTTCGTCTTCCATAGCCTCTGCAAAACTTTCGGGCTCTCCCCCGTCAGTCAATAGCACATACTCATCTGGTGAGTATCTCGTAGATGGTCGACGATCCCTGTCACTCCTTCTCAGTGGAGCCACTGGTGCTGGCTGTATACCAACAGCCTCCTCCCCTTCAGGAACTGCCTCCCCGGCATGCTCATCCTCCTGAGGGACACCCTGACCACCATCAGCAGGCTGATGATCAAGGTTGGGAGCAACTCCATGTACCGGCTCCCCCATAACTGGATCCTATGCGATGTCCTCTGGAAACTGCTCGAAGCGAAATGACTCTAACTCAGGCAATTCTTCAGCCTCAGAAGGCATCTCGGAATCCTGAGTGTTAGTCATGGTTTGATCCTCGACGAACACCACGTCCCTGCTTCTGTAGAGCTTTCCTTCCACTGGGTCGTAGAGTCTATAGCCAAACTCATCCCGACCGTAGCCGACAACGACGCATCGCCTCGTCTTTGGCTCAAGCTTGGTCCTCTCGTCCTTCGGTACATGCACGAAGGCCTTGCAACCAAACGCCCGCAGGTGACTGTATGACGGCTCTTTGCCGTACCATACTTTTTCAGGCACATCACCCTGCAAAGGATCACTAGGAGACAAATTAATAACATAAGCAGCCCGGCAAGTTTGCTTCTGACAGCAAACACCGTACCCTCTCCATCAGTGTCCTGTTCATGCGCTCCGCTACACCATTGAGCGGAGGTGTCTTTGGCGGAGTCTTCTGGTGTCGTATCCCTTGCTCTCTGCAATACGCATCAAAGGGACCGATGTATTCGCCGCCATTGTCGGACCGAACACACAACAACTTCTTGCCCGTCTCCCTTTCAATAGAGGCCTGAAACTCTTTGAAAGTAGGCAGCACCTGATCCTTGGTCTTTAAGGCATAGACCCAAACCTTCCTGGAACAGTCATCAATAAAGGTTACAAAGTAAGAAACACCACCAAGAGATTTTACCTTCATAGGACCGCAGACATCCGAGTGGATTAACTCGAGCAACGCCGGCTTCCTCGAACTTGGGTGACTTTGGAAAGACACCCTATTTTGCTTCCCAGCTAAACAGTGCCTGCACTTCTCCAACTTTGTAGACTTGAGTCCCGAAATCACCTTCATTTTCACCAAGTAGCTCATCCCCTTCTCGCTGATATGGCCGAGCCGCCTATGTCACAACTCGGTAGACGCATCACTGACTGCGTTCACCTCATGTGTCCCCTGTGCGCTCCCCTCCATATAATAGAGACCGAACTTCTTGCTTCCTCTGGCAATCACCAACGAACCTCTGGAAAGCTTCCACTGACTATTTCCGAAGAGACTGAAGAATCCCTCGTCATCCAACCTTCCAACCGACACCAGGTTGAAACGGATATCAGGGACATGACGAACATCTTTGAGAACAAGAATCGCACCCGTCTTCGTTCTCAAATGCACATCTCCAACGGCAACCGCCTTCGACACATCTCCGTTGCCCATCTTCAACACTCCACAGTCGCCTGTAATGTAAGTGGCAAATAGTACCCTGTTGTGAGATACATGTGCTGAAGCCCCTGAGTCCACCAGCCAAGAATTGTCATCGTAGGCGAGGTTTGTAATGACCTCATCACCTACAAAGATCACATCGTCTCCATGCATCGAGGCCGCCGCTGTAGTGTTCTCTTCTTGCTTCCCCTTGTCGCCCTTCTTCTCTCTCTTCCAAGCGAAACAGTTCCGCTTGATATGGCCCATCTTACCACAATGGTAACACTCTGAGTCCTCGTAACGACCCTTGGACTTCCCCCTGCTCTTGTCTCTGCCACCACCTGGACCCCTGCTTTTGCCCCTTCCGCGGCTCTCTGAAACCAATGCCTCTGAGTGGTAGGATGTGGATGAAGTGCCCTGAGAACGTCTCCACATCTCTTCATTCAGCACCCCGCTCTTGGCAAACTCCAGACTGACCACGCCCTCTGGAGCAGAAGCGATCATAGATACTCGTACGGTCTCCCATGAGTCTGGCAATGTACACAGCAGCCATAGTCTCTGAACTTCGTCGTCGAACTTGACTCCCATAGAAGATAGCTGGTCAACCACGCCCTGGAACTCACTCAAGTGATCCGAAATAGACGCCCCATCCTTGTATCGCAGACCCATCATCGTTCGGATCAGGAACAACTTGTTTACCCCGGTCTTCTTCGCATACAAGGATTCCAGCTTATCCCACAACGTCTTCGTGTGCTCAATATTGGCAACGTGGTTGCACACGTTCTCGTCCACAAACTGCCATATGTACCCACACACTTATATATGCTCGAATGTCCAGTCCTCCTCGGATTTATCACTGGGCTTCTCGGATGCAAAGACGGGTAGATGCAGCTTCTTGACAAACAGCAAATCCTTCATCTTGCTCCGCCAATAATGATAGTTTGTGCCATTAAGATTCACCATGCGCACCGGCTTCGCATCCATCTCTCCTCTCTGGTTTCTCTGTCAACTACTGACACTCCTTCTGAATTCCAGAACCTGGCTCTGATACCACTCTGTTGGGAAAGAAGTGCGGAAACCTTTCCCTAAATCGGAGAGTAACTGCGAGAGGACCGAGCAATACAAACGCACGAACCCAAAAACAACCACACAAAACAATCCACGCAGACACAGAGAATTTTTGACGTGGAAAACCCTTGCGGAAAAAACCACGGGACGATCGGAGTCCAACCCTGAAAAGCCTCCAGTAATGGAATAGAAGAATTACACCCTCTACAAACTCCTCCCGATCCAAATCGGATCCCCACAACACTCAGAAGTAAGAACAATGATTACAAGGCTACGAAGAGCGAGAACGACGAGTAGAGATTACCCGAAACACGATCTCCTTCGAAAACGACCTTCAATCCTCCGTCTTCTCTCCCGAAGTTGTAATGGCACTCTTGCCTCCTTCATCTCTATTTTTCTTCTTGTTGTGTTACGTAATGGATTAGGGTTTGGAAATCCCAACTTAACTCCCTAATCCCGCAACAAACCTGGACCGTTTGATTAGATCCAATGGTGAAAAATCACCCAGATTTTCGCTTCAGCCCCGACGACACAGAGTTCGACCAGAACTCTGTGTCGGGCAAACAGAACCTACTCGCCAAATCCTGGAACAGCCAGACCGAGTTCGGGCCGAACTCGGCAGACCCAGTCCAGAACCTCCCTCAGGAGAAGCAGCAGCAGTAGCAACTCCTAGTTGCCTACTTCCCGAGCTTCTTCGACATCGAACGGCGCTCGTCGCACTCCGGAATCTTCTCCACATAGGTTGGGAACCCCACCCACTCCAATAAATCTCCCCCTTCACAACTATGGGGAGGATGTCGTCATCCCGACGATCTGCCTGCAGTACTCAAACTTCTCCCTTGGTAGAATCTTCGTAAACATATCAGCTCCGTTGTCATATGTATGAAACTTCTCAAGCTTCGCGTCCTTCTTCTCAACCACATCCCGTATCCAATGATACCGAGTCTCGATGTGCTTGGACCGGCTATGAAACGTCTGATTCTTCACAAGGTGGATAGCACTCTGACTGTCGCAAAGCAAAGTATACTGCTCTTGCTTCAGTCCCATTTCCTGCAACAGCTTCTTCATCCACAACAGCTCCTTGCAAGCCTCCGTCGCCATAATGTACTCAGCCTCTGTCGTCGACAAGGCAACACACTTCTGCAACCGCGACTGCCACGACACCACTCCTCCCGCAAACATCATTACGTAGCCCGAAGTCGATCGCCTCGTGTCTATATCTCCAGCCATATCAGCGTCGGTATACCCAACCAGCTTCGGCTCGTCACCACCAAAGGAAATTCTTCAACCGGCAGTGCCCTGAAGATATCGTAGAATCCACTTGACCGCACTCCAATGTACCCTTCCAGGATTTGAAAGATACTTGCTAACCGTACCAACTGCATGAGCAATATCTGGCCTCGTACACACCATGGCATACATAAGGCTTCCACAGCTGAGGCATATAGAACCCGCTCTATATCTTCTATTTCGTCCTCGGTAGATGGACACTGCTCCTCAGTGAGCTTAAAGTGAGCCACGAGGGGGGAACTCACTTTCTTCGACCCGTCCATCCCGAAATGCTGAAGTACCCGTTGAATGTACTTCTTTTGGGACAAGAGTAGCAGCTTGGACTCTCTCTCTCGGCTGATCTTCATCCCAAGAATAGTCTTCGCTGTGCCCAAATCATTCATAGAGAAGGCCGTGCCCAGTTGGCGCTTCAACTCCGCTATCCTAGTGGCATTCCGACCCACTAATAGCATATCATCAACATAGAGCAATAGAATGATAAAATCATTCTCGGCAAAATACCTCACAAATGCACAATGGTCCGACGTCGTCCGTGCATAACCATGCTCCCCCATAAACGACTCGAACTTCCTGTACCACTGCCTCGGAGCCTGCTTCAGACCATACAAGCTCTTCCTCAACCAGCAGACCAAATATGACTTACCCTTCTCACAGAATCCCTCTGGCTGCTCCATATACAACTCCTCCTCAAGATCATCGTGGAGGAATGCCGTCTTCACGTCCATCTGCTCGACCTCTAAGTCGAGACTGGCTGCTAATGCTAGCACCACCCGAATAGACGAATGATTGACGACAGACAAAAAGATATCATCATAATCCACGCCTTTCCGCTGACCGTAGCCTTTAACTACCAGCCTCGCTTTGTATCGAGGGCGAGTAGCATCATCCGTCTGCTTCACTCTGAACTCCCATCGATTCTTCAAAGCCTTCTTGCCCTTTGGCAACCACACCAGATCATAAGTGGAATTGGTGTGCAAGAAACTCATCTCCTCCTGTATAGCCTCTATCCACTCCTGCCTGTGTTCGTCTTCCATAGCCTCTGCAAAACTTTCGGGCTCTCCCCCGTTAGTCAATAGCACATACTCATCCGGTGAGTATCTCGTAGATGGTCGACGATCCCTGTCACTCC
The DNA here is from genome assembly GCA_029216955.1 of Iris pallida. Lineage (NCBI taxonomy): Eukaryota > Viridiplantae > Streptophyta > Magnoliopsida > Asparagales > Iridaceae > Iris > Iris pallida. Next base: position 859,564 of record JANAVB010040417.1, read on the forward strand.
TTCTCAGTGGAGCCACTGGTGCTGGCTGTATACCAACAGCCTCCTCCCCTTCAGGAACTGCCTCCCCGGCATGCTCATCCTCCTGAGGGACACCCTGACCACCATCAACAGGCTGATGATCAAGGTTGGAAGCAACTCCATGTACCGGCTCCCCCATAACTGGATCCTCTGCGATGTCCTCTAGAAACTGTTCGAAGCGAAATGACTCTAACTCAGGCAATTCCTCAGCCTCAGAAGGCGTCTCGGAATCCTGAGTGTTGGTCATGGTCTGATCTTCGACGAACACCACGTCCCTGCTTCTGTAGAGCTTTCCTTCCACTGGGTCGTAGAGTCTATAGCCAAACTCATCCCGACCGTAGCCGACAAAGACACATCGTCTCGTCTTCGGCTCAAGTTTGGTCCTCTCGTCCTTCGGTACATGCACGAAGGCCTTGCAACCAAACGCCCGCAGGTGACTGTATGACGGCTCTTTGTCGTACCATACTTTTTCAGGCACATCACCCTGCAAAGGAGCACTAGGAGATAAATTAATAACATAAGCAGCCGTGAGAAGAGCCTCACTCCAATAACTGCCCGGCAAGTTTGCTTCTGACAGCAAACACCGTACCCTCTCCATCAGTGTCATATTCATGCGCTCCGCTACACCATTGAGCTGAGGTGTCTTTGGCGGAGTCTTCTGGTGTCGTATCCCTTGCTCTCTGCAATACACATCAAAGGGACCGATGTATTCGTCGTCATTGTCGGATCGAACACACAACAACTTCTTGCCCGTCTCCCTTTCAACAGAGGCCTGAAACTCTTTGAAAGTAGACAGCACCTGATCCTTGGTCTTTAAGGCATAGACCCAAACCTTCCTGGAACAGTCATCAATAAAGGTTACAAAGTAAGAAGCACCACCAAGAGATTTTACCTTCATAGGACCGTAGACATCCGAGTGAATCAACTCGAGCAACGCCGGCTTCCTCGAACTTGGGTGACTTTGGAAAGACACCCTATTTTGCTTCCCAGCTAAACAGTGCGTGCACTTCTCCAACTTTGTAGACTTGAGCCCCGAAATCACCTTCATGTTCACCAAGTAGCGCATCCCCTTCTCGCTGATATGGTCGAGCCGCCTGTGCCACAACTCGGTAGACGCATCACTGACTGCGTTCGCCTCCTGTGTCCCCTGTGTTCTCCCCTCCATATAATAGAGATCGGACTTCTTGCTTCCTCTGGCAATCACCAACGAACCTCTGGAAAGCTTCCACTGACTGTTCCCGAAGAGACTGAAGAATCCCTCGTCATCCAACCTTCCAACCGACACCAGGTTGAAACGGATATCAGGGACATGACGAACATCTTTGAGAACAAGAATCGCACCCGTCTTCGTTCTCAAATGCACATCTCCAACGGCAACCGCTTTCGACACATCTCCGTTGCCCATCTTCAACACTCTACAGTCGTCTGTAGTGTAAGTCGCAAATAGTGCCCTGTTGTGAGATACATGTGCTAAAGCCCCTGAGTCCACCAGCCAATAATTGTCATCGCAGGCTAGGTTTGTAATGACCTCATCACCTACGACGATCACATCGCCTCTATGCATCGAGGCCGCCGCTGTAGTGTTCTCTTCTTGCTTTCCTTTGTCGCCCTTCTTCTCTCTCTTCCAAGCGAAACAGTTCCGCTTGATATGGCCCTTCTTACCACAATGGTAACACTCTGAGTTCTCGTAACGACCCTTGGACTTTCCCCTGCTCTTGTCTCTGCCACCACCTGGATCCCTGCTTTTGCCCCTTCCGTGGCTCTCTGAAACCAATGCCTCTGAGTGGTGGGATGTGGATGAAGTGCCCTGAGAACGTCTCCGCATCTCTTCATTCAGCACCCCGCACTTGGCAAACTCCAGACTGACCACGCCCTCTGGAGCAGAAGCGATCATAGATACTCGTACGGTCTCCCACGAGTCTGGCAATGTACACAGCAGCCATAGTCCCTGAACTTCGTCGTCGAACTTGACTCCCATAGAAGATAGCTGGTCAACCACGCCCTGGAACTCACTCAAGTGATCCGAAATAGACGCCCCATCCTTGTATCGCAGACCCATCATTGTTCGGATCAGGAACAACTTGTTTACCCCGGTCTTCTTCGCATATAAGGATTCCAGCTTATCCCACAACGTCTTCGCGTGCTCAATATTGGCAACGTGGTTGCACACGTTCTCGTCCACAAACTGCCGTATGTATCCACACACTTGTATATGCTCGAATGTCCAGTCCTCCTCGGATTTATCACTGGGCTTCTCAGATGCAAACACGGGTAGATGCAACTTCTTGACAAACAGCAAATCCTTCATCTTGCTCCGCCAATAATGATAGTTTGTGCCATTAAGATTCACCATGCGCACCGGCTTCGCGTCCATCTCTCCTCTCTGGTTTCTCTGTCAACTACTGACACTCCTTCTGAATTCCAGAACCTGGCTCTGATACCACTCTGTTGGAAAAGAAGCGCGAAAATCTTTCCCCAAACCGGAGAGTACCTGCGAGAGGACCGAGCAATAAAAACGCACGAACCCAAAAACAACCACACAAAACAATCCACGCAGACACAGGGAATTTTTGACGTGGAAAACCCTTGCGGGAAAAACCACGGGACAATCGGAGTCCAACCCTGAGAAGCCTCCACTAATGGAATAGAAGAATTACACCCTCTACAAACTCCTCCGAATCCAAATCGGATCCCCATAACACTCAGAAGTAAGAACAATGATTACAAGGCTACGAAGAGCGAGAACGACGAGTAGAGATTACCCGAAACACGATCTCCTTCGAAAACGACCTTCAATCCTCCGTTTTCTCTCCCGAAGTTGTAATGGCACTCTTGCCTCCTTCCTCCCTCTTTTTCTTCTTGTTGTATTACGTAATGGATTAGGGTTTGGAAATTCCAACTTAACTCTCTAATCCCGCAACAAACCTGGACCGTTTGATTAGATCCAATGGTGAAAAATCACCCAGATTTCCGCTTCAGCCCCGACGATACAGAGTTCGACCAGAACTCTGTGTCGGGCAAACAGAACCTACTCGCCAAATCCTGGAACAGCCAGACCGAGTTCGGCCATAACTCGGCCTGGGACCAAGTTCGGGCCGAACTCGGCAGACCCAGTCCAGAACCTCCCTCAGGAGCAGCAGCAGCAGTAGCAACTCCTAGTTGCCTACTTCCCGAGCTTCTTCGACATCGAACGGCGCTCGTCGCACTCCGGGATCTTCTCCACATAGGTTGGGAATCCCACCCACTCCAACACGTACTTTAGCATTTTTCCATATTTTTCGGATTAGCAACCGTTCGATTGTCTTTATAGATTGTTTATATTAGGTCAAAATCGAAAGCCAGCTACATCCCAAGAAAACACATTCACATCTCTCTCTCTCTCTCTCTCTCTCTCTCTCTCTCTCTCTCTCTCTCTCTCTATATATATATATATATATATATATATATATATATATATATTCTTTCGGTCTTGTTCTGTTTCCTTGTCCATTTCCATAACCTCAAGTTAGTGTTGCTTGTGGAGTTTATTAGAAAACTACGTCTCTTGTGCATGACAACATAAGAATATATCCTGGTTAGGAAAACTGATACAAAGTGAGAGAAATATCTTTAACCCATGTAAATAAGGAAAATTAGAGATGGTTGATGCGTGCAATTCAGTTTGCAGCCATGAAAGCAACACGTGAGAAATTTCTTCCAAACAAGCCCTTTAGAGATTCATTTATTAGAGTTAAACAAGTACACACAGACGTACATAGTACGTAATGCTAAACCCAAACAAACAAACTGTGCGTGGGTTATTTATTTATTGTCATCATTAATAATTTAGTAGCCAATTTCCAACTCACGAACGCTGTCCTTTAACTGAAGAGCCAACCAAGGAAGCCCTTGTTGGTTTGACCAGGCTCTGTATGGGTGACATGATTTCCAGTGCCAACTCCAGTGTTGCTGACATTTCCGACCTTGTTTCCGCTGCTTCAACCGGAAACACTGATATCATTGCTGTCGGTGGCAGAGTATCCATAGTTCACCTTTGAAGGCTGGCCAGACTGGAAAAACAAATTAATTAAGAAACCTGGCTGTGAGTAATTAATATTCAATATCATATATATATATATATATATATATATATATATATATATATATATATATATATATATATATATGTTATTGCCGGGAACGCCGGGACACGCTTTTCGATGAAAAATACAGAAACTGAAACAGTTGTAAAGACAATGTTTCAAATGCAATTCCTTAAAGAAGGTTTTGCAACAGAGATCCAGAAGGATTCTGCAAATTACGAGATCTAAAAAGATATCGTAATTCACGAATAATCTAAAGAGATTTTCGTGATCGTAGCAAACTGGCAGTAGTGCCTTCTAAAAAGAAGATACTGACAGAACTGCTAAAGGCAACAGAAGGGTGACAGGCGAGAGATGGAATTGCTGGGGTGAATGATCACCGTTGCTCAAAGCTTTATTCGCCCTCTGCGAACAGCTTCCAGGAACCAGCAAGGTTGACGAAAAACCTTGGAACACTCCTGCTCTTCTGACTCCTCGGAAGACGGCGAACTCCTCTGGCAATGGCTCTACTCTTCTCTCTCTGTTTCTGAAGTAACATAACCCACGCGTACTAAAAAGTACTAGTGTTTGTGTTAAAAAACACGCTCACTACTCTGTTGTGTTAAAGAACACTTAGAGTTTTCTTCCTGAAATTCTGATTACTTCTGTCAACAGAGAGAGAGGAGAGAACCTGCATATATAGCCCACGGGGCGGTTGCCAAGCAGTTGCCTGCACTTCAGGGTAGTGGCAGAACCACTCCTGAACATGCAGCAACTGCTGCAACCGTTTCCGCTCTAATATGCAGCCAGCCATACGCACATACGCACTCTACGCACACTGCGTACGCTGCGTACGCTGCGCACACTGCGCACTCTACGTACGCTGCGTACGCTGCGCGCACTGCGCGTACTGGGCTGCGTACTGGGCTGCGTAACTGGGCCAGCGTAACTGGGCTCGCGTAACGGGCCGCGCAACGTGGTCGCGCAAGTGGCTCGCGCAACGAGCGCAACTTAAGCGCACTATGCGCCTAGCGACGATGCTGACGTGCTAAGTGCAAAGTGCGCCAACAAAATGCCACATTACGCCTCATGAGCCCTTGAGCCCAATTCCGAGCCCGAACCCGAGCCCGAGTCCGAGTCCGAGTCCAAGTCCGAGTCGCTAAGCCCCAACGGGGCTTAGCTCCTATGGAAATAAATTTCCCAAGAGCAAAAAACTTACAGCTTATTAATTGTTGATTAAGCCTTTATAACATTAATAATTAATCCCACATGGCACACACCCATGTGCACTACATGTGCATCTCCATAAAGAGTAAAGACTCATATATATGGAGATACACATTCCTTTCTAGCCGATGTGGGACTAAAAACCAAAACAAAAGGCTATAAACCCAACAATCCCCCACATATCTCTATATATATGAGTACGAGTGTTCCCCACAGTAACTGTCCATTATGCTTTTAGGATAGATGCCACTTAAGACTTGAATCTTCCCACGTGAGTCAAAAATCAAACTATAATACAAGAATGGACTAAGCCTTGAATTCTGCATCATAGCTGAAAATTTTTTCACTCACATAATGTAGTTACATGTGCTTCTGGCTGCACATTTAAGGCCGTGTGCCAGCCTGGTTTCAGTGTATAATATTGGGCGTCTACAAGTTTACCCTCAAGAGACGGCCTGATATCTCTTTGTCCATACACTATAGGTGAGTTCTTTATTAAAGAGACATGGCATGAAGCGTCCAACGCTTCCTTTGCGGTGCTACGCCGCTATGACATGGCCTTAAGCCGAGGACCTTACCCCGAATCACCGGGAACCTCATCGTAGTGTCATACTACCCGTAGCATGAGGTCTAGCCCCTTTGTAGTGCCAAACTACCCAGCATGAAGCCTTACGCTTCTGTGCGGTGTTACGCCGCTACGACATGGCTTGCAAGGCCGAGGCTTTATCCCTAGCCGGGTTTACCTCATTGTGGTGTCGTGCCACCCGTAACATGAGGAACACCTCCTCTTTGTAGTGCTGACTACACCCCTCTTTATTTTTTAACATACAGCATTAGGCTAACTGCCTATTTGCGGTGCTACGCCGCTGTGACTTGGCTAACATAGCCGAGGCTTTACCTCCTTCGAGAACCTCATGGTGGAGTCACCGCCACACATAGCATGGAGTCACACTCCTTGTAGTGCTGTGCTACCATGCTTCCTGTAAAGCATACCAGACATTCCAAATGCCTGAGAACTCATTAAGGCATTTAAGCCAACCTCCCACAGGACCTGTTTTCTGCAGAAAATAACAGTAGACAACAGTGGTTATAGGTCCGTAACCTCTCCATGCCCAATAGAACATGTACCCACCGTTCCTGATATTCTTCTGATTAGTGGTCCTTTCTTGAACCAAAAGCTAGATGCCTAGTAGATAAATCTTTGAACTAATAGCATAAAACTTTATGGTAGGAATACAATAATACAATATCAGAATGCCTTCAAGCCCATTTTACAAGCTGTATCAACAACCAGCTGGCGCTTGAGGCCCTTGGTGAACGGATCCGCCAGGTTCTCCTGACTCCGAACATCAATCACTGCAATAACACCTCGCTTGATAAGATCGTGTACTGCCCTGTGCTTCAACCGCACAGTCCTCTTCTTCCCGTTGAAGAGATCATTTGATGCCACTGCCGCAGTCGCCTGGTTATCGCAGTATATCGATATCGCCGGTACTTGCACCCCAACCACTGGAAGATCATACATGAGCTCCCGAAGCCATTCTGCTTCCTCGGCTGCGGTATCAAGTGCAAAGAACTCAGATTCCATGGATGACCGCGAGAGCATAGTCTGCTTCTTCGACTTCCACGATATAGCAGCTCCACCCATTATGAAAATAAATCCACCTGTGGACCTCTCGCTCTCCACCTCTGAGCACCAACTGGCATCACTGAAGCCTTCCACTGCCGACGGATCTCCGCTGTAGTACAGTGCATATGTCTGAGTCTTCTTGAGATATCTTATAACCCGTTCCACAGCTTTCCAGTGTTCAACACCTGGATTGCTCGTAAAACGACTCAGCATTCCCACGGCGAAAGCTATGTCAGGCCTTGTGGCAGTAGTAGCATACATCAAACTTCCGATTACGCTTGCATACTCCAGCTGCCTGACGCTTTCCCCTGAATTAGGCTTCAGCTTCAGATCACACCTGTACGGCGTATCGATCCCTGGAAGATCCTGATACCCATAACGAGTGATCACTTTCTCAATATAATGAGACTGTGACAGCGCTAGTCCAGTGTATGTCCGGATGATCTTGATCCCTAAGATCACATCAGCTTCCCTCAAGTCCTTCATACTGAACTTGCTTGAGATGAATTTCTTTGTCTCCGTGACACATCTAATATCCGTACCTAGGATAAGCATGTCGTCTACGTACAGACAAACGATCACACCTCTTCCATCAGCGAACTTCGTGTAAACACACTTGTCAGTATCGCTGACCATGTAGCCATTTGACCTTATAACTTTGTCAAATTTCTCATGCCACATCTTGGGAGCCTGTTTAAGACCGTACAAGGATTTCATCAACTTGCAGACTTTGTCTTCAAGACCTCTGATGACAAATCCCTCTGGCTGTTGCATGTAAATCTCTTCGGTCAGCTCGCCATTTAGGAAAGCCGTATTCACATCCATCTGATGTATCACCATCTTATTTATTGCTGCGAGAGCAATTAACATTCTGATGGTGGTCATCCGGGCTACTGGAGCATATGTGTCAAAGTAGTCAATCCCCTGCTTCTGAGAAAATCCCTTGGCTACCAACCTAGCCTTGAACTTGTCAATAGTTCCGTCTGCTTTCATCTTCTTCTTGAAGATCCATTTGCATCCGATGGGTTTCGCTCCTTCAGGAAGATCAACCAACACCCAAGTGTTATTTGAGGTGATGGAATCAATCTCATTGTCAATCGCCTCCTTCCAGAAAACCGCGTCTCTGGTCTTCATCGCCTCATCATAGGTAAGCGGATCTGCTTCCACATGATAGATGACAAAGTCACTTCCAAAATCCTTCGGCCTCCTCACACGCTTAGCTGACGGCTCAGCTTGTTCTGGTTCAACCGTTGTTTCAACAACAACATCTTCTTGGACCACATCTTCATTAAAGACTTCAGTCTCTTATGTACCCTCATTATTCTCCGGAACATCCGGAAGAACAATATTCTTGTGCCTTGCAAACTTGTCTTCAAAATATTCTGCATCGCGAGATTCAATGATATGATTTAACTCAATATCAAGAAATCTTCGAGCATCACTCTTCTCGGCATACCCCAAGAAGATCGTCTTTGTAGTCCTTGTCCCAAGCTTCTGAATCTTTAGATCTGGAAGCTTGACATACGCCAGACACCCCCACACTCGAATGACATTCAAGTTAGGTCTGACCTTGAACCAGAGTTCATGAGGAGTAACGTCTGAAGTTGCATGAGGCACTCTATTCAGAATATAATTGGCCGTCAATGCAGCTTCTCCCCAGTAGCACTTAGGAAGGCCAGCAGTCAACAACATTGAATTTATCATTTCTGTCAACGTCCTGTTCTTCCTCTCAGCTACACAGTTTGATTGAGGAGAGTACGGAGCCGTAGTCTCATTGACAATTCCATGTTCCTTACAGAACGATGCGAATTCATGAGACCTGTACTCCCCACCTCGATCACTTCTTATCCTTTTGAGTTGTTGTCCAGTCTGCCTCTCAGCTTCGGCTCTGAACTCCTTGAACTTTTCGAATGCTTCGTCTTTAGCCTTCAGCAAGTAGACGAACGCATACTTTGAGAAGTCATCGATGAAGGTTATGAAATACTTCATCCCGGCCTTTGTAGAGAACTGTTTGAAGTCACAGATATCGGAGTGTACCAACTCCAGAAGATCTGTACTTCGATTAACCCAAGGAAAGGGTTTCCTTGTGATCTTCGTTTGAGCACAAACTTCACATTTCTCTACCTTACCCCCACACTTGGAGATAAGTCCTAGACTAGACATTCTGTTTATTCGTTTACAATGAACATGTCCTAGCCTATTATGCCACAACTCAAGAGTATAAGCAGAATGAGCGATTTCATTAATTACATTAATTACATTGGACTGATTTACAAGCTGAATCTTGAACATTCCTTCGGTATAAAAAGCTTTCCCGAAATATGTTCTCTTGATAGACATCACCATCTGGCCAGCATTGATGTCCATTCTGAGGCCTGCATTGCAGAGTAAGCCTCCCGAGATCAGGTTCTTGGCGATAGCAGGAACGTGCTTCACGCCTTGAAGCGTCAGAGACTTGCCAGAAGTCAGCTTCAGAATAACCGTCCCGATCCCTAGAACTTCAGCTTGTGCTTGGTTCGCCATCACAACCGCTTCAGAAGTGGGTGTGTAGGTGGTGAACCACTCCTTACTGGAGCAGACATGGCAGGTGGCTCCAGTATCTACCCACCAGTCTGAATCAGATCCTACAACATCAACCTGTCCAATCATAGCAATTACATCAGTAATCATTGAGACTTTGCTAGGCTCACCTTGCTCTGATTTCTTGGCCGGTGCTGTGTATTCACTTTTGAAATGGCCCAACTGGCCACACTTGAAACAAGGCATCTTTGCCTTAGATTTCTTTGACTTGAAAGAAGTTCCCTTAACATTCAAGTTGTTAGGGTTCTTCTTCTTCTTCTGGAAATCTGCACGCTTTTCCTTTCCCTTTGGTTCATTGGTCTGAACCAGATTGGCGTTAGCCAATTGCTTGGACAGTGTGTCCACCTTCAGTTGAGCCCGCATCTGGTCCTCAACATAGATTTCCTGTAGGAGATCTTCAAGGGTGATCTCCAACTTCTTCCTATGCATGTTTGCATAGAACTTGCTCCACCCAGCGGGGAGCTTTGAGACAATCCCTCCAACAACAAACTTGTCGGGGAGGGGCATAGCCTCGTCTTCCAATTTCTGTCGCAACTTCAGAAATTTTTTGACCTGCGGCAGCATGGACTTCTCATCCTCAAAGAGCCATTTGTGATATTTTTCAACCACAAATATTTTGCTCCTGTTCTTGTCTTCTTCGTACAGTTTTTCCAGAGACTCCCATATGTCTCTGGCAATTGGTTTCTTACTGTAGGATTCTGCTAGAGAATCCTCCATAGCATTCAGGATAAGCAACCTGCAAATGCTATTTTCCCTTCTCCAGTTGGCCTGAAGTTTAGTAGCCGCAGTGATTGCGGCAGCAGACCCAGTATCTGGAACAGTAGGTTCCTCTTCAAGCAATACGTGATCAACGTCTCTAAGTTGAAGAGTGAGATAAACCTTCCTCTTTCAGACTTGATAATGCTCTCCATCAAACTTTTCTAATTTGCAAAAGTCAGTATTGAGGAGTGAAGCATTAATATTTTCCATCGTAGCAATAAAGCTTTGAGATTGTTATTGCCGGGAACGCCGGGGCACGCTTTTCGATGGAAAATACAGAAATTGAAACAGTTGTAAAGACAATGTTTCAAATGCAATTCCTTAAAGAAGGTTTTGCAACAGAGATCCAGAAGGATTCTGCAAATTACGAGATCTAAAAAGATATCGTAATTCACGAATAATCTTAAGAGATTTTCGTGATCGTAGCAAACTGGCAGTAGTGCCTTCTAAAAAGAAGATACTGACAGAACTGCTAAAGGCAACAGAAGGGTGACAGGCGAGAGATGGAATTGCTGGCGTGAATGATCACCGTTGCTCAAAGCTTTATTCGCCCTCTGCGAACAGCTTCCAGGAACCAGCAAGGTTGACGGAAAACCTTGGAACACTCCTGCTCTTCTGACTCCTCGGAAGACGGCGAACTCCTTTGGCAATGGCTCTACTCTTCTCTCTCTGTTTCTGAAGTAACAGAACCCACGCGTACTAAAAAGTACTAGTGTTTGTGTTAAAAAACACGCTCACTACTCTGTTGTGTTAAAGAACACTTAGAGTTTTCTTCCTGGAATTCTGATTACTTCTGTCAACAGAAAGAGAGGAGAGAACCTGCATATATAGCCCACGGGGCGGTTGCCAAGCAGTTGCCTGCACTTCAGGGTAGTGGCAGAACCACTCCTGAACATGCAGCAACTGCTGCAACCGTTCCCGCTCTAATATGCAGCCAGCCATACGCACATACGCACTCTACGCACGCTGCGTACGCTGCGTACGCTGCGCGCACTGCGCTTACTGGGCTGCGTAACTGGGCCAGCGTAACGGGCCGCGTAACGTGGTCGCGCAACGAGCGCAACTTAAGCGCACTATGCGCCTAGCGACGACGATGCTGACGTGCTAAGTGCGCCAACAAAACGCCACATTACGCCTCATGAGCCCTTGAGCCCGAGCCCGAGTCCGAGTCCGAGTCGCTAAGCCCCAACGGGGCTTAGCTCCTATGGAAATAAATTTCCCAAGAGCAAAAAGCTTACAGCTTATTAATTGTTGATTAAGCCTTTATACCATTAATAATTAATCCCACATGGCACACACCCATGTGCACTACATGTGCATCTCCATAAAGAGTAAAGACTCATATATATGGAGATACACATTCTTTTCTAGCCGATGTGGGACTAAAAACCAAAACAAAAGACTATAAACCCAACAATATATATATATATATATATATATATATATATATATATATATATATATATATATATATATATGAGAACGAGTGAGTTAATTGAAGAACTGAAAAGAACACTGACAATTTTGGTAAGTTTTTTCTTGGTCCGATAACTCAAGTCACTGGATTGTTGCAAGCAACTCTTTGTACTGGAGTGGCCTATTTATACAAGCTAAGCTAAGCTAAGCTAAGCTAAGCGAATATTGAAGCAACATATAAATTATTGGTATTGGGAACAGAATCAGAATATGATGTACCCTTTATTCTACGTTATCCTCTTTGATTTATTAAGGAGGTTATTTTTTGACGTAATGGTGATTCACTATTCTCATTTCTTCCTTTTGACGTATAAACTGATCACGACTATAAAAAAGAAAAATATTGCTATTGAGCACTAAAAGAGTACTAAACATATTGAACTTAGAAGAAAATTTTGTATGTTTTCTCTTGAATGAGAAAGACCAAAAGAATAGTCTCTTATTTATGCTGTTGTATGATTGTATCTAAAATAATGAGATAGTCTATGATAATATCAACAGAAACTTTCATCCTACGGGAGAAATTTAGTAGTATTTGTGGGAGAGGGAAGAAGTTTCATGAAATTCCATATAACGGGACATCGTGCCATGTAGGTTGGCGGCGGTGGCCACGTAGTGGGGGGGAGAGGGGGGACCGCCATCTAGGATGGGCGGGATGGAGGGGAGGCCGCCATCCTAGATGGCGCGGGAGAGAGAGAGTGGGAGAGAGAAAGGAGAGAGGCTAGAGAGAGAGAGAGAGAGAGAGAGGAGAGGCTAGTGAGGGGAAGAAGAGGGAGGAGAGAGAGGAGACCGCCATCTAGGATGGCGGTGTGGGGGGGGCGCCATCGTAGATGGCACGGTGGGAGTGGGGCTTCATTTCGGGTGAGAGGAAGAGAGAGAGGAGAGAGGTAGAGAGAGAGAGAGGGAGCAGACTTTAAATTAGAGGGGGGGTGTTAACAGAGAGAGGCTAGGGAGAGAGGAAAAGAGAGAGGAGAGAGGGAAAGAGAGAGAGAGAGAGAGAGAGAGGCTAGAGAGAGGGGGGATTTGTCAGAGAGGCTAGAGGGAAGGTTTGTCAGAGGGGAGAGAGGGGGAATTTTGTTGGGAAAGAAGCGCGGAAATCTTTCCCCAAACCGGAGAGTACCTGCGAGAGGACCGAGCAAACAACGCACGAACCAAAAACAAACACACAAAAACAATCCACGCAGACACAGAGAATTTTTGACGTGGAAACCCTTGCGGGAAAAAACCACGGGACGATCGGAGTCCAACCCTGAGAAGCCTCCACTAATGGAATAGAAGAATTACACCCTCTACAAACTCCTCCGATCCAAATCGGATCCCCACAACACTCAGAGATAAGAACAATGATTACAAGGCTACGAAGAACGAGAACGACGAGTAGAGATTACCCGAACACGATCTCCTCCGAATATCAACCTTCAATCCTCCGCCTTCTTCTCCGAAGTTGCAATGGCACTCTTGCCTCCTTCTCTCTCGAACTTGTGTTATGTTGCACTTGTGAATTAGGGTTGAGAAAACTCAATATATATCTCCCTAATCCCGCAACCAACCTGGACCGTTGGATTAGATCCAATGATGAAAACTCATCCAAAATCCCGCTTCAGCCCCCGACAACACAGAGTTCGGCCAGAACTCTGTGCGGGGCAGCCAGCACCTACTGGCCAAACGCTGGAACAACCAGACCGAGTTCGGCCAGAACTCGGCCTGGGACCGAGTTCGGGCCGAACTCGGATCCTCTGCTCCCAGAAGCTCCAGCAGCAGCAGCAGCAGCAGCAACGTCGCCTACTTCCCGAGCTTCTCCGACTTCGGACGGCGCTCGTCGCACTCCGGGGTCTTCTCCACATAGGTTGGGAACCCCACCCACTCCAACAAATCTCCCCCTTCACAACTATGGGGAGGACGTCGTCATCCCGACGATCTGCCTGCAGTACTCGAACTTCCCCCTTGGTAGAATCTTCGTAAACATATCAGCTCCGTTGTCGTCTGTATGCACCTTCTCAAGCGCCGCGTCCTTCTTCTCAACCACATCCCGTATCCAATGATACCGAGTCTCGATGTGCTTGGACCGGCTATGAAACGTCTGATTCTTCACAAGGTGGATAGCACTCTGACTGTCGCAAAGCAAAGTATACTGCTCTTGCTTCAGTCCCATTTCCTGCAACAGCTTCTTCATCCACAACAGCTCCTTGCAAGCCTCCGTCGCCGCAATGTATTCCGCCTCCGTCGTCGACAAGGCAACACACTTCTGCAACCGCGACTGCCACGACACTGCTCCTCCCGCAAACATCATCACGTAGCCCGAAGTCGACCGCCTCGTGTCTACATCTCCAGCCATATCAGCATCGGTATACCCGACCAGCTTCGGCTCGTCACCACCAAAGGAAAGTCTCCAACCGGCAGTGCCCTGAAGGTATCGTAGAATCCACTTGACCGCACTCCAGTGTACCCTTCCAGGATTCGAAAGATACCTGCTAACCGTACCAACTGCATGAGCAATATCTGGCCTCGTACACACCATAGCATACATCAGGCTTCCCACAGCTGAAGCATATGGAACCCGCTCCATATCTTCCTTTTCGTCCTCGGTAGATGGACACTGCTCCTCAGTGAACTTAAAGTGAGCCGCGAGGGGGGAACTCACTTTCTTCGACCCGTCCATCCCGAAACGCTGAAGTACCCGGTGAATGTACTTCGTTTGGGACAAGTGTAGCAGCTTGGACTCTCTCTCTCGGCTGATCTCCATCCCAAGAATAGTCTTCGCTGCGCCCAAATCCTTCATAGAGAAGGCCGCGCCCAGTTGGCGCTTCAACTCCGCTATCCTAGTGGCATTTCGACCCACTAATAGCATATCATCTACATAGAGCAATAAAATGATAAAATCATCCTCGGCAAAATACCTCACAAATGCACAATGGTCCGACGTCGTCCGTGCATAACCATGCTCCCCCATAAACGACTCGAACTTTCTGTACCACTGCCTCGGAGCCTGCTTCAGACCATACAAGCTCTTCCTCAACCGGCAGACCAAATGTGACTTGCCCTTCTCACAGAATCCCTCCGGCTGCTCCATGTACAACTCCTCCTCAAGATCACCGTGGAGGAACGCCGTCTTCACATCCATCTGCTCGACCTCCAAGTCAAAACTGGCTGCTAATGCTAGCACCACCCGAATAGACGAATGCTTGACGACAGGCGAAAAGATTTCATCATAATCCACGCCTTTCCGCTGACCGTAGCCCTTGACTACCAGCCTCGCTTTGTATCGAGGGCGAGTAGCATCATCCGTCTGCTTCACTCTGAACACCCATCGATTCTTCAAAGCCTTCTTGCCCTTTGGCAACCGCACCAGATCATAAGTAGAATTGGTGTACAAGGAACTCATCTCCTCCTGCATAGCCACCATCCACTCCTGCCTGTGTTCGTCTTCCATAGCCTCTGCGAAACTTTCGGGCTCTCCCCCGTCAGTCAGTAGCACATACTCATCCGGCGAGTATCTCGTAGATGGTCGACGATCCCTGTTGCTCCTTCTCAGTGGAGCCACTGGTGCTGGCTGTATACCGACAGCCTCCTCCCCTTCAGGAACTACCTCTCCGGCATGCTCATCCTCCTGAGGGACACCCTGACCACCATCAGCAGGCTGATGATCAAGGTTGGGAGCAACTCCATGTACCGGCTCCCCCATAACTGGATCCTCCGCGATGTCCTCTGGAAACTGCTCGAAGCGAAATGACTCTAACTCAGGCAATTCCTCAGCCTCAGAAGGCGTCTCGGAGTCCTGAGTGTTGGTCATGGTCTGATCCTCGACGAACACCACGTCCCTGCTTCTGTAGAGCTTTCCTTCCACTGGGTCGTAGAGTCTATAGCCAAACTCATCCCGACCGTAGCCGACAAAGACGCATCGCCTCGTCTTCGGCTCAAGTTTGGTCCTTTCGTCCTTCGGTACATGCACGAAGGCTTTACAACCAAACGCCCGCAGGTGACTGTATGACGGCTCTTTGCCGTACCATACTTTGTCAGGCACATCACCCTGCAAAGGAGCACTAGGAGACAAATTAATAATATAAGCAGCTGTGAGAAGAGCCTCACCCCAATAACTGCCCGGCAAGTTTGCTTCTGACAGCAAACACCGCACCCTCTCCATCAGTGTCCTGTTCATGCGCTCCGCTACACCATTGAGCTGAGGTGTCTTTGGCGGAGTCTTCTGGTGTCGTATCCCTTGCTCTCTGCAATACGCATCAAAGGGACCGATGTATTCGCCGCCATTGTCGGACCGAACACACAACAACTTCTTGCCCGTCTCCCTTTCAACGGAGGCCTGAAACTCCTTGAAAGTAGGCAGCACCTGATCCTTGGTCTTTAAGGCATAGACCCAAACCTTCCTGGAACAGTCATCAATGAAAGTCACAAAGTAAGAAGCACCACCAAGAGATTTTACCTTCATAGGACCGCAGACATCCGAGTGAATCAACTCGAGCAACGCCGGCTTCCTCGAACTTGGGTGACTCTGGAAAGACACCCTACTTTGCTTCCCAGCCAAACAGTGCGTGCATTTCTCCAACTTTGTAGACTTGAGCCCCGGAATCACCTTCCTGTTCACCAAGTAGCTCATCCCCTTCTCGCTGATATGGCCGAGCCGCCTGTGCCACAACTCGGTAGACGCATCACTGACTGCGTTCACCTCCTGTGCCCCCTGTGCGCTCCCCTCCATATAGTAGAGACCGGACTTCTTGCTTCCTCTGGCAATCACCAACGAACCTCTGGAAAGCTTCCACTGACTATTCCCGAAGAGACTGAAGAATCCCTCGTCATCCAACCTTCCAACCGACACCAGGTTGAAACGGATATCAGGGACATGACGAACATCCTTGAGAACAAGAACCGCACCCGTCTTCGTTCTCAAATGCACATCTCCAATGGCAACCGCCTTCGACACATCTCCGTTGCCCATCTTCAACACGCCACAGTCGCCTGTCGTGTAAGTGGCAAACAGTGCCCTATTGTGAGATACATGTGCTGAAGCCCCTGAGTCCACCAGCCAAGAATTGTCATCGCAGGCGAGGTTAGTAATGACCTCATCACCTACGACGATCACATCGCCTCCATGCGTCGAGGCCGCCGCTGTAGTGTTCTCTTCTTGCTTCCCCTTGTCGCCCTTCTTCTCTCTCTTCCAAGCGAAACAGTTCCGCTTGATATGG
Organism: Iris pallida; assembly: GCA_029216955.1. Lineage (NCBI taxonomy): Eukaryota > Viridiplantae > Streptophyta > Magnoliopsida > Asparagales > Iridaceae > Iris > Iris pallida. The sequence continues at coordinate 876,510 of JANAVB010040417.1, forward strand.
CCCTTCTTACCGCAATGATAACACTCTGAGTCCTCGTACCGACCCTTGGACTTTCCCCTGCTCTTGTCTCTGCCACCACCTGGACCCCTGCTTTTGCCCCTTCCGCGGCTCTCTGAAACCAATGCCTCTGAGTGGTGGGATGTGGATGAAGTGCCCTGAGAACGTCTCCGCATCTCTTCATTCAACACCCCGCTCTTAGCAAACTCCAGACTGACCACGCCCTCTGGAGCAGAAGCGATCATAGATACTCGTACGGTCTCCCACGAGTCTGGCAAGGTACACAGCAGCCACAGTCCCTGAACTTCGTCGTCGAACTTGACTCCCATAGAAGATAACTGGTCAACCACGCCCTGGAAATCACTCAAGTGATCCGTAATAGACGCCCCATCCTTGTACCGCAGACCCATTATCGTTCGGATCAGGAACAACTTGTTTACCCCGGTCTTCTTCGCATACAAGGATTCCAGCTTATCCCACAACGTCTTCGCGTGCTCAATATTGGCAACGTGGTTGTACACGTTCTCATCAACAAACTGCCGTATGTACCCACACACCTGTATGTGCTCGAACTTCCAGTCCTCCTCGGATTTATCACTGGGCCTCTCGGATGCAAACACAGGTAGATGCAGCTTCTTGACAAATAGCAAATCCTTCATCTTGCTCCGCCAATAATGATAGTTTGTGCCATTGAGGTTCACCATGCGCACCGGCTTCGCGTCCATCTCTCCTCTCTGGTTCCTCTGTCAACTCCTGACACCCTTTGAACCCAAAGCTCTGATACCACTCTGTTGGGAAAGAAGCGCGGAAACCTTTCCCCAAACCGGAGAGTACCTGCGAGAGGACCGAGCAAACAACGCACGAACCAAAAACAAACACACAAAAACAATCCACGCAGACACAGAGAATTTTTGACGTGGAAACCCTTGCGGGAAAAAACCACGGGACGATCGGAGTCCAACCCTGAGAAGCCTCCACTAATGGAATAGAAGAATTACACCCTCTACAAACTCCTCCGATCCAAATCGGATCCCCACAACACTCAGAGATAAGAACAATGATTACAAGGCTACGAAGAACGAGAACGACGAGTAGAGATTACCCGAACACGATCTCCTCCGAATATCAACCTTCAATCCTCCGCCTTCTTCTCCGAAGTTGCAATGGCACTCTTGCCTCCTTCTCTCTCGAACTTGTGTTATGTTGCACTTGTGAATTAGGGTTGAGAAAACTCAATATATATCTCCCTAATCCCGCAACCAACCTGGACCGTTGGATTAGATCCAATGATGAAAACTCATCCAAAATCCCGCTTCAGCCCCCGACAACACAGAGTTCGGCCAGAACTCTGTGCGGGGCAGCCAGCACCTACTGGCCAAACGCTGGAACAACCAGACCGAGTTCGGCCAGAACTCGGCCTGGGACCGAGTTCGGGCCGAACTCGGATCCTCTGCTCCCAGAAGCTCCAGCAGCAGCAGCAGCAGCAACGTCGCCTACTTCCCGAGCTTCTCCGACTTCGGACGGCGCTCGTCGCACTCCGGGGTCTTCTCCACATAGGTTGGGAACCCCACCCACTCCAACAAATTTGTCAGAGAGCAACGTTAACATTCCTCAGCAACGTTAACTTCCTCGCCAAATTAGATGGCGGTCTTAGTTACGTTACACATTTCCCGCTATAAAAACATATACATCTTCAACAATTGCATTCACTCATACTCTCCAGTAGTCTAACAAATTCTCTCCTTTAGCCACTCCAGCACCATCACCTTCTCTCCAGCACTTGAATAATATCATCTCTCCTACAATTCCGACAACACTCAGAGCAATACTTTTCTCCTCAGTCAGCAAGAATTTTTTTTCCTCCGGCAGCAATAGTTTTTTCTTGATGGATCGCAGTATAAGAATAATATGCTCGCATGGAGGTAATGTAAACGGTTTAGATTACGAAGGAGGAGAAATCTAAAAAAATTCTACTTATCCGAGTATTATTTTTGAAAAATTACGTAATCTTATTATTGAACGTTGTTCTATTAATTATGAATTTATTTTGAAATCTGTTTTTGGTTCTAGATGTTTTTTAATAGATGGCGACGAAGCATGAAATTTTGATGTTGAGATTAATTCACAATCACGATATATAAATATATTTGTTATTCAGGTATCACAAGTATTTCATAATAGAAATAGTGAAAATTTTTCTAATTACCAGCATGTTAGTCAGGGTGCTAGTTCTTCCCAACCAATTCTTCCAATTTTACAAGAAAATCAGTCATCTGATGAATATTACCATAATGATGATGATGACACCGAAGATGACGATGACGATGGAAATAGTGATATTTTAATTGAAAATGTAGATCATGAAGTAGATGATATTGATAATGCAATTACTTCTGAATTATTTATTGGAAAAGAATTTTCTAGTCGTGCTAAATTTAGAAGTTTTATAAGTAATGTAGCAATTCAACACAATTTTAGTTGTTCAGCCAATGTTATGAATAATGCTCGTGGAATTAAATATAATTGTGATCAACCGAATTGTAATTGGAGAGTATATGCCAAACCGATTGGATCTGGTAAAATAGTTAAGATTGCTAAATTAGAAAGTCGACACTCTTGTTTAGGTGGACTTACAACCGGACGTCATCGACTAGCTACCGCTGCAAGGTTCTTTGTTAACATCTCTCTACCTCTCTCCTCTCTCTCTCTTCCTCTCACCCGAAATGAAGCCCAACCCCCCACCGCGCCATCTAGGATGGCGCCCACCCCCCCCCCCCCCCCCCCACACCGCCATCTTAGATGGCGGCCTCCTCTCTCTCCCCCCCCCCCTCTTCTTCCCCTCACCAGCCTCTTCTCTCTCTCTCTAGCCTCTCTCCTTTCTCTCTCCCACTCTCTCTCTCTCCCGTGCCATCTAGGATGGCGGCCTCCCCTCCATCCCGCCATCCTAGATGGCGGTCCCCCCCCCCCTCTCCCCCCACTACGTGGCCACCACCGCCAACCTACATGGCGCGATGTCCCGTTATATGGAATTTCATGAAACTTCTCCCCTCTCCCACAAATACTACTAAATTTATCTCGTAGGATGAAAATTTCTGTAATATCTACATATATATGTTGAAAATTTACGAGTATCAACTACCTACATACAAATATGTTCAAATAAACTAAGAAAACAAGTAAACTGAATCTTGCATGGATTACGAAGATAAAGCTCCCGACCAAGTCAATCTGTATCATATCTCTAATCTTCTTCCACAAGTTAGCAATGTTGTGGAGATATCGACTACACCCAGCTTGCTCGTAAGGCACTGAAAAGTGTCGGCTCCAAGAGGTTTGCTGAAGAGATCGACAAGCTGATTACGATAGTGGAGATAAAATTGATAAATTAATTTGGATTGATTTTTTTTTGTAGACAAAATGACAATCTAGCTCAATATATTTAGTCCACTCATGGAAAATTAGATTATCTGCAATGTGAATTGCAGTCTCTTTATCGCAAAAGACTGATAGTAGTTGCGAATGAGAGACACCAAGATCAGAGAGTAATATTTTTTCCATTGTAATTCACAAGAAAGAGCAACGAGAGCACAATACTTGGTTTATGCAAAAGAATGAGAAACTGCACGTTGTTTCTTAGATTTTTAGGATATTAGAGTAGAACCCAACATTACGAAATATTCTATTGTAGAACAAATACTAGTTGGGCAACCAGTCCAATCTAAGTCAGAGAATCCACTAAGGTGAAGTAAGCTTGTGAATGATAATAAGAGTCCCTTACCATGATCCTTTTTAAGTAATGAAGGACACGAGTAGCAGCGTCCAAGTGAGCAGTGCATAAAGCATGCATAAATCGACTTACAATGTTAATGACATATTGAATATTAGGTCGTATAACTATGAGATAAAGAATACGACCAATGAGACAATGATATGATGTTGGATCGGAAAGATCAGGGACGTCGGATCCAGGAATTTAAACTGGGATGGCTGGACTGAATTGGGGCGGGTTAGAGATTGACAAACTCATATAAAAAATGAAAGTAAAAAAAAAATATATGAAAAAAAAAGTTGGGGTGAGCTCCAGCCCACCCCAGCAACAAGTTAGATCCGCCCTTGGGAAAGATGATCACCATCTGTGGGTTGAATGCGTAATTGTTGTTCCATTGAAAAATCAGTTACTTTTGTGAAGATATATAGCTATTGTGAGTTATTGGAGAAGTCTTGGGGTTCAAGCCCAGACCTCCCAAAAGAAAAAAGAAAAAAATTTGCTTCGTGAATTTGGCAAAAGTACAGTACATAAGAAAGAAAGAAAAGAAAAAAAAATTTCCTCATATATATTTTTTTTTGGTTTCTCGATTTTAGACTTCTCTTAAACATTTCTTGGTAACTTCATCTTATAATTTCTTGGGTTACTTTTGTGAAGATATATAGTTGTAAGGGGTCTTAATAACCTTTTAATAAAAATTACTAGTGGTGATCTCGTTCTCTGATTGGCTTTTAGCTGTTAGAATTTTGTATTGATTTGTTGTTTTTTGTGTTTGTAGTTTGATATGCAAAAGTTGACGGATGATCCATTGTTGATACGGCCGTGATGTTGTTATTGATATAATTGTAGCCATTAAATTTTTTGCTACCATACTAAGATTCTAAAGTTGTAGGGAGAGTTAAATGTTATATATTTATATTCTAACACCTTTCTGGTCGAAGATTGATTTTTTGGACTGAGAGCTGGATTTACACAAAAATTTAAAATTTATTTATACAACGATATATAATTTATTAAAATCTATTTATAATTTGCACCGAAAAATATGAATTGGATTGCACTCATACCGTACTAATGTCAACACGGTGCGCCAATTAAAACTAAATATTGAGACCAATTAAAACTAAATATTGTGAGGGTTATATATATATATATATATATATATATATATATATATATATATATATATATATATATATATATATATATATATATATATATATATATATATATTACAATCGCTAACCATTACTTAGTGATATATGGAAGCGGATCAAAAGCCCCCCTTAGAAAGCCCCCTAAGAACCCCCTCACTCTAATTCGTAATTTAATGTTAATATTAATGTTAATATTAATGTTAACATTAAACTTAATATTATCATTAATATTAACATTAATATTAACATTAAATTACGAATTAGAGTGAGGGAGTTTTTAGGGGGCTTTCTAAGAGGGGCTTTTGATCCGCTTCCTCTATATATATATATATATATATATATATATATATATATATATATATATATATATATATATATATATATATATATATATATATATATATATATGTTGGGAAAGAAACGCGGAAACCTTTCCCCAAACCGGAGAGTACCTGCGAGAGGACCGAGCAATACAACGCACGAACCCAAAAACGAACACACAAAGCAAACCACGCAGACACAGAGAATTTTTGACGTGGAAACCCTTGCGGGAAAAACCACGGGACGATCGGAGTCCAACCCTGAGAAGCCTCCACTAATGGAATAGAAGAATTACACCCTCTACAAACTCCTCCCAATCCAAATCGGATCCCCACAACACTCAGAGACAAGAACAATGATTACAAGGCTACGAAGAGCGAGAACGACGAGTAGAGATTACCCGAAACACGATCTCCTTCGAAAACGACCTTCAACCCTCCGTCTTCTTCTCCGAAGTTGCAATGGCACTCTTGCCTCCTTCTCTCTCAAACTTTGTGTTGTCCAATACTTGCGATCATACGATAATGAATTAGGGTTGAGAAAACTCAATATAACTCCCCAATCCCGCAACCAACCTGGATCGTTGGATTAGATCCAATGATGAAAACTCATCCAGAAATCCGCTTCAGCCCCCGACGACACAGAGTTCGGCCAGAACTCTGTGTCGGGCATCCAGAACCTCACCCCACAGTACTGGAGTGGCCAGACCGAGTTCGGCCCGAACTCGCCATGGGACCGAGTTCGGCCCGAACTCGGATCCCTTGTTCCAGAAACTCCCCCTGGGCAGCAACAGCAGCAGCGACTCTACGTCGCCCACTTCCCGAGCTTCTTCGACACACGAACGGCGCTCGTCGCACTCCGGGGTCTTCTCCACATAGGTTGGGAACCCCACCCACTCCAACAAATCTCCCCCTTCACAACTATGGGGAGGACGTCGTCATCCCGACGATCTGCCTGCAGTACTCGAACTTCCCCCTTGGTAGAATCTTCGTGAACATATCAGCTCCGTTGTCATCTGTATGTACCTTCTCAAGCTCCGCGTCCTTCTTCTCAACCACATCCCGTATCCAATGATACCGGGTCTCGATGTGCTTGGACCGGCTATGAAACGTCTGATTCTTCACAAGGTGGATCGCACTCTGACTGTCGCAAAGCAAAGTATACTGCTCTTGCTTCAGTCCCATTTCCTGCAACAGCTTCTTCATCCACAACAGCTCCTTGCAAGCCTCCGTCGCCGCAATGTATTCCGCCTCCGTCGTCGACAAGGCAACACACTTCTGCAACCGCGACTGCCACGACACTGCTCCTCCCGCAAACATCATCACGTAGCCCGAAGTCGACCGCCTCGTGTCTACATCTCCAGCCATATCAGCGTCGGTATACCCGACCAGCTTCGGCTCGTCACCACCAAAGAAAAGTCTCCAACCGGCAGTGCCCTGAAGGTATCGTAGAATCCACTTGACCGCACTCCAATGTACCCTTCCAGGATTTGAAAGATACCTGCTAACCGTACCAACTGCGTGAGCAATATCTGGCCTCGTACACACCATGGCATACATAAGGCTTCCCACAGCTGAGGAATATGGAACCCGCTCCATATCTTCCTTTTCGTCCTCGGTAGATGGACACTGCTCCTCAGTGAACTTAAAGTGAGCCGCGAGGGGGGAACTCACTTTCTTCGACCCGTCCATCCCGAAACGCTGAAGTACCCGATGAATGTACTTCTTTTGGGACAAGTGTAGCAGCTTGGACTCTCTCTCTCTCGGCTGATCTCCATCCCAAGAATAGTCTTCGCTGTGCCCAAATCCTTCATAGAGAAGGCCGCGCCCAGTTGGCGCTTCAACTCCGCTATCCTAGTGGCATTCCGACCCACTAATAGCATATCATCTACATAGAGCAATAAAATGATGAAATCATCCTCGGCAAAATACCTCACAAATGTACAATGGTCCGACGTCGTCCGTGCATAACCATGCTCCCCCATAAACGACTCGAACTTCCTGTACCACTGCCTCGGAGCCTGCTTCAGACCATACAAGCTCTTCCTCAACCGGCAGACCAAATGTGACTTGCCCTTCTCACAGAATCCCTCCGGCTGCTCCATGTACAACTCCTCCTCAAGATCACCGTGGAGGAACGCCGTCTTCACGTCCATCTACTCGACCTCCAAGTCGAAACTGGCTGCTAATGCTAGCACCACCCGAATAGACGAATGCTTGACGACAGGCGAAAAGATTTCATCATAATCCACGCCTTTCCGCTGACCGTAGCCCTTGACTACCAGCCTCGCTTTGTATCGAGGGCGAGTAGCATCATCCGTCTGCTTCACTCTGAATACCCATCGATTCTTCAAAGCCTTCTTACCCTTTGGCAACCGCACCAGATCATAAGTGGAATTGGTGTGCAAGGAACTCATCTCCTCCTGCATAGCCACCATCCACTCCTGCCTGTGTTCGTCTTCCATAGCCTCTGCGAAACTTTCGGGCTCTCCCCCGTCAGTCAATAGCACATACTCATCCGGCGAGTATCTCGTAGATGGTCGACGATCCCTGTTGCTCCTTCTCAGTGGAGCCACTGGTGCTGGCTGTATACCGACAGCCTCCTCCCCTTCAGGAACTGCCTCCCCGGCATGCTCATCCTCCTGAGGGACACCCTGACCACCTGTCACGACCCGTTACCCAAATTGTTGGGCCGGGCCGAGCCATGTCCAGCCTACGCTTAAGATAAAGTGCAGTAAGCTGTTCTAGAGATAACAAGACAAGACTAAATGTGCTAACAGTTCTATAAGTGAAGAAGAATCATAAATGCTCCAAACACAAAAGTCGTCGTATATAGTGAAATATCCAAGTACAAGTAAACTGAAATGTAAAACTGGATACATGTCCAGTTACAAAATGGTATAGTCTAATACATGACTACACTAAGTATCCCAAGCAGCTAAGCAAACTAGACGAGTCTCCCCGCAGGAACATCCTCGTATGGCAAAACCGGGTCCTCGACAGTGACTCCATAATACGAATCACAGAGCAACTCCTCCTCAGTAAGTATACCTACAACGTTATCCTGTCAGGACGGGAGCAAGTACAACCTCTACAACTAAAGTACTGAACATATAATGAAAGAGATGTACAACAAGAAACATGGTGTGATAAGTCTATAAACAGGAAATACTGGAAACATGGCCTCATGGTACAACTGGGATCATAGTATCATAGTAACATAGGGAACATGGCATATCATGGTTTAATTGGTCATTTCTACAAATGACCACATATAGTTTAAAAGTTTAAAACCGTAGCATGTACGTGAATCGGTCAATAGGTAGTAGGATGTACTGTGGTACATGTCAAGTTTTTCTGGTGTGCCCACACGTGCACGAACGGCATCGGTGTATATCCATACACAAACGCGAGATTCAGAAACATACGGCAAGGTCGCATATAGAATGTCCCCGAGCGCGGTAAGTACATACGGAGAAGGGGGTCATGTTCACGTACACTACTAACAGTTTTCCCTTAACCCGTTATTTAACATATGGGAGATACGAGAGCAGTAAAAACATGTGAGAGATACTGGGAGCAGTATAAGCATGACAGGTACTGGGAGCAGTATGAAACATGTGAATACTCAGAGCAGTCTAAAGCATAGTGAAACTTGTGCTGAGAACCCGTAAGAAGCATGTGAAGATATAAGAGCTGTACTAAACATGGCCGGTACTGAAAGTGATACAACATGTGAAGACATAACTTGCTACCTCAAGGATAAGTCTTTTAACAGGGTTAATACATGTTCTAGCATTAAAAGACAGTAAATGAGTATGTAGATGTACTTGCCTCTAGCAAAACAAGCTGCGATAAAAGTGCTATGGATGTCTGGTAACTCGTCACTGTAGAAGTAAAATATAATAACTTAGTTTTACACTAAGCTAAATCACTAGGACACTAATTGGTGCGACACGACTTGTGACCGGGCACCTAGCCAATAATGATGACTTGGCATAGGAGACCAATGTGGGGTGACACACTATGTTAACTAACTTTCTAGGGTCTTTACACTAGTGAGGGATGGGGTTCAACACGACTAAAACTCCAAATAACACAAAAAGCTACAAGTCGTAATTAATCAATAAATAAATCAAAAGATCATTGTGTTCTAACAATTTTAGAGATAGGCAAAAAGCCTAGTTTTGCATAAAACAAAGTACCAAAACGATCCTTGCTAACTATAGAAATTTATTATAATTTTTCTGGAATTTATTAACCAGTACAAATATTTTATAAAAATCAGTTTTCCTAAGTATACAGAAAGTGAGTTTTGGTTTCATATGCCAAACTAGGGGCAAAACAGTAAATTAAATACTACAAAAATTATACTAAATTAGCTAACTTAACATAGTATCTAAAAACTATTTTTCCATAATTTTAGCAACACTCTAAGTATTTTTAGAAAATCAAAAACAGCATTGCACACAATAATTAATTATCTGCGTATTTTGTCCATGTATATAATTTGAACCAAAGTTCAAATACAGGACCCAAGGCCATGAATCAAGTCCAATATGACTTGTACAGGTCTTGAATGTGTGAAAACACATTTGAGCCCAAATACCCATGCTAGGCTTGGACACCAAATGGTTGCAGTAATTTAAATACACTTAAAATACAATTTGGTAAAAAGTGCAAAATAATTATTAATATTTTAATAAGGCAAAATTATGCATAGTGAAAATATACATACATGTGTTTAAAAGTACATATATATTTGTAAGGAAAAATACTTAATTTATAGAGTACAAATATATATGTATAAATATATATACATATATATAGGAAAAATACTTTAATAATAAAGTGTATATATATATATTAATATATATATATATATATATATACATGAAGATATATACATATATTTTAGTATATACATATATATACACAAAATTTACTAATTATAAATATATATACATATATATATAATACTGTAAAAACAGTATATACATATATACATACTAATATATATATATACATATACATAAATATATATATATATATATATATATATATATATATATATATATATATATATATAAACAAAAGAAAAGAAAAGAGAAAAGAGAAAAGAAAACAGAAGGAAAGGGGGGGCTCGAACCCTGTCCAGCGGGGAGGGGGGTTCATCAGTGGCTGCGCTGGCCAATGGGCCAGCTCAGTCTGTATGAAAGGTAGGGGTTTTCCTTTATTTTTAATGTGTTGATGGACCTATATATATCTAAAACTAAAATGTTAAAAAAAAATATGATTCACAGTCTAAAGGGGGGCTCGAACCTAGGCAGGGGAAGGGGGCGCGCTCTACTGCGCAGCTGCTGACCAGTGGACCACTCGGCCCGCTGTGAAAGATTAGGACTGCAATAATATTAATTAAAAGAAAAGAGGGGGGGTCTTCTTCCTCGTGTCCCGAGTGTTTGGACACTCGGGTTTGTGTCCAGATCTCGTGTCGGGGGTTCCCAGACACTAATTTTTGTGTCAAAATATACCGACGTGTTCGCCGTGTCATTCTCGACACGTCGGTGTCAACCACGTGTCACCACGACACGATTTTATGACGTGTCCTAACTAGGGTTTGGGTTTTCTCCGTGTATTTGTGTCGGGGTGTGTCGAAACCAGTGGCAATCGGTTCGTCTCAAGGAGACGAACACATCCGTGCTAACCAAGTGAAGAGAATGCGTATGGACCGAAGTCCGACCTACCTCGTCGGTCGGGCGGGCTATGGCGGCGGCGGTAGGGTGGTCGATGGTGGATGGATAGGGTTAGGGTTTGGCCGGGGGTCGAAGGGGGAGTATTTATAGGCATTTTGAGGCGGTGGTCGGCCGGAAAAAGGGGAAAATATCCGCCGGGTCGTCGGGGCCAGGTGGCCGATCGGTCGTGGGGGTGATGGTGGGTTTGCAGTTTAGACCCTAGGGTTTTAGAAATTTACCAATAGGTCCAAACAGTAGTAAATGCAAATTATAATTTGCATAACAGAATTAAAACAAATTCTAAATTGCAAACTGCTATAAAATACAAATCAACAAATTGCATATTGATATTAAAATAATTCTAAAAATTACAAAGTGATATTAAAACATTTAAATAAATTGCAAAATGATATTTTAAATATTTTAGAAAATTATAAATCAATATTTTTGTATTTTAAAACTCATTTAAAATCATTTAAAAATTCTAGAAAAATTCCTAAAAATTCCTAATAATTATTTAAGGCTAAAAATGACATTTAATAATTAATTTACACTAGTTTAAAAAAAATTTGAAAATCAGGGGCTTACAAGTCTTCCCTCCTTGAAAAATTTCGTCCTCGAAATTCACAAGGATTGAAGACCCTACAATAGTCTAACATAGCAAGTAATGCAACAAAATGACTAAGGCTACGATCAAAACTAACCTCCCGAAACCTGTTCCGGCTCCGGCTCAAGGACTAGGCTATAAGTCTTCCCCTGGGGTCCCTTGGCTACTGGGCAGTCCCGAATCTGATGGATGGCAGACCCACAAGCTAAACACTGCCCTAACCTCTTCCTGCAGACGAGAGAGTCATGGCCTTGCCTCTTGCAGTATACACAAAAAGCTCCCTTCTGCTGCTGCTGTCGGGGTCCCGGGGCTCTAACTGGCGGGGTCTGATGATGTGGTGTAGGGGGATGGTAAGTCTGCTGGGATGGCGTCGGCGCTCTCTGCTGGAAAGCCTGACGCTTGGACGGACCCTCATGGTGTACAGAAGCCGGCCTCTTGCTAGACAGAAGACGCTCCTCGATGCTCCGGGCTAACTCTAGGCTCTGGTAGTAGTCAGTCGTACCGTTTGCCACTATAAGAATGCCAATGTCTGGAACTAGACCATGGCAAAACCTACGGGTCATCTCCTCTGGATCAGCAACCAGACTAGGAGCAAAACGGCTCAGGCGACTAAACTCTCCCGTATAGTCGTCAACAGAACGGTTCCCCTGCTGGATGTTCTGGAATCGTAGCCCCATGGCTACTCTAGCAGTGGTCGAGAAGAATTTCTTCTTGAACTGGGTCTTGAACTGGTCCCAGGTGGCTCTACCTCTCGCGAACAACGGCTCATTCCTGAACCAGACTCCGGCTAAGTCTATCAGCAGAAATCCTGCTGCCTCGACCTGAAGGTCATCCGGCATCCTAACTCCCAGAAGCTTCCTCTCTACAGAATCTAGCCAGTCATCAGCTACTACTATGCCCTCAGTCCCTGAGAACTCCTTGGGATTCAGACCCATGAAGTCCTTGACCGTCCCCGCTTTCTGCCGTGGCTCTACAGGTGGTGGGACCACGGGACGTCCCTCAGAACGCTCCATGCTCTGGCGGAGTAGGGTAGTCTGCTCCTGATGGGTTGTTAGGAACCCCTGGATCAGTGTGAGCAGCTGGGTCCCGTCGAGTGTGACGGAAGCCTGGGTGGGTATAGTGATAGGGGGTGGTGGAAGTATCGGGGCCTGCTGGGACTGGGATGTGGAAGGTGGTATCTGGGTCTGTGGATCTGTGGAGTGGGGGAATGTGGTAGGTGGAGGTGTATCAGTCAACTGGTCAGCAGACTGGATATGGAGGGCCCCATTCTCGGGGGTAACATACTGGGACGAGCGAGTAAGCACCATCTAAATTACACATAAAAAGACTTATAAGGACTTATTTAAAGCAAGTAATCATATGCAAGAAAATCTAATTATAATTGCAAACATGTGATGTATTTCCTATGTTGCAATCCTAGCATTCCTCTAGGTGTTCTAAACGTCTTTCCTAATGTTGTCTAATTACCTTAAGTTCCTAATTGCAGGCATGTTTGGTACAATAACGTAACCAAACAATTTAGTCAGGACCTGCATGGGCCACCAAAAAAACCTGTCACGACCCGTTACCCAAATTGTTGGGCCGGACCGAGCCATGTCCAGCCTACGCTTAAGATAAAGCGCAGTAAGCTGTTCTAGAGATAACAAGACAAGACTAAATGTGCTAACAGTTCTATAAGTGAAGAAGAATCATAAATGCTCCAAACACAAAAGTCGTCGTATATAGTGAAATATCCAAGTACAAGTAAACTGAAATGTAAAACTGGATACATGTCCAGTTACAAAATGGTATAGTCTAATACATGACTACACTAAGTATCCCAAGCAGCTAAGCAAACTAGACGAGTCTCCCCGCAGGAACATCCTCGTATGGCAAAACCGGGTCCTCGGCAGTGACTCCATAATACGAATCACAGAGCAACTCCTCCTCAGTAAGTATACCTACAACGTTATCCTGTCAGGACGGGAGCAAGTACAACCTCTACAACTAAAGTACTGAACATATAATGAAAGAGATGTACAACAAGAAACATGGTGTGATAAGTCTATAAACAGGAAATACTGGAAACATGGCCTCATGGTACAACTGGGATCATAGTATCATAGTAACATAGGGAACATGGCATATCATGGTTTAATTGGTCATTTCTACAAATGACCACATATAGTTTAAAAGTTTAAAACCGTAGCATGTACGTGAATCGGTCAATAGGTAGTAGGATGTACTGTGGTACATGTCAAGTTTTTCTGGTGTGCCCACACGTGCACGAACGGCATCGGTGTATATCCATACACAAACGCGAGATTCAGAAACATACGGCAAGGTCGCATATAGAATGTCCCCGAGCGCGGTAAGTACATACGGAGAAGGGGGTCATGTTCACGTACACTACTAACAGTTTCCCCTTAACCCGTTATTTAACATATGGGAGATACGAGAGCAGTAAAAACATGTGAGAGATACTGGGAGCAGTATAAGCATGACAGGTACTGGGAGCAGTATGAAACATGTGAATACTCAGAGCAGTCTAAAGCATAGTGAAACTTGTGCTGAGAACCCGTAAGAAGCATGTGAAGATATAAGAGCTGTACTAAACATGGCCGGTACTGAAAGTGATACAACATGTGAAGACATAACTTGCTACCTCAAGGATAAGTCTTTTAACAGGGTTAATACATGTTCTAGCATTAAAAGACAGTAAATGAGTATGTAGATATACTTGCCTCTAGCAAAACAAGCTGCGATAAAAGTGCTATGGATGTCTGGTAACTCGTCACTGTAGAAGTAAAATATAATAACTTAGTTTTACACTAAGCTAAATCACTAGGACACTAATTGGTGCGACACGACTTGTGACCGGGCACCTAGCCAATAATGATGACTTGGCATAGGAGACCAATGTGGGGTGACACACTATGTTAACTAACTTTCTAGGGTCTTTACACTAGTGAGGGATGGGGTTCAACACGACTAAAACTCCAAATAACACAAAAAGCTACAAGTCGTAATTAATCAATAAATAAATCAAAAGATCATTGTGTTCTAACAATTTTAGAGATAGGCAAAAAGCCTAGTTTTGCATAAAACAAAGTACCAAAACGATCCTTGCTAACTATAGAAATTTATTATAATTTTTCTGGAATTTATTAACCAGTACAAATATTTTATAAAAATCAGTTTTCCTAAGTATACAGAAAGTGAGTTTTGGTTTCATATGCCAAACTAGGGGCAAAATAGTAAATTAAATACTACAAAAATTATACTAAATTAGCTAACTTAACATAGTATCTAAAAACTATTTTTCCATAATTTTAGCAACACTCTAAGTATTTTTAGAAAATCAAAAACAGCATTGCACACAATAATTAATTATCTGCGTATTTTGTCCATGTATATAATTTGAACCAAAGTTCAAATACAGGACCCAAGGCCATGAATCAAGTCCAATATGACTTGTACAGGTCTTGAATGTGTGAAAACACATTTGAGCCCAAATACCCATGCTAGGCTTGGACACCAAATGGTTGCAGTAATTTAAATACACTTAAAATACAATTTGGTAAAAAGTGCAAAATAATTATTAATATTTTAATAAGGCAAAATTATGCATAGTGAAAATATACATACATGTGTTTAAAAGTACATATATATTTGTAAGGAAAAATACTTAATTTATAGAGTACAAATATATATGTATAAATATATATACATATATATAGGAAAAATACTTTAATAATAAAGTGTATATATATATATTAATATATATATATATATATATATATATATATATATACATGAAGATATATACATATATTTTAGTATATACATATATATACACAAAATTTACTAATTATAAAATATATATACATATATATATAATACTGTAAAAACAGTATATACATATATACATACTAATATATATATACATATACATAAATATATATATATATATATATATATATATATATATAAAAACAAAAGAAAAGAAAAGAGAAAAGAGAAAAGAAAACAGAAGGAAAGGGGGGGCTCGAACCCTGTCCAGCGGGGAGGGGGGTTCATCAGTGGCTGTGCTGGCCAATGGGCCAGCTCAGTCTGTATGAAAGGTAGGGGTTTTCCTTTATTTTTAATGTGTTGATGGACCTATATATATCTAAAACTAAAATGTTAAAAAAAAATATGATTCACAGTCTAAAGGGGGGCTCGAACCTAGGCAGGGGAAGGGGGCGCGCTCTACTGCGCAGCTGCTGACCAGTGGACCACTCGGCCCGCTGTGAAAGATTAGGACTGCAATAATATTAATTAAAAGAAAAGAGGGGGGGTCTTCTTCCTCGTGTCCCGAGTGTTTGGACACTCGGGTTTGTGTCCAGATCTCGTGTCGGGGGTTCCCAGACACTAATTTTTGTGTCAAAATATACCGACGTGTTCGCCGTGTCATTCTCGACACGTCGGTGTCAACCACGTGTCACCACGACACGATTTTGTGACGTGTCCTAACTAGGGTTTGGGTTTTCTCCGTGTATTTGTGTCGGGGTGTGTCGAAACCAGTGGCAATCGGTTCGTCTCAAGGAGACGAACACATCCGTGCTAACCAAGTGAAGAGAATGCGTGTGGACCGAAGTCCGACCTACCTCGTCGGTCGGGCGGGCTATGGCGGCGGCGGTAGGGTGGTCGATGGTGGATGGATAGGGTTAGGGTTTGGCCGGGGGTCGAAGGGGGAGTATTTATAGGCATTTTGAGGCGGTGGTCGGCCGGAAAAAAGGAGAAAATATCCGCCGGGTCGTCGGGGCCAGGTGGCCGATCGGTCGTGGGGGTGATGGTGGGTTTGCAGTTTAGACCCTAGGGTTTTAGGAATTTACCAATAGGTCCAAACAGTAGTAAATGCAAATTATAATTTGCATAACAGAATTAAAACAAATTCTAAATTGCAAACTGCTATAAAATACAAATCAACAAATTGCATATTGATATTAAAATAATTCTAAAAATTACAAAATGATATTAAAATATTTAAATAAATTGCAAAATGATATTTTAAATATTTTAGAAAATTATAAATCAATATTTTTGTATTTTAAAACTCATTTAAAATCATTTAAAAATTCTAGAAAAATTCCTAAAAATTCCTAATAATTATTTAAGGCTAAAAATGACATTTAATAATTAATTTACACTAGTTTAAAAAAAATTTGAAAATCAGGGGCTTACACCACCATCAGCAGGCTGATGATCAAGGTTGGGAGCAACTCCATGTACCGGCTCCCCCATAACTGGATCCTCCGCGATGTCTTCTGGAAACTGCTCGAAGCGAAATGACTCTAACTCAGGCAATTCCTCAGCCTCAGAAGGCGTCTCGGAATCCTGAGTGTTGGTCATGGTCTGATCCTCGACGAACACCACGTCTCTGCTTCTGTAGAGCTTTCCTTCCACTGGGTCGTAGAGTCTATAGCCAAACTCATCCCGACCGTAGCCGACAAAGACGCATCGCCTCGTCTTCGGCTCAAGTTTGGTCCTCTCGTCCTTCGGT
This sequence comes from Iris pallida, assembly GCA_029216955.1. Classification (NCBI taxonomy): domain Eukaryota; kingdom Viridiplantae; phylum Streptophyta; class Magnoliopsida; order Asparagales; family Iridaceae; genus Iris; species Iris pallida. Next base: position 893,613 of record JANAVB010040417.1, read on the forward strand.
ACATGCACGAAGGCTTTACAACCAAACGCCCGCAGGTGACTGTATGACGGCTCTTTGCCGTACCATACTTTGTCAGGCACATCACCCTGCAAATGAGCACTAGGAGACAAATTAATAATATAAGCAGCTGTGAGAAGAGCCTCACCCCAATAACTGCCCGGCAAGTTTGCTTCTGACAGCAAACACCGCACCCTCTCCATCAGTGTCCTGTTCATGCGCTCCGCTACACCATTGAGCTGAGGTGTCTTTGGCGGAGTCTTCTGGTGTCGTATCCCTTGCTCTCTGCAATACGCATCAAAGGGACCGATGTATTCGCCGCCATTGTCGGACCGAACACACAACAACTTCTTGCCCGTCTCCCTTTCAACGGAGGCCTGAAACTCCTTGAAAGTAGGCAGCACCTGATCCTTGGTCTTTAAGGCATAGACCCAAACCTTCCTGGAACAGTCATCAATAAAAGTCACAAAGTAAGAAGCACCACCAAGAGATTTTACCTTCATAGGACCGCAGACATTCGAGTGAATCAACTCGAGCAACGCCGGCTTCCTCGAACTTGGGTGACTTTGGAAAGACACCCTATTTTGCTTCCCAGCCAAACAGTGCGTGCACTTCTCCAACTTTGTAGACTTGAGCCCCGGAATCACCTTCCTGTTCACCAAGTAGCTCATCCCCTTCTCGCTGATATGGCCGAGCCGCCTGTGCCACAACTCGGTAGACGCATCACTGACTGCGTTCACCTCCTGTGTCCCCTGTGCGCTCCCCTCCATATAGTAGAGACCGGACTTCTTGCTTCCTCTGGCAATCACCAACGAACCTCTGGAAAGCTTCCACTGACTATTCCCGAAGAGACTAAAGAATCCCTCGTCATCCAACCTTCCAACCGACACCAGGTTGAAACGGATATCAGGGACATGACGAACATCCTTGAGAACAAGAACCGCACCCGTCTTTGTTCTCAAATGCACATCTCCAACGGCAACCGCCTTCGACACATCTCCGTTGCCCATCTTCAACACGCCACAGTCGCCTGTCGTGTAAGTGGCAAACAGTGCCCTATTGTGAGATACATGTGCTGAAGCCCCTGAGTCCACCAGCCAAGAATTGTCATCGCAGGCGAGGTTAGTAATGACCTCATCACCTACGACGATCACATCGCCTCCATGCGTCGAGGCCGCCGCTGTAGTGTTCTCTTCTTGCTTCCCCTTGTCGCCCTTCTTCTCCTTCTTCCAAGCGAAACAGTTCCGCTTGATATGGCCCTTCTTACCGCAATGGTAACACTCCGAGTCCTCGTACCGACCCTTGGACTTCCCCCTGCTCTTGTCTCTGCCACCACCTGGACCCCTGCTTTTGCCCCTTCCGCGGCTCTCTGAAACAAGTGCCTCTGAGTGATGGGATGTGGATGAAGTGTCCTGAGAACGTCTCCGCATCTCTTCATTCAACACCCCGCTCTTGGCAAACTCCAGACTGACCACGCCCTCTGGAGCAGAAGCGATCATAGATACTCGTACGGTCTCCCACGAGTCTGGCAAGGTACACAGCAGCCACAGTCCCTGAACTTCGTCGTCGAACTTGACTCTCATAGAAGATAGCTGGTCAACCACGCCCTGGAACTCACTCAAGTGATCCGAAATAGACGCCCCATCCTTGTACCGCAGACCCATCATCGTTCGGATCAGGAACAACTTGTTTACCCCGGTCTTCTTCGCATACAAGGATTCCAGCTTATCCCACAACGTCTTCGCGTGCTCAATATTGGCAACGTGGTTGTACACGTTCTCATCAACAAACTGCCGTATGTACCCACACACCTATATGTGCTCGAACGTCCAGTCCTCCTCGGATTTATCACTGGGCCTCTCGGATGCAAACACGGGCAGATGCAGCTTCTTGACAAATAGCAAATCCTTCATCTTGCTCCGCCAATAATGATAGTTTGTGCCATTGAGGTTCACCATGCGCACCGGCTTCGCGTCCATCTCTCCTCTCTGGTTCCTCTGTCAACTCCTGACACCCTTTGAACCCAAAGCTCTGATACCACTCTGTTGGGAAAGAAACGCGGAAACATTTCCCCAAACCGGAGAGTACCTGCGAGAGGACCGAGCAATACAACGCACGAACCCAAAAACGAACACACAAAGCAAACCACGCAGACACAGAGAATTTGTGACGTGGAAACCCTTGCGGGAAAAACCACGGGACGATCGGAGTCCAACCCTGAGAAGCCTCCACTAATGGAATAGAAGAATTACACCCTCTACAAACTCCTCCCGATCCAAATCGGATCCCCACAACACTCAGAGACAAGAACAATGATTACAAGGCTACGAAGAGCGAGAACGACGAGTAGAGATTACCCGAAACACGATCTCCTTCGAAAACGACCTTCAACCCTCCGTCTTCTTCTCCGAAGTTGCAATGGCACTCTTGCCTCCTTCTCTCTCAAACTTTGTGTTGTCCAATACTTGCGATCATACGATAATGAATTAGGGTTGAGAAAACTCAATATAACTCCCCAATCCCGCAACCAACCTGGACCGTTGGATTAGATCCAATGATGAAAACTCATCCAGAAATCCGCTTCAGCCCCCGACGACACAGAGTTCGGCCAGAACTCTGTGTCGGGCATCCAGAACCTCACCCCACAGTACTGGAGTGGCCAGACCGAGTTCGGCCCGAACTCGCCATGGGACCGAGTTCGGCCCGAACTCGGATCCCTTGTTCCAGAAACTCCCCCTGGGCAGCAACAGCAGCAGCGACTCTACGTCGCCCACTTCCCGAGCTTCTTCGACACACGAACGGCGCTCGTCGCACTCCGGGGTCTTCTCCACATAGGTTGGGAACCCCACCCACTCCAACAATATATATATATATGATCTTCTAACCATAACTGTTAGTAACTAAGTACTTATATTTCTGGAAACTAAAATCCATAGAAATATATGTCAACAAGATTAAAAGGCGCGGCTGAACCATGCTACTTCCAGTGTAGAACTTGTAATTATTCATTTATTTAGCAAGTACATACGTACATCGAGCCAATACTCACAAACCCAACAGTAACTGTGCTTAATCTGCAGTGACAGACTGGTGTTTTATTTTCTACTTATTATCCACTCGGTCAAGCATATATGCACGTACGTCATGTATAGGTAGGTATATGAGTGGCCGGCGTACGTCCGGTTTAGCCAAACAACCTGCCGAAAAAGCCACGAGCCTGGGCGGTGGAGGTCCTAGTAGTCGTGACTTCATTCCTCTCCCCGACGCCAGTGTTGCTGACGTTTCCAACTTCGTTTCCTTTGCTCCAGCCGGAGACGCCGATCTTGTTGGTTTTAGCACTGTATCCAAAGTTTACTTCGCCGGAAGCCTGTCCTGATCCGTTCTCACCAGCCTAAAAGAATAGAAAGCGTACGTACGTGTCAGTCCATACATAATTATGGAGTTTATAGCAACAGAGATGCAAACACTACTACTCACCATTTTAGTTTGCAAGCTAGCTAGGGATACACTTAGCAATTCAGGAATTAAGATTGGTACGAGGGAGCTGTGTCAAGCTTTGATCACTAATTTATACAAACTTAAAGTCTCATAGAAGTTGGTACTGGAATTGGATTCTCATCATAATAAAAAGAGAGGTATCATCAACAATAAGTGGGATGAACGGGAATATAGAGTCAATTCTATGCTAAGAATATATATATAGCATCAGAATCAACCATATCAGAGCTATTGAGATTCCAATTGATCGATAGTAGTGTTTGTTTGTTCCTAGGGAAGTCCCATCTCGCTTTAATTGTTGGATCCCGGCCTAACGCACACCAAGATTTTTTTTTATAGACCTACTTACGTACCATCTCTTTCAAATACAAAGAAAATTTTGTAAACCAATTAAATTTGAATCCATATATGTAGATTAACATATGACCGTGGCAACCTCTATTTGTATATAACATGTAGAATTTTTATTTTATTTCTTATCATATTGATGGTACTCGAAATACTCGCACAACTAGCTAGCTAGCCACAACCAAATCCTATCAATTCACACTTATAAGGCAAAAGACTGAGACCCTGTTTGGTTTACTATAATGTAATGGTAATCGCAATGTAATCAAATAATTTTTTTTTTTTTTTACTATCAAGCAAGGTCAGGGTAAACATAAAGGTCCGTAGGGCAGTCGAGGTGGTCGAAGAGATGCTCAGTCGAGGGTTGTACACGTGTCCACTCTCGACCAAGAAAAAATTAGCTTGACATTATGAACTTTCCATTGTTGTTATGTCTCATCATGATCATTGATGAAGTTTCTCTTATGACAAACACCAGGCCTTGACATTATGCATGATATATGGAGGTTTGTTATCATGTCCTGGTCATATTTCTGTTTTGTGCATAATATACAGACTACTTGTTATTAATAACGGCCATGTGTACCGAGCATGAACATGTATATATACACAGGTACATTTAGATACGTGTATATATGCATTTAATCAAATGCATATTCAATGGACTAATATTCTTTTAACTGATTATTTAGGACATTATAGGTAAAACTGATACCGAGATATATTATGGAGCTAGTGTAAAGAAAAATCAGGAGTTCAAGAAAGAAACTATGGAGAAAGGAAAGCCAGCTATGCGGGAGATAATGTTTGAGACAGAATTGCAAAATTTACTACTTTTTGTACTTTGATAAAAGTTTTAGTTTGTTGTATCATTCTTAAATGTTTGCAATGCACAAACTGTATGTTTTTAATAAAATAAGGTCATTTTGCAAAATGTTCATTTCTGTTATGTTAACATTATGTGTATTTGTTCGATAACACACAAGAAAAGCATATAATGCACAAACTGTATGTTTTTAATAAAATAAGGTCATTTTGCAAAATGTTCAATTCTGTTATGTTAACATTATGTGTATTTGTTCGATAACACACAAAGAAAAGCATATAAAAATAGTTATAAACATAATTTTGGTACAATTTTTTTTTATCAACCGGCCTTTGTTGGCAGTTTTTCACCGTCAAGATTGACCATCATCTAGATCAGTGTGAAGAAAAGTACCTATTTTCTTGACGGCTTCTGACTAAATTTTCTTGATGGTTTAAATTAAATCGTTAAGAATTTTGTTTTCTTTGACGATTTTAAACAGTTAATAAAACATAACCAGAAATTGTAAAAAAATAGATACTTTTCTTGACTCTGACCTAAATGACATATATAAAACCGTAAAAAAAAAACCCTTTTGATGGTTAAAGAAGTCAAAAAAAATCCATTTTTCTTGTGATGCAGGTATTTATTATGATTGATATCTTTGTAATGACTGTAAAGGATGATAAGTATTGCGTAAAATCAATTATTGTATGCCACATTTATGCATGTATACACATACATGTCATGAAATGTACTGACCTCCAACACCACAGGTGCGGATAGTTGTTTGGAAGTGCTGAGGCATTGGAGCTTAGTTAACTGGCACTTGAAGCTGTTCCGCTAGAGATGATGTCTTTTGTTTATAGATGACATAATGTATAAAACATCGTTGGTTGTATTAGTTGCATGAGTTGTAAGCCTTGTGTCATCGTCATTATATTGAGATTTATAAGTGCTTGTGAATAGTTTTCTTTGGCCTAGTCCCATTTTAATTTTCCTGCAAATTATCAATAAAAGAGAATTTTCCTGCAATGGCTTGCCTTTGAGATGTGCAATTGACTGCATTTTGTTCTTGACTTTTTCAAGCTCAAATTTAGACCTGTACGACATCACATCCAGCAGCAATTTTTGATCCGACGGAATCGAAACGTGACAATATGGGGGTTGATGGTGCCAATGCTCTCAATTTGCTAACTAATTAGATCACTTACCAGGGATATACATATGCTTGGGATTCAAGACATCACAACATTTTTCCTAAAATCATATTTATCTTTTTTATATAATAAATAAAAATGCAAGAATAAATAAGAAGAGTATTAAAACAAAAATTGGATGGGAGAATTGTTGATTTTCAATACAAAAACTAATTTGTCGCTAAAATTCGCTACGAAAAAGTCGGACGGTATAGTGAGTTGGACTTCTCCAATTACTTTTACGAACTTTGGGTCCACCACAGAATTTCAGGAAATGGTGTTTTCTCTGTTGAATTTTTTTTTCATATATAATTGATGTACGATAATATTGTGTATATAATTATATTAAAATAATTATAAATAAAATAATTTGTGTAGAAATAAATAATATGGTTATTTACACTGACACCCCATATGTTTTGTGTTTATTATGCGGATCACCCCTAGTTTAAATATAAGTACAGTGGCACCTTCTATGTTTGTGTTAAATACACGGACAACCCCTAAGTTTTGTAATTTGTGCAAAAGATTTTACACTGACCACTCCTACTTTAAAAAATATATATAAAGGATAGGGGATGTCAGTGTATTTATTTTTAAACTAGAGGAGGTCCGCTTAATAAACACAAAACATAATGGGTGTCAGTGTAAATAACACTAAATAATATTATTTTATTGTTTGAGGATTGATGTGTTGGATTTGTAAAATATTGAGAAATTGAAATAATATAGGAATATTTTGTTTCGAGTCCTCACGTTGAGACAATATTTAAGCATGTTTTTTTGAGGTGTCCTTTCCTCCTGGTAGGCGAGCAACGTTTAGACGGAATTCGAACCGTGCCCATCCCCATGAAACCTCCGGTGTACCCAACGGGCTACACCCCCATCGACATATTTAAGGATGTGTTGAAGACTGCTTAAGTAAGAAAACAGTTATGGAGAAAGCCGGTGTTGCACTTTCTTGTCAGTCACGAATAAATCCATGATGTACTCACAAACCTTATTCATATATGTAATCAAGCATGCAAGCATAAAGTTGCATAACCCAAACCACCAACTCATACTTGAGTGAGTGGCAGGGCTTATTTATTATTCATTCATTGATACAATTATAATATATGGGTTACATTTAAGCATCCCCATCTCTCCAGTAGCCCTTCGATATGGAGAAAGCTCAGCTGTAACCGATTATTCATTTGGCTAAATTTTTTGTGACAGTATTTCCAATCCCGTTTCCAGAGTTGTCGACATTTCCAATATTGTTTCCAGTGCTGTCGCCAGAAACGTTGATGTTGTTCCCTTGCACTCCACTCTAATCAGAATGGAAATTACAAGTGATTAGTATTTGAGATTATATGTATATCAGAACCTGCTGATCATCAAGTAAGATTAATTAAAGACTTAAAGGAAAGAAAGAAAAAAGAACACTACTACTGACCATGTTTGCTGAAGTTACTTAGTGCAATAACTTAGAGATGTAGTAATTGTTACAGACTGCAGCTATGTAAGGGAGTGGTGAATTTATACGCAATCACTCGCATGGGTGTAAGAGAATCAGAATAATATTGAAGTGGCCATTACTCACTTATCCTAACTTATAAGAAGGTTGTCACGTTTTGATTGGACATGCACCTTGTAGCGAATGTATAGGCAAGCCACACACAAGAATTAGTACAAATTAAATGTGAACATCTCACACGAAACCAATTCGATCCTCCTCCCCATAATTGTATGATCATCAATTCGGTCAGAGAATCAGAATATATAGGAAATGGCCAAAATCAGTTATTCTAATTAAACTGGTTCTGGTTGTCATCTTTCGATTGGACACTTTGTGCCAAACCACACATCATTCTTTTTTGCATTTAGGCCGTCAATAATAATTAGGTAGTGCCAAATAAATTCAGCAATATTGATAGGGAATTGTACGTAAATAAAAATATATATTTATCGATAAGGTTACTTCTTCTTTTTTTGACTCTATGCATGAAAGGAATCTTCTTTCTTTATGTGTGTCCATTCTTTTTGAATTATTATACATTATTTCTTCCTATGTGGCCTCGTTTGGTTTGCGGAACAGGAGGGAGGGGTTATCAATTCTTTAGCATTTTCTTTAAAATTATAGTTTCCATAGATTTTTCTTTCCGATATTTAGAAATGTTAAAGAATTTGAAAAAAATAGTGAATATTTCAATATGGAAAAGTGATTTCTTGCTTGGATGGATGGAATCACTTATCCCCTACTTTCTCTTCCATTGAAAATCACTTTTTTTCTTCTCCTCAATTCTTTTGGCACCCAAACATAGGAAAGTAATCACTTTCCTTTTTTAATCCGATGATTCCGCGAACCAAACGAGGCCTATGGGTGGAAACAAAATTGAACTCCCACGAGCTATCCAAGAAGAAGCGACGCATATATATATACTAGTCATAACCCGTGCCCATAGGGCATGGTTCATTTAAGGTATTCCCCTTCAAAATTTTGGACCCCCAATTTTAAACGAACAATAATAATTATGAGGCCCCCATCAAAATATTAAATTCCAACCACTGTTGGATGTGAATTTTCGTTTAATTTTTCATAAAATCCCACTCTCAATAATGCTCATCCACAACCATTATGAGTGCAAACCCCACTCTTTGGATTCTCTATAAAATCCCACTCTCAATAATGCTCATTCCCCATAAAATTCCACTCTCAATAATGCTCATCCACAACCATTATGAGGGCAAATTCCACTGTTTGGATTCCCCATAAAATTCCACAACCGTTGATTCACCAAGATTAAATCCCAACCACTCTTTATCTTGGCACAGTCAGTCCTAGGATTCAAAAACCTTTGTGTTTTGTATAATATATATATATATATATATATATATATATATATATATATATATATATATGTGTGTGTGTGTGTGTGTGTGTGTGTGTGTGTGTGTGTGCACGTGCGTTGCACGCATTTTAACATTTCTTAATTAGTTTAGGAAGACCAAAGGGTAGTCTTCCTAGTTACTAAGTTGTCCTTATTAAAATTAATGAACTAATTTTAATTAGTATATGTAAGGGTATTTTCGGAATTCAAAAGTTCAACCTCTAAGTTTTCCTATATATATATATATATATATATATATATATATATATATATATATATATATATATATGTACACGTGCCTTGCACGTATTTTAACATTTCTTAATTAGTTTATGAAGACTCTTTAGGAAGACCAAATGGTAGTTTTCCTAATTACTAAGTTGTCCTTATTAAAATTAATGAACTATTTTTAATTAGTATAAGTATGTAAGGGTATTTTCGGAATTCAAAAGTTTCACCATCTAAGTTTTCCTATTATATAGTAGAATAGATATATATATAAAAAAAATAAAAAAAAAATTATATATATATATATATATATATATATATATATATATATATATATATATATATATTTTTTTTTTGCCATTTCCTACTGAATTTCCTTATGAATCGAAATCGTGGTGACATCATTTTTCTCTTCGAGACCGGTGTTCTTGCCATTTCTCACTGAGTTTCCTTCACTCTAACCAGAAACACGGATGCTGGTTTTACTTTTAGCATTGAATCCATATATACTTCACCGGAAGCTTGCATGTCCTCCTCCAGCAGGCTAAAAAAGAAAAAGAAAAGTTACACTTCATAAAAATGAAACTTGTATATATTATGGTCAGTCACATATTGCGATGCCAAATTAAAATAAGTGTGTGTGATCAGTGACAGGGAGACGAGAACGCTCGACTAATATCACCATTTTAATTTGCAAGGAAGGGCCTAGCTTGCTAGTACTTAACCAAAAAAATTCAAGAGAAAGATTAGCACATGCTTGAAGAGATCAACGTAGCTTTACTATATAATTGAGAACAGGAATACAATTAGAGTAATGCTATTCTTACCTCCAAATTGTCTCTCCTAATGTGACAGCTGACATGACATATTAAATAATATTATGTGTCATCTGACATAGCAGATGGCATAGCAAATTTTAATCCAAAAAGTTAATTATCCAAAAAAATTTATGTTAATTTAATGTTGATGTTAATATTAATGTTAACATCAATGTTAACATTAATGTTAATGTTAATATAATATTAATCTTAATATTAAAGTTAATATTAATCTTAATATTAATTTTAATTTTAAAATTTGTCATGTCAACTGCCACATCAACATGTCACGCCGTGTCACGACCCGCACCCGGATATATGGATACGAATACGTGGGCCACGCCCAGCCTACGCCGCAGTATCGGCGGTAGAACGCTGTCAAGTATACTATACTAACTACAACATCTAAGATCCATAACTATGAAATGTACTCATGTCACATCACGAAAACTAAGGAAGATAAGACAAGAAATAATTATAATATCACTAGAACAACTAGAATCTACTAGGATCATAAGACAGGAAAATAAAGAAGGAACAACAAGACTAACTAAGGATAACTACCAGGCAACTCACATAGAAGAATAGTGAGATCCACCTCAGCTAGCAACATTATGAAGTCCAATACTGAGGGCACAACTACTCCTAAAATTTTGTCAACATATCCAGTCAGGATGGAACGAGCACAAATCTCAAATAACAGTTCTAATTAGACGATATTGAAAATGTAGCAGTAAATAGAGAGAATATTCTAGGTAAAGTAGAGCGTACATGCATCCTGACAAGGTATAATAAAACTGTAATAAGATAAGACAAGAGAACAGTGTATAACATGTACGAAAATATGGAACTGTTATATATGTGAGTTTAGCACTAGTTTCAACATGTGATTGGCTTAGAACTTGATACAATGTTTGGCCTGACTAATCATACGTGAGTGTATGATTAACACTATACAATGATGATACAATATATGTGGGGTATTGATCACATATTTACGCTAACACCCCCATCCCTGACTAATATAGTGGATCCAGTCATAACACGTCATGACACGCATTCTCTGTGAAGTAGCTCTCCTTCACATGAATCGTGTCTATGCAATACAAGGAAACAAGGAAGACTTGCCCAAGGCATACCATATATAAGAGGAATAACATCTTATGACGGGATCCAACAAATACCAATCCGTGTGAACAAAGTGTCGAGAGAACAAGGATATCTACACTAAATACTAGAAACAAAGACGATATCATAAAACAGAATTATTATCAGAGAATGTACTCGCCTGGGGTCCTGCTGTCAATATGAATCAGGGTTCAGAGTAAAACCTCAGACCTAAAGATGAAATAATACAAGAGCTAATCAGGGTCAAAAGACATACTAAACATCTAGGTTAACTAAATCAAACTAAGACAACTGGGTCAAGGTTGACGTACAGTTGACTTTGGTCAACTGGTCAACTCCGGTCAACTCTAAGTCTAATCTAGGTTAAACAGGTCAATGGTTGACCTACAGTTGACTTTGGTCAAAAAGTCAACGTTGGTCAAATCTGTTCAAACCTAGTTCAAATGTTGACTCTACTTCGACGTCTAGTCAAAGTAGTCAACCATGGTCAATAAGGGTCAAACTAGTCTCTATAAACATCTACAAGGTCAACTTATGAATTTCAGTGATTTAGAAATCACTGAAATCGACGGATCTCTAAAACAACCAAAAGGAGAAAATATTATTATAATAGGATGACATAAAAAGGGAAGAAATCTACAGATGTTGTCCGATGATGAAACTAACATCACCAACGTGTCCAGAATGATCAAATCAGCTAGGATAGCCTGTCCAAAAGTCCAATTTGGACACAGGAGCAAAACGAAAATTTCGGACCAAAATGATGTCCGTCGTTGGACACACTTTGTACCGAAAATGTGCCAAAATAAAAGTGCACAAAATCTAACAAATTATATGTCCACGAATCCAGAATGACGGTACGAACCCAACGGTATATCCAGAATTGGATTCCGTTGACCCGATCTCAAATTGGTCCGTTGACCGGGACATTGAAATCCAATTTGCACGGAAAAACGTGTCGGAGCCAATGTCCTCAAAACTCAGCAAATTATATATCAACGAGTCCAGAATGATGATACGAACTCAACGGTATATCCGTAATTGGATTCCGATGAGCCGATCTCAAAATGACCTGTTGACCCGGATATTGGTATCCGACTTGCACCGAAATGCGTGTCGGAACCAATGTCCACTAAAACCTAGCAAATTTTATGTCAACGGGTCCAGAATGATGATACGAACTCAACGGTATATCCGGAATTGGATTTCGATGAGCCGGCGTCAAAAGTCCCGTTGACCCGGACTGTGGGGCCCACTTTGCACCGAAATGCGTGCCAGGGCGCACATCCTCCAAATCTAACAAACTTTATATGAAAACAGGCCAGAACGACGCCACGAGTCTACTGGTGGTGTCAGAATTTGAATCCGGAGTCCCGGGTTCAAAAATAGAATTTTACAAGTGCAACACTAAGAATTCGAACGACCAACTTTGGCGTCGAATTCGACCGACCTAACAAGCTCAAACTGAAATGAAATCTTAAGGGGGCAGGAAGAGGGTTATACCAGTTGTGCACCAGAACTGGTGGCACGCAAAACGGAGCTGCGACGACGAAGATACGAACCCGCGAAGTTGGCGTCACGAAACTGTCCAAAAATAGTTCAATTAAAACGTCAACTTGGTGGCCGGTTTTGATGTATCAAACGACAAAATTAACGGATGAAATTTGAGAGGGATGAAGGGGTATATACCGAGATTGAAACGGAGCGGAGAAATCGTCGATCCAACGGTCGGATTGTCCAGAAAATCGGTGCGAAGTCGCTGTCCAGAAACGAGAATTCTGAAATTTTTCCCGCGCCGCGCGTCGACGGAACCCCGTGCAAAACGCACGAAACGCCTAGACGGCGCGTCCCGGAGGACGGTGGCCGCCAGGGGAGAGCTCGCCGGAGTGGGGCGCACCCGTGGGGGGGTCGTCGGAGCCACGGTGGCCGGCGACGGCGCGGCCAGCGCTGCCAGCGCGCGCGCGTCCTGGCGCCGTGCTGCTGCCGCTGTGCGCTGGTGCTGCTGCGGCCTCGCTGGCTGCTGCGGCGGGGCTGCGCGGCGGCGGCGGCGGCCCAGCGGTGATGGCCGCGGCGGCGGAGGAAGAGGTGGGTGATGGTAAGGGTGGTGGTTATTTGATGGAGAAGTGGTGGTGGGAAGATGACAATAATGGTGGTGGTAGTAGTGTTAGAATAAGAAGAAGAAGAAAAAGTGAAGAAGAAGTGAGGAGGGAGGGGGGTCTGCTGTACGTGTATAGGGGGGAGGGGTGTGTATTTGTGAGTGATGGAAAAGGAGAGAGAGATTATATATGTATATATTATATGAGTGTGTGTGTGTGTTGTGTGTTAGAGAAGAGAGAAATATGGATATTTTAGAGAGAGGGGGAGGGGAAGGTCGGCTGACCACATGGGGGGAATAAGGTGGGGTGTGAGGTGTTATGGAGAGAGAGAGAGAGAGAGAGAGAGAGAGAGAGAGAGAGAGTGTGTATATATATATATATATATATATATATATATATATATATAAATTATATATATATATATATATATATATATATATATATATATATATATATATATATATATATATATATATATATATATATATATATATATATATATATATATATATATATATAAGATATTTAAGAGAGATATTTTAGTGAGAGAGAAAGAGATATTTTCAAAGTAGAAAATAGGAAAATTACGTAGGATATTTGGACAGTCATGAAAGAACAATATGGAGCTTGGGCTCGGGTCCGGTCGGACCGGGTCGGGTCAAAATCGGACAGGAGGCAATAATTGAATTAAAATGGGTATTTAAAATCATGGGTAAATAAGTAGCATGTGGGGGCTCAAATAAATGGGACACCAGTGTCAGGCGGGTAGTAGGCTTCGTGTGGGCCATATCCATATTTTGGGTCGACTAGGTTGGGTCGATGTCGGGTCCCGAAATTAAATTGGAAATTAAATCAGGTTTTACGGTAGATAATTAATTGGCCTAAATTGAACCGAAAGTTGTGCAAAGGAAATGGAGCACAAAATGGAGTATCTGAGTGGGACACGAAGGTCATGGGTGAAGAGCGTCTCGAGTAGATCAGGCATGACAAGTTGTTATGAGAAAACGATTGGTCTGGTGCTCCCAAATTAAAAGTAACGGTAACGTGCAAACGATGATCAAGGATAAGAGTGGGAATTCAATTTATAATTAAATGGTCTAAATTGACCCGAACTTGCGCGAAGCAAAAAGAGCACAAGGGAACGAGTTCAAGTGGGACAGGATATATCAAAATGAAGATAATCTCGTCTACTTCAAACTCCAAGAAGGAAGTTTCCAGAGACTAGCATCCCTGATGCTCCAGAAATCAAGGACACGAAAAAGAGCATTAATGATCAAAAATTAATTATATAGAAATGAATTATTGAAAATAATTCATTAGAAAATTCAAAAAATAATTCGGGAAATTCAGGGGGCTTACATCCTACCCACCTTATAGAAATTTCGTCCTCGAAATTAAGGTTGTAGTAGGGGTAAAACAAGATAGAAAGTTTTAGGCAAAAACTTAGGCACGATCATAGAATGACAAGTTTGCACGATTAAGATAATCAATTCACAATTATTCAGGCACGATGAAAAATTTTCGCACGATAGAATCAAAATATGAACATAATCATATAGGCACGATTAAGCACAAGGAAATTTCAGATACAATCAGAAAAATCAAATCAAAGTCGAAAAGAGTATAGGCACGAGTGTTTCAAAATCCAAACATGCTCAAAATCAGAAGGCAATACACGAGGGTTAATAGCATTGGAATCCAACCACGATAAAGAAATTTGTCTCAACACGATCCAAGTTGATCAACTTTTGAGTAAATCAGAATTTGGACAAGATGGAGTATAAGATCAACGGAATCTGGGCACGAGCGTCCAAGGATGGAAATTCATGTCCCAATGGAAATTGGAACTCATTCAAGTCTAATCAGCAACTAAGACTCTTTGGCACGATAAACAAGACGACCAAAATTGGTTGGTCATGGACAGAAGGGAATCAAAATCTTAACAATATCGAAATTTAAGAAACAATTGAGATGTGAAATTTTCAAAATTTTTGGAGTTTTCAAGTGTAGATGACAGATGTAGATATGAGATAGGTGATTGGTGTAATCAAGACATAGCTAAACAAGGTAAAGGAAATGACGGTAAGATGAAAAATCATCATGCGATGGGAGAGAAATAATGTTAAACAAGAAATAATGGTAGGAATTATCTTGCTCAATTGGTAAAAGAAGTGAATCAACTTAAGATATGACCTGATAACCATACACGTCTATCCAAAATTATGTTGCCAGAATTTACGCCACGCCAGTAAACATAGCTACAATAAACGATAGAGTCCATAACTAAGGTATACACCATATAATCATGTCATCTAGATTCCTTACCACACCAACCGGTATGGCTGCAAGAGAATCTAAATTCCATAACTATGATAGTTGTGAGCACCCTGAATTTCGGGTTGATTTTTTTCATTTTATTTTATTTTCTGATTTATTGGTTTCATTAAATAATTTATTGAATTATTTTCCTTAAGTGTACTTTTTCGTGCCATTGATATTTGGAGTGTCAGGGATGTTCAACTCTGGAAATCTTCTTCACGAGTTTTGGAGTGGACATGATTACCTTCATGACGGTATATAGTGTCACATCCAAACTTGTTCCCTTGTACTCCTTTTGCTTCACTGAACTTCGGGTCAAATTAGACCAGTTGATTATTAATTATTTTCCCACTCTTTTCCTTGATCATTTTTAGCACGTTACCGTGACTTTTAATTTTGGAGCGCAAGACCAGTTATTTTCTTGAAACCAACTTCCCATTGATGATCTACTCGAGACGCTCGTCACCCATGACCTTCGTGTCCCACTCAGACACGCCTCCTTATGCTCCATTTGCTTCGCACAACTTTCCCGACACGTGACCCGATTTTATTTTACTCCACGGTGTCACATTTATTTTCCAACTTGATTTGTGGGTCCCCTGTCGACCAAAACTTGTCAGCCCCAACTATGGACATGGCCCGCTTTGAGCCTACTATCCGTCCGCCACTTGTGTCCCATTTATTGGAATCCCTATGTGCTACTTATTTACACATGATCATCAACATCTAATTTTAATTCGATTTTTGCACAATGTCTAGTTTTGATCCAATCCGGCTCCACCAAGTCCAGTCCAGCTTTGTGTTGCCCTCCATCGGGACACCCTCATTTTCCGTGTCCAAAAATAATATTCAATACCATGTTTACTTATTTCAATAATTGTTAAATTCCCATTTGTTTAATTCCCATTGGAATGGACAATTTCTCTCTAATTTAATCCTAGCCTTTGATTTCCTTCTTTAAATCTTAACCATTAATTTTTTCCTCACATTCAAACCCCCCCCCCCACACAGCATGTGCCGGCCCTAACTTTTTTATGGGATAACAACTTTTCATCTTTCTCTCTCCTCCATTAATGTTATCATCTCACTCCCACTCTTTTATTTTCTCTCCATAAACTATCACACAGCACAACATCAAACCCGACAACAAATATCACAGCTCACTACTCCATGCAACTCGACACCATGGCCGGAGCTCCTCCTCCCTCACCCCTGGCCGTCGGCCATGGCCACCATGCCGCACCACCATCATCTCCTCCTCGATTTCTTCCTCCTCACCACCACCACTTCGTCTCCAACCCGAGCGCACCCCGCGCGTCGGCCCCCCATCGTCGTGCCCCGCCACCAGGGCTGTGCGCCACCGCAGTGGCCATCGCCGTGCCCGGCCAGGCCGGCCGCACGCAAAAGCGCGAGCCAACAGTGCAGCGCGTGTGCAAGCCGACAGTGGATGGGCGCCCTTGCGCGCGTGCACGAGCGAGCGCCGACGCGTCGTCGTCGGCCACGCGTCGTCGTGGCTGCGCTTTCCTCCGCCTTGGGCAAACTCCGGCGACCCCCTGGGTCCGCCACCTCGCTCCCCGGCGCGACGTATAGGTGATTCGTGCGTTTTGAACGACGTCCCGTCGTGACGCGCGCGAAATGAAGTTCGTTTTGGCGCCCCGTCGCAGCGACTTCGCACGCGTTTTCCCGGAGATCCGTCCGTTGGATCGGCGATTTCTTCACTCCGTCGCAATCTCGGTATATCCACCTTCGCTCATGTCAATTTTCGTCCGTTAATTTTATTGTTAGATACATGAAAACCGGCCACCAAGTTGACCGTTTAAATTGTATTAAAATTGGACAGTTTCGCGGGGCCAACTTCGTCAGCTTGTATCTCCTCCACCGCAGCTCCTTTTGGCGTGCTACCAGTTCCTGTGCGAAGCTGGTATAACCCTCTTACTACCCCTCCAGTTTCATTTCATTGTGAGTTTTTTTGATTGGTTGAATTCGACACCAAAGTTGGCCGTCCGAATTCGTAATTTCCAACTTGTAAAATTCCATTTTTGAACACGGGACTCCAGGTTTCATTTCTGACACCACCATTAGACTTGTGGCGTCGGTCTTGCATGTTTTCATATAAAATTTGTTAGATTTGGAGAACGTGGGCCCGGGCACACATTACGGTGCAAAGCGGGTCCCACTTTCTGGGTCAACGGAACTTTTTGACGCCGGCTCAACGGAATCCAATTCTGGAGATACCGTTGAGTTCGTATCGTCATTCTGGACTCGTTGACATGTAGTTTGCTGAGTTTTGAGAACTTTAGCTCCGGCACGCATTTCCGTGCAAACCGGAATTCTAAGTTCTGGTCAACGGGCCAAATTGAGATCAGGTCAACGGAATCCAATTCTGGAGATTCCGTTGGGTTCGTATCGTCATTCTGGTTTCGTGGACATATAATTTGTTATATTTTATTGACTTGTTTTCTTGCACGTTTTTCGGTGCAAAACGGTTCTGACACGGACACCGTTTTGACCCGAAATTACCTTTTTGCCCTTGTGTCCAAATTGGACCGATGGGTAGGCTATCCTAGCTAATTTGACCATTCTGGACACGTTGGCGATGTTCATTTCATCGTCCGACAATGTTTGTTGATAGTTTCTCTGAGTTTAACCTTTCTAATAATTAATTAATAATTAATTCTTATAATGTTCGTATTTCGGGATTAGTACAACGAAACTGAGCTCAGTCAATTCCAGTGATCTCACATCGCTGAAATTGACAAGATGGACACGTGGATCACCATAATAAGATTATCAACCTTACCATTGATATTCTTATCTCGATTTGCGTGTCGTAAGTTTCGACGTACAAATAACGAATTACACTTTATTCTTTAATAATTAGACTAGATTGACCATGTTTGACCAAAGTTGACCAGTTGACCCAAAGTCAACTGTGAGTCAACGCTTGACCTAGTTTGACTAGATTATTGACCGGAGTTGACCTAGGGTTAATTTGACTAGAAGAACCTAGGATAAAATAGATTGTTTATATAGATTCATTTAATATAACTTGAACACCTTGTAACATGTGTTGCTTTAAATAGGATTCTGTGGCTTCAGTTGGACCCTCTATACTTATCAGCTCAGGACCGCAGGCGAGTACATTCACTGATAGTTTTCATTGTCTTGATATCTGCTATATCCGATTCAGTTGTAGTGTTATACTCGATTTCCAGTCACGGCAGTACACGGACTAGTATATGTTGGATCATGACATGAGATGTTGTTCCTAG
Organism: Iris pallida; assembly: GCA_029216955.1. Taxonomy (NCBI): domain Eukaryota; kingdom Viridiplantae; phylum Streptophyta; class Magnoliopsida; order Asparagales; family Iridaceae; genus Iris; species Iris pallida. The sequence goes on from JANAVB010040417.1 coordinate 912,194, forward strand.
AGTTTCATGGTATATTGATACATGTTCTGTCTTGTTTCAGTGTATTGGTATAGACACCGATTTCAAAAGGGGACTTGCTACCCTCTTATGGAATCCCGTGTCATAACGTGTCATGTCCAGATCCATTGTACTATTCGGGGATGGAGGAGTTATTAGTGGTTGTGTGATCAATTCCCACATGGTTCTATGGTACTCATGGTTCATAGCTATACCCTCACCTCACGACGGGTAAAGCCTTACCCCACGGTTCATAGCTTTCCATGGTGACCGGCCTTATCGTTTGTATTGTATTCATGGTTCATAGCCGGTCAGATGGAAAGCCTGATCATTTTCCCAAGCCGATCACATGACGCACTAATAATTCAAGGCATATTTTATATTTATTATATTAGGGTGACTAAGTTCTGTTCGGGAGAAGGGTTACAACCCCGGTCCTTGTTTGGTTTAAGGGTTGTAATTCGGCTTCCGAATAGTTCCCAAGTCATCCTATATATACATATACATTATCGTCCTTTACAGTACTCACATCATGATATATATTTCCAGTTGATTTTGTCTTGTATTTCATTATACTGTCTCTTATAGCTTTTGTCAATTCACATGGAAATGCTGTTGGTGTTTGTACTTGCTCATTTTTCTGACAGGATACGTTGACAAATTTTACAGATAGTTTGGAGGTTGCCTGCTAGCCTAGAGGAGACATTAGAGGTTGTTTAGTTAGCTGTTCTCAGTTGTCTGGAGTTGTATTTATTTTATGGATTACTGTATTTGAGCTTTGAGATATATTCTGAGTTTGTACCTTAGACACTTAGACTTCTATCTGTTGTATCTCTTTTCGATTTCATGTTTTATCTATCTTTTTTTTTGCTCTACCTTAGATGTGATTGAGTATGTATCTGCTATGTCACCCCCATTCGGGGAGTATAAACTGCTTAGTCTTATACTGTTAGATGCATTGAGACCTAGGACAGCGTTCTACCGCCGACACTGCGACATAGGCTGGGCGTTGTTACGTTCTCGTGCCCTAACCCTAGGGTGCGGGTCGTGACAATAGTATATCCAAAATCAGGCTCCATGTCCCTGTCAGGCTAGCTAATATGACTGCGATAAATTCTAAACTCCATAAATAAAGTAGACACTTACCGTTCTCCTCGAATATGTTTATCAAAATATCTTAACTCAATTTATAAAAACTGATTTCAACAAAATCAAAATCGAAGTCAACAACGAACGAACATCCAGATTCAAAATTCAACAACGAATCAAAGATAAGTTGATGGAAACTAGCGGAAACAGATCCCGAGACAGGATTTAGGAAAAGTTTTCAGGAGAAGTCCCAAAGGTACGATCTAGGTCAAAATAAAAGAAATCATTGGAATATAATCTAAAACAATCTCAACCTGATATGAGACTGGCAAATCATATTCCCGTCTCAACCTAGAAGATATATAAGTTCAACTTATACCTTCCCTCTGGGGTCCACAACTCATTCCAAGAAAGAATAAAGTTTGATATGGACAAATATTTCAGAAATCAGGACGGACAGGAATGAATGGGAAAAGTTTCGAAAAGTTTGAAATAAGATTCCCAGGGGTCATCCCTGGAATCTACCAAGAGTTTCTAATGTGTGACTGAGTACCAAAATCCTAAAATATTCCATGACTCAACCTTAATCCTAGGGCAGGCTCGCAGTAGTACAGATAAGCTCAAGTACTACCACGACTTCGCACTAATTGCAAAGACTGACCTGCATGGGCCACCACAAAAACGTGTCACGACCCGTACCCGGATATATGGATACGAATACGTGGGCCACGCCCAGCCTACGCCGCAGTATCGACGGTAGAACGCTGTCAAGTATACTATACTAACTACAACATCTAAGATCCATAACTATGAAATGTACTCATGTCACATCACGAAAACTAAGGAAGATAAGACAAGAAATAATTATAATATCACTAGAACAACGAGAATCTACTAGGATCATAAGACAGAAAAATAAAGAAGGAACAACAAGTGTCACCCTCACTTTTCCAAGTTAGGGGTAGAATGGTAATTTTCTATTTTATAATATTTTTGGGAATTTTATTTCATGAATATTATTATTTAATTATTATAGGAGTCAGGTTCGAATTTCATCGCATTCCGAGTTAATTCGGGACCCCGGTAAATTTCGACTTGAGCTGTAATTAGCCTGTTAGCTAACCATGGCCCACCACACTAAACTTTTAGGTTTAGGAGTTTGGACTAGTCCCCCATGAGTAATTTAGTTTAATTATGATTTTTATTTATTTTTAGCAACTTCCTAAACCTAATTTGGATTTAATTTAGCATGTAGGCTTAGGGAGGGGCAAACTTGTAATTACAAGTGCCCCTACCCATGCTCCATGGCCGGCCACATACAGCACCCCCACCACCTCTCCTTTCTTCTTCACTAAGTTATCACTCTCTCTCTTCATTCATTCCTTTCCAACTTCTTCTTCTCCATCAAAATCTACAATTTAGGTATGTCATTAACTCTCATTTAATTCCTCATTTTGCATTCATCCCTTCACATTAATTATAGGGGAGACCATTCTCTACAAGTTGACCCTAGCCTTGTAGGTTTCCTTAAAATATAGTTTAAGGATTATTTATGGATTTATCATTTATATATATATATATATATATATATATATATATATATATATATATATATATATATATATATATATATATATATATAAAATATATATATATATATATATACATGTGTATTTGTGTGTGTAGAGAAGAGTGGTAGTGGTGTTGAGAGTGTGTATTTATATATATATGTGTGTATGTGTCTGTATATATATAGATATGTATGTGTCAGAATGAGGAGGAGAATAGAGAGGAGAATAGAGAGGAGAATGAGAAGGAGGAGAATGAGGAGGAGAATAGAGAGGAGAATGAGAAGGAGAATGAGGAGGAGAATGAGAAGGAGGAGAATGAGGAAGGGAATAGAGAGGAGAAGGAGGAGAATGAGGAGGAGAATAGAGAGGAGAATGAGAAGGAGAAGAATGATGAGGAGAATAGAGAGGAGAATGAGAAGGAGAATGAGGAGGAGAATAGAGAGGAGAATGAGAAGGAGGAGAATGAGAAGGAGAATTAGGAGGAGAATAGAGAGGAGAATGATGAGGAGAATAGAGAGGAGAATGAGAAGGAGAAGAATGAGGAGGAGAATATAGAGGAGAATAAGGAGGAGAATGAGACGGAGAATAAGCCACATGAGCAGCAATAGCACTAGCAGGAGCAGCAGTAGCATGAGGAGGAGAATGAGAAGGAGGAGAATGAGGAGGAGAATAGAGAGGAGAATGAGAAGGAGAATGAGGAGGAGAATGAGAAGGAGAATGAGACGGGTAAATGTAGGAAATAGAATATTGGCCTACGGCCAAGATATGAGTTTCAAAGTCCAAGATGGACTTGGATATGGGTTGTAGAGGTTGGTAATAGTTAGAAATAGTCGCCTAGACCTAGTCTTGACCCCGGTTGACCACGGTTGACTTTTTAGACCAAAAGTCAACTATGGGTCAACGCTTTACCCAAATTAGTCCCAATTTCTATTAGACTTGCGTAGTTGACCAAAAGTCAACTATTAGTCACCATTGACCTAGAGTTGACCAGGGTTGACCAGTTGACCAAAAGTCAACTGTAGGCCAACTCTTGACCCCGTTTGACTTTCTTCGACTTTTTTTGACCCGTGATACCTTGTATGACCTAGGATTGACTCGGGTTGGCTTAGATTGACTTGACAGGACTTAGTGTGACTCAGTGAGACCTAGTTTGACCTAGATTGCATATCATTCATTGTAAATCATTCCTAAACGTATTTAAACCTAAATTAACTTACAGTATTTCATATCTAGGTCTTCTGATACCGCTCTGAGCATTGATATATCCTACAGCTCAGGACAGCAGGCGAGTACATTCACTGATAGTTTTCATTGTCTTGATATCTGCTATATCCGATTCAGTCGTAGTGTCTTACTTGATTCTCAGACACGATAGTTCACGGACTAGTATTATCGGATTTCTGTCATGAGATGTCATTCCTAGATTTCTTGGGATACTGGTACTTGCTCGATCTTGTTCTTGTACTTGTATTGACACCGATTCCTGAGAAGGAGTAGCTACCTTCTTATGGAATCTCGTGCCATGACGTTGTCACTCCCTGATTCCGGTATACGTATTTTTAGTACGTATACTGCTTATTTGTATTTACGTATATTTATACGATATTTATTTTGTTGTATTTCTTCATGTATTTCCCAGATTATTTGACAAAATAATATTTCGTAATTTATTTTTTGTGATTTTAGTTTACAGTTTTGGCTCTAATTGGGTGACATGTTCTCGGTTCACTTGAACCCGTTGGGTCATCATGAACCAATTTGGTTTAGGCTTATATATATAAAACCCCATTCCTTTTCTCTCCCCTCATTCATTCCTCATAACTCCTCTCATTTACTTCCTTCACCCAACCAAAGGCAAGTATCAACTTGCACAAGGGAGAGATCCATCATTTTCGTTTTTCCTTCAAAATTTTTACCAAAACTTGTTCTTCTCCTCATTCTCTACTAGATTAGAACTTGGAATTTTCTGATTGGAAGCTTTGATTTTTGTAGATCTAAGTTTTAAACATTTTCGGTTTTCCTTGGTTTTGATCTACTAAACTCCATCATTTTCAAGTTTTAATGGTTCCATGTTGTAGAGGATTAAATTTTACTCAGGATTGAACTTTGAAAATCGAGATTTGGTTAAGATTTGACTTAGTTATGATTTTTGGAGTTTTTAGGGTTCATGGTTCTTCCCTCTCGGTTGAGGGGAAGAAGATGAACAGTGCCCCTGTGTTCCGCGCCCTCCGCGCGTGCGCGTCCCGCGCCGCGCTGATAGGAGGTCCGCGCCCCTGCGCCCGCGTGGTGCCCGCGCCCGCGTGGTCTCCCGTGCCTCGCGTGGCCCGCGCCCTCGCGTGTCTGCGCCTTGCGTGGCCCGCGCCCTCGCGTGTCTGCGCCTAGCGTGGCCCGCGCCCTCGCGTGTCTGCGCCTAGCGTGGCCCGCGCCCTCGCGTGTCTGCGCCTAGCGTGGCCCGCGCCCCCGCATGTCTGCGCCTTGCGTGGCCCGCGCCCCCGCGTGTCTGCGCCTTGCGTGGCCCGCGCCCCCGCGTGTCTGCGCCTCGCGTGGCCCGCGCCCCCGCGTGTCTGCGCCTCGCGTGGCCCGCGCCCCCGCGTGTCTGCGCCTCGCGTGGCCCGCGCCCCCGCGTGTCTGCGCCTCGCGTGGCCCGCGCCCCCGCGTGTCTGCGCCTCGCGTGGCCCGCGCCCCCGCGTGTCTGCGCCTCGCGTGGCCCGCGCCCCCGCGTGTCCGCGCCTCGCGTGGCCCGCGCCCCCGCGTGTCTGCGCCTCGCGTGGCCCGCGCCCCCGCGTGTCTGCGCCTTGCGTGGCCCGCGCCCTCGCGTGTCTGCGCCTTGCGTGGCCCGCGCCCTTGTGTGTCTGCGCCATGCGTAGCCCGCGCCCTCGCGTGTCCGCGCCTTGCGTGGTCCGCGCCCCCGCGTGTTCGTGCCCCTGTGTGGACGTCACGCGCCCGGCCGTTTTCCCCGCGCCTGCGTGGCCGCCCGCGCCCGGCGCTTCCCGCGCCCGGCGCTTCCCGCGCCCGGCGCTTCCCGCGCCCGGCGCTTCCCGCGTCCGGCGCTTCCCGCGCCCGTGTGGCCGTCCGCGCTCGTGACCGTGCCCTCGCCCGCCATGCGCCCGCGCCACGGATGTGACGCGCCCGCGTGGTTGGCCGACCTTGCCTTAGTACCTAGTCAGCCTGTCCCTGGTTTTCCATTTTTCATGCTACCTTGGCTTATACTTGTATATCTATTGGTTTGTGTATGCGAAATATCCTTACGCCTTTTGTCCTGAGCATGAATCCGACCCTGGAGAACAAAGTGTTCCTACTCGCTACATGTGCCTGAATGTCCCGGTTCTCGTTCATGCTTGACAAATGACTCGTAATCCCCCGTGGCACATTTGCAATGTTGCATTACACTAAGGAGGGTAGAACGTGTCGACCTACTGATCGGCATGGATCCTCAATTGGGGTACTCGTACTACGGTACGACATTCTAGGGGGATGATCATGCAGGCCACAGCATGAGGATCCAAGATTTCAAATAGGGTTTAAATTAGGCAACTAAATCTATTAGATGCATGGAGAGGGCAGAATCCCGAGATCGTGTTACACCAGCCGCCTTGAGGTATTGCCTCGACGCGCCAGCTGGTCACCACGGATACTGTGCCATCTGCAATGAGTGGATGTCGGTATCCGATTATTTCCTGATATGTTATAAGTTTTGGCAAGGTAGCCCTATGGGGACTTGTGCCTGCAAGGTAGCCTTACGAGGGACCTGTGCTTAATAAATTCTTGACTACGCGGACCCCTGGGTTGGCTAGCCTTGCTGGAAAGATACGATCTGAGGACTCTGATAATTTAATGCGAGGATAACCTCGCCATACTAGAAACTCGTAGACTTGACTGGCCGTGAAAATGACTTGCTTGTATTTTTCTTTTACCTTCCGCAAGTAACTGAGGAAAGCGGACTGTTATGGTGCGTGATCCAACCCATGTTCTTGTTTGATTGTTGGGTTGGTTATCGTACTATGACAGGCTGCGGACCGAAGTTACGAACGGAAGCCTTAATTTGATTGTGATGTGTTACTCCTGTGAATGACTAAGGAACATGGCCCACCGCGGTACGTGATCCAATCCATGTTCTTGTTTGATTGTTGGGTTGGTTATCGTGCTGCGATGGTCTGTCGACCGAAGTCACGACCAGGAGATCTTCTTACTTATATCTGTAAACTTATGTGAAGGTCATAGAGTGCGACGCGTCCCGGCTCCATGTGGCACCTTTTGTCCTTGTTTGGTTGTAAGGGTGCCAGATGGGTCCGACGATGTAGCGCTACCCTATAGCCGTAGCATAAGCCTTATTTTATCTTTATAACTGGGTTTTATCTTAACTCTTGTGCCCCTTTGGCGGTACTTGCTATTCGGGGCTGACCCCGCTGGTTTTGTTTGGCCAGATCTCGTAGCAGAGCCAGAGGACGCGATCCTTCTTCCTGATATCCATGGTGCATACTAGGAGCATGGCTGGTCGGGGACTCGAGTGGGTTTCCTCTCCACCACTCTTGCTTATACTTTTGTGCGGCGTTCAGCCACCGGCACTTGTTAGCCGGATTACTTGATATTTTGTGTCAGTACATAATTGTAACTAAACAGACTGCAGCTGTGTATAATTTTGTGCTCATGACTCTCTGAGATAGCTATGTTATAAAGCTAGTCTCTCATGACCATTTTGATGAAGCGTCGGGGACGCCTTACTGCTTTATCTTTAATGTTCATTTAATTGCTGATGTTGTGTTGATTGATTGAGACATAGAACTCTGTGGGACCATAGGAGACTTGATTGTAGCATGTACCCCCTAGTCTCTTGACAGCCACGATCGCCGTATGACGTCACGTACCTCATATGGTGTAGCTGGCCTCGTCCGTCTCCGTATTTCGGTACTGGGGCGTGACAAGGTTTTAGTGGTGGCCCATGCAGGTCTGTTTTTCAGACTTGTGGGGTATTGCGATTTATTAGGAGTCTCAATCAAAACTTGTTCCCCTTGAAATTCTGTTTCGAATTCTCTGTCCTTGCCTTGATCTCTAACTTGACTTGCATCCTCGAAATCTTCCTCGTCCGGGCTTGATAATTTTATATCTTTCCCTATAGGGGTGCTTCATTCTCAATAGCTGGTGAGGCACGTGAGGAAGAGCAGCAAGAGCATGGCTCGACTGGGCAGCAACAGGGGAGAGAAGCTTCCCCAGAACAGATACGAGCAGAAGTGGGACCAGAGCCAGTGGAGCCGCAGGTGATAGGAACTCCTGCAGCACCAGCAGCGCCAGCAGTACCAGATACCGTAGCACTCCTGGAGATCATTCGGGGGTTTCTTGTCACTCACCAACAGCAACAGACCCAGCAGCAGGAGCAGAATGTGTTGTTGAATCAAGGGTTACAGTTAGCTCTTGAAAGGAGTGTCGGGGCTGACTCAGGAGCATCAGGAAGGTTCCGTCGATTGAACCCGAGGTATTTTGATGGCACGGAGGATGCTATTACCGCGGATGCATGGATTCAAGACATCGAAGCCATTCTGGTGGCAGCCAAGGTTTCAGATAATGAGAAGGTTGATCAGGTTAAATTAGTGCTTCAGGATCTTGCCCGCGACTGGTGGGCATCAGAAGAAGTTGGTATCAGACGCCCTGTTCTTTGGACCACCTTCAGTGAAAGATTCAAGGCCAAGTACTTTGGCGTAGTAGCTCGATATGAGCTCCAGCAGAAGTTCATTAGTCTCAAGCAAGCAGGCAAGACCGTAGATGGGTATGCAGCGGAGTTCTGCAGATTATGCCGTTTCGCACCAGCAATGGTGGCAACGGAGCCAGAGAAGGCTATGAGGTTCCAGCAGGGGCTCCATTTGGAACTTTTACAGCTTGTGGAAGGCCACAACTACCAGACGTTTGATGCTGTTTTGACAGCAACTCGGAGGCACGAGCTCACCCAGCAGAGGTTGGCATCGAGGACAGGAGGTCAGAAGAGATCTCATTCCCAGGTTAGAGGAGGAGCCATGCAGCGAACATCGGCACCAGCACCCGGTGTTCGTATTCATGATACAGGAGCGCCGCAGAGGACGGCCGTGTCAACTATCACAGCGCCAGTTCGGCAGCAGCAGCCGAGGAATCAGCAGCAGCGTCAGAGGGCGCCCCAGGGTTGTACCTTCTGTGGTAAGGGAGGACACACTAGGGATGTGTGTCGGTCAGCGAATGGCTTGTGCTTGAGGTGTGGTAGTCCAGACCACCGTATTTCGACTTGTCCTATGATGCAGAGGCCAGGAGGGCCAGCTCAGCAGTTTCCAGCGTTGCCAGCTCCAGGGGCAACCCCGAGCGGAGGGCCAGTACTAGCAGTGAGGCCCCTAGCCCAGCGTCTACCAACGCAGGCTCAGATGTTTCGCCAGGCACAGGAAGCCGGAGGCCCTCAGAGGCAGCAACACCATGGTCAAGGAAGGCAGCAACAAGAAGCTCAGCGGGGCCAGGCTCTCACATTATCTCTGGGAGAGGCTCTAGCGTCTAGTGATGTGGTGGCAGGTAAAATTCTCGTCACCTCATTTCCTGCTGTAGCATTATTTGATTCAGGTGCTACTCATTCATTCATCTCTGCACGATATGCTACACGAATTGGATTAGAGTTTGAGGCATTGTCGGAGAGGATGGATATACTCACTGGCAATGGGCTCGTAGAAGTTAGTAGAGTGCGTTTTTCATGTCCGGTAGAGGTGTGTGGGCACTTACTGCCCGCATCTTTGATTGAATTCCCTATGGGGAATTTTGATGTTGTTCTTGGCATGGACTGGTTGAGAGACAGTCATGCGACCATTGATTGTAGAGGAGGTAGGGTTATATTCAGCATTCCTGGGATGGAGCAGTTCATCTTTACTCGAACCTTGAAGAATCAGACTGAAGGCGTCATCTCAGCAGCAGTGTCAGAGTCAAGACAGATTCCGAGAGTGGTCAACGATTTTCTTGATGTATTCCCTGATGAGCTTCCAGGGATGCCCCCAATCAGAGAGGTAGAATTTGGCATTGAGTTAAACCCTGGAACGAGGCCTGTTGCAGATAGAGTTTACAGAATGTCGCCATCAGAGCAGGATAAATTGTATCAACATGAGAAAGAGCTGAAGTCAAAAGGATTCATCAGAGACAGTGAATCACCTTGGGCAGCGCCGGTGATTCTAGTTCCCAAGAAGGATGGGTCGACGCGGATGTGTGTCAACTACCGCAAGCTGAATGCAGTAACAGTGAAGAATAAGTACCCGCTTCCCAGGATTGACGACCTGTTTGATCAATTGAGCAAGGCCCGCATCTTTTCCAAGATCGATCTTCGTTCGGGATACTATCAGGTGAGAGTCCGAGAGCAAGATATTCAGAAGACGGCATTCAGATCAAGATATGGGCATTATGAGTTTTTAGTCATGCCATTTGGACTAACCAATGCCCCTGCAGTATTTATGGATTTGATGAACCGCATCTTTCTTCCATATTTGGATAAATTTGTGGTAGTGTTCATAGATGACATTCTTGTCTATTCCAGCAGTGAAGAGGAGCATGAGGAACACCTTAGGACTGTCTTGCAGACATTGAGGAAGCATCAACTTTATGCGAAGCTTGACAAGTGTGAATTCTGGTTAGACCATATATCGTTCCTGGGACATGTGATTTCTGGGGCAGGAGTGTCAGTGGATCCGAGGAAGATTGAAGCCGTAGAGCACTGGCCAGTCCCGAGAACAGTTGCAGAAGTACGAAGTTTCTTAGGATTAGCCGGTTACTACAGAAGGTTCGTGGAGGACTTTGCCAGGATCTCTGCGCCCTTAACGCGTTTGACGCACAAGGACGTGGAGTTTGTTTGGTCAGCTAGTTGTCAGGCATCATTTGAAGAATTGAAGAAGAGATTAATCTCGGCCCCGATCTTGACGCTTCCAGTAGGATCGGGAGGCTTTACAGTGTATTGTGACGCATCCGGGAAGGGTCTTGGATGTGTGCTGATGCAGCATGGAAAGGTGATAGCCTATGCGTCTCGACAGCTTCGAGATCATGAGAAGAGTTATCCGACTCACGATTTAGAGTTAGCAGCTGTGGTGTTTTCACTCAAGCTGTGGAGGCATTATTTATATGGAGATCGAGTAGAGATTTATACTGATCATAAGAGTTTGAAGTATGTGTTCACGCAGCGAGATTTGAACATGAGGCAGAGAAGATGGTTAGAACTGTTGAAGGATTTTGATGTGGATCTTCAGTATCATCCAGGCAAGGCGAATGTAGTTGCAGATGCACTGAGTATGAGAGACAGTGCTTTTATCTTGACTTCACAGAAGCACATTCTAGCAGATCTTCAGAGTATGGGGATTGAGGTAATTTTGCCAAGGGATATGGGAAGAATGACCAGTATTCAGATTCAGTCTACCTTGGTAGAGAGGATCAGGGCAGCACAAGCAGGAGATCCACAGATTCAGAAGTTGCGGTCAGAGTGTGAATCAGGCCGTAGGAAGGAATTAGTAATTCATGAGGATGGTACGCTCAGGTTTGGAAATAGACTCTGTGTACCGAGTGGAGACCTTCGGCAGGAAGTTATGTCCGAAGCTCATAGTTCCATTTATTCCATTCATCCAGGAGGAACGAAGATGTATCGAGATATCAGACAATACTTTTGGTGGAATGGCATGAAAAGGGAGATAGCGAGATTTGTATCCAAGTGTCTGGTATGCCAGCAGGTGAAAGCCGAGCAGCAGCGACCAGCAGGATTGCTACAGCCACTTCCTATCCCCGAATGGAAATGGGAGCACATCACGACGGATTTTGTGACCGGTTTACCTAGATCCCCAACTGGTAAAAATGCAGTTTGGGTGATAGTAGATCGACTCACGAAGGTCGCTCATTTCCTTCCTTTCAGAGTTGGGCAGACTACTGAGCAGTTGGCAGAAATGTACATGAAGCAGATAGTGAAGCAGCATGGTGTTCCAGTTAGTATAGTATCAGATCGGGATTCTCGGTTCACTTCCCATTTCTGGCGGAGCTTGCACCAGAGTTTGGGGACCAAGTTAAGATTCAGTACTGCATATCATCCGCAAACCGATGGACAGTCAGAAAGAACCATTCAGACATTAGAAGATATGCTACGGGCGTGTACTTTGGATTTTGGTGGATCTTGGGAGGACCACCTCCGTCTAGTGGAGTTCTCCTATAACAACAGCTATCAGGCTAGCATTCAGATGGCCCCGTTTGAAGCATTGTACGGAAGAAAGTGCCGGTCCCCTTTGGCATGGGACGACGTCGGAGAACGGAAGTTATTGGGGCCAGAGATGATCACGCAGACTGTGGAGATAGTTAAGTTGGTCAGAGAGCGCCTTCGAGTTGCACAGGATCGACATCGTCATTGGGCAGATCAGCATCGTAGACCTCTAGAGTTCGGAGTTGGCGACCAAGTGTTTCTGCGGATTTCGTCTACTCGGGGTATCATCAGATTTGGAGCCCGAGGAAAGCTTAGTCCAAGATACGTTGGTCCTTTTAAGATTCTCGCTCGGGTAGGCGATGTGGCTTATCGACTTGCCCTTCCGCCTTCGTTAACTGGCATACATGATGTGTTTTATGTGTCCCAATTGCGTGGGTATGTCCCGGATACGAGTCATATCCTCGATCATTCTGAGTTGGTCGTTGGTACCGACCTAACTTACGAGGAACAACCCGTGTCTATTTTGGACCGGCGAGAGAAGGTGCTCAAGAACCGGACTATTTGTCTTGTCCGTGTTGCTTGGAACCATCACTCTCCGGGAGAATCAACTTGGGAGCGCGAGGACGAGATCCGATCTCGGTATCCGCATTTGTTTAGCTTGTGAGGTATATCTTTATGCCATAATCACACGATTCCACATTCACTGTACCTGCTTGTATTATACTTTTGTGATGTAGATAATAACTGCTTGTTAGTTAACTTGCATATGATTGTGCCTTGCTTGTCCTGACCTTTCAATCCTGTCTTGGCTGGAAATTCCGAGGACGGAATTTTTCTAAGAAGGGTAGAGATGTCACTCCCTGATTCCGGTATACGTATTTTTAGTACGTATACTGCTTATTTGTATTTACGTATATTTATACGATATTTATTTTGTTGTATTTCTTCATGTATTTCCCAGATTATTTGACAAAATAATATTTCGTAATTTATTTTCTGTGATTTTAGTTTACAGTTTTGGCTCTAATTGGGTGACATGTTCTCGGTTCACTTGAACCCGTTGGGTCATCATGAACCAACTTGGTTTAGGCTTATATATATAAAACCCCATTCCTTTTCTCTCCCCTCATTCATTCCTCATAACTCCTCTCATTTACTTCCTTCACCCAACCAAAGGCAAGTATCAACTTGCACAAGGGAGAGATCCATCATTTTCGTTTTTCCTTCAAAATTTTTACCAAAACTTGTTCTTCTCCTCATTCTCTACTAGATTAGAACTTGGAATTTTCTGATTGGAAGCTTTGATTTTTGTAGATCTAAGTTTTAAACATTTTCGATTTTCCTTGGTTTTGATCTACTAAACTCCATCATTTTCAAGTTTTAATGGTTCCATGTTGTAGAGGATTAAATTTTACTCAGGATTGAACTTTGAAAATCGAGATTTGGTTAAGATTTGACTTAGTTATGATTTTTGGAGTTTTTAGGGTTCATGGTTCTTCCCTCTCGGTTGAGGGGAAGAAGATGAACAGTGCCCCTGTGTTCCGCGCCCTCCGCGCGCGCGCGTCCCGCGCCGCGCTGATAGGAGGTCCGCGCCCCTGCGCCCGCGTGGTGCCCGCGACCGCGTGGTCTCCCGCGCCTCGCGTGGCCCGCGCCCTCGCGTGTCTGCACCTTGCGTGGCCCGCGCTCTCGCGTGTCTGCGCCTAGCGTGGCCCGCGCCCTCGCGTGTCTGCGCCTAGCGTGAACCGCGCCCTCGCGTGTCTGCGCCTTGCGTGGCCCGCGCCCCCGCGTGTCTGCGCCTCGCGTGGCCCGCGCCCCCGCGTGTCTGCGCCTCGCGTGGCCCGCGCCCCCGCGTGTCTGCGCCTCGCGTGGCCCGCGCCCCCGCGTGTCTGCGCCTTGCGTGGCCCGCGCCCTCGCGTGTCTGCGCCTTGCGTAGCCCGCGCCCTCGCGTGTCCGCGCCTTGCGTGGTCCGCGCCCCCGCGTGTTCGCGCCCCTGTGTGGACGTCACGCGCCCGGCCGTTTTCCCCGCGCCTGCGTGGCCGCCCGCGCCCGGCGCTTCCCGCGCCCGTGTGGCCGTCCGCGCTCGTGACCGCGCCCTCGCCCGCCATGCGCCCGTGCCACGGATGTGACGCGCCCGCGTGGTTGGCCGACCTTGCCTTAGTACCTAGTCAGCCTGTCCCTGGTTTTCCATTTTTCATGCTACCTTGGCTTATACTTGTATATCTATTGGTTTGTGTATGCGAAATATCCTTACGCCTTTTGTCATGAGCATGAATCCGACCCTGGAGAACAAAGTGTTCCTACTCGCTACATGTGCCTGAATGTCCCGGTTCTCGTTCATGCTTGACAAATGACTCGTAATCCCCCGTGGCGCATTTGCAATGTTGCATTACACTAAGAAGGGTAGAACGTGTCGACCTACTGATCGGCATGGATCCTCACTTGGGGTACTCGTACTACGGTACGACATTCTAGGGGGATGATCATGCAGGCCACAGCATGAGGATCCAAGATTTCAAATAGGGTTTAAATTAGGCAACTAAATCTATTAGATGCATGGAGAGGGCAGAATCCCGAGATCGTGTTACACCAGCCGCCTTGAGGTATTGCCTCGACGCGCCAGCTGGTCACCACGGATACTGTGCCATCTGCAATGAGTGGATGTCGGTATCCGATTATTTTCTGATATGTTATAAGTTTTGGCAAGGTAGCCCTATGGGGACTTGTGCCTGCAAGGTAGCCTTACGAGGGACCTGTGCTTAATAAATTCTTGACTACGCGGACCCCTGGGTTGGCTAGCCTTGCTGGAAAGATACGATCTGAGGACTCTGATAATTTAATGCGAGGATAATCTCGCCATACTAGAAACTCGTAGACTTGACTGGCCGTGAAAATGACTTGCTTGTATTTTTCTTTTACCTTCCGCAAGTAACTGAGGAAAGCGGACTGTTATGGTGCGTGATCCAACCCATGTTCTTGTTTGATTGTTGGGTTGGTTATCGTACTATGACAGGCTGCGGACCGAAGTTACGAACGGAAGCCTTAATTTGATTGTGATATGTTACTCCTGTGAATGACTAAGGAACATGGCCCACCGCGGTACGTGATCCAACCCATGTTCTTGTTTGATTGTTGGGTTGGTTATCGTGCTGCGATGGTCTATCGACCGAAGTCACGACCAGGAGATCTTCTTACTTATATCTGTAAACTTTTGTGAAGGTCATAGAGTGCGACGCGTCCCGGCTCCATGTGGCACCTTTTGTCCTTGTTTGGTTGTAAGGGTGCCAGATGGGTCCGACGATGTAGCGCTACCCTATAGCCGCAGCATAAGCCTTATTTTTATCTTTATAACTGGGTTTTATCTTAACTCTTGTGCCCCTTTGGCGGTACTTGCTATTCGGGGCTGACCCCGCTGGTTTTGTTTGGCCAGATCTCGTAGCAGAGCCAGAGGACGCGATCCTTCTTCCTGACATCCATGGTGCATACTAGGAGCATGGCTGGTCGGGGACTCGAGTGGGTTTCCTCTCCACCACTCTTGCTTATACTTTTGTGCGGCGTTCAGCCACCGGCACTTGTTAGCCGGATTACTTGATATTTTGTGTCAGTACATAATTGTAACTAAACAGACTGCAGCTGTGTATAATTTTGTGCTCATGACTCTCTGAGATAGCTATGTTATAAAGCTAGTCTCTCATGACCATTTTGATGAAGCGTCGGGGACGCCTTACTGCTTTATCTTTAATGTTCATTTAATTGCTGATGTTGTGTTGATTGGTTGAGACATAGAACTCTGTGGGACCATAGGAGACTTGATTGTAGCATGTACCCCCTAGTCTCTTGACAGCCACGATCGCCGTATGACGTCACGTACCTCATATGGTGTAGCTGGCCTCGTCCGTCTCCGTATTTCGGTACTGGGGCGTGACAGACGTGTTATGTCCGGATCCGTATACTATTCGGGGAATGGGGAATATTATAGATAGTGTGATCAATGCCCACCTTGAGTTACTTCTTGAACCATAGTTATACCTTCACCTCACAATGGGTATAGCCTGACCTGTGCTACTACTTGCTCCATAGCTTACCATTCCGGCCGGGTCGAGTCCACGTACTTGTATCCGGTCGGCCGGAAGCCTGATTCTTGACCCATACCGATCATATTAGGCTATAATATTCGAGGCACATTTTATATTTACTTTATCTTATCATATATCATGTTCTGTCCTACATACAGTACTTCTCACCATGCATGATATACAGTTACTCACATGCTCTACATGCCTTTACTTTGTACCTTGATTGGAGACTAAGTTCTGCTCGGGAGAAGAGTTACAACCCCGGTCCTTATTTGGTTTAAGGGTTGTAACTCGGCTTCCGAACGGTACCCAAATCTCCATATATCTTTGTCTTGTAGTTCATAATACTGTCTCTTATATAATTTGTCAATTCACATGGAACTGCTGTTAGTGTTTGTATTTGCTCATTTTCCTGACAGGATACCGTTATGATATATTACAGATGATTCTGATGCGGACTGCTCGACCTATTATGGGCTCGAGTCAGATGGAGTAGCCTTAGATCGTGGCCTTATAGTAGAGCCACTAGATTTTGTACTTCCAGAGTAGTGTAGGTTAGCTAGGTTTGACTGGACTGCGATCCAGCTAGCTTATCAGACTGTAGTTTCTATATTCTATTTTGATACCCTGTGATGATGTATATATCTGGGTTTGTACTGGACTTATTTACTCTTTCATCTATCATATGTCTTTCCTTCTGAGCTATCTACCTTAGTTTTATTCTGTGATTGAGACTGTATTGTTATGTCACCTCCATTCGGAGAGTATATACTGTACAGGTATATTTTAACTGTTAGTCGTAGTATTTACAGACGTTATATACAGCGTTCTACCGCCGATACTGCGGCGTAGGCTGGACGTACCCACGTGCTCGTGCCCCTCATAAGGGTGCGGGTCGTGACACATTTTTGTGGTGGCCCATGCAGGTCTGTGTCGCAATTAGTGCGATCTCGTAATGGTGCTCGACTTAGAGTACTAATTACGAGCCTGCAATTAGGACGTAGGACCTAGGACATGATAGGAGTTTCTCAATCACACCTAGAAAATTTCTGATCTTTTGATTATCATAATTATTCACCTTGTATTAAATTAAATGTCCTTCTTTGATAATCTACTCATGTGCCATATTGATCTCTTTGTTTCAATTCGTCTCCAGGATGACGAAGACGCATCCGCAGGCCTCTGGATCGAGTAGCTTGCCCGAGAGATCTGACCCGGTCGAGGAGGAGGTTCATGAGACTGCCCCCAGTGATTCCACTATTCCGGAGACCCCGGCAGTTGCACGGGGAGGTCTACCACCTCCACCCCAGAAGGTTTCAGTCGTCGTTCCGGAGATGCTGCCGCCACCACCACCGATACCGACGGATACGCATCATATGTTCCTTCTCCTTCAGCAGATGATGGAGACACAGCGGGCCCAGGTAGAGGCGTCGCAGCGCCAGTCGGAGGCGTCATACCGTCAGATCGAGATGTTGAGGCAGAGTATGGAGAACTCGCATCAGCTTGTACTGGCAGCAGTGGAGAGAGTGGCACCGGGTACGGTACAGGGCCCTACTGGCCAGCAGCCGTACCAGCAGCAGTCCAGGCCAGGGACAGTATTAGACTTTAGGAAGATGAGCTCCAGGGACTTCACGGGCACGGAGGGCATCCTTTATGCAGATGACTGGCTAGAGGATGTGTAGGAGAGCATGGAGCTGGCAGAGCTTCCTAGAGCACTTTGGGTTTCGGCCGTAGCCAGCCGATTCTTCGACATTGCGCTGACATGGTACCGTACGGATCCTCGTGCATCGGTGAGAGGGCTGACTTGGGAGAACTTCCGGAGGCTCTTCAAGGAGAAGTTCTTCCCGGACGTGGCTCTTACAGCATTGGAGGGCCAGTTCGTGGGTCTAGTGCAGAGGAAATCGTCGGTGAACGAGTATGCAGCTGAGTTCTTCCGCCTTAGCAGGTTTGCTCCCGACATAATCCAGGATGAGGGGCAGAAGGCTCGTAAGTTCCGCAGGGGACTTATTCATGCAGTGCGCACTCGCACCTCGGGTCGCCGTGACGCTACGTTCGATCAGATATTGATGGACGCGCAGATCGCAGAGAAGGACTTCGGCCTCAGGCCGAAGAGGAGCGGAGATGCTATGGGGGCGAGTTCCAGTGCAGGACCGTCCAAGCGCCCCGACATTCACCATCAGCAGAGGCTGTTTCAGCAGCAGCCTCTGTTGCAGATTCAGCAGGCACCGGTGTAGAAGCAATAAAAATAAAACAGTTAGCTTTATGCAGAAGACACTTTACGCAAGACAAATGAAGACTGGGTTTTACGCAGCACTACAAGACAAATCAGTCTCTACGCAGACTTCAATTATTGAGCATTACGCAGTTGACAGCTGTCTTGTTTGCTTTACGCAATGGAACAGGCTGTTATCTCTATATTTAATGCAGAGATATGGGATCTGACAAACATTATTCTTTTCTCTGACATTTAATGGCACAGAAGTCGGAGAGACATATTGGAATCGAGGAAATGCTATTTTATACATAAAAGCTTTACGCAGCTGAGATTTATTGAGATACGCAGACGGCTATAATGATGGTTTTCACTGTTTACGAAAAGACATCTCACGTAACTCAATATTCATTGGTTAGTGTGCTAACAGAGGAGAAATATTACGCTCAATTATTTTCCCCTATATGCAAGAGTCTATTTAAGCTAATTAAATGCTTAAGGCTATATTAGCCACTCTTAAGTATACGCGTATTAGTTTATTTGGGTTATTTTAATACCCAAGGCTGATTAGCCACTATACGCAGGGGAGCATTAATTGAGTTTTAATTATTTTTTTCTTCTGTACGCAAATTACCATAAGTATAGGGTATGTGGCAGAAGACACGCGTACGAGATTATATTACGTGGGACACATGGCGTCTGCGTAATACTCTGAATATGATCGTGCTGAGCAGTTGTATATATGTAGGCTACGTGGCATTGTCTGCGTACAGCTTCCAAAATACTTGCGTAAAGGAGACTGTGTTGAGCCAAGCAGTTAGCAGTATGTGGGACATGTGGCACTTGCGTAAAACTCTAAATGGGATCGTGATGGACAGTTATGGATTATAATATACAACAAGGACACGTACTGTCTGCGTAAAGTCCCCAAAACACTTGCGTAAAGCTCTAAAGGAGATCGTGTATGGCAGTTGCATGCGTAATATACGTAATGGTCTTATTTTGCTGCTTATTTCTTGGAGGACTTGAACCTATAAATAGGCAGTAATTTTGACAGCAAAAAAGGAGAATCTGACAAAGGGAATCAAAAGAATTGTTATAATTCCTGAGTGTTCTCTTTTACTTCTTCTTCTCAAGAACAAAGTGAAGTAGAGCAGGAAAGCATTTGACTTGTGCCATCAGTGCCAACTTCGTCGATATCTTTCTACAGCCTCCGTTCTTCAGTTGTTCTTTTTTCTTCAAGACAGCAAGCTTCTTCAACATCGTTGTGTGGTCCAAGGAACAAAGTGATCATTTGTGAATCAGACTTCCATAGCAATACGTTCCCAGAATCAAATTTGTACTTTTTTCTCGTTTTCTTTTCTTGAAGTTGTAAAGGCTTTTTGTTAAGTAAAACAAAATGGCGACTCTGCTGGGGACAACTTTCTCCTCTGATGAGAAAGTAATTGCTCAACACGACGATGCGTCGATCGGATCGACGAAGAAGACTCTGGTCGTTTCTTTCGACCAGACTGCCTATGAGGAGATGCTTCATGCTGGGGGTGGCAATCGCCACTCCAAAATGTTGAAGTCGCGTAAGGTACGAAAGGTCTGGATGCCTAAATCTGACGTACCTTCCTCACAGTCTGATGGTATTCTTCCCACTCCTGTTGATGAGACTCCCGCCAGTGGCGTGGCAGTCCCAATGGCAGGCTCTAACTCTGTTCGCAGAGGTCAGTCTCCCGCCTTTGGCGTGGTAGACACTGTGGCAACTCACCCTGCGCATAAAGGAAAATCTCCCGTCTTCGATGTGGCAGATACTCCTGTCTCGCGTAAGAGTACGTCTTCCGTCATTGACGTGGCAGACATCAATACTTTACGTCTTGCGCGTAAGGGAAAGTCTCCTGCATGTGGAAAGGTAGACTCATCTCTACGCACACAGCGTAACAAACAGTCTCCTGTTGAAAACAGCGTAGACAATTCCTTTCGTTTTGTGGGCAAAACTTCGGTTTTTAACCCACAAATTCCAAACAAAACACCACGCAGAATTCCTAATCTCAGGATTACGTGCGATGTTGATGGTAAACGTTGTGCACAAAAGCCAACTTCAGACTTGCGTACACAGCTTCAGGCCAAGAAAAATCCGGCCACTTACGCCAATGAGATCAGCAACTCACTTTATACTCATGGGTCTCAAAGATTTGCTGCACCAAATCAGAAGAAGAAGATGCTGCCTTCTCCTACTGTTGACTTACGCCAAATGTTAAATCAAAAGCGTAGTGATAGAAATGTTCCTATGACTCTCCCTAATGATGATCATCACTGCGAGAGTCATCAAATTGTAATAAAATGTTGTTGCTCTAATACAAAGCGGTCTGTTTTTGACCGATTAAATTATGATGTGTCTCAACAACATGATGAACGTGATTTTGAGTTATCATATGCTTCTGTTAATATGGCTTCTCACATACCTAGACGAAGAGGAACGAGACGTAACTCGTCTCAGACTCCAAGTCAACAGAGATTTAACAGAATCGTTGACAGTTTTGAAGGTGTTTATCAAAATACACGATCAAGGAATCGTCAAACTATGATGTCCACTTCAAACTATTCTGAGGCTGGGGGTACTCAGAATTTTGATTCTGAAACTGATAGTGTGGACTCTAGTCTCTACACTAGTCCATCCGTAAGTTCAAAAGAGGCAGAAATTTATGTTGCTGGTGAGGAACCGGAATCTTCTGGTAATACAGAACAAAGACTAATTGTAGTCGAGCAAACCATGAAGGAGCTGATGGCTATGATGCAAAACATGCAGCAAACTCTAATAGCTCAGCATACAGTTCCACCTCCAGTTCAAGTAATCACACCAAACCAGGATGGGCAGGGGGTAGACACACCCCTGAACAATCCTGAACCCATTGCTAACCAGGATTCAGCATCTCCTGAACCTCTTCATCCAGAAGGTGCACCACTTCCTCAGATGGGAGTTCCAATCCTCCCTGTTACTCTCCAATCCAATGGTATATTGCAAGAAGTAAGAGAATTAAAAGCAGAATTGGAGAGTATGAAGCATAAAACTCATCTCCAAAAATTGGGGATTAAACAACCATATCCTCCCCACTGGAATGACGTTCCCTTTCCTTCCAAATATAAACCACCATCCATGGTTTTGTTTGATGGGAAAACTTCTCCGAATCAATTCATAAACCATTTTGAAATGATGACTATTCATTTAGAAAAAAATGACGCCCTCCTCACTAGAGCTTTTATTGGTTATCTGACAGGCATTGCTTATGATTGGTATCGTAGTTTACCTGATAATTGCATATCATCATTTGAAGAATTCAAAGCAATGTTTTTGTCTCGCTTTTACGAAGTAGGAATGGACATGAACATGTCCTCCTTGATAGCAATTAAACAAAGAGATAAAGAAGAAGCTCGGGCATTTATTGATCGATTTCGACAAGCGACTCTAAAATTGCCTCCTGGGATGCCAGATGCAGCGTTGATTGATACATGCAAGATGAACCTGCATCCCACCATTGCTGTCTTTATTGGGCCCACTCAATTCACTGATTGGCCTTCTTTTATTATGGCTGCTGCTTCAGCCGAAGATAACGGCAGATTGGCACGAGAAAATGGAATTATGTTTACCTCCGAAGATAAAGGAAAGAAGCCATCTGCTGGCCCAAGTCATAACAATAAAGGTGGTGGAAAAGGAGATAAAGGAAAGGAGACATTGGTGGTAAACCTTTCCAAAAACAAACCTGCACCAGCTAATGTTGAGCCATCGAAACCAAAAGAGGAATATTCTTTCGATGAAAGCGATATTCCAAGTATATTTGAATGTCTGATGAAGAGTGGCAAACTCCAGCTCCCAGACCCTAAACGACCTGATGAGGTCAATTTGACTGATAATCCTAAGTATTGTATCTATCATAGATACATTAACCATCCCACTCGAGCATGTTATGTCTTGAAGAAGAAAATTCAAGAATTGATCAATGCTAAAGTCATTTCATTGACTAATGATGATCACACTGTCACAACGAACATGACTTCTATACAATTTGGAGATTTCCCTCCACAACAAATTCCTGATGGAGTAATTCCAATCCCTAAAGCTACTTTGGAAATCGTAAATCTTCCACCAGCCAGAGATCAAGTTGAGGGATTAGTCCCTCTTACTTTAAAAAATGGAGAAATCATGTGGGTACATCCCGATTTAATACCTGATTTGGAGAAAGAAAATGAAACTTCTAAATCCAAGAAAAATAAAAATGTTTTTACTTGTAACATGATCTCTCATGTTATATCTGAAGACTATGATGATCTTGATCATTTATGGGGTGATATCCCTTTGGAGGAGAGGTTAAGAGGTCTTAACATATGTCCTCCGAGCCTAGCCCCTCCTATCAAATTGAAACTCACTCATCAGCAACAAACAGCTATGTGCAGTGTGCCTTTATATAGAGCTCAGCAAATCTTTGCTGCATATGAAAAGGCACCCTTTGGAATTCTACCACCTCCTGAGTTGAAGACTCATGTTGCTGAGACTCAAAGCACTTCTGATGCTCTTCTACTCGATAAAGTTTCACCACTGCCGGAGTCACAAATTGTTGTTTTTGATACTCCAAATACTACTGAAGCATCTTCTGGAAGTTCTATTCCCATGCATATCTATAGCCAACAATCAGTGCGCCTCATGAAGTTGATGGGTTATGATTTCCAGAAAGCCGAAGGATTAAATTATGGCAAAGGGATACGGCTTCCTTTACAAATGCAATCTCAGAAGAGCACTACTGGATTAGGATATGAGATTCCTATCCAGCATAAAAAGTCTCATAAGAAAAGACCAAAGGGAAAGAAAACTACAACATGCAATATGGTAGTAGTATCTCCTGAGTCTGCAGAAGAAGTTCTCACCGGAACAAGGTCCGGAAAAGAATATCTTAAAGACTATGAAGAAACTTCTAAGGAAATGGAAGATACGGTTGAACCTCCAAATCAACCTACCTCTTCTCAAATACCTATTAATCAGAAGCCTTCTAAACCGTCAGCAAATGAGAAGGGGAAACAACGAGCAGTACGCTTTGATGTACCTCTGAAGTCAAACCAAAGTCAGGGGATGATGAAACCCTACAAATTTGACATTCTAGCTCAACTGGCTAACACGCCGGCAAGACTTTCTATCTTTGAATTACTTCGTCTCTCAAAGGATAGTAGGGAAGCTTTGAGCGAGGCTTTGCTCCAAGCAGATTCTTGTTTGGCCCAACTTAAAGCTCCTGATAGTACACCTCCTTCTTGTCCTTAATGTCATAGTGTGATGGAAACTCTTCCAAACATTACCTTCACACAAGATGACATGTTACTTGGCCACAATCGTCATGACAGACCCTTGTATTATACAGGGTATATTGGAATGACTGAGGTGGACAGAATCCTCATAGATATGGGATCTTCTATCAGCATTATTCTTCAAAGCATGCTGAGACCATTGAGAATCTCTACCAGTGATTTAACTTATACTAACACAACTATTGTTGGTTTTAATGCTGGCAGGAGCAAACCTTTGGGGAAGACTCGTTTGAAGATCCAGATCGGAGATCTCCGGACGATAGTGACATGCTATGTTATTAACTCCGATGTATCCTACAATATCCTGTTGGGAAGACCTTGGATACATGAGAATAATATAGTACCCTCTACTCTTCATCAATGCTTCAAATATGTAGATTCACAGGGGAACGTAAGGACTGAGTTTGCTGATTCTGAACCTTTCAAGAACCTTGAAGCCTATTTCATGGATGCACGACTCTATAAAGAAGAATATGCGAAGGAGATCTCTGAGATTGCTGAAGACAAATCTTCTTTGGAAGATCAATCATCTGCTGGAAGCTCAGTACCAGTAGAAGACCAACCTTTGAAAATCAAAGTCAAGGGACGAACTCAGTCTCAGACGGTTGATGATCAGCCTTTGGTAATAAAGGTTAAAGGCAAAATTCAAATCGCATCTGAAGAGCCTTTGAAGATCCCTGTCAAAAATCAAATCCGAACTGACATGAATGACCAGCCCTTGATCATCAAAGTTAAAGGACGTACATCCCGTCCTACTGATCCTGAGCCATTGGTTATCAACCTTGGCAAGTCTACGCCTAAGAAAGATGTTAGTCCATCAGCGTCTAATGTAAAGAAGTCCGTAAATGATGTAAATACTGGGCATGTATTTATTCAATCTAATGAAGATTTTCTTTTGGAGTATATGGATGTCAAAGCTTTTTTAACTTCTTTTTCAGAGGAACCTTTATATGTTGATCATAAGGAAAACTCTTTTCCTCCACACATTGATGTAGGACCATATGCTCAGAAATTCCTGAAATGTGAACCCTATCTCTTACCTGTTACATCATCATCTCAAGCTTGTGTAGCCTATAAACAGCAGGAAGAATCATATTTCTTGATTCCTTCTACCAAAACTTACAAACGACAGATTGTATTCGGTTTAGCAAGAAATATTCCCATAACACAAACTAATGATCTTGATGAGAAGGATAAAGGAAATATCAGAATTAACAGATATAGCCAACAATCTCAAAAGATTATTCAGAAAATGGGATATGATTTGAAAACTATGCCGGGCCTCAATATGGGAAAAGGTAGACGGATGCCATTACGTGGAGATCCATTTTATCAGAAAACCCGATGCGGTTTAGGATATGATGCACATAAAGTGAATAATGAAGATGAAGAGGAATATTCCTCCAGTACGTCACAATCCTCTGATTCAGAAGAGAATCAGTATGATGAAGCTGAACAAATCTTCTCTGTTAATATGGTTCAAACTGATAATGAGTCTGAGTTATTCGAAAATGATCCTTGGGTTCAGCAGATGGATAATCAATGGGAATTGCGGTTTGAACAACGACAACCTCCTACGGACGACGAAGTTATTCAAATAGATGTAGGTGATGAAAATATTTCTAAGCCAATATTCATTAGCAAGAATCTTTCTAAAGATGAAAGAGAGTCATTAATAACATTGATAAAAGAATATATTGATATATTTGCCTGGAGCTATGAGGATATGCCGGGTCTGGATCCCAAAGTAGCTACTCATAAACTCAATATATTTCCTAATGCTAAGCCGGTAAAGCAACAGCAAAGGCGTTTTCGACCAGACATGATGGATGCGATTGAAGTAGAAGTAAAAAAGCTGATTACTTGCGGCTTTGTTCGTGAAGAACAACATCCTGATTGGGTAGCTAACATAGTACCAGTCATGAAAAAGAACGGTAAAGTCAGAGTTTGTATAGATTTTCGAGATCTTAATACAGCCTGTCCAAAAGATGAATTTCCTCTTCCGATCACAGATGTCATGGTGGATAATACTTGTGGTTTTGAACGCATGTCTTTCATGGATGGATTTTCAGGATATAATCAAATCAAGATGCATCCTGAAGATGAAAAACATACTGCTTTTCGTACTCCTTTAGGGGTATATTGTTATACAGTTATGCCCTTTGGTTTGAAGAATGCCGGAGCTACATATCAACGAGCTATGAGCAACATTTTTCAGAAACATCTACGGAAGACAGTAGAATGTTATGTAGACGACATTGCTGTTAAAAGTCGATCAAAAGATGATCATATTCAAGACTTGAAGACAGTGTTTGACTTGATGCGTCAACATCAGTTGAAAATGAACCCTACTAAGTCTTTCTTAGGGGTTTCTAGTGGCAAGTTTCTGGGGTTTGTGATCACCTCTGAAGGCATCCATGTGGATCCAGATAAAATCAAGGCAATTCTTGAAATGCGTCCTCCACGAAATCTGAAAGAACTCCGTGGCTTTCAGGGTCGTATTGCTTACATCAGAAGATTTATTTCAAATCTTTCTGGAAGATGTCAGCCTTTTTCCCGTTTAATGAAGAAAGGTGTATCATTTGTTTGGGATGAAGCTTGTCAAAAAGCATTCAATGACATTAAGCAGTATCTCACAAATCCACCTGTTCTGGTCCCTCCAATAATGGGAAAGCCATTCTTGCTTTATGTTCGGGCAATGGATCACTCTCTTGGTGCTCTTCTTGCACAAAAAAGTGATATGGGTCATGAACAGGCAATTTATTATCTTAGTCGAATGATGATCGGAGCTGAACATAGGTATACTCCAGTAGAAAAGGAATGTCTGGCATTGGTCTTTTCCATTCAAAAGACACGACATTATGTAACAGGACAAACTATTCATGTTATTTCTAGGATAAATCCTATTCGAGTGTTAATGAAGAAACCAAGTATTCTTAATTCTCGATTAGCTACTTGGGCGATGTTGCTTACACCATATGATATGGTTTATGTATCACAGAAGTCAGTAAAGGGTCAAGCGTTAGCAGATTTCTTGGCTGCTCACCCTATCCCTGAAACTTCCAAGTTATATGAAGACATTCCTGATGAGGTTGCAGATTGCAATATGGCTATGGGAGATGATATTTGGCAACTGTATTTTGATGGAGCCTCACGAGTCGGACCCAAGGGCAATATTGTCTCTGGAGTGGGAGTAGTCTTGGTTTCTCCTGATAAACTAGTTATATACCGTGCCTATTCACTCAATGAGCCTTGTTCAAATAATGTAGCTGAGTACAATGCTTTGTTAATTGGTCTTCAAGTAGCAAAAGAACTAGACATTGAGTTCTTAGAAGCTTATGGAGATTCTCAGCTAATCATCAATCAGGTCAGAGGAACTTATGAAGTCAGGAATCCTGACTTAATTCCTTACCATCAGGCAGTGATTGAACTAGCTCTATTGTTCAAAGGATTCTTCATAAAATTCGTGCCACGCTCTCAAAATTTAGAAGCTGATGCCCTTGCTAGTTTAGCAGCAGATCTAGCAGTTCCAATTAGAAGACAAAATTCAATAATTTTGTTAGATCGGGATTTATTCTGTATTAAAAATAACTTACATATCGAACATAGTTATGCTTCAGAATTAACTCCTCAACAAAGAGATTGGAGAAGTCCATTCATAGACTATGCTGTCTATGGAATTCTACCTGAAGATCCTAAAGAAGCGGCATCAGTCAAGCGACGATCATTCCGATTCTATTATGACACTTCTATGAATATGCTATATCGTCGTTCTTATGACGGGCTTTTGTTACGATGTCTTTCCGAAAATGAAGCTAAACAAACACTCCGTGAAGCTCATGATGGAGTATGTGGTGCACATCAACCTGGTCCAAAATTACAGGACCGCATTCGTAGAATGGGGTATTACTGGCCTACAATGATAGCAGATGCTATAGATTATGCAAAGAGGTGTAAAGCCTGTCAAATTCATGCAGACTTTATACATCAACCTTCTGAATTTCTTCATCCCACGGCAGCCTCATGGCCATTTGAAGCTTGGGGCATGGATATAATTGGCCCTATCAACCCCCCTTCTGTTAAAGGACATCGGTTCATTCTTGCTATAACCGATTACTTTTCTAAATGGGCGGAAGCAATTCCTTTGATTGAGGTGAAGACTTCCAATGTTATTAGCTTTATTAAACATCATGTGATTTATCGTTTTGGGATTCCCCGAAGGATAATCCATGACAATGGACCACAATTTGCTAGCCATTCATTTTATAAATTCTGTGAAAAGAATCGAATTCAGAATCTGGCTTCTACAGCTTATAACCCAGCTGCTAATGGTTTAGCTGAGGCTTTTAATAAAACGATTATCAAACTTCTCAAAAAGTTTGTCTCTTCCAATAAACGTGATTGGAACGAGAAACTTGGAGAATGTTTGTGGGCATATCGTACAACGGTCCGAAATCCAACTGGTTTTACGCCATTCTCGTTGGTTTATGGATGTGAAGCTGTTCTTCCCTTGGAAATTCAGATCCCATCTCTTAGAATAGCTATTGCCAATGAGCTAATCTCAGAGAACAATGATCGTTTGCGGCTTCAAGAACTTGAAGGTTTGGATGAAAAACGTCTTCAAGCGCAACAACATATTGAATTATATCAAGCACGCATCTCTCGAGCTTTTAATCGTAAAGTCAAAGAGAGAATATTTAAAGTTGGAGAGTTGGTTCTAGCTGTCCGAAGACCTATGGTTATGACTCACAAAAGTAAAGGAAAATTCCAAGCTAAATGGGAAGGTCCTTATGTTGTTGAGACCGTGTTTTCCAATGGGGCGTATAGATTATCTAAGCCTAATGGAGATTTACTTATGATGCCCATCAATGGCAAATTTCTGAAGAAATATTATGTATAAGGAAAAAGAGACATAATAAAAAAAAACTCTTTTATTTATCATATTATAATTCAGATACAAAAGATTAAGGACGAGGACCAGGGCCGCTGCCTTCATTGTTGAATACATAATCAGCCAATGCGTCAAAGACATCATTGCCTGAACTCACAAAAAATTTGCGAGCAACCATCCTCAGCGCTTCCTCCTCGGCTGTTTCTCCTGGCTCCACTAAGAAAGAAAGGATGTCCTTGGATGGTTTTGGCATAGAAGAACTTTCGCCAGTCTTTTCCTTCTTGTGCGGAGGCAGCTCCATGGGGGTTGTCTCAATCGTCTTCTCAATCGCTTTCTCAGAGGCTTCGGTTTTCTGTGGCACGTCCTTGGAAGACATTTTTGCTTCGTTGGATTAAAAAAAAAGAGAGAATGATACTTTATAAGAAAACTCTAAACTATTTATAGTAAAGAGTTATTTATGGACGAATGTTAATTGATAGTTTTGGAATTTGAAACAATCTGTCTTCTCGAAATTGACGGGTTCATCCATTAATTACAAATTCATCGAGTTCATCCATTTATTACAAATTCATCCATTTATTTCTATGGATTAGAAAAGAAGTTGCCGAAATAAATGCACGTTCTTTGTAAACTATTTATGGCAGGTTGATTTAAAAATTTCAAAAGAATTGTTTAAGAGATTTTTTCTTTATTTTTCTCTTCCTGGCTGATGTTAATTATTATCCATCATGTCCATAGATACTTATCTACCTTTTACGGGTTAATCCAATCTGTTACGTCCATATTTACCTCTGACAGTATTGTATACCCTACAAGGAGTAAGATTAGCTATCTTTGGATGGATACAATTTATTTGTGAAGGCTTATCACGTCCATAATACCTCTGATAATTGTCCTACCTCTATTATTTTTGATAGAGTCACAAAAAAATCCAAAATGTGTTATTCATATGATTGACATATCACATCAGCATGGAAGAAAAGTTTAGAAAGAAAGAAATTCTTTTACAAATTTTTTTTACAAAGGAGGAGTGATCATGTCCTCGATCATCTTTCTCAGTTCTGCTATTCTTCTTTCTCGAATGATGGGTGCATTTTGAGAAGCAATTTTACGCTTTGATTCTTCAGAATATTTACGAGAAAGCTCCGTAAAACTCATAACTAACCCTTCTTTTGCATCGTTCAGAATTTTGAGGGTACTTTCCGAACCACAAATCTGTTCTTCCAAGACA
Source organism: Iris pallida (assembly GCA_029216955.1). Taxonomy (NCBI): domain Eukaryota; kingdom Viridiplantae; phylum Streptophyta; class Magnoliopsida; order Asparagales; family Iridaceae; genus Iris; species Iris pallida. The sequence goes on from JANAVB010040417.1 coordinate 941,755, forward strand.
GAACCTTGGGCCAAAGATTTATTTCGTTCAGTAATTATTTGTTCTCGTTCCTCTTTCAAACGAGCCAATACAGCTTCAGCCTCACGAATTTTGTCTTCCTGCTCCACAAGCCGTACATGTGATTTTTCATAAGTGATTCGGTGCTGTTCTAACAGAGGTTTGCTTCCATAAAGAAAAGCTGTTTCTTGTGCAACTTTGGCATTATACTCCTGGAGAGCTTCTTGAAATGATAATTCTCGAGCTGTGTATTCAGCAGTTAGAGTGTCATATTCGGTTTGAATAAAACTCTCTATAGTGCCATGATAAATTTCTTCATATTCTTGTAAAGGTTGCTCAAGACCTTCAACTATAGCCTGCAACGTTGTGGCTTTCTCGGTACTATGGAATATGGCAACGTTTCCAATAACCGGGGTGATTGTGGCCTTCAAATCTTTATACTGATAGCTCCCCCTCAAAATCATTTTTGTCAAAGTTATCAAGGTGGTGTAGAAGGTATCAGTATGAACTTGGGCTAGAAAATTCATATCATTGATCGAGCTTGGAGTAGCTACACTTGTTGTCATTCTTATTGGCAAAGAAAAGCTCGAAGTTGCTACTGTAGTAGCTTCTGCAGTAAGAGCTTGTATTATTGGAGCAGTCTGAGTTGTAGTTGCTGAGATAGAAGTTTCAATCATCAGATTTGTAGTAGCTATATTTGTAACTTCTACAGCTATCTCTGGAGCTGATGTTTGAATTAAAGCAAGAGGGAGGCTCACTTCAATGACAGGAGCTAGCTCAGACACTATTTCTACAGGAACTGATGTTATATCAGTAGAAAGTGTTCCTGTTGTGGCTTCAATTTCAGCAGCTGTAACCACGGCATCTTCAGTTGCTGATTCTTCAATATTAACTGGAGTATCCTCCATTACGTTTATGACATTCAGAGCTGCAACATCTATAACTGATTGTTCTGTTAGGTTCATAACAACAGCCGAGTCTTTCTTAAGAACAATAGAAGATGGTTCTGCAGGAACTTCTTCAGAAGATTTTTCAATTGATTTTTCAGTTTCAGAATCTTCCTCATCTGAATCATCAATTTCTTTTACATGTGGTTTAACAGGAGGAGTAATCTTCTGAAGAGGGGCTTTCTTGACAGGAGAAATGATTTTCTTGAGTATAGAACTTGTCCCTGTAAAGAAAATAATAAATAAAATAGTTATAATATCTGATCATATGAATAAAATCTATTTTATATAAAGGAAAGATTTGGACCTGATAAAAAGTCATCATCAGAGTCCATATCCTCCCAATCATCCTCACCCAAATCTAAAGCTGGTTCATCAGAGGGAATGGGTTCATCTTCAATGGGAGTATCCCACTCAATGTCTTCAGCAATAGTCCTTGGAGCTACAGAAGAACCTTCTTCAAGAAGAGCTGTAGAAGACTCTACATTTTCTTCAAGAAGAGCTGTAGAAGACTCTATATTTGGAGTAACCTCTGAAACTGTGGTAGTAACAGTTATCGGCTGAGAAACAGCTACCTGTGGAGGAATAGCTGGTTCACTTGCAATTGGTGCATGAGTAGCAGTTGTAGATCCCAGATATTGAACCTGTGGTGCAACTGCAGATGAAGATCCTACCTCAAGATCTATGGTTGATGGAAGATTGACATTAGAAACTTCCTCTTCAAATTCTGGCTCATCCAGGAGAAGCGGTCTTTTTATTACTCTCCTCTTTTTCTTTGGGGAACTGATTGTCAAAGATAATCCCCGTTTCTTCCCACCTTTAGCAGTAAGTACGGGAGCTTCTTCTTTATCTGTGACAATAACTTCCAGAAATTCATCTGGAACAGCATCATTTATTGGGGCATCTTCTGGTACTCGAACAACTTCTTCTGGATCTCCTTCTTTTCTGATTCGGAGACTTCTTCTTAAATTATATCCGGGGGAAAAAGAACGGATAGAAGAATAGAAGATTGTGTATGATCGTAGTATTTTCAATTCAGTAGTAATGGAAGTAGTTGGTATATAGAATTGGGCTCCTGTACATCCAGTACTAAAATATCGCCAAACCCTGGCTCCATCAACTAACTTCCCGTAACTATTGAAGACTGTTGAAGCATTTCCAACATGAAGCTGATCATATCCAAACTGCCTTGCAAATCTACTTGGCAGATAAGGTTCGAATATACAGCGTTCACCATTCCTGTACATCAAATGAGATGGTCTGATGCATAAAAGCCATTTAAATGCCGGTCGAGGGAGTGATGTTCTATCTTGACCTCCATCTTCAAGACGTATACCCAGAAGGTTTGATGGAACTGAGGGTGGGATGCAGAAAAAACTCCAACCATGGGAGTAATTTAATGATGCTCGAGTGTCAGCAACAGAGGTCATCTTCCATGAAGCTTTGTTATATTTCAGAAGAAATAACCCTGATGGATCTTCCGGGCCTGGAGACATCAAGCGGTTATTATGAAGTAATAACCAACCCATCAAAAACAGGAAGGGTAGCTCCACTCTGGGAAATTCGCTACGAGATTTAGCTCCTAGAACTAATTCATCACTGAAACTCCTTAAACCAGATTGAAGCCGACACACCATGGCTGGAAGCAGACTCAATTTAGCCCTGAAAACTAGACGTATTGCCGGCCATAATATGTCTCGATGGATTCTATCTATAGAAGTAGATCCAGGGACAATCCATTTGCGTAGCCACAAGGATAAGTTGCCAGCTAGTAGGGCCTCTTTCGAGATGTGCTTTCTGCTATGACGAAGATAACTGAGGGTTTCTATCCCTGCTGGAAAGTCACCAGTTTTTGATGACAGATATCTGTCCGGGATCTTGTGTTGATTCATCAAAGCAACTATTACATCCCCAGGCATTGTGGTCATGAGATTGACAATTTGAGACTTGTTCTCTTGGAACCTTTCTCCGTCTTCTTTGAGAAGTCTATTCTTGTGATAGAATAAATATGTTGTCCATTTATTGACGTAGGCCAAATTTGAAGGACTTTCATACATGGTAGTACAAGTCAGATAGTGACACATTAATTCTTGATATACTTCAACCAACTGAGGATTCTGCTTCTGAATCTCTGCCAATTCTTGGTTGGTAGGGGTATACTCTTCATAAGGGAGTTCTCCCATTGGTAATCTTGAAATATACTCCATTTCATGGAGTGCAAACCCCATCTCACCAATTGGAGTTGAAATGGTACCAGTGGAATTGATGTACAGTTCTATCAGAGCCAAGAATAAATTATGATTTATATGGATTCCTTGACTAGTAGCAGTAACTGCATTATATAGTCCAATGGTCTGCAGCTCTGATTTAAAATACTTCAACACCCAGGCTGTCAACATGATCCAATTTTTATTCTGAGGATTCATCCATCCTTGGAGTCTAGGATTCCCTGAAGGATATAATACTCCTTTGTTCATAAACCGGTTTATGTTCATTTTTATTTGGATCGGTTGGATCAAGGAAGAGTCTTCACTGGGATTTTCTCCAGGCATTAACCCTTGGAACGGGACCACACCTCCATAACTAGTACTGGTGAAGTATCCCATACAGTTAGCCTGTTCTCTTCTGAATACTATTTTGCCAGGTTTACCGTTTGTATAAGGAGTCAGATTCCATGCCATCCTTCTGGGATGTGTAGCATGAAAAAAGGCAGCAATCGGATAATCCCTATTCATTTCGGGGAGGTACATTGCCGTATTTTCAAATTTGAATACCCACGACTCCTTCTTTGGGTTTGTTTGGGATTCATTATCAATTGTATCTCCAAATAAAAATGTGGGCTTTAAATATTGCTTTAAAGTTAAAGACATCAATATTTCTCCATTCATCAAAGATAACAACATCCTCTCCCCTTGTGATGTGATCAAATTACTCCTTTCTTCAGGATAAATTGGATTGGTCTGTGGGAAGTTAACATGTGATAAATCTTCCAGATAATTGGAGCCCATAATTCCACAAGGAGAACCAAATATTTCTGCCAATGGATGAATTTGTAAATTGACTGCAAAGAAAAAGAAATGGTAAAGTTAAGTCAAATAGCCAAAATCTCTTATACAGATGGTTATAAATGGATTACTTTACGCAAATAGTTTTACGCAGATGACTCTACGCAGTGTCTACACAGACGAATTTACGCAGACAACCTTACGCAGATGACTCTACGCAGTGTCTACACAGATGAATTTACGCAGACAACCTTACGCGAGTGAGTCTACGCGAAAGCTTACGCGAATAGCTCTACGCAGATTACTTTTACGCAGACATCTATTCAGATGGTTTTACACAAATTCATGCGTAAAGATTCAGTTTTTTGGCTATACGCTTACACATTTAATGTGCGCGTATTTGGTAAATAAACACTTTTACGCTGACACGTATACACGTGGGCGTATTGTGTTGATCTTTACATACGCTGACACGTATACACGTGGGCGTATTGTATTGATCCTTTTGTATGCTGACACGTATACACGTGGGCATCATTATTTTCCCAAATCTCTACACTAATACGCACAGCGTAGGTGAGAGTTTTTAGGGTTTATGATCTTGGTTAAGGTTCTGGTCAAAATCCTTAATCTACTCGTCCTCATTCTCATCAAAGTTCGTCTCCAACAATGATCGAAATTTGATGAAACTTTACCTTTAATCGGTTCAGCCACCACTGGAGGAATTTCTAGGGTTTCTTCTGATTGAGAAGCAAGTGTCTCAACACGATCGACTGACGGTGCAGTCGTCTTCTTTCCTTTGCCAGCAGCGGTTCTGCTTTTTGGAGCCATTGGGGAGAACTTTTGAGAAGGAGAAGATGAAAGGGTTTTTGAAAATTTGAGAAGAGATAAAAGTTCTTCTTTGATGAAATAGAGGCCTATTTATAGAAATGTATTTCGAAAAATCTGGCTAATGACGGTTGGATATCCCGTTCTTTATGCTTCTATTCAAAGTATTTCAAATATTTTAAGTATATTTGAAAACTTTGAAGGGGGTTTTGTAGAAGCAATAAAAATAAAACAGTTAGCTTTACGCAGAAGACACTTTACGCAAGACAAATGAAGACTGGGTTTTACGCAGCACTACAAGACAAATCAGTCTCTACGCAGACTTCAATTGTTGAGCATTACGCAGTTGACAGCTGTCTTGTTTGCTTTACGCAATGGAACAGGCTGTTATCTCTATATTTAATGCAGAGATATGGGATCTGACAAACATTATTCTTTTCTCTGACATTTAATGGCACAGAAGTCGGAGAGACATATTGGAATCGAGGAAATGCTATTTTATACATAAAAGCTTTACGCAGCTGAGATTTATTGAGATACGCAGACGGCTATAATGATGGTTTTCACTGTTTACGAAAAGACATCTCACGTAACTCAATATTCATTGGTTAGTGTGCTAACAGAGGAGAAATATTACGCTCAATTATTTTCCCCTATATGCAAGAGTCTATTTAAGCTAATTAAATGCTTAAGGCTATATTAGCCACTCTTAAGTATACGCGTATTAGTTTATTTGGGTTATTTTAATACCCAAGGCTGATTAGCCACTATACGCAGGGGAGCATTAATTGAGTTTTAATCATTTTTTTCTTCTGTACGCAAATTACCATAAGTATAGGGTATGTGGCAGAAGACACGCGTACGAGATTATATTACGTGGGACACATGGCGTCTGCGTAATACTCTGAATATGATCGTGCTGAGCAGTTGTATATATGTAGGCTACGTGGCATTGTCTGCGTACAGCTTCCAAAATACTTGCGTAAAGGAGACTGTGTTGAGCCAAGCAGTTAGCAGTATGTGGGACATGTGGCACTTGCGTAAAACTCTAAATGGGATCGTGATGGACAGTTATGGATTATAATATACAACAAGGACACGTACTGTCTGCGTAAAGTCCCCAAAACACTTGCGTAAAGCTCTAAAGGAGATCGTGTATGGCAGTTGCATGCGTAATATACGTAATGGTCTTATTTTGCTGCTTATTTCTTGGAGGACTTGAACCTATAAATAGGCAGTAATTTTGACAGCAAAAAAGGAGAATCTGACAAAGGGAATCAAAAGAATTGTTATAATTCCTGAGTGTTCTCTTTTACTTCTTCTTCTCAAGAACAAAGTGAAGTAGAGCAGGAAAGCATTTGACTTGTGCCATCAGTGCCAACTTCGTCGATATCTTTCTACAGCCTCCGTTCTTCAGTTGTTCTTTTTTCTTCAAGACAGCAAGCTTCTTCAACATCGTTGTGTGGTCCAAGGAACAAAGTGATCATTTGTGAATCAGACTTCCATAGCAATACGTTCCCAGAATCAAATTTGTACTTTTTTCTCGTTTTCTTTTCTTGAAGTTGTAAAGGCTTTTTGTTAAGTAAAACAACCGGTGCGTGCCCAGCAGCATCAGGGTCAGGGCCAGAGGCAGACCCAGCAGTGTGCTTACTGCAGAAAGATGGGGCACAACAGAGACGTATGCCGGAGGAGGTTAGGCGCTTGCCTATTCTGCGGAGGGACCGACCACCAGCTGAAGGGATGCCCTGCTCGGGCAGCCAAGGGAGGCCAGGACAGGGTGCAGCCAGCTAGAGGACCCGCAGTTCAGCAGAGGGGTCCTCCACTCCAGACCCAGCAGCAGCATTTTGTCCAGCACCAGAGGGGAGCACCCGCGGGCAGGGTGTTCGCTTTGGCAGCAGAGGAGGAGGCAGAGCCCGTGGGAGATGTTGTAGCAGGTCATGTTCTCCTAGATTCTTTCCCTGCTTTCGCCTTATTTGATTCTGGGGCGACCCATAGTTTTGTGTATGTTTCTTTTGCTCTGAGACACAATATCATTGCTGAATATATGGGTAGGACTTGCAAGATTATGACCGGGGGAGGTATTATCCTGGTTAATAATATTTGTAAGGGGCGGAGAGTCACTCTGAGAGGCCGGGACTTGAGTGCGTGTCTGCTCGTAATGCCCCTACCGAGGTACGATATGGTACTCGGTATGGATTGGTTGAGCATGCACCATGCTAGCATTGATTGCAGAGGAGGCAGAGTTCTTTTTACGACGCCGGGTGAGCCAGAGATCGAGTTTGCTCGAGGAGCAGCGGAGCCGGAGGCTGGATTCTGCGGAGTTTTGTTGGCGGGGCAGGATTTGCCACATCCGTTGATTGCTGAGTTCTCGGATGTCTTTTCCGAGGAGTTGCCGGGGATGCCGCCAGATAGGGACATTGTGTTCTCCATAGACTTGGTGTCGGGCGCCGAGCCCATCTCGCAGCATGTCTATAGGGTGAACAACAGCGAGTTGATAGAGCTGAAGAAGCAAGTCGACGAGCTGCAGGACAAGGGGTTCATCAGATCCAGTTCTTCGTCCTGGGGAGCGCCAGTCCTGTTCGTGCCAAAGAAGGACGGTACGTCCCACATGTGCATTGATTACCGGGCGCTCAACAACCTCACTATCAAGAATAGGTACCCTTTGCCGAGGATCGACGACTTGTTCGATCAGCTGAGTGGGGCAAGGGTCTTTTCGAAGATAGATTTGAGGTTCGGGTATCACCAGCTGAAGGTGAGGCGGGATGACATTCCCAAGACGGCATTTCAGACTCGGTACGGCCAGTACGAGTTTACAGTGATGCCATTTGGGTTGACCAATGCTCCCGCGGTGTTCATGAACTTGATGAACAAGGTATTCCATCAGTACCTTGACAAGTTCGTGGTGGTCTTCATAGACGATATCTTGATCTATTCGAAGATGCAGGAGGAGCACGAGGAGCACTTGAGAGTTGTGTTAGAGACTCTGAGAAGGGAGCAACTCTACGGGAAGCTTTCAAAGTGTGAGTTCTTCTTAGACCAGGTGGAGTTCCTAGGTCATGTTGTGACCGAGCACGAGATTTCAGTAGACCAGAGGAAGATTTCGGCAGTGGAGTCTTGGTCTACGCCCAGTTCAGTTGCCGAGGTTCGGAGCTTTCTGGGTTTGGCTGGTTATTACCGGAAGTTCGTTCAGGACTTCTCACGGATTACAGAGCCGATGACTAGACTCACCAGGAAGGACGTGGAGTTCGTCTGGACTGTTGAGTGTCAGGCTGCATTCGATGAGCTGAAGAGGAGGTTGACTTCAGCTCCGATCCTGACTTTGCCATCTGGGTCAGGAGGGTTCTCGATCTTCAGCGATGCTTCCGGGAAGGGTTTAGGGTGTGTTCTTCAGCAGCACGGGAAGGTGATTGCCTATGCATCCAGGCAGTTGCGTCCTCATGAGAAGAACTATCCTACTCATGATCTGGAGTTGGCCGTGGTGATATTTGCTTTGAAGTTATGGAAGCATTACCTGTACGAAGAGCGAGTTGAGATCTTCATAGATCACAAGAGCTTGAAGTACGTGTTCACTCAGAAGGAGTTGAACATGCGGCAGAGGCGGTGGTTAGAGCTGATGAAGGACTTCGATATATCCTTGCAGTACCATCCGGGGAAGGCCAGCGTAGTTGCAGATGCCTTGAGCAGGTATCCAGTTGCTATGTTCTTGACGACAGATCGTCACTTGTTGGCCGACCTTGATAGTTTGGGTATCAAGGTCATCATTCCGGGCATGGAGATCCAGATATGGGGTTTGCAGATTCAGTCTGGGCTGATGGATAGAGTCAGGTCAGCGCAGTATGATGATGTTGCCCTGAGGAGCATCAGGGAGCAGGTGAGGATGAGCTTGCTTGACGATTTCTCTGTAGCCGAAGACGGGTCGTTGCGGCACGGTACTAGGCTGTGCGTTTCGCGTGGAGAGCTTCGGAAGGAGGTTCTTCAGGAGGCGCATCGCTCTCAGTATTCTATGTATCCTGGAGCCAACAAGATGTATAGGGACCTGAGAGAGCACGTATGGTGGCATGGCATGAAGCGCGAGGTAGCTCAGTTTGTATCTCGTTGTCTTGTGTGCCAGTAGGTGAAGGCCGAGAGGCAGAGACCAGGTGGATTGCTACAGCCGCTACCCATTCCCGAGTGGAAGTGGGAGCACATCACCATGGACTTTGTATCTGGACTTCCACGGTCGCCAGGAGGGAAGGACGCGGTTTGGGTCATAGTTGATAGATTGACCAAATCGGCCCACTTTTTGCCTTTCAAGGTGGGTTTGTCTACGAAGAGGCTGGCTGAGCTGTATGTTCGTCAGATCGTGAGATTGCACGGAGTTCCGGTGAGCATAGTTTCAGATCGGGATAGCCGATTCACTTCCCACTTCTGGAGGAGTTTGCAGGCTAGCTTGGGCACCTCGCTCAAGTTTAGTACTGCTTATCATCCTCAGACAGACGGGCAGTCGGAGAGGACCATCCGGACCTTGGAGGATATGCTTCGCACATGTGTGCTAGATCTCGGGGGTTCTTGGGAGGACCATCTTCACCTGGTAGAGTTTGCTTACAACAACAGCTACCAGGCCAGTATAGAGATGTCACCATTTGAGGCTCTATATGGACGAAGATGCCGTACTCCTTTGTCTTGGGACGATGTTGGCGAGCGGGCGCTTCCTGGGCCGGAGATGGTTATGGATGCGGCCGAGAAGGTCAGATTGATTAGAGACAGACTTCGGGTGGCTCAGGATAGGCAGCGGCATTGGACCGATAGTCACCAGAGACCGTTAGAGTTCGAGGTTAGTTTCAGTTCTTGTCTTGTTGTTGTGATTGTTTGTTAGTTGTGTGTTGAGTTTTTGTCTTGTGTCTAGGTTGGTGACATGGTATTTCTGAGGATATCCCCGACACGTGGCACTATTTGCTTTGGCGGCGGTGGGAAGCTCAGTCCGCGCTACATCGGACCTTTCACCATCTTAGAGAGGATCGGTGCAGTAGCCTACCGACTGGACTTGCCTACCAGGCTCGAGGGAGTGCACAACGTGCTTCATGTATCTCAGCTGAGGCGGTACGTGGCAGATCCTAGCCATATATTGGACCATTCAGCGATACAGGTGGGACCTACTCTCAGCTATCCAGAACAGCCGGTGGAGATTCTGGATCGCAGGGAGAAGGTGCTCCAGAACCAGGTCATACCCTTGGTTCGGGTTGCATGGAGACATCACTCTCCAGGTGAGTCTACCTGGGAGAGGGAGGACGACATGCGGGAGCGTTTCCCTTATCTTTTCGCGCCCTGAGGTATAAATCTATTTCTTTTGTCTTTCTGTTTGTGATTTCCTGTTCTTGTTGTCCTCAATTTCGAGGACGAAATTTTTTTAAGGTGGATAGACTTGTCACCCTCACTTTTCCAAGTTAGGGGTAGAATGGTAATTTTCTATTTTATAATATTTTTAGGAATTTTATTTCATGAATATTATTATTTAATTATTATAGGAGTCAGGTTCGAATTTCATCGCATTCCGAGTTAATTCGGGACCCCGGTGAATTTCGACTTGAGCTGTAATTAGCCTGTTAGCTAACCATGGCCCACCACACTAAACTTTTAGGTTTAGGAGTTTGGACTAGTCCCCCATGAGTAATTTAGTTTAATTATAATTTTTATTTATTTTTAGCAACTTCCTAAACCTAATTTGGATTTAATTTAGCATGTAGGCTTAGGGAGGGGCAAACTTGTAATTACAAGTGCCCCTACCCATGCTCCATGGCCGGCCACATACAGCACCCCCACCACCTCTCCTTTCTGCTTCACTAAGTTATCACTCTCTCTCTTCATTCATTCCTTTCCAACTTCTTCTTCTCCATCAAAATCTACAATTTAGGTATGTCATTAACTCTCATTTAATTCCTCATTTTGCATTCATCCCTTCACATTAATTATAGGGGAGACCATTCTCTACAAGTTGACCCTAGCCTTGTAGGTTTCCTTAAAATATAGTTTAAGGATTATTTATGGATTTATCCTTTTTAGAGAGGTATATATATATATATATATATATATATATATATATATATATATATATATATATATATATATATATATATATATATATATATATATACATGTGTATTTGTGTGTGTAGAGAAGAGTAGTAGTGGTGTTGAGAGTGTGTATTTATATATATATGTGTGTATGTGTCTGTATATATATATAGATATGTATGTGTCAGAATGAGGAGGAGAATAGAGAGGAGAATAGAGAGGAGAATGAGAAGGAGAATGAGGAGGAGAATAGAGAGGAGAATGAGAAGGAGGAGAATAGAGAGGAGAATGAGAAGGAGAATGAGGAGGAGAATAGAGAGGAGAATGAGAAGGAGGAGAATGAGGAGGAGAATAGAGAGGAGAAGGAGGAGAATGAGGAGGAGAATAGAGAGGAGAATAAAAAGGAGGAGAATGAGGAGGAGAATAGAGAGGAGAATGAGGAGGAGAATGAGGAGGAGAATAGAGAGGAGAATGAGAAGGAGAATGAGGAGAAGAACAGAGAGGAGAATGAGAAGGAGGATAATGAAAAGGAGAATGAGGAGGAGAATAGAGAGGAGAATGAGGAGGAGAATAGAGAGGAGAATGAGAAGGAGGAGAATGAGGAGGAGAATAGAGAGGAGAATAAGGAGGAGAATGAGACGGAGAATAAGCCACATGAGCAGCAATAGCACTAGCAGGAGCAGCAGTAGCATGAGGAGGAGAATGAGAAGGAGGAGAATGAGGAGGAGAATAGAAAGGAGAATGAGGAGGAGAATGAGAAGGAGAATGAGACGGGTAAATGTAGGAAATAGAATATTGGCCTACGGCCAAGATATGAGTTTCGAAGTCCAAGATGGACTTGGATATGGGTTGTAGAGGTTGGTAATAGTTAGAAATAGTCGTCTAGACCTAGTCTTGACCCCGGTTGACTTTTTAGACCAAAAGTCAACTATGGGTCAACGCTTTACCCAAATTAGTCCCAATTTCCATTAGACTTGCGTAGTTGACCAAAAGTCAACTATTAGTCACCATTGACCTAGAGTTGACCAGAGTTGACTAGGGTTGACCAGTTGACCAAAAGTCAACTGTAGGCCAACTCTTGACCCCGTTTGACTTTCTTCGACTTGTTTTGACCCGTGATACCTTGTATGACCTAGGATTAACTTGGGTTGGCTTAGATTGACTTGACAGGACTTAGTGTGACTCAGTGAGACCTAGTTTGACCTAGATTGCATATCATTCATTGTAAATCATTCCTAAACTTGTTTAAACCTAAATTAACTTACAGTATTTCATATTTAGGTCTTCTGATACCGCTCTGAGCATTGATATATCCTACAGCTCAGGACAGCAGGCGAGTACATTCACTGATAGTTTTCATTGTCTTGATATCTGCTATATCCGATTCAGTCGTAGTGTCTTACTTGATTCTCAGACACGATAGTTCACGGACTAGTATTATCGGATTTCTGTCATGAGATGTCATTCCTAGATTTCTTGGGATACTGGTACTTGCTCGTTCTTGTTCTTGTACTTGTATTGACACCGATTCCTGAGAAGGAGTAGCTACCTTCTTATGGAATCTCGTGCCATGACGCGTTATGTCCGGATCCGTATACTATTCGGGGAATGGGGAATATTATAGATAGTGTGATCAATGCCCACCTTGAGTTACTTCTTGAACCATAATTATACCCTCACCTCACGATGGGTATAGCCTGACCTGTGCTACTACTTGCTCCATAGCTTACCTTCCCGGCCGGGCCGAGGCCACGTACTTGTAGCCAGTCGGCTGGAAGCCTGATTCTTGACCCATACCGATCACATTAGGCTATAATATTCGAGGTACATTTTATATTTACTTTATCTTATCATATATCATGTTCTGTCCTACATACAGTACTTCTCACCATGCATGATATACAGTTACTCACATGCTCTACATGCCTTTACTTTGTACCTTGATTGGAGACTAAGTTCTGCTCGGGAGAAGAGTTACAACTCCGGTCCTTGTTTGGTTTAAAGGTTGTAACTCGGCTTCCGAACGGTACCCAAATCTTCATATATCTTTGTCTTGTAGTTCATTATACTATCTCTTATAGAATTTGTCAATTCACATGGAACTGCTGTTAGTGTTTGTATTTGCTCATTTTCCTGACAGAATATCGTTATGATATATTACAGATGATTCTGATGCGGACTGCTCGACCTATTATGGGCTCGAGTCAGATGGAGTAGCCTTAGATCGTGGCCTTATAGTAGAGCCACTAGATTTTGTACTTCCAGAGTAGTGTAGGTTAGGTTTGACTTGACTGCGATCCAGCTAGCTTATCAGACTGTAGTTTCTATATTCTATTTTGATACCCTGTGATGATGTATATATCTGGGTTTGTACTGGACTTATTTACTCTTTCATCTATCATGTCTTTCCTTCTGAGCTATCTACCTTAGTTTTATTCTGTGATTGAGACTGTATTGTTATGTCACCTCCATTCGGAGAGTATATACTGTACTGGTACATTTTAACTGTTAGTCGTAGTATTTACAGACGTTATATACAGCGTTCTACCGTCGATACTGCGGCGTAGGCTGGACGTACCCACGTGCTCGTGCCCCTCATAAGGGTGCGGGTCGTGACAACAAGACTAACTAAGGATAACTACCAGGCAACTCACATAGAAGAATAGTGAGATCCACCTCAGCTAGCAACATTATGAAGTCCAATACTGAGGGCACAACTACTCCTAAAATTTTGTCAACATATCCAGTCAGGATGGAACGAGCACAAATCTCAAATAACAGTTCTAATTAGACGATATTAAAAATATAGCAGTAAATAGAGAAAATATTCTAGGTAAAGTAGAGCGTACATGCATCCTGACAAGGTATAATAAAACTGTAATAAGATAAGACAAGAGAACAGTGTATAACATGTACGAAAATCTGGAACTGCTATCTATATGAGTTTAGCACTAGTTTCAACATGTGATAGGCTTAGAACTTGATACAATGTTTGGCCTGGCTAATCATACGTGAGTGTATGATTAACACTATAAAATGATGATACAATATCTGTGGGGTATTGATCACATATCTACGCTAACACCCCCATCCCTGACTAATATAGTGGATCCAGTCATAACACGTCATGACACGCATTCTCTGTGAAGTAGCTCTCCTTCACATGAATCGTGTCTATGCAATACAAGGAAACAAGGAAGACTTGCCCAAGGCATACCATATATAAGAGGAATAACATCTTATGACGGGATCCAACAAATACCAATCCGTGTGAACAAAGTGTCGAGAGAACAAGGATATCTACACTAAATACTAGAAACAAAGACGATATCATAAAACAGAATTATTATCAGAGAATGTACTCGCCTGGGGTCCTGCTGTCAATATGAATCAGGGTTCAGAGTAAAACCTCAGACCTAAAGGTGAAATAATACAAGAGCTGATCAGGGTCAAAAGACATACTAAACATCTAGGTTAACTAAATCAAACTAAGACAACTGGGTCAAGGTTGACGTACAGTTGACTTTGGTCAACTGGTCAACTCCGGTCAACTCTAAGTCTAATCTAGGTTAAATAGGTCAATGGTTGACCTACAGTTGACTTTGGTCAAAAAGTCAACGTTGGTCAAATCTGTTCAAACCTAGTTCAAATGTTGACTCTACTTCGACGTCTAGTCAAAGTAGTCAACCATGGTCAATAAGGGTCAAACTAGTCTCTATAAACATCTACAAGGTCAACTTATGAATTTCAGTGATTTAGAAATCACTGAAATCGACGGGTCTCTGAAACAACCAAAAGGAGAAAATATTATTATAATAGGATGACATAAAAAGGGAAGAAATCTACAGATGTTGTCGGATGATGAAACTAACATCACCAACATGTCCAGAATGATCAAATCAGCTAGAATAGCCTGTCCAAAAGTCCAATTTGGACACAGAGGCAAAACGGTAATTTCGGATCAAAATGATGTCCGCCGTTGGACACACTTTGTACCGAAAAATATGCCAAAATAAAAGTGCACAAAACCTAAAAAATTATATGTCCACGAATCCAAAATGACGATACGAACCCAACGGTATATCCAGAATTGGATTCCGTTGACCCGATCTCAAATTGGTCCGTTGATCGGGACATTGAAATCCGATTTGCACAGAAAAGCATGTCGGAGCCAATGTCCTCAAAACTCAGCAAATTATATATCAACGAGTCCAGAATGATGATACGAACTCAACGGTATATCCGGAATTGGATTCCGATGAGCCGATCTCAAAATGACCTGTTGACCCGGATATTGGTATCCGACTTGCACTGAAATGCGTGTCGGAACCAATGTCCACTAAAACCTAGCAAATTATATGTCAACGAGTCCAGAATGATGATACGAACTCAAAGGTATATCTGGAATTGGATTCCGATGAGCCGGCGTCAAAAAGTCCCGTTGACCCGGACTGTGGGGCCCACTTTGCACCGAAATGCGTGCCAGGGCCCACATCCTCCAAATCTAACAAACTTTATATGAAAACAGGCCAGAACGACGCCACGAGTCTACTGGTGGTGTCAGAATTTGAATCCGGAGTCCCGGGTTCAAAAATGGAATTTTACAAGTGCAACACTAAGAATTCGAACGACCAACTTTGGCGTCGAATTCGACCGACCTAACAAGCTCAAACTGAAATGAAATCTAAAGGGGGCAGGAAGAGGCTTATACCAGCTGTGCACCGGAACTGGTCGCACATAAAACGGAGCTGCGACGACGAAGATACGAACCCGCGAAGTTGGCGTCACGAAACTGTCCAAAAATAGTTCAATTAAAACGTCAACTTGGTGGCCGGTTTTGATGTAACAAATGACAAAATTAACGGATGAAATTTGAGAGGGATGAAGGGGTATATACCGAGATTGAGACGGAGCAAAGAAATCGCCGATCCAACGGTCGGATTGTCCAGAAAATCGGCGCGAAGTCGCTGTCCCGAAACGAGAATTCTGAAATTTTTCCCGCGCGCGCGTCGACGGAACCCCGTGCAAAACGCACGAAACGCCTAGACGGCGCGTCCCGGAGGACGGTGGATGCCAGGGGAGAGCTCGCCGGAGTGGGGCGCACCCGTGGGGGGGTCGCCGGAGCCACGGTGGCCAGCGACGGCGCGGCCAGCGCTGCCAACGCGCGCGCGGCCTGGCACCGTGCTGCTGCCGCTGTGTGCTGGTGCTGCTGCGGCCTCGCTGGCTGCTGCGGCGGGGCTGCGCGGCGGCGGCGGCGGCCCAGCGGTGATGGCCGCGGCGGCGGAGGAAGAGGTGTGTCACGCCCCGCTCCCGCAGGAGCGATCGTCCTCGCTAAGGCGTGATGCCGCACGGGCCTAGGTTGCGCCCGTGCAAGGCCAAGTCCAGAAACGGCCGATTTGAGTCTAGGCCACAGAGTCGCACAGAGTGTCCCCATTTGCAGCGAAAGTAAAATGAACACAAGTAGAAGCGAATCCAAACTCTTTATTTATTTTCAAGGAGTTTACAAGCGGCGCTAGGCCGATATTACAATCGCTCAAGCTCTCTCTCTCTCTGAAACATAAAAGGCGTGCCAAATGGCTTACAACATGGAATGATGCATGGCGATGTTCCGACACATTATGTCCTGTATATGGTGCTTCAGCTCCTTGCAACGCTCCAAGGCTCCAGAGATAGCTCCGCGCCTTAGCACGTTCGATGGAAGCTCCGCACCCGCCGACGATACCTGCATCCTGCAAGTAGACTGTGGGGTTATCAGTACATTGTTATGCACTGGTGGGGAGGCTAGCTCGCCCACAACGCTATCATTACCAAACACGTATCATTTACTTTTGTGCATCTCTATCATTCATTGTCTTTCTAATCTTGCCTTAGGATCAGTTTCATGCATATTTTGTAACCTATCTCGTGTTTCCAATTTCAAGTGTCGCATGGAAATACATGCATGACTTACCCATACTTACCGTCCAGCCTTCCCTGTTCAATGTAAACCAAGTTAGTCAACAATTCATATGTAATAACATAATGTGCCTCATGTAAACTTTCAATATCAAGGGCGTGTCCCTGCCTCGGTTTCTAGCGCGCCGTTGGCGTATTTTCTAACTCCTTTGCCAAAGTACTTTCGATTATCTGGTGTGTTATATTCAAGCCCGTTCAGAAGGCACTTCATTTAGTTAACTTAGACTACTTTGATTTCAATGCAAGGACTTGCACGTGGATTGCCACCAGCAAAGCCCACTTAACTCTATATGCACCGGTCGCTGGCACCACAAGCCATCCTGGACATATTCCCCTTGGTATTTTCTCACCTATCATGGCGTGCGGCTGGTTCACCCTGATAGTCTCTTGAAATATACCCCGCACTTACGTCTCTTGGTGCCCAAGCCCGCCCCCAAGCAGCCCGTAAGCCCCTTTTGGATCCGCCTAGGCCGGCATATCCCCCCTTTGATCATGCCGCGGAATCCCCATTCACGGTCACAGCATACGCCACCCCTCGCTCGTGCCGTTGTCCACGACCATTTCGTATTAACTTGTCTTTTTAACTTAACGGCTGTCTCCGAGCCGTAGGCTAACCCTTAGCCTTCTTACGTTATCGACCAGGTTGGCGTCCGTGCAGCGCGGGTAGCGAGCCCCGTTGCACGTGCCCGTCATACCTGTCGCTAACCATTCTTTTCTTTCTTATCTTTCATTCATTCATTCTTTTCTTTCTTTCTTTCTCTTGTTTGTTCATTCATTGGTTCTTCCACATATTCGTTCATTCATTCGTTGATTCATTCATTCACTTATTCATTCATACATTTTGCAACTCCCTGTGCGGGAGTCACCCTGGCGACCCATTGGTCCCATAGCCTTTCAATGTTGCTAAACTCTATTCGGAACGACTATGTTGATAGTCTTCCTGTTTCATTGTTGTAAACCATTCATTGTTTCATTGTCAAACGCATGCTCGTGCCTTAGCACGAGCGTGGAGCGCGGTGCGAGCGTTCTCGTATTTTCCATGTTCCTTTCATATTCTATACAAGCATACAAGTTGGGATTATTCCCTTAGCTAAGTGCGTTGGGTCATTTATTAGCATGCAAGATGTTGTCGCCTAGCGATTCTCGTGAATGTGTCCGTATTGTTATGTGTCTAGGCTAAGCAAAGACGGGTTCATCGGAGCCACCCACCTTAGCGATGTTTGTATCGGCCGAGCGATACTCCGAGCGCGCCTTTTGAAAGTCTAAGTCTGGATCCATCTCGTCGGGCCAATACAAGTCTTGCATCGATTCGCATCGATACTTCATCGGGTCGAAGCAACTCTTCGGGTCGACGGCTCGTTTGAGTCGTCGCACACGCCGTTTGGAATCGGCGTTCCGCTAGGGCGGAGCGGGTCACTACATAATACACCACTCAAAATAAGTCTCGTCCTCGAGACTTCCTGAGTGCAGGTCATCCTACCGTTCCTTAACTCATGCCGTGTGCATACCTTAGACACTTTCCTAAGCGTATTCGTTCGATGGTATCGAACGACACTCGGTTCCATTCTAAGTTCTGTGTCGCATACGTTTGGTCGATTTTATCAAATTACTTCTCGTTCATTTTAGACTTGTTGTTACTTATTCAATTCAAGCATTCTTCGTATTGGTTTCTATTTCGTCGTGTCGTGGGACTGGAATGGCCGTACGGGGCACGTTGTGATTCGTCAAATGCGAGGGTCGTAGGCTGAGGCAAACTTACTTTCATTTATGCTCATCGCAACACCCACTTGCAGCTGCATTCGAGTTCATCATATCGCTGAGTTTGGATCGTGCACGGATTCAAGGCGTCCCCCGAATACGTACATTTCAACCAAGCTTAGCGACTAGCGAAGTCGGACAAGCTACTCGTGATAGTTTCGATTTGCCGATCGTTTTGCTAACTTCGATTTAAAACCGAACTCATGTGTATATCACATACCGTTTATCTCGGTCCTCGAGACGGTTCGATTCGCTTCTCAAGCGATATTGTCCACGAAATCAGTATGATTTCTTTTAGTGGGTTCAACCAAGTCTAAGTAATTTCCGTCCGATCCAAACCAAGTATTGCATTTCATCGAGTACGTCTTCCGACCAATGATTCAATTCGTTATTCCAACATTACTTGCGCATCATCCATCCCTTCCATTCCCTTCGTTTGGGGCCAATCTCATTGTCGTTCCACGCACACTCCCTGTTCCCCATCCTACTCTAAGTCTCGCTGCCACAAGTCTATCGTCCGTCCAGACGATACTTTAAATGCTATCGCACAGGTTCAATCACTCGGCATAGGGTCGTCCGCCTATCCGCTAGGTCAGCTCACAAGGTCATAGTTACACGTCAAGTCCGTGGCTCATCGTGCAAGGTCGTTGCACGACGCTCGCCCCAAATCCTATGGTCAAACCATTTGTTCGTTTGTACGGGGGTTTCTACCCAAGCTCGCGTCACTCAGATTTTTAAACATCGAGCATGATCACCTAATTCGCATCAAGACTTACGTTGCCCATATTCAATTCTATTCAATCACCAGTTCTAACCAATTCATGTATTCGATCACGAGGTCATCCAGCTCGACAATACATTGCGCCCCAATCTCACGCGAGTCCGATTATCCACGGCGGTTCATGAATCACCATGCAACGCTCCCGCGGAATAATCATTCCCATCGGGGCGTAACTTTTGTTTGAGTTTTAGACTAACCCATTCTCGATACGCGGATTGGACCTACTCAATCCTAAAGTTCAATTCATCAAGCACACAAATTTATTCTCGAGTCCACCTTCGCGTCAAACCACAAGTCGAAGCAATCAGATTGCCACGCCATCAAAGTTCAGTCACTCCCGCTGTATGAATCACCATATCAGCGCTCACGCGGAGTGATCGTCATAATCCGACGTGACGCATGTGCGAGGCTGGAGTTGCGCTCGCATAAGACAAGAATGCCAACGTTGTGGTTATCAACGAAGCAAATCCAAGCATAATCCTCGAGCCAAGTATATCTTTTCCTCGACACACATTTTTAACATCCCAAGTATAGCGTCCAACGGAACAATAACATTTGCACGATCGTCATTCGCCGAGTCAGAGTACCCCCGAGTTATCGCATATCGATCTTTGATACGCCTCAATACCATCGACGATATGCGTAACCTGACGATCCTCCTTTGCAACCAATATTCGAGTCGTACGACTGATGCTATTGTCCGAGTTGGATATTCCACAATTTCCTCGACATTCAAGATAAATTTCAAACCCAAAACACACTTCATTTGAATACATCTAAAATCGTACGCACGATCCTCTAAGTTTCCTCGATCAAGACCATTCATTTTCTAACTCGCGTTGCCCAACGACAAGTTGTGCAAATGATTTCTCGTTCGGGACATCGAAGTCACGACCAACTAAACGTGACACGTTCTAGGGCTTTGCGCGATCGCATCGCCTAGCCGACATACCCGTTCTATCCGTGTATCTTGTAGTCTCGCTCGAACAAGTTCTATGTCGTCCATACACCACTCAGGGTTCGAGCCACTCGACTAGTCATCGACACTCACTCTTATCCTTCTTCGGCGCTATCACATACACCACTCGGAATCAAGTCATTCTATTTAGTCCTCAATCACGTTCGCGTCACGCGCTAAGACATCCTTTAGATCGTTCGACGAATCTCTAGCGTAATCGCATCACGTCGCCTCGACGTACTAAGTCGTTCACACTAATCCTCAAAATCCAAGTCAATCATTCGCGTATGCCTAAGCGTTAACTCGATAGCGTTCCTATCGATATACACTCAAAGTGTATCTCCGTTCTCGATCGAGCGATACTTGATATCGCTCGCAACCCGATTGCACCCAAGAGTCGAGGTGCGCGACACGCGGACTAAGTTGTACCGCTTAACCATCCCGCACGGACTACATTCAAGTTTGTACGCTCACTCGTTCTCGTTTGCACCAAAGGGTCTAGGTGCGCGATACTCCGCACTACTTAGCCAAAAGGCTGCGTGCATGACCATCCCGTTCGAACTATACTTCGATCTCGTGTACTCGTTTGCTATCGTCAGCGTAAGCTTATTCAAGCACGCTTGCATTTGCTAACTTTTAACATCGGCTCCTTCCAACTCAAGTTCGTCGTAGTGGCACAAAGGCCTTCGCCTATTGGTCCCGTGCAACCGAGTACTTGTACGAGCTTTTGAAAGTATTAGACTTATTGTATGGAACATCCCAAGGCACAACGAGAGAGAGCGTATACATCTTTTCTTCCAACCGAGCTTTCAAAACTGAGATAATCGAAATGATGTCCAAGGACGTAAAGCCGTGCTCTGATACCAATCTGTCACGCCCCGCTCCCGCAGGAGCGATCGTCCTCGCTAAGGCGTGATGCCGCACGGGCCTAGGTTGCGCCCGTGCAAGGCCAAGTCCAGAAACGGCCGATTTGAGTCTAGGCCACAGAGTCGCACAGAGTGTCCCCATTTGCAGCGGAAGTAAAATGAACACAAGTAGAAGCGAATCCAAACTCTTTATTTATTTTCAAGGAGTTTACAAGCGGCGCTAGGCCGATATTACAATCGCTCAAGCTCTCTCTCTCTCTCTCTGAAACATAAAAGGCGTGCCAAATGGCTTACAACATGGAATGATGCATGGCGATGTTCCGACACATTATGTCCTGTATAGGGTGCTTCAGCTCCTTGCAACGCTCCAAGGCTCCAGAGATAGCTCCGCGCCTTAGCACGTTCGATGGAAGCTCCGCACCCGCCGACGATACCTGCATCCTGCAAGTAGACTGTGGGGTTATCAGTACATTGTTATGCACTGGTGGGGAGGCTAGCTCGCCCACAACGCTATCATTACCAAACACGTATCATTTACTTTTGTGCATCTCTATCATTCATTGTCTTTCTAATCTTGCCTTAGGATCAGTTTCATGCATATTTCGTAACCTATCTCGTGTTGCCAATTTCAAGTGTCGTATGGAAATACATGCATGACTTACCCATACTTACCGTCCGGCCTTCCCTGTTCAATGTAAACCAAGTTAGTCAACAATTCATATGTAATAACATAATGTGCCTCATGTAAACTTTCAATATCAAGGGCGTGTCCCTGCCTCGGTTTCTAGCGCACCGTTGGCGTATTTTCTAACTCCTTTGCCAAAGTACTTTCGATTATCTGGTGTGTTATATTCAAGCCCGTTCAGAAGGCACTTCATTTAGTTAACTTAGACTACTTTGATTTCAATGCAAGGACTTGCACGTGGATTGCCACCAGCAAAGCCCACTTAACTCTATATGCACCGGTCGCTGGCACCACAAGCCATCCTGGACATATTCCCCTTGGTATTTTCTCACCTATCATGGCGTGCGGCTGGTTCACCCTGATAGTCTCTTGAAATATACCCCGCACTTACGTCTCTTGGTGCCCAAGCCCGCCCCCAAGCAGCCCGTAAGCCCCTTTTGGATCCGCCTAGGCCGGCATATCCCCCCTTTGATCATGCCGCGGAATCCCCATTCACGGTCACAGCATACGCCACCCCTCGCTCGTGCCGTTGTCCACGACCATTTCGTATTAACTTGTCTTTTTAACTTAACGGCTGTCTCCGAGCCGTAGGCTAACCCTTAGCCTTCTTACGTTATCGACCAAGTTGGCGTCCGTGCAGCGCGGGTAGCGAGCCCCGTTGCACGTGCCCGTCATACCTGTCGCTAACCATTCTTTTCTTTCTTATCTTTCATTCATTCATTCTTTTCTTTCTTTCTTTCTCTTGTTTGTTCATTCATTGGTTCTTCCACATATTCGTTCATTCATTCGTTGATTCATTCATTCACTTATTCATTCATACATTTTGCAACTCCCTGTGCGGGAGTCACCCTGGCGACCCATTGGTCCCATAGCCTTTCAATGTTGCTAAACTCTATTCGGAACGACTATGTTGATAGTCTTCCTGTTTCATTGTTGTAAACCATTCATTGTTTCATTGTCAAACGCATGCTCGTGCCTTAGCACGAGCGTGGAGCGCGGTGCGAGCGTTCTCGTATTTTCCATGTTCCTTTCATATTCTATACAAGCATACAAGTTGGGATTATTCCCTTAGCTAAGTGCGTTGGGTCATTTATTAGCATGCAAGATGTTGTCGCCTAGCGATTCTCGTGAATGTGTCCGTATTGTTATGTGTCTAGGCTAAGCAAAGACGGGTTCATCGGAGCCACCCATCTTAGCGATGTTTGTATCGGCCGAGCGATACTCCGAGCGCGCCTTTTGAAAGTCTAAGTCTGGATCCATCTCGTCGGGCCAATACAAGTCTTGCATCGATTCGCATCGATACTTCATCGGGTCGAAGCAACTCTTCGGGTCGACGGCTCGTTTGAGTCGTCGCACACGCCGTTTGGAATCGGCGTTCCGCTAGGGCGGAGCGGGTCACTACAAGGTGGGTGATGGTAAGGGTGGTGGTTATTTGATGGAGAAGTGGTGGTGGGAAGATGATAATAATGGTGGTGGTAGTAGTGTTAGAATAAGAAGAAGAAGAAGAAAAAGTGAAGAAGAAGAAGAAGAAGAAGAAGTGAGGAGGAAGGGGGGTCTGTTGTACGTGTATAGGGGGGAGGGGTATGTATTTGTGAGTGATGGGAAAGGAGAGAGAGAGATTATATATGTATATATTATATGAGTGTGTGTGTTGTGTGTTAGAGAAGAGAGAAAGAGAGAAATATGGATATTTTAGAGAGAGGGGGAGGGGAAGGTCGGCTGACCACATGGGGGGAATAAGGTGGGGTGTGAGGTGTTATGGAGAGAGAGAGAGAGTGTGTGTGTGTGTGTATGTATATATATATATATATATATATATATATATATATATATATATATATATATATATATATATATATATAAAAAAGATATTTAAGAGAGATATTTTAGTGAGAGAGAAAGAGATATTTTCAAAGTAGAAAAATAGGAAAATTACGTAGGGTATTTGGGCAGTCATGAAAGAACAATATGGAGCTTGGGCTCGGGTCCGGTCGGACCGGGTCGGGTCAAAATCGGACAGGAGGTAATAATTGAATTAAAATGAGTATTTAAAATCATGGGTAAATAAGTAGCATGTGGGGGCTCAAATAAATGGGACACCGGTGTCAGGCGGGTAGTAGGCTTCGTGTGGGCCATGTCCATATTTTGGGTCGACTAGGTTGGGTCGATGTCGGGTCCCGAAATTAAATTGGAAATTAAATCAGGTTTTACGGTAGATAATTAATTGGCCTAAATTGAACCGAAAGTTGTGCAAAGGAAATAGAGCACAAAATGGAGTGTCTGAGTGGGACACGAAGGTCATGGGTGAAGAGCGTCTCGAGTAGATCAGGCATGACAAGTTGGTTATGAGAAAACGATTGGTCTGGTGCTCCCAAATTAAAAGTAACGGTAACGTGCAAACGATGATCAAGGATAAGAGTGGGAATTCAATTTATAATTAAATGGTCTAAATTGACCCGAACTTGCGCGAAGCAAAAAGAGCACAAGGGAACGAGTTCAAGTGGGACAGGATATATCAAAATGAAGATAATCTCGTCTACTTCAAACTCCAAGAAAGAAGTTTCCAGAGACTAGCATCCCTGATGCTCCAGAAATCAAGGACACGAAAAAGAGCATTAATGATCAAAAATTAATTATATAGAAATGAATTATTGAAAATAATTCATTAGAAAATTCGAAAAATAATTCGGGAAAAATTCAGGGGGCTTACACGCCAGCTGTAACGTAAGGAGGGATAGTTTGGAGCAATGTTGTAAAAACTGAACAGACCGAACCGATGGTTGAACCGGGTCCAACTTGTTTATACCAAAAAATTTGTCCGGTTCGATTAAAATCGAGTTTTTTAAAGACACATCGGTTTTTTGTGAAAATTGGGTTCAACTGGTGAACCGGTCGAATCGATTCACAATTGAACCGACCAATTTTTGTATTTTTTAAAGAAAGTTATTTTAAAAACAATTTTGGTATTTTTTTTGTGAAATTTATTTTGATCGACCTTATTGTTGTAATATTAAACCAAACCAACATACTTATGACCAAATCAAACTAAACCAAGAAGTAAATATGGATATCTTACCTATTTGAACCAAACTAAACCAAGTCTATTTGAACCCCGGTTAAACTCGGGTTGAACCCGGTTGAACTCCGGTCTGACCTATACCAAAAAATTTCGGTTCGATCATCGGTCTGGTTTTTAAAACATTGATTTGGAGGGACAATTTGGAGAGACAAATAGCATTATTATTAAATTTTATGCGGAGGGGTCTTTTTTTATTGGAATTGGATTCTCTTTAAGAAATCCTTTCAATTTCTGGTTGTTGGTGTATTTGCAAGGAAATTAAGAAAAGAATTTTTTACGTTGTCACTTTCTAAGTTACTTCCTAAACTTTTCCAATGTTGTAATGAGTTCAAGCAACTTTCCTTGGTTAAACTGCTGCTCGTGTATTATTTGACTGCATTGTTGAAGATGGGCTCCCGGCACTCCACAGAGGACTTCACTGTCAAGGTCCTTCTATGTCCGCCTCTATTTTCTTGGTGTCTACATGAGTTTGGAAGGACTCAATTGTACTTCTTCAAATTTTATACTTTGTAATTAAAACCCTAGGCCTACATTGACTTGTTCATGCATTAATTTGTAGGTACTGCATGCCAATCATTGTTTAAACTTTTTGCCTCAACTCAACGACCGAGCTATTCGAGTTGGAAACACAGAGATCAAATTCGGGAGTAATTAACGGCTAAAAAGGCATTTGTTTGTTGCTGCTTTGTTCTGGCCTTCTTGGTTAGATTTTATTTACTTGCCTAATTGTCTTTGACGTTATCTTTGTTTTCCTTTTCGATGTGTATATAGGAAGCCTAAGGAAATTGTTTAAGATGACGATATTAAAGAAGGATGTTTGGTGTATTCGATAACAAGAAGAAGAAGCACAAGAATGTGAAAAGTTTATCTCACTTTCGCACCTACATTGTCAAGTCATAACAGGTCCAAGTTCGACCTAGAAAATTTTACAACTGTAGTATGACAAAATTCACAGTTTTTTTTTTGTATTTCTTAAATGTTTGCTATGTACAAATTATATAATTTTAATAAAATAATATCATTTTGCGAAGGCTTCAGCTTTTGTTACGTTAATATTACAAATGTATTTGTTCAGTAACAGTCACAAATAAAAATTAATTTAAACATAATTTTGTAAGCAAAATTTTTTATCAACCGATCTTTCTTGACGGTTTTTCACCAACAAGAAATGAATTTATTTACGGTTTTACACCATCATCTAAGTCAAAGTATTTGTTTTCATATTTTCTTGACGGTTTTAAACCATCAAGATTTATATTTTTGGCGGTTTTAAACCGGCAATAAAACACAACCTAAAATTGTCAAAAAACAGACTTTTTTTTTACTCAACATAGATGGTGGCCGAAGAACCATCAGAAAAAAAAAATTTGCCGATGAAAAACTATATATGACACGAAAAACTATCAAGAAAAACCATTTTTCTTGTAGTTATAGGCCTTGAAATAAATAATAGTCGATTGTAATATATATATATATATATATATATATATATATATATATATATATATATATATATTGTTGGGAAAGAAACGCGGAAACCTTTTCCCAAACCGGAGAGTACCTGCGAGAGGACCGAGCAATACAACGCACGAACCAGAAACAAACACACAAAAAACAATCCACGCAGACACAGAGAATTTTTTTGACGTGGAAACCCTTGCGGGAAAAACCACGGGACGATCGGAGTCCAACCCTGAGAAGCCTCCACTAATGGAATAGAAGAATTACACCCTCTACAAACTCCTCCGATCCAAATCGGATCCCCACAACACTCAGAGACAAGAACAATGATTACAAGGCTACGAAGAGCGAGAACGACGAGTAGAGATTACCCGAAACACGATCTCCTTCGAATATCGACCTTCAATCCTCCGTCTTCTTCTCCGAAGTTGCAATGGCACTCTTGCCTCCTTCTCTCTCAAACTTTGTGTTGTCCAATACTTGCGATAATGAATTAGGGTTGAGAAAACTCAATATAACTCCCCAATTCCGCAACCAACCTGGACCGTTGGATTAGATCCAATGATGAAAACTCATCCTAAAATCCGCTTCAGCCCCCGACGACACAGAGTTCGGCCAGAACTCTGTGTCGGGCAACCAGCACTGGCCGACCCACTTCTGGAATGGGGAGGTAGAGTTCGGCCCGAACTCGGCCCCTCTGCTTCCAGCAGCTCCCTGCAGCTCTCTCAGCAGTCCTGCTTCCCCCCCGAGCTTCTTCGACACACGAACGGCGCCCGTCGCACTCCGGGGTCTTCTCCACATAGGTTGGGAACCCCACCCACTCCAACAAATCTCCCCCTTCACAACTATGGGGAGGACGTCGTCATCCCGACGATCTGCCTGCAGTACTCAAACTTCTCCCTTGGTAGAATCTTCGTAAACATATCAGCTCCGTTGTCGTCTGTATGCACCTTCTCAAGCGCCGCGTCCTTCTTCTCAACCACATCCCGTATCCAATGATACCGGGTCTCGATGTGCTTGGACCGGCTATGAAACGTCTGATTCTTCACAAGGTGGATCGCACTCTGACTGTCGCAAAGCAAAGTATACTGCTCTTGCTTCAGTCCCATTTCCTGCAACAGCTTCTTCATCCACAACAGCTCCTTGCAAGCCTCCGTCGCCGCAATGTATTCCGCCTCCGTCGTCGACAAGGCAACACACTTCTGCAACCGCGACTGCCACGACACTGCTCCTCCCGCAAACATCATCACGTAGCCTGAAGTCGATCGCCTCGTGTCTACATCTCCAGCCATATCAGCGTCGGTATACCCGACCAGCTTCGGCTCGTCACCACCAAAGGAAAGTCTCCAACCAGCAGTGCCCTGAAGGTATCGTAGAATCCACTTGACCGCACTCCAATGTACCCTTCCAGGATTTGAAAGATACCTGCTAACCGTACCAACTGCATGAGCAATATCTGGCCTCGTACACACCATGGCATACATAAGGCTTCCCACAGCTGAAGCATATGGAACCCGCTCCATATCTTCCTTTTCGTCCTCGGTAGATGGACACTGCTCCTCAGTGAACTTAAAGTGAGCCGCGAGGGGGGAACTCACTTTCTTCGACCCGTCCATCCCGAAACGCTGAAGTACCCGGTGAATGTACTTCGTTTGGGACAAGTGTAGCAGCTTGGACTCTCTCTCTCGGCTGATCTCCATTCCAAGAATAGTCTTCGCTGCGCCCAAATCCTTCATAGAGAAGGCCGCGCCCAGTTGGCGCTTCAACTCCGCTATCCTAGTGGCATTCCGACCCACTAATAGCATATCATCTACATAGAGCAATAAAATGATGAAATCATCCTCGGCAAAATACCTCACAAATGCACAATGGTCCGACGTCGTCCGTGCATAATCATGCTCCCCCATAAACGACTCGAACTTTCTGTACCACTTGCCTCGGAGCCTGCTTCAGACCATACAAGCTCTTCCTCAACCGGCAGAATGTGACTTGCCCTTCTCACAGAATCCCTCCGGCTGCTCCATGTACAACTCCTCCTCAAGATCACCGTGGAGGAATGCCGTCTTCACGTCCATCTGCTCGACCTCCAAGTCGAAACTGGCTGCTAACGCTAGCACCACCCGAATAGACGAATGCTTGACGACAGGCGAAAAGATCTCATCATAATCCACGCCTTTCCGCTGACCGTAGCCCTTGACTACCAGCCTCGCTTTGTATCGAGGGCGAGTAGCATCTTCCGTCTGCTTCACTCTGAACACCCATCGATTCTTCAAAGCCTTCTTGTCCTTTGGCAACCGCACCAGATCATAAGTGGAATTGGTGTGCAAGGAACTCATCTCCTCCTGCATAGCCACCATCCACTCCTGCCTGTGTTCGTCTTCCATAGCCTCTGCGAAACTTTCGGGCTCTCCCCCGTCAGTCAGTAGCACATACTCATCTGGCGAGTATCTCGTAGATGGTCGACGATCCCTGTTGCTCCTTCTCAGTGGAGCCACTGGTGCTGGCTGTATACCGACAGCCTCCTCCCCTTCAGGAACTGCCTCCCCGGCATGCTCATCCTCCTGAGGGACACCCTGACCACCATCAGCAGGCTGATGATCAAGGTTGGGAGCAACTCCATGTACCGGCTCCCCCATAACTGGATCCTCCGCGATGTCTTCTGGAAACTGCTCGAAGCAAAATGACTCCAACTCAGGCAATTCCTCAGCCTCAGAAGGCGTCTCGGAATCCTTTGACGTGGAAACCCTTGCGGGAAAAACCACGGGACGATCGGAGTCCAACCCTGAGAAGCCTCCACTAATGGAATAGAAGAATTACACCCTCTACAAACTCCTCCGATCCAAATCGGATCCCCACAACACTCAGAGACAAGAACAATGATTACAAGGCTACGAAGAGCGAGAACGACGAGTAGAGATTACCCGAAACACGATCTCCTTCGAATATCGACCTTCAATCCTCCGTCTTCTTCTCCGAAGTTGCAATGGCACTCTTGCCTCCTTCTCTCTCAAACTTTGTGTTGTCCAATACTTGCGATAATGAATTAGGGTTGAGAAAACTCAATATAACTCCCCAATTCCGCAACCAACCTGGACCGTTGGATTAGATCCAATGATGAAAACTCATCCTAAAATCCGCTTCAGCCCCCGACGACACAGAGTTCGGCCAGAACTCTGTGTCGGGCAACCAGCACACTGGCCGACCCACTTCTGGAATGGGGAGGCAGAGTTCGGCCAGAACTCTGCCAGGGGCAGAGTTCGGCCCGAACTCGGCCCCTCTGCTTCCAGCAGCTCCCTGCAGCTCTCTCAGCAGTCCTGCTTCCTCCCCGAGCTTCTTCGACACACGAACGGCGCCCGTCGCACTCCGGGGTCTTCTCCACATAGGTTGGGAATCCCCACCCACTCCAACAAATCTCCCCCTTCACAACTATGGGGAGGACGTCGTCATCCCGACGATCTGCCTGCAGTACTCAAACTTCCCCCTTGGTAGAATCTTCGTAAACATATCAGCTCCGTTGTCGTCTGTATGCACCTTCTCAAGCGCCGCGTCCTTCTTCTCAACCACATCCCGTATCCAATGATACCGGGTCTCGATGTGCTTGGACCGGCTATGAAACGTCTGATTCTTCACAAGGTGGATCGCACTCTGACTGTCGCAAAGCAAAGTATACTGCTCTTGCTTCAGTCCCATTTCCTGCAACAGCTTCTTCATCCACAACAGCTCCTTGCAAGCCTCCGTCGCCGCAATGTATTCCGCCTCCGTCGTCGACAAGGCAACACACTTCTGCAACCGCGACTGCCACGACACTGCTCCTCCCGCAAACATCATCACGTAGCCTGAAGTCGATCGCCTCGTGTCTACATCTCCAGCCATATCAGCGTCGGTATACCCGACCAGCTTCGGCTCGTCACCACCAAAGGAAAGTCTCCAACCAGCAGTGCCCTGAAGGTATCGTAGAATCCACTTGACCGCACTCCAATGTACCCTTCCAGGATTTGAAAGATACCTGCTAACCGTACCAACTGCATGAGCAATATCTGGCCTCGTACACACCATGGCATACATAAGGCTTCCCACAGCTGAAGCATATGGAACCCGCTCCATATCTTCCTTTTCGTCCTCGGTAGATGGACACTGCTCCTCAGTGAACTTAAAGTGAGCCGCGAGGGGGGAACTCACTTTCTTCGACCCGTCCATCCCGAAACGCTGAAGTACCCGGTGAATGTACTTCGTTTGGGACAAGTGTAGCAGCTTGGACTCTCTCTCTCGGCTGATCTCCATTCCAAGAATAGTCTTCGCTGCGCCCAAATCCTTCATAGAGAAGGCCGCGCCCAGTTGGCGCTTCAACTCCGCTATCCTAGTGGCATTCCGACCCACTAATAGCATATCATCTACATAGAGCAATAAAATGATGAAATCATCCTCGGCAAAATACCTCACAAATGCACAATGGTCCGACGTCGTCCGTGCATAATCATGCTCCCCCATAAACGACTCGAACTTTCTGTACCACTGCCTCGGAGCCTGCTTCAGACCATACAAGCTCTTCCTCAACCGGCAGACAATGTGACTTGCCCTTCTCACAGAATCCCTCCGGCTGCTCCATGTACAACTCCTCCTCAAGATCACCGTGGAGGAATGCCGTCTTCACGTCCATCTGCTCGACCTCCAAGTCGAAACTGGCTGCTAACGCTAGCACCACCCGAATAGACGAATGCTTGACGACAGGCGAAAAGATCTCATCATAATCCACGCCTTTCCGCTGACCGTAGCCCTTGACTACCAGCCTCGCTTTGTATCGAGGGCGAGTAGCATCTTCCGTCTGCTTCACTCTGAACACCCATCGATTCTTCAAAGCCTTCTTGTCCTTTGGCAACCGCACCAGATCATAAGTGGAATTGGTGTGCAAGGAACTCATCTCCTCCTGCATAGCCACCATCCACTCCTGCCTGTGTTCGTCTTCCATAGCCTCTGCGAAACTTTCGGGCTCTCTCCCCGTCAGTCAGTAGCACATACTCATCTGGCGAGTATCTCGTAGATGGTCGACGATCCCTGTTGCTCCTTCTCAGTGGAGCCACTGGTGCTGGCTGTATACCGACAGCCTCCTCCCCTTCAGGAACTGCCTCCCCGGCATGCTCATCCTCCTGAGGGACACCCTGACCACCATCAGCAGGCTGATGATCAAGGTTGGGAGCAACTCCATGTACCGGCTCCCCCATAACTGGATCCTCCGCGATGTCTTCTGGAAACTGCTCGAAGCGAAAATGACTCCAACTCAGGCAATTCCTCAGCCTCAGAAGGCGTCTCGGAATCCTGAGTGTTGGTCATGGTCTGATCCTCGACGAACACCACGTCCCTGCTTCTGTAGAGCTTTTCCTTCCACTGGGTCGTAGAGTCTATAGCCAAACTCATCCCGACCGTAGCCGACAAAGACGCATCGCCTCGTCTTCGGCTCAAGTTTGGTCCTCTCGTCCTTCGATACATGCACGAAGGCTTTACAACCAAACGCCCGCAGGTGACTGTATGACGGCTCTTTGTCGTACCATACTTTGTCAGGCACATCACCCTGCAAAGGAGCACTAGGAGACAAATTAATAATATAAGCAGCTGTGAGAAGAGCCTCACCCCAATAACTGCCCGACAAGTTTGCTTCTGACAGCAAACACCGCACCCTCTCCATCAGTGTCCTGTTCATGCGTTCTGCTACACCATTGAGCTGAGGTGTCTTTGGCGGAGTCTTCTGGTGTCGTATCCTTTGCTCTCTGCAATACGCATCAAAGGGACCGATGTATTCGTCGCCATTGTCGAACCGAACACACAACAACTTCTTGCCCGTCTCCCTTTCAACGGAGGCCTGAAACTCCTTGAAAGTAGGCAGTACCTGATCCTTGGTCTTTAAGGCATAGACCCAAACCTTCCTGGAACAGTCATCAATAAAAGTCACAAAGTAAGAAGCACCACCAAGAGATTTTACCTTCATAGGACCGCAGACATCCGAGTGAATCAACTCGAGCAACGCCGGCTTCCTCGAACTTGGGTGACTCTGGAAAGACATCCTATTTTGCTTCCCAGCCAAACAGTGCGTGCACTTCTCCAACTTTGTAGACTTGAGCCCCGGAATCACCTTCCTGTTCACCAAGTAGCTCATCCCCTTCTCGCTAATATGGCCGAGCCGCCTGTGCCACAACTCGGTAGACGCATCACTGACTGCGTTCACCTCCTGTGCCCCCTGTGCGCTCCCCTCCATATAGTAGAGACCGGACTTCTTGCTTCCTCTGGCAATCACCAACGAACCTCTGGAAAGCTTCCACTGACTATTCCCGAAGAGACTGAAGAATCCCTCGTCATCCAACCTTCCAACCGACACCAGGTTGAAACGGATATCAGGGACATGACGAACATCCTTGAGAACAAGAACCGCACCCGTCTTCGTTCTCAAATGCACATCTCCAACGGCAACCGCCTTCGACACATCTCCGTTGCCCATCTTCAACACGCCACAGTCGCCTGTCGTGTAAGTGGCAAACAGTGCCCTATTGTGAGATACATGTGCTGAAGCCTCCGAGTCCACCAGCCAAGAATTGTCATCGCAGGCGAGGTTAGTAATGACCTCATCACCTACGACGATCACATCGCCTCCATGCGTCGAGGCCGCCGCTGTAGTGTTCTCTTCTTGCTTCCCCTTGTCGCCCTTCTTCTCTCTCTTCCAAGCGAAACAGTTCCGCTTGATATGGCCCTTCTTACCGCAATGATAACACTCTGAGCCTCGTACCGACCCTTGGACTTCCCCCTGCTCTTGTCTCTGCCACCACCTGGACCCCTGCTTTTGCCCCTTCCGCGGCTCTCTGAAACCAATGCCTCTGAGTGGTGGGATGTGGATGAAGTGCCCTGAGAACGTCTCCGCATCTCTTCATTCAACACCCCGCTCTTGGCAAACTCCAGACTGACCACGCCCTCTGGAGCAGAAGCGATCATAGATACTCGTACGGTCTCCCACGAGTCTAGCAAGGTACACAGCAGCCACAGTCCCTGAACTTCGTCGTCGAACTTGACTCCCATAGAAGATAGCTGGTCAACCACGTCCTGGAACTCACTCAAGTGATCCGTAATAGACGCCCCATCCTTGTACCGCAGACCCATCATCGTTCGGATCAGGAACAACTTGTTTACCCCGGTCTTCTTCGCATACAAGGATTCCAGCTTATCCCACAACGTCTTCGCGTGCTCAATATTGGCAACGTGATTGTACACGTTCTCATCAACAAACTGCCGTATGTACCCACACACCTGTATGTGCTCGAACTTCCAGTCCTCCTCGGATTTATCACTGGGCCTCTCGGTTGCAAACACAGGTAGATGCAGCTTCTTGACAAATAGCAAATCTTTCATCTTGCTCCGCCAATAATGATAGTTTGTGCCATTGAGGTTCACCATGCGCACCGGCTTCGCGTCCATCTCTCCTCTCTGGTTCCTCTGTCAACTCCTGACACCCTTTGAACCCAAAGCTCTGATACCACTCTGTTGGGAAAGAAACAGCGGAAACCTTTCCCCAAACCGGAGAGTACCTGCGAGAGGACCGAGCAATACAACGCACGAACCAAAAACAAACACACAAAAAACAATCCACGCAGACACAGAGAATTTTTTTGACGTGGAAACCCTTGCGGGAAAAACCACGGGACGATCGGAGTCCAACCCTGAGAAGCCTCCACTAATGGAATAGAAGAATTACACCCTCTACAAACTCCTCCGATCCAAATCGGATCCCCACAACACTCAGAGACAAGAACAATGATTACAAGGCTACGAAGAGCGAGAACGACGAGTAGAGATTACCCGAAACACGATCTCCTTCGAATATCGACCTTCAATCCTCCGTCTTCTTCTCCGAAGTTGCAATGGCACTCTTGCCTCCTTCTCTCTCAAACTTTGTGTTGTCCAATACTTGCGATAATGAATTAGGGTTGAGAAAACTCAATATAACTCCCCAATTCCGCAACCAACCTGGACCGTTGGATTAGATCCAATGATGAAAACTCATCCTAAAATCCGCTTCAGCCCCCGACGACACAGAGTTCGGCCAGAACTCTGTGTCGGGCAACCAGCACTGGCCGACCCACTTCTGGAATGGGGAGGCAGAGTTCGGCCCGAACTCGGCCCCTCTGCTTCCAGCAGCTCCCTGCAGCTCTCTCAGCAGTCCTGCTTCCTCCCCGAGCTTCTTCGACACACGAACGGCACCCGTCGCACTCCGGGGTCTTCTCCACATAGGTTGGGAATCCCACCCACTCCAACATATATATATATATATATATATATATATATATATATATATATATATATATATATATATATATACACAAAATAAACAATTATATTAAAATAATTGTATAATATTAGAGTGTATATAATTATATTAAAATAATTTTAAAGAAATGAATTTGTGTAGAAATAAATAATAATTTATTTTATTGTTTGAGGATTGGTGTGTTGGACTTATAAATTTTGAGGAATTGAAATAATATAGGATATTTAGTTTTGAGTACTCATATTGAGGAAATATTTAAGGATGTGTTGCAGATTGCTTAAGTATGAAAAAGTTATGGAGAAAGCCGGTGCTGCACTTTCCAGTCAATCACGAATAAATCCATGATGTACTCACAAACCTTATCCATATATATATAATCAAGCGTGCAAGCATACAGGTCCATAACCCAAACCACTAACTCATACTTGAGTGAGTGGCAGGGCTTATTTATCATTCATTCATTGATACAATTATAATATATGGTTACATTTAAGCATCCCCATCTCTCCAGCAGCCCTTCGATATGGAGAAAGCTCAGCTGTGACCGATTATTCATTTGGCTAAATTTTTGGTGACAGTATTTCCAATTCCGTTTCCAGAGTTGTCGACATTTCCAATATTGTTTCCCTTGCTGTCGCCAGAAACGTTGATGTTGTTCCCTTGGACTCCGCTCTAATCAGAATGGAAAATTACAAGTGATAAGTATTTGAGATTATATATCAGAACCTGCTGATCAAGTAAGATTAATTAAAGACTTAAAAGGAAAGAAACAAAAAAGAACACTACTACTGACCATGTTTGCTGAAGTTACTTAGTGCAATAACTCAGAGATGTAGTAATCGTTACAGGCTGCAGCTATGTAAGGCAGTGGTGAATTTATACAAGTTACAACTCCCACTCGACATCACTCGCATGGGTAAGAGAATCAGAATAATATTGAAGTGGCCATTACTCACTTATCCTAACTAAGAAGGTTGTCACGTTTTGATTGGACAATAGTTGCAAATGTACGCAAGCAACAGACAAGAACCACAAATGTGAACAGCACACGTGAGACAATTCGATCATCTCCATAATTGTATGATTATTATCAGTTCACATCAGTAAGAGAATCAGAATATATAGGAAAAGGCCAAAATCACTTATTAGAGCATCTCCAAGGCTGTTATGGCTTTAGAAAAAATGATTGCCACTAGAAATAACATGAATTTATTTTAAAAGTTGTCCTCTAATGCAAATATGCATCCGGTTATAAAGTTGAGTTGGCAATGAGCTGGCAGTAAGAATGTGAAGTCTATTGTCTAGAAGTACATATCAGACTCCAAAATAATTTTATTATTAAATAATAAAAATATCTTTAAAAAATTAAAATTTTTTGTACAGAGAATTAAAATATTAATAAATTATATTTAGAGAAAACAATTTACAAAATTAGGAGGAGAGAACAAATATGCAATTGTTTCTCGCATTTTTAAAAATTAAAAAAACACAATTGATAATTACTTTTTTGAAATTCTTTTTTGAAAATGCAATTACTATCTGCATTTTTACTTTTTTTTTTTAAGTTTTTATTGAGAACACAGTTACTATTTGCATTTTTATTTTTTTCAGATTTGTTTTTTTAATTTTCAATTTTTTAAAAAATGAATTTTTTGAATTTTGTTTTTGAAAACGCAATTACTATTTGCGTTTTTACTCTTTTTTAAAAGTTTTTCATTGAAAACGCAGTTACTATTTGTGTTTTTTTTCGGAATTTTTTTTGAGTTTTGAATTTTGAATTTTTTTAAAAAAAATTGAAATTTTTTTGAATTATTTTTAAACGCACGTTTTGAGTGTTTTTTTTTCACACTACTAGATACGTTTTTTTCCCTCATTTTTTTCAGTTTGCTGGCCGGCTGTCCCATGAGAAAGAAATGAGCGATGAAGAAAATAGCGTTGGAGAAAAACATTGTGTTTAGGTGATGAAGTTGTCACCTAAACAACAAGACATTGTCTTGTGGTGATGCCACATAGGAATTACATGTGACAACCGCGTTGGAGATGCTCTTAGATTGTGTTTGATTGCAAGGTGGAAAAGATATGGAAAAGAAACTAATTTCATAGAATTATTTTTCTAGGAACAAAATTTCATGGAATTTTAAAAAAATTTCATGGAAAGCTTAATTTGGGTGTTTGATTGTTATTGTTTTCCACAGTAAATAGTTATCTTCCATGGAAAATGATATTTTCCTATGGTTTGACAAGTTTCATTTTCCATCATTTTAGAAAAAAAAATATGGAAAATAATAATTTTTGGAAAAATAATTCCATGAAAGATATAAGCTATCAAACACTACAATCGGTGGAAAATTTGTGATAGAAATATTTTTCCCGTAAATAAAAGTCCAATCAAACACAGCCTTATCCTAATTAAACTGGTCGCCATCTTTCTATTGAGCATA
Source organism: Iris pallida (assembly GCA_029216955.1). NCBI lineage: Eukaryota > Viridiplantae > Streptophyta > Magnoliopsida > Asparagales > Iridaceae > Iris > Iris pallida. The sequence goes on from JANAVB010040417.1 coordinate 978,871, forward strand.
TTGCCATAAATTTTCGCGAACCACACATGGTCAAGGATTGCTGGATTGCGGAAGCCGAACATATTTTCGAGTACATGAAGTTGCTTAGAAAATATAGCTCTACATCGGATAAAAAGTGAAAGAAAAAAAAAAATGATGTATAGATATATTGAATTGGTCTTACTTAGTAAAAGGATTCTTTTAAAAGTTAAATATCCGAGTCTAGTATCATTCCTTACGGTTTAACTCCAATTTAAGTCTAGTGTTGTGCTTGAGTTGTTTTGAGACAGATTGTACTGATGTGTAAATGATATGTTTAAATTTATAATCATAATCTACTTTTTTTTTAGAAGATATTATTTTCTTATGCATTATATTCCCATCCTACAATGAGAGAGACACGGTTGGAGATGCTCTTAAACATCTCCAACTCTATTGTCTTATAATGTGTGTGATTCCTATGTGTCATGAGACACAAAATAATATTTTGATTCTTATGTGACATGAGACACGAGATAATATATATTTTTCTAGGTGGTACAATTAGTTAGAAAAGTCTTCTCCAATACAAAATATATCTCCAATGCAAAATATATAGAGATGTTTATTTTTTCTAACTTCCAAAACAACTTTTTCTCTCTTTTTTAATATTTTATATTTATAATTGTTGACATGAAGGTGAAGATATTGTCGAGTGTATTTTCTAGAACATTATAATATCTTTTATAACTTTTGTCACGTAAATTTTATAATTTATTTATCTGGAGAGAAAATTTTAAATAATTTTTTTTAAGGGTTGGAGAGGCTCTTACTCTATGGGGCTGTTTGGTAGGCAGAAGGTGGTCGGGAGGTGGGTGTTTTTGCTGCAAGTGGACGGAAGTGGGAGTTGTTCCTGTGTTTGGTTCGGCTTGCAAGTGCTGCAGCAAGTGAAAAATTTCTGACACATTGAGTTCCTGTCCCCCGTAGTTTTCCTCATCTCCACTTGCTTCACAAAAGTGAAGGAGGTGGACTGCAAGTGGAGGGGAAGAAGAAGTGTAGGGGGGGGGGGGGGGGGGGGGGGAGGGGGGGGAGAGAGGGGAAAAGAAGAGTATAATGGACGGCGGTGGCCGTGGTGGCCCGGGCCGCGGTGGCCGTGGTGGCCCAGGCCACGGTGGCGCACTGGTGACCGTGGTGGCCGGACCGCGGTGGCCGTGGTGGGCGCGGGGCCCCCTCCTTCCAGATCCAGAGAGAGGGGAAAAAGAACGACGACGGTGGCGGTGAAGGGCAGCTGCGGTGGCGGTGGCGGTGGCGGTGGCGGTGAAGAGGGGTGATGGTGGTGGCGGTGGTCTTGTGGTGATGGTGGTGAGGAAAGGGAAGAGGAAAGAGTGAATGGAAAGAGGAAAGAGTGAACGAATGATGGTAGTGGCGGTGGTCTCTGTGTGTGATAGTTTACTAAAGTAATTTGTTTAATCAATATGTTAAGATATTTTGTTTATTTTTACTTTATTTTACAGAAGATAAACAAAGAGATATATATTCATTTAGTTTAGTTTAATTTATTTTATTTGACTAATATAATAAATGTTCAATTTGTTTAATTTATTAATTTAGTTTAATTTGCTTTATTATTATTATGGTAATTAATTTAATTATTGGTAATTAATTTAATTATTGGTTAACAAATAATATAATGATATGTTTAACTAATAGTTTTTAGTAATTAATATGATTAATAGTTTTTGTATATATTAATTATTATTTAAAAACAAGAATCTGCAAAATATGTATATATTAATTATTATTTAATTTTTAAAAAGTAATTAATAATAATAATAATAATAATAATAATAATAATAATAATAATAATAACTTCTTAATTTCCTCCTTAATACAAAATAATAATGAATAATAGTAGTTTGGGGGGTAAGCATACCTAGGTTTACCACATCTCCAAAAAAATTCCACTTTCAACTATTCAAACAACCGAACTACTTTTTTTTCACTTACAACAATCATCCAAACACCAAACCAATTTTTCTTTCACTCGCAGCAGACAAAAATTACTCCATCCAAACACATTTTGGAAAATACCACTTGCCGCAAGTCAACGAAAACTCAACTTGCTGCAAGTGCCACTTTCACACTTTCAAAGAGTTACATCTATCCAAACAGCCCCTATTGACAACTTCAAAATATTGCCACACGTCAACATCAAATAGGAATGCAATGTAAATGAGTGTTAGGGGCTGTTTGGTTCCCTGCAACTGGATGAATTTGGAAAAAAAATTGCAACTCCAGCTGAAACTCACATGAGTTCAGCTGTTTGGCTGAACGTTTGAAAGTGAAATTTTTACTTGACATGACACTTATGCAGTTCTTGTCCCCCCACTTTTTGTTCACTTTCACCACCCTCATTTTTTTGAGGGAACTCGGATGAAATGCAGGGAGGTGGTGGTCAGGAAAGGAGTGGGGAAGAGGCAGGGAGGTGGTGGTGACAGAGGATGATGGTGGTGTGGTAGCGGTGGCGGCCGGAGACCGGTGGGGGTGTTGTTGTGGTGGTGGCGGTGGCAGTAGGGACTGGTGGCGGTGGCGGTAGTGGCCGGAGACTGGTGAGGGTGTTGTGTGTGGTGGTGGTGGTGGCGGTGGTAGTAGGGACCGGTGGCGGTGGCGGTGGCGGTGGCGGTGCGTACAGAGGAGAAGAGGGAGAGTAATAAGAAGAGTACATAGGAAGAAGAAGAGCAGAGAGATAGGAAGATCCGAAGAAGAGTCCAGAGAGAGTCCAGAGAAAGTAGAAGAAGAAGGAAGAAGGAGGAGGAGGATTCGAGAGAGAGAGGATTTGAAAAAAAAAAAAAAAACCATAGAAGAAGAAGACGACCCCAGAAGAAAGAAGTGTCTGGTAGTGGGGAGAATGCTGAGTAAATAATTCGTAGATAGAGAGAGAGAGAGAGAGTGAGTGAGTGTTTGAAAAAAAAACATTGAACAAGAAGAAGAGTCCAGATGAAATTATTTTAATGGTAATGCTTAATTATTATAATTAACTTAATTGGCCTAAGGTAATTAACTTCCGTTCTTATTGTGTTTTTTTTGTTTATGGTAATTAATTTAATTATCATAATTAATTTAATTTGTCTATAAGATTTTTATTTATTTACGAGAATATTATTTATTTTAGAAATGTTGTATTTATTAATTATTTTGGGGGTAACTATACCTAGTATTATCATATCTCAAACCAACTTCCACTTTCAACAATCCAAACAACCGAACTCATTTTTTTTCACTTTCAACAACCATCCAAACACCAAACCCATTTTTTTTCCACTTACAGGAGACAAAAAGTACATCATCCAAACACATTTTGGAAAGTGCCACTTTCACACTTTCAACTGAAACTCATCATGGTGTAAGTGCCACTTTCACACTTTCATAGAGTTACATCTATCCAAACAAGCCCTTAGTGGGACACTGAAATTTAATCCTAGTTACCGGCACACTCCTAAATCTAGGGTTTTGTTAATATGTCCTAATGGCACATGTTAACATATTAATAAATATATATTGATAATTCTACTAAAATATTCATCAATGTATATTATATATTTATCAATACACATTTAAAGTAAAATGTGTATTAACACTGGCGGAGGGAGAGGAGGGCCAGGAGGGTCACATTTAAAGTAAACTTGGTTTTCTCACCTCTCTCCCGTGGTGGCTCTCTTCCTTCTTAGTCTCGGATAATACATCTAATTAATTTATGCTCTAATCTTTTTAAAATAATTTTTAACTAATTCGTACCGTAAATTAGATGTCTCTTACTTGATTCATGCACTAATTTAGATGGTTCCCAACTGATTCATGCCCTAAGGGTGCGTTTGATTGCAAGGTGAAAAATATGTGGAAAAGAAATTAATTCCATGGAATTATTTTCCTAGGAAAAAATTCCATGGAATTTTACAGCCTAATTGATTTTGCCCAAAACTTCATTTGCTTTTACATGGAATAAAATTGATTCATTATTCATGCCTAATTGATTGTTGTCCCATTGTTAAAATTTATTGAGTCTATTATACTCTATTTTTAAACAAAATGGAAAAGTATCTTCTAAAAATATCGAGAGCTCAAGAAGGTTCTTCTGAACCCAATGTTCAATCTATTAAGAATTCAAGGTCTAATGAAGTGCAACATCAAGTACAACAAGTTCAAACACAAGTTCCAGCACAAGTTTTGTGACTAGTTTTGCTATTAGTTTTCTTTGTATTTTTATATAAAAAAAAATTGGATTGAAAATTTACTAGCCGATTTTGACTCCGCTGTACCTAAATCCTGGCTATGCCACTCTGTATTAATAAATATGCTGGTAAAAATACTCATATAAAATATACATTTATTGATGTAATTAACAAATCCCTAAATTTATACTGTGGTTTTAGTGGGGCATAATATTATTACTCCTAAATTATGGTAAGTCTCCAAATAGGTTCTTCAACAGTTAATGTTAATGGAATTGAGAGTAATAAGTTTAAGTGGAAAACAGTAACAAGACAAGGATATCATATAACAACAGTTATTATGATGTATCGAGCAAAATGCTTCAGAAAGTTGGACTTCATAATTTGATTACATGGATTCAAGGCAATAAGAAATTCAGTAGTGCTACTAATTTGTTTGCAGATGATACAATTATTTTTCAGATACATCTTAATTTTGATTCTTTACCCAACATAAAATGTATTATTTATCTTTGTTGAGGAATTTTTGGATTAGTAATTAATTTTCTTAAAACTTGTGTAATATGGATGAAATGGTAATGAAGTCAATAATCAACAAATAGTTGCTCCTTCTAATTGTAAAAAGGAGAAGTCCATATTAAGTATTTAGGCATTTCTGTTAAAGATATTAAACTGAGCTAGAATGATTGAAAATTTGTGGTAGATAGAGTTGAAAAGAAGTTGACTTCTTGAAAATGTAATACTTTATCAAGAGGAGGCAGGTTAATTATGGTATTTGCAGTATTGTCTTTTATTCCTTTCTGAATGATGTTTTTTTTTTGTCTTCCAACATTGGTAATTAGAAGGATTAATAGGATATTAGGATCAATTATGCTATTTGGCTCCCAAAAATTTTGGGCGGTATTATCTTCCATTATGTGACATCGGACATGGCAAGTGCATATTTTAACCAAAAAATTAATTACCCAAATTTTTTTTATTGATAATGTTAATGCTAATGCTAATTTTAATTTAATGTTAATATTAACTTTAATGTTAATTTCAAAATTAATGTTAATGTTTATTAATGTTATTGTTAATATTGATATTATTATTCATGTTAATTTTATTAATACTAATTGTAATATTAATTTTAATGTTAATGTTAATGAAATTTTAATTTAATGTTAATGTTAATTTTAATGTTAATGTTAATATTAATGTTAATATTAATGTTAATTTTAATATTAATGTTAATTTTAATATTAATGTTAATGTTAATTTGATATTAATATTAATTTTAATATTAGTTTTAATGTTTAATTTTGTCATGTCAACTGTTATTTCATCAGTCATGTCATATGTCACATAATGGGAGATGTTATCACCCAAATTTTTTTGGAGCCAAATAGCATTTTTGTATTAGGGTTAGAAGAAAAAAATTGTCAGGGAATGATAGTTGTCAGGCTTTTAAATGCTTAGTAAAACGATGTATAGTTTGCAAGCATAAAAGGAAGGATTATGAATGGCTATGGGGAGAACTTTACTAAAGGAAAATTAGTTTGGAGCATACATTTAAGAGTTTAGCAGAGCAAGATGCAAGTGGTCCACATACAATAGGAAGTTAGAAGGCACGAGCGTCGTGACACATATGTAAGGAGGTGCAAATTATTTCAGAGATTTTCGTACCCACACTTTAGACGTGAAGCTATTAATGTCAATGACAATATTGAGATGCACTTTCGAAGGGAGATATTATCGACTGTGCAATACGACAAGCTTCATCTCATGACATTTGACCCGGTTAAAGTATTGAGGAAGCGAGGCGGTGGTCCTAGTGAGGTTTGTTGTCACTTATGATGAGGCACTTGAGTCTTGATCCATATGAGGGCATAAAGAACTCGAATTTTGTTCTCTACAAGAGCCAGCACTACATTTTTTTTCGCGCACAAAGCGAACTAGAACTATTTTTGACAGATTTTAAAGATTTGACCAAATCTTTTATATTAAATTTTATAATGCTTTTGAATATTGTCGTAGTTTGATTAGACTTCTAAATTGGTTGTATCTTGTATTTATTTTTATAATTGTCATATATATATATATATATATATATATATATATATATATATATATATATATATATATATATATATATATATATATACTAGCATATGTGCACGTGTCTTGCACGTATTTTAACATTTTTTAATTAATTTAGGAAGACTTTTTACACTATCAAAATAAGTCATATTAGCGACGAAATTAGCGACGCCTACCTAAAACGTCGCTAATATTTTTGGATTTAGCGACTCCTAAATAATGCGTCACAATACGTCGCTGATAGCAACAAACAGCGACATATTGCGACTACCTTTAGTGTAATAAAAATCAACGTCGTTGATTTGTCGGAAAACGTCGCTAGTTTTATTAGTTCAGCGACGTTTAGCGTCGCAACGATTAATAAGTCGTCGAATATTAAACAGTTACCGACGCTTTGCGACGTATTTTTGGGCGTCGCTAATTTCTGATAAAAAGGGTTTCCTCGGTTGGACTTTTCATTTCTCCCTCTCCCCAAATTTTATTTTCCCGCCCCTCTTCCACGACCTCGACGACAGCTCCGGCGCCGCTCATCCTCCTCCTCCACCGCGAGCCCCTTCTCCTCCCTCCGGCGAGCCCGTTCTCCTCCTCCTCCTCCTCCTCCACCGCGAGCCCCTTCTCGTTCTCCACCGCGAGATCCTCCTCCTCCACCACCGCGAAGGTAAACCCTAACCCTAATTGAGGTATTTTTCGTGTCCAAAATGGACACGGAGACACATTACGACCATGTGTTCACTGATACAGTGTGTTCGTGAGGTTTCGGACACTTTGTGTCCATTTGTTGGACACGTGGACACCCCCAAGCTTGCATATATATGTATTTCACCTCTGTACACTTAATCCCCTCCTCCTCCACAACCGAACTTGTCCTCCTCCTCCTCCTCCACCGCGAGGAGACTGAAGGTAAACCCTAACCTAATTGAGGTGTTTTTCCTGTCCAAAATGGACACGGAGACACTTTACGGCCATGTGTTCACTGATACAGTGTGTTCGTGAGGTTTTGGACACTTTGTGTCCATTTGTTGGACACGTGGACACCCCCAAGCTTGCATATATATGTATTTCACCTCTGTACATTTAATCCCCTACATACACTTGTGTATTTTCGTATTAATTTGGATTTGCATATTGGGTTTGGGTTTCGATATAGTGTTTGATACATTGTTTCACCTTGCAACATTCCTACACTTATTTTAGACAACAAGTATATGAACCAATTAGTCAACATCTATTTGTTGAAGTATGGTCTCCATTCTTCGTAAGTTCTAGCTATATATGTCTCTCAAGATCCAATACTCAAAAATTCCAAGAAGAAGAAGAAGAAAAGAATAAAATGACATCGCTCAACACCCTATGACAACTCTTTGTAGAATTGTGTTAAAGTGTGAGTTCTACAGTATGGTTTTCTTTGTAGAATAAAATGACATTGCTCAACCCTATCGATCCTCCATACAAGTCTTCCTTCATCTATTGTCTTAAAGTGTGAGTTCTACAGTATGGTTCTGTTTGGTGAATTGTGTCTTATTATAGTCCCTGCAGCCATTCGACTGGCGAGGCAGAAACTATGTAGTCGTAGATAAAGTTGACTGTCATCCGACCCTCATCCCTCGGCAATGATGATACGACCCTCAAATTACATGATGGTTCCTTTAGTTAGCTTGCTTATGTTACAATTATATTATTTGTGACTATCGATCTTACCAGATGGCACCCATGACCCGAGGAGCGGCACGTCGTTTGAAGAAAATAGTGAATGCTGAGGTGGCTCCTCCTACAGTTGAGGAGGAAGTGGCACCGGTTGCTAGTGAGACCGGGAGTTCTATTCATCCAGCACCGGTAGCTAGTGAGACCGAGAGTTCTCTTCATGCAGTCCTTGCAAGGGACGACATCTCTCCTCGCGCCAAAAATCTCGCTTTTTCGAGGTGGTTGCGTGAACGTATCACTGAGCGTTTGCGTGAGCAGCGTGGTTCTCATTACCTATTAGTACTTATTTGTATTGCACTATTTGTATTGGGTTGTTTTTGTATTAGACTATTTGTATTGGACTACATATATGAATTAGAACTGTGTCAATCTCTGGATTATATTGGACTACGACATGGTGATCAGGACACAGTCCCTGCAGCCATTCGACTGGCGAGACAGAAACTATGTATCCGTAGATAAAGTCGACTGTCCTCCGACCCTCATCTCTCGGCAACGATGTTACGACAACCCAACCGGAGAGGATACTCTGAGAGATCCATCTGAGAGGGACGTATACTCTGAGAGATCACATTTACAAGAATTATATCAGTAGTGGAATTGAGTGCTGGAGGAGATATTATCAGAGTATACGTCCTACTTAGATGGGTCTCTCACCGTTACTATTTTTTTCTGACGGCATGGTGGATCTGCTCCCTCAACAGATTCTTGCTCCGAGCCAAAACTTTGCCCCGGAGCTCAAGTGGACATCCTTGGTGTAGAGTTCGAGTAAGAGGTTTCTGACAGCATGGTGGTCTCCTTTGTCAAAGTATCCGTGCTCATCCCACATTGGTTGTGGGACGAGCACGGATACTTTGACAAAGGAGACCACCATGTTGTCAGGAACCTCTCACTCGAGCTCTACACCAAGGATGTCCACTTGAGCTCCGGGACAAAGTTTTGGCTCGGAGCAAGAATCTGTGGACGGAGCACATCCACCATGCTGTCAGGAAAAAAATAGTAACGGTGAGAGACCCATCTGAGTAGGACGTATACTCTGATAATATCTCCTCCAGCACTCAATCCCACTACTGATATCATTCTTGTAAAGGTGATCTCTTAGAGTATACGTCCCTCTCAGATGGATCTCTCAGTGTATCCTCTCCGGTTGGGTTGTGTTCTGAGCCATCCGTTCTCACAGAGGGTCCTATTTTGGATTCTATATTTTGTATTTTGGTTTCTGTATTTTGTATTTTGGTTTCTGTATTTTGTATTTTGGTTTCTGTATTTTGTATTTTGTATTTTGGATTATGTATTTTATATTTTGGTTTCTGTATTTTGGCTCCAGCTCCATTTGCATTAATCTACGGTACGACATGGTGATTAGGACATAGTCCCTGCAGCCATTCGACTGGCGAGGTAGAAACTATGTAGCCGTAGATAAAGTTGACTGTCCTCCGACCCTCATCCCTCGGCAATGATGATACGACAACCTATCAGAATCCTCGACTCTCTTTCGCTTCTTGCATATTGACCCAGATTCCAATCTCTCATTTCCCTCCGGGTCCTCTCTACTCCCAATCTCTTCCTCTTTTATACACGGATCTACAGAATCAATACCATCCAAGGAAGGCAAAACTGAATCAGCATTGTCTTTCGGATCGTCCTCATCAAGGCATAACGGGCTGCTCAGCGTGCCCAGCTTCTTCAACTTCTCGCTGGCTGCAGAGTCGAAATGAGAACGGGTCCTCTTTGCCGGCCCGGAGCTCTGACTCGCACTCGTCGCCGCGCTACTGGTTTCCTCTCCTCCTCTGACTTGGGTCATAAGAAAAGAAATTTCGTACCTCTTCTTCACATAAACATCATTGCCGTCTTGTACTCGAGCCTCCTCATCTGTGACGCTATCCAACTTCTCGGAGTCATCGGAGAAGGAGTCGAATGAGTCGGCGGTGATAGCAGATGATTGCAAGACAGGGAGCGAAAAGACAGGCGAAGAAGAGGACGATACGAGTCGAATGGGGGATTCGAGTGACAATATAGGCACCGAGAAGTCGGATAACGTCACAGATGAGGAGGCTCGAGTACAAGGCGGCAATGATGTTTATGTGAAGAAGATGTACGAAATTTCTTTTCTTATGACCCGCGTCAGAGGAGGAGAGGAAACCAGTAGCGCGGCGACGAGTGCGAGTCAGAGCTCCGGGCCGGCAAAGAGGACCCGTTCCCATTTCGACTCTGCAGCCAGCGAGAAGTTGAAGAAGCCGGGCACGCTGAGCAGCCCGTTATACCTTGATGAGGACGATCCGGAAGACAATGCTGATTTAGTTTTGCCTTCTCCTCTCCTCCACCATGGCTATGGACCCATCTGCTCCTCCCTACTTTCCTTCTTCTTATTTGACACTCTCAGCCACATATGATATCCAGCTCAAGTGTAGAGTCGGGGGAGAAGAAATGGACATGAAGAGGAGGGAAAGCAGCACAGCCGGCGGCATGACCCGGAGGAAGTACAGGTTTTCTTCAACATACGTATGAGAACTATAAGGATATATCTTTTCACAATATGTCATCTTGTCAAAGATCCTTAATGTGACAACCATGTTACCGCGATGTCGGAAGACTAACATGTCATAATTTTCTAAGCCGTGTATTTTTACATAATCCTTCCAACTCTTTCCTCCTATGTCGTAATCTTGCATTATTACATAGAACTGAAATCCGGTTGGAGGATTATGTCAAAACACACGTCTTATAAAATTATGACATGTTAGTTTTCCGATACCGTGGTATCATGGTTGTCACATTAAGGGTCTTTGACAAGGTGATATGTTGTGAAAAGATATATCCTTATAGTTCTCCTACGTATGTTGAAAAAAACCTCTGTACTTCCTCCGGGTCATGCCGCCGGCTGTGCTGCTTCCCCCTCCTCTTCTTGTCCACTTCTTCTCCCCCGACTCTACACTTGAGCTGGACATCATATGTGGCTGAGAGAGTCAAATAAGAAGAAGGAAAGTAGAGAGGAGCAGATAGGTTCAGAGCCATGGTGGAGGAGAGGAGAAGGAAAATGCTTGATCAGAACTTGAGGTGGAAAAGTTGTGACGTTGATAGCGTGAGGGAGGGAGAGGGTGGAAAAGATCTTCTCCTCCGACTCTACACTTGAGGTGGATATCATATTTTGGTTTCTGTATTTGGCTCCAACTCCATTTACATTAATCTACGGTACGACATGGTGACCAGGACATAGTCCCTGCAGCCATTCGACTGGCGAGGCAGAAACTATGTAGCCGTAGATAAAGTTGACTGTCCTCCGACCCTCATCCTTCGGCAATGATGATACGACAACCTATCACTATATCTTATATAGTAGTAGATGATGTCTTAGTATTACATTATGTGAGTTCATCTTGATTCTGTTACATTCTTCAGATACTAGATACGATAAGAATATATACTACACCATATGTACAGAACATAGATGATTCACACTAATGTATGCTAGAATGAATTTTGGGTTGTGTTCTGAGCCATTCATTCTCATATTTTGTGTGATTGTTGTAGACTTGGTTATAGGGACTGAAACCTGTGTACAGCGAGAAATGGACATTCTGTGATTGTTTGGATCCTATTCTACAGTGAGAAATGGTTATCTTTTTAAACTGCAGGAAGAAATGGATATTTTGTATTATATTTTTTTTATTTTTTTTGCAGATTTAGCAACGTTTACCGACGTCCTCCGACCCTCATCCCTCGGCAATGATGATACGACAACCTATCACTATATCTTATATAGTAGTAGATGATGTCTTAGTATTACATTATGTGAGTTCATCTTGATTCTGTTACATTCTTCAGATACTAGATACGATAAGAACATATACTACACCATATGTACAGAACATAGATGATTTACACTAATGTATGCTTGAATGAATCTTGGGTTGTGTTCTGAGCCATTCGTTGATAGCGACTCCGAAAGTATGCGTCACAATACGTCGCTGATAGCGACATATTGCGACTACCTTTACTGTAATAAAAACCAACGTCGTTGATTTGTCGGAAAACGTCGCTAGTTTTATTAGTTCAGCGACGTTTAGCGTCGCAAAGATTATTACGTCGCCGAATATTAAACGAATACCGACGCTTTGCGACGTATTTGCGGACGTCGCTAATTTCTGATAAAAAGGGTTTCCTCGGTTCGACTTTTCATTTCTCCCTCTCCCCAAATTTTTTGTTCCCGCCCCTCTTCCCCGACCTCGACGACAGCCCGACCCCCTTCCCTCCGGCGCCGCTCATCTTCCTCCTCCACCGCGAGCCCCTTCTCCTCCCTCCGGCGAGCCCCTATCACTATATCTTATATAGTAGTAGATGATGTCTTAGTATTACATTATGTGAGTTCATCTTGATTCTGTTACATTCTTCAGATACTAGATACGATAAGAACATATACTACACTATATGTACAGAACATAGGTGATTCACACTAATGTATGCTAGAATGAATTTTGGGTTGTGTTCTGAGCCATTCGTTTCCATACTTGGCAATTAAGCCATTCGACTGGCGAGGCAGAAACTATTTATCCGTAGATAAAGTTGACTGTCCTCCGACCCTCATCCCTCGGCAATGATGATACGACAACCTATCACTATCTCTTATATAGTAGTAGATGATGTCTTAGTATTACATTATGTGAGTTCATCTTGATTCTGTTACATTCTTCAGATACTAGATACGATAAGAACATATACTACACCATATGTACAGAACATAGATGATTCACACTAATGTATGCTTGAATGAATCTTGGGTTGTGTTCTGAGCCATTCGTTTCCATACTTGGCAATTAAGCATGTGAAATAGAACTGATTATGTTTAGTTTGTCTTACGAACTAGATTTGGACATTGCTAGAATGATTGTTGTAGACTTGGACATTGTGTGAATTTTGGGTTGTGTTCTGAGCCATTCTGACAACCATATTTTGTGTGATTTTTGTAGACTTGGTTATAGGGACTGAAACCTGTGTACAGTGAGAAATGGACATTCTGTGATTGTTTGGATCCTATTCTACAGTGAGAAATGGTTAGCTTTTTAAACTGCAGGGAGAAATGGACATTCTGTATTTTATTTTATTTTTATTTTTTTTGCAAAATTAGCGACGTTTACCGACGTCCTCCGACGTAATTGTGTGTCGGTAAACGTCGGTAGATAATTAATATTATCCAGTCTACCGACGTTTAGCGACGCAAAATTACGTCGGAGGACGTCGGTAAACGTCAGTGTACGTCGGTACATATCCCCATAAATTCCCAGGATTTACCGACGTCTAGCGACATTGTATATGTCACTAAATCACCGACGCCTCGTCGGTAATCCGTCGGTAAATTTACCGACATGTAGCGACACTAAATATTACGTCGCAAAAAGCGACGACACGACGGTTGACGTCGGCATTATACCGACGTATAAATACGTCGGCGAACGTCGGCAATTGCGACGTTTGGCGACGTTTTTATGATCAGCGACTTACATTTCCGCGACCAGCCCGAAACGTCGGTAATTTTGTCGCTAATTATTTTTAGCGACGAAAATTATTGTTTTAGCGACGTCTTTAGGCGTCGCTAAAATGACTTATTTTGGTAGTGTTAGGAAGACCAAAGAGTAGTCTTCCTAATTACTAAGTTGTCCTTATTAAAATTAATGAACTATTTTTAATTAGTATAAGTATGTAAGGATATTTTCGGAATTCAAAAGTTTATATATATATATATATATATATATATATATATATATATATATATATATATATATATATATATATATTTCGATTAGAGTTAGTTTTTTTTTACTTAAGTTAGGTATTAATTATTAATAGACGATGAATTTGATTAGATTAATGTGTTGCTACATGTGAGATATCTATTAAATTTTCTCATATTTGAGAATTGAGATACAAGTCCTCATCTTTGATCGTTGGGTCAACCGATTGATGTTTTCTTGATGTGTCAAGTTACACCAAAAACAACATATCCATAATTAATATCAACCCATGGAAAAGAAATGTTCTCTCATTTGAGTCATTTTAAATCCTATATATAGTTCTTGTGCATTTGTATTTCATAACACATGTCCTCGTGTACGTGCGCGGAGCTTTCCTATATACTTCTAGTGTTGCATCCTCACATATCCTTTCCTGTTTCCATTTGCTAATGCTACGAACTTCTGAACAGTGACTTTGCTCATGGTAGTTAATCTATCATTTAATTCTAGTAGCAAAGAAACTTGCTTATTCCGTGGGAAGATTAGACTTCTTTTGAATCTATATAAAAATTTTATAAAAAAAAAATGGCTCCATAACATAGTTTCTTCTTCCATTTACTCCGAAAACTTCTAATGTTATTGCACATTCTCTAGCTGACTATTGTTTTTCGACACTGCTATTTGGACCGTCCAGGGGCTGGCCCGCACTAGCCTGCCCCCATGTGGCTGGCGCCCATTGGCTCCTCCCGTCTGGGTAGGCCCAACTTAGCAGGAGGGCCAATGGTTGTCCGCCATGTGGATGCGGGCTAGCGCAGGCCGGCCCCACGGACGGGAAAAATAGCATTTTCGATTGTTTTTCTCTTAACTTTGATTGAGTGTGGATGTTTACCCATCCACCAGATTGTCTCTAAAGATCAGCTTCTTGCGACTCCCTTCTGAATATATGAAAATTTGTTGGTTTGATTGCCAAAAAAAAAAAAAAACACTCTAGCAGCGTTTTCTTTTGACAATTTATACTGTGGCACATTCCAGCATAATTAAGAGTCGGTGAGCCTATTATATAAGCTAAGAGTCCAATCAATCCCGGTGCAGAAAATGAGAGATGGTTGTTGCTGCAGTTCCAGCCATGAAAACCAAGGATACAGTACTAAACACATTTCTTCCAAACATACTTTTATTAATTATGGATTAAACAAGTACGTAGTACACAGATACGTACATAGATGGTTTAGTTATCATTCTTATTTTTGTATTTATTTTCGTATCTGCTACGTACATAGTAAGGATGGATGCATGGAGAAGTGAGCGATTTAGCTGAAGAGCCAGCCGAAGAAGCCCTTAGATTGAGCAGCAGGCTCCGCTTTGTCGACTGTATTTCCAGTCCCAACTCCGGTATTGTTCACATTTCCAACCTTATTGCCGCTGCTCCAACCAGAAACGCCGATCTCATTCTTGTCCGCAGCAGAGAATCCATAGTTCACATTCTGACCACTAGACTGCATGCATGCAGCAGGAAGACGTACGTACGTACGTACAACATTAATTAATTAATCAAACAGGTTTAAGTACTTACTTATCATGAATTATATCACAACTTAATTAAAATAACACTCACCATTTTGCTGCTCAACTACTTACGATTAAACTCCCTCCGGGCCGATACCAACTAGATTAATTGTTACAAGCAACTCTGTTCAATGCACTGGCCAATTTATACAAGCTTAAAGAGTATATGAGTATATGCTTATTCTGTTCCAAATACCAATAATTCAGCATTATTGGCATTCGGAACAGAATCAGCATATTGCTGGGAAATTACTACTTTTATTTGGAAAAATAAATTAATTATTCTTTCCTTTGGCGTGTCCATCCCACTATCAGACATGTCACATTGTTATATATATAGGTTACTTTTATAAGTTGGCACTAGTACTGTAAAAGAGAGTTTCTTTTCTCAGACGTGTCCATCCCACTATGAGACACGACACATTATACGGAGGTTACTTTTGATTGTCAGCACTGTAAAAGAAAGATTCTTTCCTTAGTCGTGTCGTCCATATCCCACTATGAGACATGACACGTCGTTCGTTCCATTTAGAAAATGCATGTGAAAGGAATCTAGTTCTCATCTTCTCGACGAAGACATTAACATATCAAGTTGTCGGTCTGAAAGTGATTCCATTCTTCTCCATTTTGATATATAAAAGCTGATCACGATCGATGCATCTCTGCTCTAAACCTACTGATCAAATATTGCTATCGATCGAGCACAAAAGAGAAGGGAGCAAAGGAATTAATGGTGAGTTATTTCTAGCTCCTTAATATGTTTCATGTTGAACTGTGCATGATACTAATATTCCGCAATCATAATTTCTTTCATTTCTCATGGTAACTCTGTGGAAAATATATATATTGTAGAGCCTAAAAAATAAAAACCACACACGCAGACAAAGGAGAAGGATAACACAGAGCTCACCTTTTTTTTCTATTTTTTTTCTTTTCTGTACTTGTTGCTTTTATTGTTTGCTATGACTGCCTTTAAATAGACTTTATAACTAAGTAGGCAAACAAAATACGAGGAGCTAATGGCCTAAAATAAAGTATGACTACAAAGTATGCAAAAAGACTAGGCCTCGTTTGGTTCGCATAATGGAAGGAAAATGAAATCAATTCCTTGTCATTTCGTTTCCTTTGGAAAATTTTAATTCTCATTGATTTTTCTTTTCGAAGTATGGAAATGCCAAAGAATTTGAAAAGGAAAGTGATTACTTCAATGTGGGAAAGTGATTCATTGCTTGGATGGATGGAATCATTTTCTCCCCTAATTTTTTTTTATATTGGAAATCACTTTCATTTCCTCCTCAATTCCTTTGGCACCCAAATATAGGAAAGTAATCACTTTCTTTTTCTAATCCGGAGATTCCGCGAACCAAACGAGGTCTAGGAACAACAGTATTAGATCTAACATATACGTTTTACGTGTCCTACTGTACAGGCTTCTGGAGGAGGAGCACCGAACTACGGATACAGTGCGGGCAGAGACAACAACGTGAAAAGTTCAGGTTACAGCAGCGGGAGTGCAGTGGGAACCGTAACCAATAGTGGTATCGGTGACAACAACAGGGTCAAGAATAACGCACCAAATGAAGCACCGGCTTCTTCCGAGTCCTCCTCCTGCAGCTCAGCGTTCCGAACCGCACTCAACGTCGTTCGCACCTGCTTTCTTGGCTAGCTTGCTGTATACATACATAGGATCACATGCAGGTTGCATGCATCTTAATTAATTAATTAATACTAGTGTACATATATACAAGGTGAGTACGTATAACGTGTGTATGTAATGCAGATACATATAAGATCCCTAGACGATCGACGTATATACTTAAACCTATTAGTATTACTTATACTGCTGGTACTTATGATCTAGATTTGTATTTTGTCAAATCGACTGTTATCTTTTTTTTAGTATATATATCATAGTAACTTTGGTGGTGGTTTAGCCATTTACTGTTAAAAAATCATAGTAAATTATAATTAACACGGAAAATAATGATAATTAGGTTGACAATTATAAAAAAAATAATACGGTAAAATTTGACGAATACGGATTAAATTCGTCGAGCACAATCGACGAATTTGAGTTTCGTCAATTTTTACATATCGACTATGACTGTACGAATCTTTCAGTGCAATAGGTTCGTTCGGGACCGATCCCTAGGATCAACGGGAGGATACCTAACTCGTGATTTTTAACTAATACATAAATGTTCAAGTAGTTCACTTCAAGCCTCGGAACAATGGATCAAATGACGGACGATAGCTAAAGCGATACTAACAACGGTCTTTATTTTCTTAATTAAATTGGCAAACATAAATGTTGCATCAAATTCAGATCGAGTATGATACTTACTTGTGGTCTTTATTTTCTTAATTGTTTCAAGGATTATTTAGTAATTAATAGGTCTTATATATAATACTTAATATTAGAGTTTGAGTCTCCATAATGTCCAATATTAGGATTTAGGTCTCCATATGGGATCATAAAGTTAACTTGCTTATCCATATAAGTTTGTCCTCCCCCCAAGGGGCCTCCATTTTTTTCAATTTTAATTATTTTGTACTGGACCAAAATAAAAAATATGGACCTGGAAAGCCAATGGTTGTTTGGAGAAAAATCAAATAAAACATTCATCCGGAAAAAAAATATGGTGCACATATTTTTAAGCTGCCTTTTTATCTTCTCTATCACATTCCCACGAAAAATCTCTATCCTACGAAAAAAAAATGACACGGTCACTCTCTCCCTCAACACGTGTCTGTAACAACGAAATGTAAAACGATATACTCTAGAGGGAGCTAGGATGAATAGAGTAGGCAACGGAATATTAGCTGTTAAAAAAATATTAGCAGCAAAATCACAAAAATATATCACAGATATGAGTAAGTAAAAAGTAAAGTGCAAAGAGCAAACTCAAACATGACGATGTATACTGGTCTCTCTCTTGTGAGAACTAATCCAGTCGAGAGAACTCTAGCTCCCGGTTGAAATCTACTATGAAAAATCACAAGTTTTCATACGAAGTCATTGCAACTTCTACAAACGCGAGCTTTGATCCGAAGCACTCAACCAACTTCAATTGTGAAGTGTCTTACTTCTATCAAGCCTCTTGATTACAATCACTCTGAACTTCTAGACCGTATCGCACTGGTAAATCAACTAGAGAATTGTAACTGACTTGAGATTTGAAAATGAAAGCTTAATAGGACTTTGGAAGATCGTAATAAGCTTAGAGAGAAGAGATAAAAAAAAGTGAATTTGTGTGTTGAAATGGTACATTTTTTTCTCTATTTATAGGATATCCGAAGGGAGAATTCGAACAGAATTTTATGAGAGAATCTCGACATATAGCCGTCGCATCGTAACTGCGAGAATACTGAGTTTAAAAAGCAACGTTTCACTAGCCGAACTCAGGCCGAATTCGTGACAAATTCTGCTAGGTTTGATTTGGGTTGACAACTCAGGTTTTGGACTTTTGAAAGGTCAAACAATTAGGAGGTGGTGTCACGACCCGAACCCGGATATACGGGTACGAATACGTGAGCCACGTCCAGCCTATGCCGCAGTATCGGCGGTAGAGCGCTGTCAAGTACCCTAAACTAACTACAACATCTAAAGATCCATAACTAGAAATGTACTCATGTCACATGACGAAAACTAATGAAGATAAGACAAGAAATAATAACAATATCACTAGAACAACTAGAATCTACAAGGATCATAAGATAGAAAAATAAAGAAGGAACAACAAGACTAACTAAGGATAACTACCAGGCAACTCACATAGAAGAATAGTGAGATCCACCTCAGCTAGCAACATCATGAAGTCCAATACTGAGGGCACAACTACTCCTAAAATTTTGTAAACATATCCAGTCAGGATGGAACAAGCACAAATCTCAAATAACAGTTCTAGTTAGACGATATTGAACATGTATCAGTAAATAGAGAGAATATACAAGGAATCACGAAATGTACATGTGATTATCATGGCAAGGTAAGCGGTAAATCTAGAGCTAGAACAAGGCAAGTAAAACTGATCATGGCATGTACAAGAATCAAGAATCACCTATCTAGGTGTGTGAGTACTAGCTACAATACGTGGTCGGCTTGGGAACTTGCACAATAGTAACAGGCCTGGCTAACCATACGTGGGATGTATGATCAACACTCTCAATCAATAGGTGCACAAGGGGTGCATAATAGGCTTTGACCACATATCTACACTAATACTCCCCGTCCCCCGACTAGTATAGCGGATCCAACAATGACACATCATGACGCGCGATTCTCTGAGAGGGTAGCTAGCCTTCGCAGGAATTGTGTCTATACAATGCACAAGAAACAAGAAAGACTTGCACAATATATACCAAAGAATACCAGGAATAACATCTCATGACGGGATCCAGACAAATACCAATCTGTGTGAACTATGTGTCAAGAGAACAAGAATATCTACACTATATACAAGAAACATAGACGATATCATAAAACAGAAATATTATCAGAGAATGTACTCGCCTGAGATCTGGTGGAATATGTCAACTGTGTAATCTGGCTCAGAGTGAAATCACAGACCTAAAGATGAGATATACATAAGCTAATTAGGGTTCAACAGTGTTAGGCATGATTATATAGGTCAATCTCAGTCCACTAAGTCAAACTAGGTCACAGGAAGTTAAACCAAGTCAAACTAGATCAATCTCAGTCAAGGGTTGACTTATAGTTGACTTTTGGTCAACTGGTCAACTGGTCAACTCTGGTCAATCCTAGGTCAACTCTAGGTCAAACTTGACTAACGTCGACTAACAGTTGACTTTGGGTCAACTAGTCAACTCTGGTCCAGTTTTAGTCAATTTTAGGCTACGGTTGACTGTCGGTTGACTCTTGGTCAAAATAGTCAACTGTGGTCAACCAAGGTCAAAACTAGTCTAACCTAGGTCAAATATTGACTCTACTTCGACGTTCAGTCAAAGCAGTCAACCGTGGTCAAACTAGGTCAAAGTTAGTCTCTACAAACATCTACAGGATCAACACATTCAATTTCAGTGGTTATGAAATCACTGGAATCGATGGATCTCAAAATACCACAAAAGGAGAAAGATTATAATAATAGGGTAAAAACCTAAAGATTTTGTCGGATGGGGAAACAACCATTACCAACGTGTTCAAAATGGTCGAAATAGCTAGAATAGCATGCCCATAAGTCCAATTTGGTCATAGGGGCAAAAGGGTAATTTCGGGTCAAAACGGTGTCCGTGTCGGACCCGCTTTGTACCGAAAAATGTGCAAGAATACTAGTCTACCAAACCTAACAAATTATATGTCCACGAATCCATAATGACGATACAAACCCAACGGTATATCCAGAATTGAATTTCGATGCTCAGATTGGTCCGTTGACCCGGATATTGGAATCCGATTTGCACGGAAAAGCGTGTCGAAGCCAATGTCCTCAAAACTCAGCAAATTATATGTCAACGAGTTTAGAATGATGATACGAACTCAACGGTATGTCCAGAATTGGATTCCGATGAACCGATCTCAAAATGACCCGTTGACCCGGATATTGGTATCCGACTTGCACCGAAATGCGTGTTGGAACAAATGTCCACTAAAATCTAGCAAATTATATGTCAACGAGTCCAGAATGACGATACGAACTCAACGGTATGTCCAGAATTGGATTCCGATGAGCCGACGTCAAAAAGTTCCGTTGACCCGGACTGTGGGGCCCGCTTTGCACTGAAATGCGTGCCAGGGCCCACGTCCCCCAAATCTAATAAATTTTATATGAAAACATACCAGAACGACGCCACGAGTCTACTGGTGTTGTCAAAAATTGAATTCGGAGTCCCAGGTTCAAAAATAGAATTTTACAAGTTGGAAATTACGAATTCGGACGGACAAATTTGGCGTCGAATTCAACCAATCAAACGTGCTCACAATGAAACAAAACTGGAGGGATAGGAATAGCGTTATACCAGATTCGCATAGGAACTAGCGGCACGCCAGACAGAGCTACGATGGAGAAGATACGAACCGACGAACTTGGCTCCGTAAAACTGTCCAAAAATTACACAATTTAAACAGTCAACTTGGTAGCCGGTTTTGATGTATCAAACGACGAAATTAATGGCTGAAATTTGAGGAGAGTGAAGATGGATATACCGAGATTGTGACGGAGCGAAGAAATTGCCGATCCAACCGTCGGATTTCTCGAAAATCGTGCGCGAAGTCGCTACGACAAAATACCGTTTCAACTTCGTTTTCGAGCTCGTCACGACGGAAACCCGTGCCAAACGCACGAATCGCCTCCGATACACGTCGGAAAGAGGAGAGGAGGCCGCGGGGCCTGTCTGGAGGGTACGCCCGGCCAAGGGGGGCCGGCCACGGCCGACGGCGGCGGCGCTGCACCGCGCGGCCTGCTGCTGCTGCCGCAAATGCTGCTGTTGCAGCTGCTGTTGCGCGGCGGCGGTTCCCGACCAACGTGCGGCCAATGCGCGGCGAGGGCGGCAATGGTGCGGCGCGGGCACGACGAGGGTCTTGGACTGGTGGAGGTGGTGGCATTGGATGTGGTGGTGGAGATAGTGTGTTGAGCTCGGAAAGAGAGGAAGGAAGAGGTCGACACAAGAACAACTAGAAACTAAGGCACAAGAACAACTAGAAACTACTAGAAGGAATCATAAGACAAGAAAATAAAGAAGGAAAAATAAGACCAACTAAGGATAACTACCTGTCACCCCCGTTTCTCGTATTTCGTATTCCTGCTCGTAATTGGATTTTTGGCAGGTATTTTGTTTTTCTAGACTTGTGAAATTTTAGGTTTTCTCGTAAAACGGGTTTTGACATGACTTGGTTTTATTTTGTGAAGGAGAATTGGTTTGGTTGGTTTAATATGCATTGGAGCACCTTAACCTATACTCCACCCTCATTCCACCACAACCCACCCTCATAATATCTCCACCAACCTTCTCTCTCCTCATTATTCTCTCATTTATTTCTCCATCTTCTTCTTCTTCCTTCCTCTACACAACACTCCACCTATAGGCAAGTGCACCTTGCCATCAAATAAGCACCACTTTTTATTTGTCCATTAGCTAGATTAGGCCATGGAGAACAATATTAGTACTTGACATTTTGTGATTTGGAGTCTCCATTGTTCTAGATCTAAGTTTCTCCTAATTTTGGATTTACATGATTTTGATCTATTTTAGTTGGATTTTTGTGGGTTTTGTTGTTCCCATGTTGAAGAGAATCAAATTTTACCCAAGATAGAACTTTGCAAAGTCGAATTTGGAGTTGGGATGACCGAGTTGTGATATTTGAAAGTTTTGAGTTATGGGTGTTCTTCCCCTTAGCAAGAGGAAGAAGAAGACCCCCCCTTCAGCCGCGCTGTTTAGCGCTGTGCTGTCTCCGCTGCGCCATGCTCTTTAGCGCAGGCCGCTGACTGCGCTGCCATCGCCCGCGCACGCTGTGCCGCGCTTGCTGGCTTGCGCCCGAGCGCGCCCAGCTGGCCGCGCTGCCTTGCGCACCCTGCGCGTGTGCCCCCTGCGCACTCGGTCCCGTGCGCCCTTGCGCACTCGGTCGTGCGCCCTGCACACCCGACCCCCGTGCTCCCTTGCGCACTCGGCCTTGTGCCCCTGCGCGCACCCGCCTGCGCGCACCTCCCTTGCGCACCCGCTTGCGTGCACCTCCCTTGCGCACCCTGCGCGCTTGCCCCTGCGCACTTGTCCCCATGCACCATCCACCCATGCGCCCTTGGTCCCCGGCGCACTTGACCCCCTGCGCCATCTAATCCTGGCGCAGTCCAACATAATCTCCTGACCCCCTGCGCAATCCAGTGACTCTTGGAGATTTGGGTTATTTTTCTTAAGCTTGGCATTCTTTTGTGGATTTGGTTTTGAGATCTTGTTCCACACAGCACGACTATCTTGACCCAACACGGCCTGACACGATTTTCAGTGATGTTTACGACTAGTACAGTTTTCATGATTTTTTGCAATTTATGATCCTGGTACTTTCTGATCTCTTGATAGTGACCCGATGGGGTGCACACTTGACTTGTAACCTGTGATTCATATTAACCCTGGTAACTGGATAACTTGATAGTGGCCCGTGGCGGCGCACTCTTGACATGTACCTGACTTGACTTGACTTGTACTTGACTTGACTTGTAACTTGTAACTTGTAACCTGACTTGACTTGATGCTGTTGCGACGGCTAACTTGACTTGTATAACCACTTTGACACCGTGGGTGTTCCTGCTTGCTTGCTTGTGCAATCCACTTGTCTTGTCTTGCATCATGTCTAGGACGTGACTCCCTGGTTCCCACGGTCAGGAATTCACTCTAAATATGGAATAGGCTAATGACTAGATCTAACTATAGTTCATGGAGAATTTCTAGTCACAGGCAATCTTGTTATCTGGGCGCTCTTAATTGGACTTGTAGCTTGCCGACGAGTAGAGCACATTTCCAGCGCACTGTCATGTGTTGTACCTCTAAGTCACCTAAGGGTATATCGTCTCCGGGGTGATGTACCCAACCATACTCTCAACCCGCGGAAGGATAACTGGATGGTCTGCATGGCTTGGGACTGGGAAATTCTCACTTGCATCTTGTTAGTAATTAGGCTTGTGATAACCCTAGTTAGTTAAAGTAGTAAGCCGTAGTACTTGCTTGGCCGCTTGTGAATGGATTGAGTCCAGCCTTGTCTAAGTCTTGTCTAGTCCCTGTACCTGGTTACTCCTGAGCATGAATGTTTTACTTATCTCTAAAAATAAATGGGTAGAGACAGAGTGCTATTCAGGCGAAGGGTTACAACCCCGGTCCTTGTTTGGTTTACGGGTTGTAACCTGGCTCCCGGAATGGTTCCACGTCCCTAGCCGTTTATAGCCCTGATGAGCTCTTTATTACGTGTACTTTTCTTATATTCTTATGTTCTGATATGCTGGCTTTTGTTCTTATTTCGTGGCCTCCTTTGTGGCACTTACTCTTTCTGGGGTTTGACCCAGCTGGTTTTGTATGGCCAGATTTCGGAGCAGTTCCCGAGGATCTTTCGAACCTCCAGCCCGATGGTGGCGACTAGAAGGAACCCGGGCTACGAGTAGATTTTCTATTTTGTTCCGCTCACTCTATTGTAAAGTTATTCTTTTGAGGCGTTTAGCCGACGAGCACATGTTAGCTCGATGCACATTTACTTACTGTCTGCCTACGGGCTGTAAACATGATTAACAAATCCTAGGGTTGATCATGTATGACTTAACTCTTGCTAGTCCTAGCATTTTGTATGATTAGCTTCATGATCAGCTGATATGTAATATTTGGGACGCCTTTTATTGTATATTTGGTGGTCAAACATCTTGTAATTATATTATTTGCTTGAGATTGAGACAATAGACTTGACCTTAAGAGACTGTTGGCTTGTAGTAAACCCTCATATCTAGACAGCAGTGACCGTATAGTTGAGATGTATTCTATTTCAATATACGTAGATAGCTATGTTCGCCCCCGCTCTCCTGTATTCTGGTTCTGGGGCGTGACATGGTTTAAGTGGTGGCCCATGCAGGTCTTGTAAATCAAGATATTTTGGGGTTTACCGAATAGATTTCTCAATCAGTATTCGCCCTTGAACTCCGCTCGTATCCTCTGAATCCCTGGATTCTTGTCCTGAACACGTGCTTGTATCGTTGATCTGTCCTGGTCCTTCCTTATTGTTCCCTATGTCGTCTTCTTCAGCAGCATTGTTTGTGGTCCTACCGATCAGCAAGGCGGAGCACCTCCCGTGGACCAGCAGCAACCCGGAGATCAAGCCCAGCACTCCGGAGTAGCCTCCAGAGTCGAACCTATTGAGGGAGAGCCACCAGTTCAGCCCGTCCAGCCTGCAGAGCCTGATGATGGCACACTAGTGGAACTCATCAGGACCTTGATAGCTTCCCAGGATCGCCGCGGAGATGCCTTGCACCAGGCAGTGGCAGATGCTTTGACCAGAGGCGGTCATCCAGGGAAGAGCGCGGCCAACAGCTTCAAGCGCCTGAACCCTCCCTTCTTTGACGGCAGTGAAGATGCGATCGCTGCAGATGCTTGGCTTCAGGATACCGAGGTGGTTCTAGAAGCAGCCAAGACTCCAGAGAACGAGAAAATGGCCGTAGTGCACCTGCAGTTGTTAGATCTTGCCCGCAGTTTGTGGGCGGCACAGGCCGAGGGATTAGTGGCACCCATTGCTTGGGCAGTGTTATGAGAGAGATTCCAGACGAAGTATTTTGACGTTGTGGCTCGGTATGACTTGCAGACGAGATTTACCAACTTGAAGCAAGGAGGCAGAACAGTCGATGGTTATGCATCTGAGTTTTCTAGACTTAGTAGGTTTGCCCCCACCTTGGTGGCGACTGAGTTTGATAGGGCCCAACGGTTCCAGCAGGGGCTGCATTTGGAGATCTTGTTGGCAGTCGAGCAGTTCGAGCACCAGACGTTCGATGCAGTGTTGAAAGCAGCTAGGAGGCATGAGTATACCTCCCAGAGGATCGTGGATAGGACCGGAGGCAAGAAGCGGTCCCACAGTCAGATGCACCAATCATCAGCTCCAGTCCCGACAGCTAGGGGATTGACCATTGGAACTCCGAGGCGGCGGCCTCAGTAACGTCGGTTCAGCATTCGACCCCGACGTACCCGCAGCATCAGCAGCAGATGCAGAAGCAGACTTCCGCGATGGGATGTTCTTATTGCGGAAAGCCAGGCCATGTAGTGGCGGATTGTCGTAGGGCGCAAGGATTGTGCCTAGCTTGTGGAGCGGCAGATCACAAGATAGGAGCCTGCCCGTGTAGGAGCGTAAAAAGTGCTTCCAAGAAAGAGTCATTTCATTCATAAGTGGACTGCTCTACTCCTAATACAACGGGTAATCTCTTTACGCCCGAGACAAGACCAGTCACTTTACGCTCAAGCAAGCTGGTCATTTTACGCTGGGTCTATACTGATGGTTTTACGCCAAAGACAGATCAGCCTCTTTCACGCTGGACAAAAGCTATCAAATCTTGCATTTAATACAGATTTTGACATGAAGATATCAATGATGGCATTTACCACAGAATTCAATGGAATTTGTCTTATACGAAGACCATTGTTGTCGTTTATGAAGATCGAGCTACTTTACGCTCACTGAAGGATTTCTTTTACGCACGGAGCTTTACATGAGTCCTTACGCTCATTAAAAAGCAATGTGTGCGTGGAGTTTATTTGAGCCATTTTACGCTCAAGGTTATACAACCGCTTTACGCTGGGAACCTATGACAGAGCTAGTTTACGCTCATCTTTTTACGCCCTATTTGTTCTGGCCAATCCAGAACGTGGTGTGCTTACGTGGTCTTCATGCCACATATTTCGAAGAACGTGTGTACGTGCATCATATTCTTACTGAAATGATGGGACACGTGTCAGCACACACGGAGGATGATTCTGATCGTGGTTGGCGGTTATGGAGCGTAAAGATATGTTTAGACGCTCCTTTACGCACGGAAGTCCCAGTCTATAAAAAGACTCATTTTTCTCATACAAGACACACAGAGAGAGACAGGAGAGAATACAGAGATCAGAGCTTCGAGATTTTGATCCTCTAGAGCATTCTTCTTCAACTTTTCTTCCAAGAACAGAGTGAAGCAAAGCAGGAAAGCATTCGGCCTCGCCATCAGTGCCCAAGTGCGTCGATACCTTTCTGTTGCGTTAGTTCTTCCAAGTTGTTCTACTTCAAGCAGTGATCTTCATCATCATCATATGGTCCAAGGAACAAAGTGATCATTTACGAATCAGACTTCCATAGCAATACTTTCCCAGAATCAAAAAGTTGTACTTCTTGTACTCTTTTCTCGTTTTATTTTCAAAATCCCAATTCCTCAAAAGGCATTTTGTTAAGTGAAACAAAAATGGTGACTCTGCTGGGGACGACCTTCTCCTCTGATAAGGAGGTGATTGCTCAATATGATGATGTTTCGGTCGGTTCGACCAAGAAGACTCTGGTCGTGCACTTCGACCAGACTGCCTATGAAGAAATGCTCCGAACTGGGGGTGGTTCTCGCCACTCCAATGCTCAAAAGTCTCGCAAAGCACGAAAAGTTTGGATTCCCAAATCCAAAGTGATTTCTGATCTCTCTGCTGCTTCTGGTGACAAGGGAATTCTTCCCACTCCTGTCGTAGGGGCTCCCGTTTGTGACGAGGCAGTCCTTACTTCGGAGTTGCACTCGAAGTGTGACGAATTATCTTCCGTTTGTAACGGTAAAGATAACCAGGTTTCACGCCCACTGCGTAAAAATCAAGTTTTGCGCTCAGTGAGTAAGAACCAAATTTTACGCTCAGTTCACAAGAATGAATCTCCCGTTGGTAACGTGGCAGATTCTAAAGTTTGTGCTTCTGAGTGGAAGAATCAGTCTCCCGTCTGTGACGTGGCAGGCCCAAATAAATTACGCTTCTCGCGTAAAACGAAATCTCCCGTTGGTAACGTGGCAGATAATGACTTTTTACGTTCCATGCGTAAAGATAAATCTCCTGTCTGTGACAGTGTAGATGAAATTCACAATGATACCCACATAACAAATGTGAATGTATCTAAACGTGTGCAGCGTAAAAATATTGTTGGTAAAACTTCTGTTCTACACCAACAATCTTCTCATAATGCTTTGCGCAGAGTACCAAATTTGCAAATTACGCGCCAACAAAATGGAGTCTTGCGTGCTAAGTCTCAAGATTTACGTACACAGCTCCAAACGCGTAAGAACGTACAGTTTGGTTCTGCGAACGCAGCCAGTAACCTTCTTTATACACAAGGGACTAGACGTTTTTCTATCCCAAACGTAATAAAGAAGAATACTGCTTCCACTTCTTCTGACTTACGTGAATTGCTAATGCAAAAGCGTAAGAATAGACAATCTCAGGTGATATTCCCCCAAGAAAAACATCATTGTGAATACCACCAGGTTGTGATCAACTGTTGCTGTTCAGCTTCAAGACGATCAGTTTTTGATCGGTTAAGCCTCAATGCATCTCCATATCAAGCTGAAGATCAAGAACATGAGTTGCCATACGCATCAGTCAACATGGCATCTCATACTAACAGGGGACGACATCCAAGACGGAACATGTCCCAAACTCCAAGTCAACAACAGTTCAACATGCTTCTTGATTCCTTTGAGGGAGTCTATCAGAACACTCGGTCAAGAAGGCAAAGACTATTGCAGACTTCTGACTCAGAAGCTGGGGGTACTCAATCTTTTGAGTCTGACACCGATAGTGTGGATTCATACTTCTATACCAATCCTTCTGTATCTTCAAGGGAGGTTGAATCTTACGCTGTTGGAGATGAACCAGAGACGTCATCTGTTAATACAGAACAACGTCTCACAGCCGTCGAGCAATCATTGAAGGATATGCTTAACATGGTGCAAAACATGCATCAGATAATTTTAAATCAGCAAACTGCTCAACCAACGGTAGTAACACCAGCACCAATAGCAGCACAGACTCAAGATAGTCATGGGGCTGAAATACCTTTGAATATTCAAGAACCTGCTGTTAATCAGAATTATGCATCTCCAGATTCCATTATTCCAGAAGATGTACCACCTCCAGTGGGGGTCACGGTACATCCAACCACTACTCAATCCAATGTGCTTCCTCAAACCAGTGAGGCCATTCAAGCAGTGCGTGAACTTAACGCGCAGTTTGAAGTCTTGAGGCACAAAGATCAGCTCCAGAGGTTAGGGATTAAGCAACCTTATCCTCCTCATTGGAATGATGTACCATTTCCACCAAAGTTCAAGCCACAATCCATGGTTTTGTTCGATGGAAAAGCATCTCCCAGTCAATATATCAATTACTTTGATATTATGACTGTACACTTACAGAAAAATGATGCTCTTCTCACTCGAGTGTTCATCGGGTGCCTGACGAGATCAGCTTACGACTGGTATCGTAGCTTACCTGACAACTCTATTTCGTCTTTTGACGAATTCAAAGCAATGTTCCTCTCCCGTTTCTATGAAGGAGGTATGGACATGAACATGTCCTCCTTAATAGAAATAAAACAAAAGGAGAAAGAAGATACTCGGACGTTCATCGAACGTTTCCGACAGGCTACGCTAAAGATGCCTCCTGGTATGCCAGATTCAGCACTGATTGACACATGCAAGATGAATCTGCGACCATCCATTGCTGTCTTCACAGGTGCCCAATTCACAGATTGGGCTTCGTTCATCATAGCAGCAGTTTCTGCCGAGACCAATGGTAGGTTGGCTCGAGAACACGGGATGATTTTTGCCTCAGAAGACAAAGGGAAGAAAAATCCTGGCAACAATACCGGCAATCGTAATGTGAAGGTAAAGGATACTCTTATGGTTAATCTTTCCAAGAACAAAATGACACCGAGTAATCGGGAATCTTCTAGGCCAAAGGAAGAATACTCCTTCGACGAAAGTGATATCCCAGGGATATTTCAATGTCTGGTAAAAAGTGGTAAACTTCAGATTCCTGAGCCAAAAAGGCCCAATGAGGTGAACCTGACTGACAATCCCAAGTATTGTATCTATCATAGATACATTAATCATCCTACCAGTGCTTGCTATGTCTTGAAGAACAAAATCCAAGAGCTGATAAATGGTGGCGCCATCGCTTTAACCAATGATGACCATACGGTGACAACCAATATGGTTTCTCTTCAGTTTGGGGATTTTTCTCCACAGCAAGTCCCAGATGGAGTTATCCCAATTCCAAAGGCGACGATGAAGATCATGAATATCCCGCCTGCCAGGGAAGAAAATACAGGATTGCTACCTCTCACATTGAAGAAAGGCGAAATCATATGGGTACATCCTGACTTAGTGCCCGAGCTGGAAAATGAAGATAAAACTTCAAAATCCAAGAAAGGCAAGAAAGTTAAAACCTGCAACATGATTTCTCATGTTATTCCAGATTCTGATGATTCGGATTATCTATGGGATGGCCTTCCTCTTGAAGATAGAATGAAAGGACTAAACATCTGTCCTCCAAGTCTAGTTCCTACCACCAAGCTCAAGCTTACTCATCAGCAGTGGCTAGCCATGAATAGTGTTCCTTTACACCGGGCACAACAAGTCTTTGTTGCTTATGAAAAAGCTCCAACAGTGATTTCTCCTCGTATCCCGAATCCTTCTCCTCCTTTAACTACAGAGACACCTGTGCTTCGTTCTTCTGTAGTTACAGAGGTTCCTTCCTCTTCTCGTACCGAAACACCTGTTCAGAGTTCACTGCCTATCCATCTGTATAGTCAGCAATCTGTCTCTCTTATGAAGAAGATGGGTTATGACTTTC
Organism: Iris pallida; assembly: GCA_029216955.1. NCBI lineage: Eukaryota > Viridiplantae > Streptophyta > Magnoliopsida > Asparagales > Iridaceae > Iris > Iris pallida. Next base: position 1,009,460 of record JANAVB010040417.1, read on the forward strand.
AAAAGGCAGAAGGATTGAATCATGATAAAGGAATACGTCTTCCTTTACAAATCCAAAATAAGAATTCCACCGCTGGACTGGGTTCTGAAGTTCCTCGTAACAACTCTCACAAGAAGAAGACTAAGAGAAGAAAGACTAAATCCTGTAATACGGTACTTTCTTCCCCTAAGTCTGAGGAAGAAACTTTTGTTGGTACAAATGATTCAGAACCACCATTGATTGCCAATCCTGGCAACTCTATACAGAAGTCGGATGACAGTCCGCTGTTGAGTAATCCGAAGCCTGGCAATCAGATTGTAAATGATGTAAATATTGCTCATCTCCTTGACATCAATGAAGATTTCCTTTTCGAGTATATGGCTGTCAAATTTATTGAAAGAATGACTTTATCTTCTGATAATCAAAGTCATCAATATAAAGACAACATAGAACCGGAAGAAACCTTATACATTGATCATAAAGAGAATTCTTTCCCTCCTCATGTTGATGTCGGGCCTTATGCTCAAAATTTCTTGACATCTTCTCCCTATCTGCTACCTGTAGCCGCCTCATCACAAGCTTGCGTGACTTTCAGACGTCACGAAGAATCCTATTTTGTGATCCCATCTGATAAGAAAAACAAGCGCCAAATTGTGTTCGGCCTGGCCAGAAATATCCCTGTTACTCAGACAGATGATCTTGAGAATAAAGATAAAGGAAGGATCCGAATCGATAAATATAGTCAACAATCTTTCAAGATTATTCAGAATATGGGATATGATTTGAAGACTATGCCAGGTCTTAATCAAGGTAAGGGTAGACGACTACCATTGTGCGGTGATCCGTTTTACCAGAAGACTCGTCATGGGTTGGGATATGATCCATCCCACATATTTAATGACGATATACAAGAAGAATTCTCTTCTAGCTCTTCACAGTCATCAGATTCGGAATAAATTCTATTCACAATATCCGATATGTTTCATTCCTCATATTGTGAATCCGAGCGAATATCCTCAATCTCCCTGGCTACCAAGGTTTGGTTAAGCTAGTTACTCACCCTCTTTCCACAAGTATTTCATATTCCCCTAAGTCTGAGGAAGAAACTTTTGTTGGTACAAATGATTCAGAACCACCATTGATTGCCAATCCTGGCAACTCTATACAGAAGTCGGATGACAGTCCGCTGTTGAGTAATTCGAAGCCTGGCAATCAGATTGTAAATGATGTAAATATTGCTCATCTCCTTGACATCAATGAAGATTTTCTTTTCGAGTATATGGCTGTCAAATTTATTGAAAGAATGACTTTATCTTCTGATAATCAAAGTCATCAATATAAAGACAACATAGAACCGGAAGAAACCTTATACATTGATCATAAAGAGAATTCTTTCCCTCCTCATGTTGATGTCGGGCCTTATGCTCAAAATTTCTTGACATCTTCTCCCTATCTGCTACCTGTAGCCGCCTCATCACAAGCTTGCGTGACTTTCAGACGTCACGAAGAATCCTATTTTGTGATCCCATCTGATAAGAAAAACAAGCGCCAAATTGTGTTCGGCCTGGCCAGAAATATCCCTGTTACTCAGACAGATGATCTTGAGAATAAAGATAAAGGAAGGATCCGAATCGATAAATATAGTCAACAATCTTTCAAGATTATTCAGAATATGGGATATGATTTGAAGACTATGCCAGGTCTTAATCAAGGTAAGGGTAGACGACTACCATTGTGCGGTGATCCGTTTTACCAGAAGACTCGTCATGGGTTGGGATATGATCCATCCCACATATTTAATGACGATATACAAGAAGAATTCTCTTCTAGCTCTTCACAGTCATCAGATTCGGAATAAATTCTATTCACAATATCCGATATGTTTCATTCCTCATATTGTGAATCCGAGCGAATATCCTCAATCTCCCTGGCTAACAAGGTTTGGTTAAGCTAGTTACTCACCCTCTTTCCACAAGTATTTCATATTTTCCTATCATGTCTATTTGACCTCTGCATAGATTTTTATCTACTTTTCGTGGAATTCCTACATACTGTCATGTTCATATTACCTCTGATAAGTATTTCATTTTTATCTATCATGTTCATTTGACCTCTGCATAGATATTAATCTACTCTTCTTTTTGAGTCTTTACATACTATCACGTCCACACTACCTCTGATGGTATTGTATATTCTCGAAACAGAGAATTAATCTTCTGTCTCGTCAGATGATTAAATGGATTTGTTATTTCATCATGTTTCCATAACCGCTGGATGAATATTTAAATCCACTTATCTATCATGTCCATATTACCTCTGGATAGATATGTATTGAGTTTTGTCATGTTCCTATAACCTCTGACAAGTGTCTCCTATATCACGCCTATTGTTCCAAATAAACGATAGGATCATAGAACATATATTTCATTCATCTTGGAAAACATTGCAAAATGGCTTACAAGATATTCTTTTAAAGAGGAGTTGAAGCATCTAGAAGTAACTGCCGTAGCTCTTCTAGCCGTCTACCAAGAGAATTCATAACTTTCTGTGTAGCCTCAGCACGTCTAGCCTCGGGGGTGCAAATGCAAGAAAGTTTAGCGAAGGTAGTCATCAGACCCTCTTTAGCTTCATCAAGGGTCCTGATGGTGGATTCAGCTCCAAAGGCTTTCTCTTCTAAAACCGAGCTCTGGGTGAGGTGCAGATTTTGAGCTTCGATCATCTGATCTCTTTCAGCCTTCAGGCGAGCTAACTCTGCTTCGAACTCATGGATTTCATGATTTTTATTCTGAATATATATGTTCAGAGTATCATAAGCTACTCTGTGACTGTGAAGTGAAGGCTTTATCCCAGCCAAGAATGCTTTCTCTGTGGCAACCTTCAGACTATGTTCTCGGAGAGATTCATTGTATGTGGCCTCCCGGACAAGATAATCGGCTGTCAAGGCTTCATATTCCTCTTCAATAAGGCTTTCTACAGTCTTACTTGACAGCCTGAGATACTCTCTGATTGGGTGTTCAAGATCCTCCACAATCTTCTCTAGTTTGCCAGCTCTCTCTGCATCACTGAACAGAGCAACATTATTTATGGTCGAAGCCATTGCTGTCTTCAAAGTCTCATAATTGAGGCCCTCATTGAGGACCATTTTTATCAAGGTTGCCAAACTTTTGTAAAAGGTGTCGATATAAATCTCAACTAGGAGATTCGTTCCCGTACTGGAACTTGGCTTGGCAACAATATCCGACGGTTCTTTTTCTTGGAGATCAGAGGCAGATATCGGTGGTACAACAGCAGAGTGAGACGAAGTCGTTGCTGCTACTATCGTTATAGCCAATTGATCCGCAGATGCTCCAGAGATTGTATCTCCCACCGGTGTAATAACAGACAGGGATGGAGCTGGTGTCGTAACTGCTATTATTTGGTTCCCAGGAATCCCAGGAGCAGTCTCTTCAATATTTGTTACTCCAGCTATTTCTGGAGTGCTAGCAGCAGTAATATTGGTGGATATGACGGCAGCCACAGGAGCGGATTCAGACTCTGGCATTGGTTTGTCAGAAACTGGTACTGAATCAGTCACGACATCAGAGGATGTTATTATTCCCCCAGTTTCCATTTGAAGTTCAAATACGCCCCTGTACCTCCTTCAATTGATTGCTCCATAGGATTCTCTACTGCTGCAGTTGTGGTGATATTTTCTACAGTTGATTCTTTGGTGAAGTCTGAGTCTCCTCCACCAGCCCCATCATCGCCTACAGTGGGGTCTACTCTAGTTTCCTCTTTGTGTTGAGTTTCAGCAAGAGAGGACACTTCGGATTGTGCTCCTTTTGTTTCAAATGATGAAGGATGTTCTTCTTGAGGCTCCACCTCAGGCTTTCGCACTCCCTCCTCCTCGGCATCTGCGCCTTCAGAAGAAGAAGATCCCCACTACACCAAAACACCTGTATTGTAACGGTCTAAACATGTTACAAAAATTAATCCTAACGGGTAAATACCGTGAGTATATAGGCGTGGGTAATATTACTAACTGCCTTACTAACGGATGTTGGCCGTTAGTATTGTAATTATTCTAACGGATATTGCCGTTAGTAATTATTTTTCTAACAGGTATATACATGTATGTTACACTTGAATCCTAACGGATTGTGACCGTTAGTATATTTAAGATGGAAAAAAAAATAAATAGAATTGAACGGTTACAGGAATGGACTGTTAGTATATCTAGAAAAATATGAATTTTTTATAATTTTACTTTTTAGTTTAAACCTTCTTTTTTTTCACATCCATAAATCTTAAATTTTCTCAATTCTCAAAAAGAACAAACATTGCAGATAGATATGATGAACAACATTGCATATCGATATGATGAAGGAAAGAAACTTGTGTGTATTAATTAATACAGATCGATTTCAAAACTTAATTGTACTGAGCTGCCTGGTGTACTGCTGCACCAATCCGCGTTGTACTCGTTCCGGGTGTTGTAGTTAGGCATGAGGTAGTCATTGCTGTCCATCCCGACGAAGAAGATGCAGTGAGAGATCGTGTTCGCCATTGTGTCCGCACTGAGATTGCTAGTGATCTGGTCGAGCATCGACTCAAAGTTCTTGATGTACTAAACGAATGGTATGCGCCCGACCTGCAAAAGTACAATAACAAGATCTTTACATCCCGCCATCACAAAACATCGATCAAGATGCTTTCAACATAACAATCTGAATTAAAGGGGTCACTGCACAACTCTCATAACTATGTTTGAGAACAAATAACCCTCTCTCCACTACACAATAAGAAAAAGTGTCAAAATATGTTACTTCTCGTATTATAATATAACTCGAGCTGTAAATTTGAGCATAGAGAAAAATAATTTGATGTGTGCATATAAAAACTAGATATATAAGCCTGGAACCAGAACCAAGTAATAGAATTATGGTAAGCCATGCTTCGCGGAGCATGTATCAACCTTCTTGTGTATCGCTGGAAGTCCGATGGAGGCAATACCTTCCCACTTCCTGCTATATATGCAATGGGAAGTTTACATAGAAGATATAAACACAAAAGAACCATTTTTTTTAGATATTGCATTTAGGAAAATATGCTACCATTCCAGTGAAACTAGTAGTTAGAAGGCTTTTCCTTGCTTATCCATTAAAGAAGACGCTATGGTGGCGCCTGTAAGACAATAAGTTCAATCACAATGAAATAAATGATAACAACAAAGGCAATATACTGTCAGTTTTGTATGGTAAATTCTGAAACAAGAAAGACTCACCAAAGACATTTGATGCCCCAACAAGGGCGCTAGCTGCAACATGAGAAGCAATTCCAGCACTGAGAAACACTGATGTAGAATAATACACCACATCATTTATACCAGCTAGTTGCTGAAACAAGACCAATGATGCCCCTACCCTCACAACTGCAGTTCCAGCAATATTGTCAAATATCATAAGCATTATTATATCATAATTTTAACTTCCAGTACAGTCATAATAAAATGTTGAGCCTAAAAACGTACAAGTGCTGAGGATTTTGACATTTCGAACTGTGTGGATGTTCAAGTGTCAATTTAACAAAAACATTATATCAGAATTATTTTGTGTTTTTGGTTATATGATATATGTGTTTGGGGACGAAAAGAGGGTGCATGCTCATATGATATCCATAGCAAATAAGAGAATTTTAAGGTGGATATCAGGTGATCCCAAAAAGGCTTACAATAAATAAGGACACATGTCAGAAAAATTAAGATAGGAATGGTACACAAGCAATAAGACCAGAAGAATCAAATTTTAATTTTGTTTACAGTTTTGAGATATCATTGGCATGTAGAAAAAAATGGCATCAAACACTACAAGAAAAAACAAACACAGGCAATAAAGAGTGTCTAGAAATATAAATAGGCAATAAAGACTTCTCCACTTTTTGTAAGACTGAAATAAGTACAACAACAGGGCTATATTTTCTTATCAAATAATTGTACATAAAAATATAAGTAAAAAGGGTTGACGTAGATATATTTTTGGGGAAAAGTGTCGACCATGAAACTATAGGTAGTACTCGTTAACCTACATTGTCAATTGATGAGGTAAGGAAAAAACATGAAAGACAGCGAAACCACACCTTGTTTTCAACTCATCATCATATTACTTTCACTACATTTTAATTTTTTCCCTACCATCTACTTGCCCCCTCCCTCTCCTCAAAACCCTGTGGGAACCGACCCATATTTATGTAAACCAGAAAGCTAATATAGCTCAAATATTGGCTCTATACATAGACAACCAAATTCAAGGTGGTGTTTGTCTGCATGGGTTTAGTTAGAATAATCCAGTAAAGTTAGTCAATAAGAAAGAGAGTAAAGACTTAAAGGACTGACAAGATGGAATGAACAAATGCACCAAAGAATAGTAGGGACACTTTCAAGACATTCAATTATCACCACAAAGCTGAAATTGATAAACCTTGAAATGCTCATTATACTTTCTGAAATTTATACTCATAACATATTTTAGCCAAACTGGGAATCCCTTGTTATTGAAATTGAGATTAATGATAAACCAACAAACTAAATTCCAATAATATTAGACTCAAATTTCAACATAATTGCTACCTGAAATTCTATTCAGAACAGACATAAGGAACAAAACTGCTATGAATGCCTCAATGGCACGTGCTCGGTCAAATCCTATTGATTCAAGCTGAAGTTGTATATCATAAACTGTATTTTCAGTACTACTAGAATCATAAACTGTAGCATCTTAAACTGCACGTAATAAAAATGTTGCAACAATCCAAGCAACAATCCAAACAAGAAACAAGGAGATGCAAACATGAAAAGAAGGAGATGCAAAGGTTCGGCTAATACCTGTGACAACTATGCACCCAACTACATGGTCCATATTTTCTCACAATAACCTTTATCGTAGCTTGCTATAGAACTAGATAAATCATGCAGGGAATGTGCTGCTTCAAATGATTCAAAGAATGATTCATCAGCTGGATTTTCATAAAGCAACTTCTTGTGTAGAGGGGAGAGCCATCCAATGTTGGATTCAAAGAAAAGACATCCAAGACTGATACTTGTGGCAACATTGTACGTAAAGCTTCAAATAACCCTGTGGCAACATTGTACGTAAATAACCCTCTCCCCTCTACACAATAAGATTCATACATGTGGCAACTTTGATAACCTTTTCGTAAAGCTTCAAAGTAAAGACATCCAAGACTGATTCAAATGATTCAAAGAATGATGCATCAGCGGGACTTTCGTAAACACATCGAAGAAATGATTCAAAGAATGATGCTGCTTCAAATGATACCTGTGGCAACATTGTACGTAAAGCTTCAAATAACCCTCTCCCCTCTACACGATAAGAAAAAGTGTCAAATTTAGTAAAAGATTAATTTCCTTTGTAAAGCTTCTAGCAGTTAGTATTGCCACCAACTCAATTGACCCAGTATATTAACCTTTGATGGAGGAGAGCCATCCAAGACTGCATATTGGTTCCAGCACCAATTCTAGAAGAGAAAAGACATCCAACTTTGGTTGAGAAAAGACACTCAACACCACCTTCCCCTCGTCCAGCAGTCCAAAAGTGCAATTGCATACAGGTCTCCTCTTAGGAACCTGCATATGAATTCAGCATGAGTTTGAGAAACAAGTTTAGTTGACATAAAGTACTGGAACTTCTGGGGGATTACAAGATAGTCTAGTGTCCAAGATGCATAATACGAAAATTAAAGCATAATATTAGGATAGGAAAATCATTTCTAATTAGCAGGATTTAAAAAAGGCTTTGGTTGTCTACAGTTAGTCATGCTGGAAAAATTAAGTTATTGAAAAGGTGCAATCCTTCCAGATTTGAGTTAAATTTGTTACAAGATTGTATATAAAGGAGTAAAATAATTCTACAGGGACTAAAGGAAACCAGAAACCTTAATATACCGAGCAGAGTTCCACAAGAATACAACAAATGCTCCATATATCACACGGATAACTCCATCCAAGGATTCCAAAACCTGTCCAAAGTTACTCGTTATGGAGAACACATAAGTGAGATAAATAGAAGAAATATGTCCATATAAAAAGACTCGACCAACATTACATATTAAGACTCAAGGGCAAATCACAAAGTAAAAAATGGAACCTTTTGTTTAACAGTTTGAGAAAATTGATGACAATTATGACATACTCTAGTAGATCAGATAACAAACATGTGGAACAATTGACTCATCATATCACTTCAACTACATGCAAAAGAAACAAAAACTCCTTCAATAGTTAACTCAGAGATACATTTCATGAAAGATGTACTTACAGGGAGCTACTGCGTTGCTCTCTTTCGGAAAAACTAGAGGACTGTTGAAGTGTGAACTTGGAGCAGAATTCCTGTCCAAAAAAAGCTGCATAAATGCCCAACACACCTAGGCATGCGCCTAAGCTCGCCTAATTACCCATTTGCCTAATTTCGCCTTCATGGCCTTTCTTGCCTAGGCGTCGCCTACAGAAGATACATCGCATGCCTTTGGTTTAGGTGGTGACACATCGCCTTTCGCCTTTTGGGCGCCTAGGCTGCACCTTAACAACACTAGACAAAACATCAAAATATATTATAAGAAATGAGTGCATTAGTGGGAAGTTGCAGATGGCAACATTTGGTCAGGTACATAAAACCTTTTTTCTTCCAAGACTTCCATTTAGCTTTATTAAGGGCCATCTACTCTATATAATATTACCAATTAGTAAATGTTTTGTCCTTGTTTGCTGCATCAGTCCATACTTCGCTGTATCAGTCCATACTTATGTTGGTCAGCCTTAGTTCTAGAAAATCCTTTTGACTTACATCCTGTCTTCATCTGTACACAACCAGAAAAAGGGAAAATATGTACTAATTTGCTTATAGTACATCAAAGGTGCATTGGAAGAAGCTTCACAGACTATACTACTAGAATAATGACAATGAGATGTTTAAGACTCAGACTATACTACCTTTGTGGGTGCACTCGAAGAAGCAACAAAGGATGCATGGCCATTCAAATTTCTATTAGATATGAAGCCCAAGTTACCATTTGATGCACCATCATTCACATTGATTTGGTTGCCTTTAGTTTGAGCATGTGAAGATGAATCAGCAGAGTTTTCACGAGTCATGTTGGGACCATCTGCGTATGTTCCATTTTGCTCCCTTGCTTCATCTAACTCTAGTTGAAGTTGTTGTATTGTTTGCAGATGATGCCTCTCAACTTCCCCAAACTTCCATCAGAATCAGAACACAGTAAATCAGTTATAATATTTTGAGAAGATATGCAAACTTCTGATCCAAAGCTAAGGATAAGGGACATACTACATGATTGAAAGCCTATTCAACTTAATAATCCAATTCAAGCAAGAACTTTCAAGAAAGAAAGAAAAAGAATGGATACTCCAACGACCTGTCGTTGTAAACAAAAATAATATTGGGTGAACTGTTCTGCACGTTCTTGTATCTCAGCTTGCAATTGTTGGTTGGTTGTTGAGTGCAAAGCGTCCACTTCCTGAGCACGTGTAATCCAAGTCCGTGCCTCTCTTAATTGTTTATCCTTGTAAAGGATAGTTTTTTGTGCAACCCTATGTTGAAAGAAGCTAACTGTTAGGCATGCCACTTTACATAGAATTGATACTTTGTAAGAAAGAGAACTATCATAAATGCCAACTAGAGAAAAAGGACAAACTAAAATAAAATGGTGGACAAAATAAGGAAGACAGTTAAAATTAACAATAGATCAAATGCAAGATGTTGCACATATAACCCTCCAAAGCACTGTATTCGTGTCCATATTGGATATTGTATCCTTGCCCGTTTTCGAGATGATACTTCCTCGATACTTGTGTCTGATACGGCTACTCCATGTTGAGGCTTCCAAGGGACCAAAAACATGGTTGAATATGATTTGGCATGGCTGTAAGTATGTCATGCCAAATGCCTAAAACTGTAGAATTATTATGTTATATGGATTACGAGTTGCGCAATCTTCAGTATCTAGATTAAAGGTTTCCTAACCCTTTGTCAAAGCATGCATAGTTGACAGAGTTAGCTTCCATTTTCTAGTGCCCAAGTTGAGGTTTCCAAGTGGCCAAAAACATGGTTGAATGTGATTTGGCATGGCCGTAAGTATGCCATGCCAAATGCCTAAAACTGTAGAATTATTATGTTATATGGATTACGAGTTGCACAATCTTCAGTATCCAGATTAAAGGTTTCTTAACCCTTTGTCAAAGCATGCATAGTTGACAGAGTTAGCTTCCATTTTCTAGTGCCCAAGTTGACTAACTCAAGGTTTAAAAAACATGAAAGGAGTTTCCTAATACATAGTTCACTTAAGCCCAGGTGCAGATTTGGGTATAATGAATCAACTAAAAAATGAGATTAGCTTAAGAAAAAACATTAACAGTAAGGTTGTTGCATAAAGTGCCTCAAACGGTGATAAATTGCAATTAATATTAACATCCTATAAACTCACCTACACACTGCTTCTGCAGTTTAAATTTGCAACCTGCTGCTATGAGACAGGCCGCTGCTGCTCCTGTAGCCTGCATCTGTTATTGCAACTGATGTGCTTCATATTATGAAAGAAAAAAGAGCAGCTTCAGATTAGGAGAACACTGCAACCATGTCCTCAACAAATCATATCTCGATGCAACATTAACAACAGATAATAATGTTCTTCAAGTCTTGTTTATTGAGAAATATCTATCAGAAAGGAAAATCAAATAGGACATTTAGAGGATGTAAGAAGAAATAATAAAGTAAAAAGTGTAAGTATTAATAAAACATTTCCCCTCCTTTATCCGGGCTTGGGACCGGCAATGCAAAGATAAGCAATGTTTCTTATATGGTCGCATCATGAAAACAACAAAACTGGAATCTGAAAATAAGCTTCTTATATTGTTGAAACTTATACCTAGTCGCTAACAACAAATTGATCCTTGGAATGTGTTGATTTGGCACATCATGCAGGATAATATCTTGTTCCTAACGAGCATCATCAAAAGCCTGTATGTCAGTTATACCAGGTACATGAGTGAGAACCGCAGGAGGCATCCAACCATAAAGTCGCTCAATGTCATAACAATTGAGACATTCCTGCAATGTTATACTAAAATTTTGCATATGAAAGTGAACATGTCCAGTAAGTTTTGAGACTACGGTTGACAACCTCACTTTGTGAATATCGTTATGAGTGAGAAAAACATACTACAGTCCCCAATAATTTGATCTAGTCCTTACAAAAACATCTAGTGAAAACTGGATCCCCATTGTTACAGTGATGAGATAGGGATGTGTAATTTGAAAATAATGTTTATGGACAGCTAAAAAAAATGTTATAACAGAGTAAGGATGCTTTATGGGAACAAAAAGCATATTTGTTCAAACATTCCATGACCTCATTAATGAGAGTATATATTGCTCATCCTATAATTAAGGAGAAAATGTTGGACCCTCATGGGTAAGGATAAGGTAATGGAATTGACTGATAAATTCATAGACCACAACATTAAGGGGAGCAGTTGGGGCTCAAGTGCTTGGACTTCGTTCGATATAGATGAGTGCTATGAGGCTGAGGAAGTTGTCGAATCATAATATGTATCATGTACTGTTTTACTTGATTATCATATGGTGTACATAATATAAATTGTTTATGTGAAATTTGATTGGAAATCAACCTTATCATTGTAAATAGTTAACAGAGTAAGAAAAAATAAGGGCCAATATTTAGTATTTAGTGGCAAGTTCAACATAAAATCAATAATTAAGAATACAAAAGTTTAAGATTAGTATAACAATGATGGTATTGTTCTTGAATATAGACATTGCAAACTTGCATCATTATGAACTTAATTATTACCAATCAGTGTGTTTATTGAAATAAGCAAAAAAAACTTAAGTTTGCAATGCAAAGATAAGCAATGCTCCTTTATTCTGAGGATCAATTTTGCATGTGAATTCTCTTTTGATTTCATGATGTTACTTAAGTTTTGTTGTTTTTGTTATTAGGAATATAAATTGGCCAAACATCAGACTTATAAATACAAATCATCATTATGGTATGTTTGGAGAATCAGATGTTGCAGTACTCATTAAAGTACATGACCCAAGTGAAGAAATGTTATTGAAAATAAGAAACTGAATCGACATAGCTTGAATAAGGTCCCTCAACACTTTCATACTAGTAGCTTTCATTATGTTCAAAGTTGAGTTCTTCACATAAAACTTTCAAGGCAGATTAATGACATAGGCAAATTTATAAGTATAATTTGGAGGTTTCTATGTATTATACTAATTGTTGGATACATAGTTTGTGCAAACCCAGACATTAATGTTCCTTCCAGTGTGCTCATTTATCAGATTTTTTTGTGCAAACACAAGATGTGAACCTGCCTTTAAGATGTTTGATTTCTTTCGAGCAAATTTGTTACAAAATAACTTGTGAGGGAAGTGTTACGGAAGATTATAATCAATCAAGACCTACAAAAAGAACTAATGAATTCCAAAATTGTCAACTCATCGCAAAGGAAAGAAGAAAACATCTCTTAATGAAGTAGGTTATTACCTAAATCTATTAAGCAGAAAACTAGGGTTTTTTCTCACCACAAAGAGGAGGCTTTTATCACCTCAAATAGGGGCTATTGGGCAGCCGACCTGCCACAGGTGCACGCCAAAAAAGAGTTGGCCTCGCCGTAGCCGAGGACGGATGGATGAGAAACCTACGGAGGTCGACGACGTGTCGGACTCGCAGGACTCGTCGCAGCCAACGATTGATGGCTTCGCGGGACTCGCCGCAGCCAATTTCTAACGGGCGACGATGGAGTATGTGTACAGTGAAATTGGTGAATGTGAGAGAGGGAGAGAGAGTTTGGAAGAAATGATGGAGAATTAGGGGGGAAATTAGAGCGCCAACCTTTAATTTTTAGGAGTGTGTTAATAATTTTAGGGGAAAATATATATAGTTTCTAACAGACTACAAGTATATACTAACAGGTGTATCTAGTTAGTATATTGTAACAGATTAGGGCCGTTAGAATCTGTAAACAAGGCCCGTTAGAAATTGGCCAATATGGTGTAGTGCCCTCTTCAGATTCCTCATTCTCTTCATAGATTTCTTCTTCTTGAAGAGGAGCCACAGGCTTTGGTGCAATTACAACATCTGCAAAACGAACAAGAAGACAAGTTAAATATACAAAATCATGGTATATAATTCCATACAGGTTTTGTATAATACTTGGAATATGTGCGTTTTTCTCAAGATATGTATCATAATCACCATCCCAATCATCATCCTCAAAATCAAGAGCCGGTTCATCTGATGGGATGCGTTCTTGATCGGTGGTGGATACAGCAGTAGTACCCTCTGCAACCTGTGCTTTGGACGGCAAAGACAAATGGAGTGAAGTGCTGAGACGTCCAGGAGACAAAAGTGTTATAGCCCCTGATCCAACTATCGGTGGAGGAGCTGAGGATCCTTCTCCGGGATGGATTGAGGAAGAATCAACAAGGGGGTCTTCTTCAATTAAAATATCTTCTCCTTCTGGAGTATCGGCTCTTGGTTTAGAGGACCCTTTTGCGGCTGATCTCTTCCTTTTCTCCGGAGTTTTTGTTGGAGATACAACGACTGCACCTTGTTTTCTTTTGCGGTCCTTGCTAATGATGATAGGTTCAGCAGCTGGTTCTCCAACTCCAGTAGGGATAACTACTAGGAATGGATCTGGAATGCCAATGTCGTCAGGGATGTCTGCCGGCACCCTGACCTGTTCCTCGATTTCTCCTTCCTTAGGCCACCTCAAACTACCTTTCAAATCGTAACCATGGGCAAAAGAACGAATTGAAGCATAGAAGTGGGCATACGTATGGAGTATACGTAATTCTGTGGTGTTAGTGGCAGTCGAAATTATGAATTTGGCACCAGTCCGAACAGCACCGAAATACCTCCAACCCCTAGCTCCATCAAGTAATTTCCCATAATAACGGAAATTAGTCAAAGGATTACCAACATGAAGCTGGTCATATCCGAACTGGCGAGCGAACCTACTGGGTAAGTATGGTTCAAACGCACAACTATCTTCATTCATGTACATCAGATGAGAGGGTCTGATGCACTGAAGCCACTTAAAAACTGGCTGCGGCAACACAACTCTTCCTTCAACCTCATCTTCAAATGGGACACCGAGGCAATCCGCTGGGACTTGCGGTCGAGTACAGAAGAAGTTCCAACCATAAGAATAATTCAGAACCGCTCGGGTATCTGCCAAAGTCGTAGCAACCCATGTAGCTTTGCTGAATTTTTGGAGGAAGACCTCCGCATCATCACCTGGGCCTGGTGGTAACAACCCGCAGTTATGATGCAATAACCAACCCATCAGATAGGTGTAGGGCATCTCTACTCTAGGGAAAACATTCCGATGAGGAGCATTATTGATTAACTCCTCGCCAAAGGTTCTTACACCTGCATTTATTCGACACACCATGGCCGATAACAGGTTGATCCTGACTTTAAAAACCAGGCGTACTGCTGGCCATAGCACACTGCGGTGAATTCTGTCAACAGTACCAATACCCGGTACAACCCATCTTCTCAACCATAAAGAAAGAAAGCCTGCCAGCAAAGCGCTCCGTGAGATTTTCTGACTACCATATCTAAGGAAGCTCAAGGCTTCGGTTCCGGCAGGAAATTCCCCAGTCTTCGTAGACAGATACTTATTCGGGAATTTGTAAGTAACCGTCATATCCCGAACCTTGTTGGAGGGAATTGTCGAACCTATGTTGATTGCTGGGGCTTTGTTTTCCTGAAATCTTTCTTTGTCTTCCTTGGATATCTTATCCTTGTGGAAGAAAAGATAAGTCGTCCACTTGTTGATATACGCCAGATGGGACGGACTTTCATGCATCGTGGTACAAATCAGATAGTAGCACATCAGCAAAACGTTTTACGCTCGCTAAAGAGTTCATACTGTGGAGCAGATAAAGATGGCTTATAATCAGAACTTACCGCTTATGTGCTCGGCTCTAATAGTGGTTGGACCCATGCCTGGTAGACAGGCGTACAGGGGAACACTGCTAAAGATTATCGCCATTCTCACTCATGGAAGAATAAAACGCAAGAAGCTATATTCAGAATGAGGATGTTCTCGGCTATTTATACAGACCGAAGAAACAATGGTGCGGGCCTATTTTTAGGGAAAGCCCTATTAAAGAGTTCTTGTAACCACAAGACTAATGCCACGTGTTGGTTTGTTTGTTGGAAGTTGATAAACCACGGAAACAGTCAAGAGCAGTGGCTTAAATAGATCATACGCACCAACAGATAAAGATAAAAGGTCAAGGATTTTTTTATTTATAAAAGATGGGGCGGACCCTACATATAAGAGAGAGCCACAATACATAGAGTGTTATTATTCTCTCTCATGGGATTGGCGAAGAGAGGCACCCAACTCACGCATGTTGCGAATCCCAGAGCGACGCATCAGACGAAGAAATGCTTCGGCGTCACCCGGTCCTTCGTAAGCAATTGAAGGACCACCATCGATTCGATTGAACACCGCTGGAGTCAATTCGAAGCACTCAAGGAGATTCTGGGCTCGCTCGTTTTCTATTTCGAGGTTGACCCTAGCGAGCGAGGACCCATCCACGAGGGGCTCTTTCTTTGGCGCCATTTCAAGTATAAAGTTAAAATGAGAAGCTTTTCTCCTCATTTATACTGATAAAACCAACTCTTCGTATTCCGCATAGGGAGTTGATTAACATGAATACGACTCGGGAAAAGGTAGAGACATTTTTATGACAGTGGCATATTGACCGACACTTCTCCACTTCACGCTGACTGTTGGATACCCCCGCTCTTACGCGGATGACGGTTGCATATCCCGAGTTTTGCGCTCATCAAATCTCAACTTTTAACGCTTCTGTTCAAAGTGTTTCAAATTTTGGAGACATTTGAAAACTTTGAAGGGGGTCTTGTAGGAGCGTAAAAAGTGCTTCCAAGAAAGAGTCATTTCATTCATAAGTGGACTGCTCTACTCCTAATACAACGGGTAATCTCTTTACGCCCGAGACAAGACCAGTCACTTTACGCTCAAGCAAGCTGGTCATTTTACGCTGGGTCTATACTGATGGTTTTACGCCAAAGACAGATCAGCCTCTTTCACGCTGGACAAAAGCTATCAAATCTTGCATTTAATGCAGATTTTGACATGAAGATATCAATGATGGCATTTACCACAGAATTCAATAGAATTTGTCTTATACGAAGACCATTGTTGTCGTTTATGAAGATCGAGCTACTTTACGCTCACTGAAGGGTTTCTTTTACGCACGGAGCTTTACATGAGTCCTTACGCTCATTAAAAAGCAATGTGTGCGTGGAGTTTATTTGAGCCATTTTACGCTCAAGGTTATACAACCGCTTTACGCTGGGAACCTATGACAGAGCTAGTTTACGCTCATCTTTTTACGCCCTATTTGTTCTGGCCAATCCAGAATGTGGTGTGCTTACGTGGTCTTCATGCCACATATTTCGAAGAACGTGTATACGTGCATCCTATTCTTACTGAAATGATGGGACACGTGTCAGCACACACGGAGGATGATTCTGATCGTGGTTGGCGGTTATGGAGCGTAAAGACATGTTTAGACGCTCCTTTACGTACGGAAGCCCCAGTCTATAAAAAGACTCATTTTTCTCATACAAGACACACAGAGAGAGACAGGAGAGAATACAAAGATCAGAGCTTCGAGATTTTGATCCTCTAGAGCATTCTTCTTCAACTTTTCTTCCAAGAACAGAGTGAAGCAAAGCAGGAAAGCATTCGGCCTCGCCATCAGTGCCCAAGTGCGTCGATACCTTTCTGTTGCGTTAGTTCTTCCAAGTTGTTCTACTTCAAGCAGTGATCTTCATCATCATCATATGGTCCAAGGAACAAAGTGATCATTTACGAATCAGACTTCCATAGCAATACTTTCCCAGAATCAAAAAGTTGTACTTCTTGTACTCTTTTTTCGTTTTATTTTCAAAATCCCAATTCCTCAAAAGGCATTTTGTTAAGTGAAACAGCCCGAATAGGGGTAGTTCATCCTCTTCCAACCTAACCAGTCCATCGGTTAGGGGACCAGCACCTATGCAGCAGCAGCAGTACCCGAGGCCATTGTTGCCTCAGGCCCAGGCATTCCAGCAGCAGTACACCCAGGCTCCAGTGCAGAGCAGGCAGAGAGGTTTCCAGCAGAGGGGACCCGCAGCTAGAGGTCAGGCCATGATGATGGCTATGGAAGAAAAAGTTGCACCAGGTGAGGTAGTGGCAGGTACTATTCTCGTCAACTCCTTTCCAGCATCAGTATTATTTGATTCTGGTACATCGCATTCATTCATGTCTGCATGATTCGCGACACGGATAGAATTGGAGCCCGAGTCATTATCAGTGAGGCTCAATATACTTACTGGTAATGGTCTTGTGGGGGTAGATCGAGTATTTTCCTCGTGTCGAATCGTAGTTAGCGGTAGAGAGTTTCCCGCTAGATTGATAGAATTCCCGATGGCCGATTATGATGTGGTCTTAGGGATGGATTGGTTGAGGGACCAGTATGCTAGGATAGACTGCCACATTGGCAGGGTTATTTTTAGCATTCCCGGAGAGCCAGAGTTTTCTTTCTCCCGAGGCGAAGTTGAACCTTCTCCTCCAGTATTGCGGATGGCGGTAGCAGCAGTACAATTACCTAGGATAGTCGAAGAGTTTCCAGATGTTTTCCCCGAAGAGCTTCCAGGAATGCCGCCAGAGCGGGAGATTGAGTTCACCATCGACTTGATCCCCGGGACAGCCCCAGTATCAGAGAGAGTTTACAGGATGGCGCCGTCAGAGCTGGAGATATTGTACAAGATGATTGAAGAACTCAGAACCAAGGGATTCATACGTGCTAGTGGATCACCTTGGGGAGCCCCGATGCTTCTTGTAAAAAAGAAGGATGGTACGTCCAGATTATGTGTAGATTATCGTACCTTGAACTCAGTGACAATCAAGAACAGATACCCTCTCCCGAGGATAGATGACTTGTTTGATCAGCTCAAAGGGGCAGCAGTGTTCTCGAAGATCGACTTGCGCTCAGGATATCATCAGATCAGAGTCAGAGAGCAGGACATCCCGAAGACAGCTTTCAGATCGAGATATGGGCATTGGGAGATCCTTGTTATGCCCTTTGGAGCAACCAATGCGCCGGCTGTATTCATGGACCTCATGAATCGTATTTTCATGCCTTACTTGGATCAGTTTGTGATCATGTTCCTAGACGACATTCTGGTCTACAGTAAGAATGAGGCAAAGCATGAGCAGCATCTCAGGGTTGTTCTTCATATACTCAGGGAGCATCAGCTATATGCCAAGTTCAGTAAATACGAGTTTTGGCTGGATCGTATTTCGTACTTAGGTCATATCATCACCAGAGGAGGAGTAGAAGTGGATCCCCAGAAGAGTCATGGCCGGTGCCCATTGAGTCATGGCCGGTTCCCAGCACAGTTGCAGAAGTTTGCATTTTCCTTGGATTGGCCGGCTACTACCGACGATTTGTTTCGGACTTCGCTCGGATTTCAGCGCCGCTGACCCAGTTGACTCGCAAGGATGCACAGTTTGCTTGGACAGCAGAGTGTCAGGAATCATTTTAGAAGTTGAAGCGAGGTTTGATAACGGCTCCCATTCTCATGCTTCCAGATGGGACCGGAGGATTCACAGTTTATTGCGACGCTTCAGGCAGAGGATTGGGGTATGTCATGATGCAGCATGGGAAGGTAATATCTTATGCATCACGCCAACTTCGTGACCATGAGAGGAATTACCCAACCCACGACTTGGAACTGGCAGTAGTAGTGTTTGCACTCAAGTTGTGGAGGCACTACTTATACGGAGATAGGGTGGAGATCTTCACGGACCACAAGAGCCTGAAGTATGTTTTTACCCAGAAAGATCTTAACATGCGTCAGAGAAGATGGCTAGAGCTGCTTGTGGATTATGATGTCAACTTGCAGTATCATCCAGGGAAGGCCAACGTTGTTGCAGATGCGTTGAGCAGGAGAGCCGGAGTTTATTTCCTAACAGCGCAACCCGAGCTGTTAGCTGATCTTCAGAAGATGGGTATTGAGATTGTCCTCCCTTCCAGTGTGGCATTGATGGCCAGTATACAAGTTCAGTCCACTATAGTTGAGAGGATCCGGACGGCACAGTCAGCAGATTCCAAGCTTCAGCGACACAGAGCAGAGTGTGAGGCAGGCCAATGACCAGAATTATGCATTCATGAAGATGGTACACTTTGTAGAAGCATGGAATTTTACAACCAGAAAGCCCATGCGCCAGACACTACATGCGCCAGAGCTCGGACAAAACCCTTCACAACAAAATCAGCAAATATAGACATTTGAAAAAGGACTTTTTATTTATATGCAAAAGTGTATTACATGTCTAGAAAAGGTTGTACAAAGGTGAATTTCTACAAAGAAAAGATCCTAAGTCTACAGCCAGCGGCCACCATACGCCGCTAGTCAGGCGCAGCAGATATCATGCGCCCCCAACCAGGCGCATCCCACCATACGTACTCAGCATGGGGCATCCCTTCAGCAGCTCAGTTATGTGCATCCCCAGTTATGTGCATCCCTTCAGCAGCTCAGTTCTGTGCCGCTCTTCCAGCCAGGTTCACCTGATAAGTGCTTCGACTAAACAAAGCATTTAACCCTCTGGCTGGAACTATGGAAGAGAAGAGCACCGCAAATCTGTGGCCAGGGTAGGCTTCGAAAGAGCCTCCAAAGACGAAGGAAGACCGTGATCGAAACTACGGCTAAAGGAGCAGCTTCCAAACCCACCAGAGTGGGCAACGCCCACTTTGAAGGAAGAAAGAGCCTAGCACCGCAATTCCGATCTACGGCTCTTCCAGAGTAACGGAGACGAGGCCCGAGCATCCCTATCTTTGGATGCAACAGGCACCTTCCGCCTGCCTCAGAAGCCCTCGACTCCATCTTTTGGATGTAACAGTCACCTTCAAGTGCATCAATGACGACATGGCGTCTCATCTTCACCCTCGGGAGCACTTCGTCAACAGAATGCACCCGAATACCCAAGTTCATGTTGGAAGTACGTGAGGGAACGAGAAGCAAACCTTCTCTCTATGCCACTATTTATAGGTCGGGTACATCAAACCCACGCGCCAAGTGGATGGCTCTCCGAATTTCGTGCAATGAATTTATATTAAATGGATGAACCGGACGCCTCGAATTCAGCCAAACGGCTATTTAAAGCACTCGAGGAGCGAAACAGCCGCATCATTAAAAGACATGTCGGATGCGCCAGCCAGACAGTGCATCACACGGACGCGCCCTTCGGCATCAGGCGCATCACACAGACGCGCCCTTCACTACCAGGCGCATCACAGAGGATGCGCCCCCACACATCCCCATACCGAGTGGAACACCAATCGACGCGCCCACTCAGCTGTCCATCGAATGTCAGAAACATTAAATGCTGAACTGACAGAGTTGGCAGCACACCTCCCAAAGTCTGAACAGTTGACAGCTTTTTCAAAAAATGAAGCGTCGGCAACGTCAGCATCATCATGACTTTATTCCGACGGCTACTGCCACGTGGCCACTCAACGACCCGCATGCGCCTCCGAAGCCATGCGTCCAAATCTGCATGCGCCTCAAAAGCCATGCACCTCAGACTACTCTCTGATCCCAAAAGCCAGAAGGAAAGTCGCCTGCATGCGCCTCAAAAGCCATGTGCCCCGAACGGTTTGTAACTCCTAAAGGTTATGAGCCGCAGCCTCCTCATGCGTCCAATCCAAGACGCAGCTCACCAGATCACTTCCCCCGTACCAAATCCGAGATCTCCGAGCCATGAGTCGACGACACGTGTCCTTTGACTCAACTCATCCAAGATTTCAGCAACAGAAAGATCTCCTCCTCTTCTACGTGCCGGCTCACAAACAGCAGTATGAAGAATTCTACCCCTTGATTAAGGCGCATCCCACGCGCCTCCATCAGCAATCTCCACGTGGCGTCCCCACACACCAGTGCATCCTACATGCGCGCATGAGCAGCCAACCTGTCCAGCTATAAATAGAGGGATCATTTCCTTCTCATCCACGCACAGAATCCACAACGAACATACAGAGAATCACCAGAGAGGCAGATACAGACACTCAACGTCTTCCTCCTCTCAGCAAGCTCCAGCACCCAGAGCAATCCAAACCTTCAGAAAACCGATGACCGTCGTCAGCTCGTCAACGGAGTCAACGCATTACCACTCGCTCCATTGGCACAAGGAACCCAGATTAAACAAAAGTGTACTGCTAGGACTGCATCTAAGTCCTATATTGTAACATTGTTCTGTTTGTGTTAAAGTTTTTAATCAAAAAATTTTAACGACAAACAAGCTGGCGACTCTGCTGGGGACTTCTTTCTCCTCCACCGAGAAACTTGTGTCACAAGCCGACGACGTGAAGGTGGGCTCCTCCCACAAGACGCTGGTCGTGCGCCTCAATCAACAGGCGTACGAGGAGTTTATTTCTGAAGGAAGTGCGAGTCCTTCGAAGCGACTGCCGAAGCCGAAGAAGACCCGTCGAGTCTGGGTGCGCAAGATCGACGCCTCGGGCACCACCGCTGAAGGGAATGCGCCAATCCAGCCCTCCCTTCCTGCTGACGTTCTCAGCAACCAAGGTGCGCCCGCTGATGCAGCGCATCTCTCGGGGAAGCGTGCGGCTGACCACGTTCCCCAGCCATCTTCCTCTCAGGCGAGGAAGATGCGTCGACGGAGCAGGGGTGCAGCCAATGCCCCGCGCATCACCTCTGATGCGCCACAAAAAGTCTCTGTCTTTGACAGACTCACTCGCTGTAATGGTGAGGAGAATTTGGATGCTAAGTACTATGCGCCCCAGCGGGCTAGTACGAAGAAATCCAAGGCGGCACGGGCCATGCGCCATAAACGTGCTATGCCAGCAGCAGGCCAGAAGCACGTGCTCACAATCACGTGCGCTGCTGATGGCAAGCTGTACAAGGTCGACTCAGGTGCCACTGCACCAAAAACGAGTCGACCTTCAAAGTCCTCATCTCACTTGGGCGTATCTACTGCGTGCACAACTAAGTCGAGTGAGGCAGATTCAGTGGTCTTGAACTCCCGCGCCTCCTCTGGTTGTGCGTTTGAGGTTCGTTCAAGTCACTTCAAATGTTGTGGTTGCCCCACTACTGATCGTGATGCCTGCTTGGTATTAGATCAGGGGGCGCAGCACTCACCTGACCACCCCGGCGTTTAGCCTTGCCATGCGCCTGAAGGGGGTGTGAAGGTAGCACTCTCCTCCAACGACCTGCGTAACGTGATCACTCACAAGCGCCGGTCAGGAGAGTCGACCAACAAGCACGATGCGCCTCTCACGGGGCATGCTTGTGCGGTGGTCACCATCAACTGCTGTTGCAAGGCGGCAGTACCACCAAGGCAGTCAGTCTTTCAGCGGCTGCAATCATCGACACCCCTCCGACATCGCCTCTGGATGAAGGTGTCAACAGAAGAGGAGCCAAGGGTTGCTTCATGCAACGTGATCTCCAACTCCTCGTCAGTCCGGAAGACGACTGGCAATTCCTCGTCCTCATCCAAAAGCCAACCGAAGAAAACCAAGGCAGCTGTCTCGACCTCTGGAGTGTTCGAAGGCACTCGGTCGAGGAAGAAGTTCTTGGAGGAAGCTGGGGGTAGTCAGACCCTTGTTGAACCTCCTTCCGAAGACGAAGATGTCCAAAGCACAGCTGCGGCGGATCTTCATCCTCGAGGCAAAGTCAGCCTCCCAGAAGCCCCTCAAAATGAGGATGTCTCCCAGAACACAGCTGGAGGTAGAGACGAAGAGGCCCTTCAAGACGGAGTTGAGGGCAATCAGGCCCTTGCAGATGCGCCCGTCGAGAATGACCTCCAGAACGTGGCTGGGGGTGGCCAAGATGAAATACCAGGAGAGACGACTCCCCCACATGAGAGTGAGGCCGAAAGTGAAGCCTCAACCAATCCATCCACTCCCGGCCGTGTCATGACAGTATACATGGCTGGGGGTGATTCCGAGTCTGATGCGCCGCCGCAGGACATTGTCCAGCGCATAAACTCACTACAGGGAGGACTCAAAACCCTCTCTGCCTCTATGCAAGCACTGACTCAAGCAGTGTTTGATATACGGTCGGCCTTGACCAGAACACCTTCAACCGGTCCCGACCCAGGAGCCAATGGGGAGTCGAGTGTACCCCTTCAACGGGTACCCTCAGACACAGAAGCACCCCGGACGTCGGAGCCCTCAAACGCTCAACTCCAGATGGTACCACCTTTCCCGACTCCCAGCTCCACGGAGGATGTGGTCGAAATGATCAAGGACTTGCGGGAGCGCTTCGAGTCCAAAAACAGGCAAGAGGAGCGCCAGAAGATGGGCATTCCCCAGCCTTATCCCTTCGAGTGGAACAAGGTGGTTTATCCCCCAAAGTATAAACCACAAACACTCACGCTGTACGACGGGAAGGACTCTCCGCGTCGCTACCTGACATACTTCCAGTCCCAAACGGGACATATCCCGAAGGAGGATGCGCTACTCACTAGCATCTTTGTTGGGGCCCTAAAAGGAGTGGCGTATGACTGGTACTGCAGCCTCTCCGACAATTCCATATCGTCCTTCGACGACTTGACGCGCCTCTTCCTCGACCGCTTCTACGACGGTGGGAAGGACATGACGATGGCGTCCCTCATAGAGATACGCCAGAAGGAGAAGTAAACGGTTAGGGTGTTCATCGAACGCTTCCGACAGGCCTGCTTCAGGCTACCTCCAGACATGCCAGAACATGCGCTCCTCTCCTCTTGCAGCATGAACATGCTGCCCGCAGTGAAGCTCTGGCTCAACTCTACTCCCCCTTCCGACTGGAGCTCCCTGATCATCGAAGCTGAAGCCGCAGAAAAGAAGGCGGCCAATGCACGTCTTCTGGGTGTCAGCTTCTCCGCCTTTGATGATAAGGGAAAAAGGTCTGCAGCCAACAACTCCGGACGAGAAGCAAAGGGGAAACAGGCATTGACTGTTAATGCCTCGAAAGGCGCACCTGCGCCTACTCAGAAACCTCTACTGGCACCGAGACCCAAGGAGGTTTACTCGTTCATCGACGAAGACACCCTGCAACCCTTTGAAATACTGAAGCAGGGTGACAAGATCAAGCTGTCGGACCCAAAGCGGCCCGATGAAGTCGGAAAAGTGGACAACCCGAGGTACTGTCACTACCATCGATTTGTCGGACACCCGACCAAGGACTGCTATATCCTCAAAAATTACATCCAGCGCATGATCAATGCGGATGTAATCTCCGTCGACTACGAAGAGAAGACGGTGTCAGCCAATGTGGTGTCACTTCAGTTCGGCACCTTGCCGCCGACTACCACACAAGATGGCGTCGTCCCCATTCCTAAGGCGATAATGGAGGTGGTGAACTTACCACCTACCCGTGACAACGTGAGTGGACTCATCCCACTCACCACATCTCGAGGAGAGGTCTTATGGGTTCACCCCGACCTCGTCTCCGAGGTGACTCAACCGGAGGTATGCTCTACCTCCAAATCAAAAGGCAGGAAGATCAAGTCTTGCCGCACAGTCTCTTCTTCAACGGAAGAGGCACTCCCTGTGCAGACGCGTGCACAACAGAACTGTCACGACCCGCTACCCAAATTGTTGGGCCAGGCCGAGTCATGTCCAGCCTACGTTGAGATAAAACGTAGTAAGCTGTTCTAAAGACAACAGGATAAGACTAAATGTGCTAACAGTTCTATAAGTGAAGAAGAATCATAAATGCTCCAAACACAAAAGTCGTCGTATATAGTGAAATGTCCAAGTACAAGAGAACTGAAAAGTAAAACTGGATACATGTCTGTTGACACAAAGTCACAGTCAACCAAATATTGACTATATTGACCAAATAATACTTGTATTAATTCAATACGACACACGACGACTGCATTCAGTTCAAGACAGATGACAGCTCAGTCTCCGGCTCTCAGTGTGTCCTGGAGTCTGTATTTTATGATTTCATTGAGTCTAGATTTATGTACTCTGAGTCTTGCTGAGCTCTTGGAGACTTAGTCTATAACCTACCCAAAATCCCAAGCTCCACCAAAACAAAAATTGCCCACAAGTCCCACTTAGAATCATTCTGTGCTCTGGAGACAGAGTTCGGGCCGAACTCTGCCTCCACATAGAGTTCGGGCCGAACTCTGTCCCCTAGAAATCAGGAACCCTAATTTTAGGGTTAGCTGGTTGCTAGCTGTCCAACGGCCAAATTTTTGAATTCTCCTACCCGAATTCTGGCCGAATTCTGCCTCAAAAATTAGTATAAATAGGGCATGAATTCTCTCATTTTGAATCACTCAATCTTCTCTTCTCTTCTCTCCTACAAGCTCAATAAGCTATACCCTTCCCATCTACTAGCCACAAGCCTCCTAAGTCTCGAGTGCTCAGCATCTCTCAGTTAGGATTCTTGTGCAAGAGTGAAGAAATCGCTTGGACAATTCCAAGCAATCGCCACTGCGATTCTCTGTAAGAAGTTGACGTGCTCTTCTGAAGAAAAGGCACGGGTTGTAAGCTACTATTTCACAAATAGTGGATTTAATCCTGAGCTAGAGTTCTCAGGCCTGGACTAGTCCTCCACGAGGGAAACCAGGTTAAAATTGCTGTGTTTGCGTTTGCTCTCTTGTCTTTCATTTACATTCCGCATTTTACTCTGATTATTCATTGTTAGTGAAAGAGTTATTTTTAATTGGTCATTATATATATATACTCTATTCACCCCCCCTCTAGAGT
This sequence comes from Iris pallida, assembly GCA_029216955.1. Classification (NCBI taxonomy): domain Eukaryota; kingdom Viridiplantae; phylum Streptophyta; class Magnoliopsida; order Asparagales; family Iridaceae; genus Iris; species Iris pallida. The sequence continues at coordinate 1,035,292 of JANAVB010040417.1, forward strand.
TGCCAAACTGTTCTTCAATTGGTATCAGAGCTCTGTTCTCTTTATAAGGACTAACATCCTAAGAGCTGATCCATGGCAACCACACAATCCTTGATCTCCAATCATGGTGAAGGTCAGTCCACTCATAGGCCTCCCCTATTTGATGGGACTAACTACACATATTGGAAAACAAGGATGAGTTTTTATCTGAAGTCTCTAGACTTTGACCTGTGGACTGTCGTAACTGACGGTTACAAAAAGCCCGCCAGAATAGTTGTCGATGGTGACCTCACTGAGAAACCACACGACAAATATTCTGTCGAGGAGAAGAAACAGGCAAGTCTAGATGCTAGGGCTATTAATGCTTTATTCTGTGCTATAGACAGGAACGAGTTTAACAGGGTCTCTACATGCACCACTGCTCATGAAGTATGGAGACTTCTGGAAGTGACGCATGAAGGAACCACTCAAGTCAAGGAATCAAAGATAAGCCGTCTCACGCAAGAGTACGAAGCCTTTAAGATGAAGCCAAGTGAGACGATCACTCAAATGTTTACAAGATTCCTCGACATCATCAACCCGCTATCCTCGCTTGGTAAGCAGTACTCAAACCATGAGAAGATCCGCAAGCTACTCAGAGGGTTACCAAAGATTTGGAACCCTAAGGTGACAGCCATCATAGAAGGAAATGATCTCACAAGTATGTCTATGGAGACTTTGATGGGCAAGCTCATGACTCACGAGCTTGACCTCAAGGACTTCGAAGAACCTGCTCCGAAGACCAGGGAGATAGCACTCAAAGTTCATCGACGAAAGTTTGATCACGATGAGACTGAAGACGATATCTCAGATGATGAAGACCAAGCTCTCATGGTACGTAACTTCAAGAAATTCCTTCGCTTCAATCAAAGAAAGAAGGAACCACAAGAAGACGATGAAGAAGAGCCAACTTGCTATGGTTGCAAAAAGACTGGACACGTCAGAAGAGACTGTCCGCTCTTAAAGAAAAGCAACCGGTATGAAAAGCCCTACAAGAAGAACTCATCAAAAAGATATGCCAACACAAGCATTTGGCATGAAAGCGAAGCAAGTGACTCCGAGGAAGAAAAGAACTCTCCTCAAGACAAAGCAAATGTGTGCCTCATGGCAAATTCCACCAAGGTATCAAACGACACTTTAGACGACTTCTCTTTTGATGAACTTGGCGATGCTTTCACCGATTTACTTGATGATCACAAAAAGGTCATCGGTAAATACAAGCATGCCAAGGACAAAATCAAAAGTCTAGAAGATGAGATACAAAGAATTTCTTTACTTCTTAATAATGTTAGAAACACATCACCCACAAATGACACTGATGAAGTATCCAAGCTTAAATTAAGCTTACATGATGCTGAAGCACGCATTGAGCAACAAACTCAAGAAATCACTACTCTCAACACGTTGCTTGCTGAAGAAAAGAGTAGACACAAGATTTCCATGACTAAGATTTATGGCCTGAATATTAAGGTTGATGAATTGCAAGTTGCTTCTAAAAGATTAGAAGTCAAATTGGGAAAACAGGTTGCTAAACCTCAAACACATGAGGACAACACCACTCATGCTAGTCAACCACGTCACCCTCATACAGCACATAACCATGCATTTATATACACAAACTTTCACAAACCGCATGCACGTAAAAATACTCCTCATACTCATCATGTTGCACAAAGACACAACCAATATCACTCTACACATAGACTAAGTCATCATACCATACCACATCAACATGCCATGCCACGTAGACAAAATCATCATGTTATGCCACACAAGCAAAATCATCATATCATGCCACAACATCACACTATGCCATATAGACAATTTCAGCATGCCACTCCTCACAGTCAATATCATCATGCTATGACACACAGACATCATCATCATGCCACTCACTCTAAGCATAGTCATCATTACCATGCTAACTCTCCATATCATCCTCAATCTGTTGCTCATAAATATCATTCTCATGCTCCCAGTATAAATAAAAATGCCATCTGTACTTACTGTGGAAAACATGGACACATCTCACCACAGTGTAGAGTTAGAAGACTGGTAGACAAGAAAATATATGTTTGGTTTCCAAAAACTAACTTTTCAGGACCCTCGAGAAAATGGGTACCAAAGGTCACATCTACTCTTGATGTAGGTGGACCTTTCCTCCTCAACTGAGAGTAAGTGGATTCTCGATAGTGGATGCTCGCGACATATGACGGGAGACGCAAATCTTTTTGCATCACTATCGATGAAAAGAGAAGGATACGTATCCTTCGGTAACAATCTCAAAGGGCACATAATAGGTAACGGTATCATTGGTCATCCTCCTTCTCCTGTTATAAAGGATGTCTGCCTAGTGACCGAGTTAAAGCATAACCTGCTCAGCATTAGCCATCTTGCTGATCATGGATATGATATTAACTTTGGACAAAACTGTTGCTATATCTACGATAGGTCAACAGGAGACATTGCTTTTGAAGGAGAAAGAGAGGACAATATCTATATTTTCTATCTCTCTATAAATACTAACCATGCAGGTAGATGTTTATATGCCCACAAAGACGAACGACTACTTTGGCATCAGCGTCTCGGTCATGCCAACATGGATGCTATATCCAGGCTTTCTACCAAGAAGCTAGTGAGAGGATTGCCTGACATCACATTCAGAAAGGACACGGTATGTGCCGAATGTGAACTAAACAAGGCAACTAAATCTTCATTTCATTCCATCAACTCTGTAAGTACTACTAGACCCTTACAATTACTTCATATGGATTTATTCGATCCTAGTAGAATAGCTAGCCTTGGTGGCAAACTTTATGCTTTTGTTATTGTTGATGATTTTTCGAGATTTACTTGGGTTTTCTTTCTCGCTAATAAGAGCGATGCTATCTCTGTTTTCAAAGTTTTTGTAAATAAAGTTCAAAACGAAAAAGGCTACATGATTACTCGAATCCGAAGTGATCATGGAGGCGAATTCGTAAATTCAGATTTTGAAAGTTTTTGTAATGCAAATGGTTTTGATCATGAATTTTCTTGTCCTAGAACTCCTCAACAAAATGGTGTTGTGGAGCGGAAGAATAGGACTCTTGGCGATATGGCTAGAGTCATGTTGAATAAATTTTCTCTTCCGAAATATTTTTGGGCAGAGGCTGTTAGTACAGCATGCCATATTTTGAATAGGGTGCTGATTCGTCCCATTACGAAGAAAACACCCTATGAACTTTGGTTTGGGAGAACCCCCAATGTTTCTTATTTTAAAGTTTTTGGTTGTAGATGTTTTATCCTTAACACCAAAGACAACTTAGGCAAATTTGATGCCAAAGCTGACGATGGTATCTTTCTTGGGTATGCCGCCAAGAGTAAGGGATATAGAGTTTTCAATAAACGCTCACTTATTGTGGAGGAGTCAACTAATGTGACTTTTGATGAAGATAACAGTGCAGTAAGTACTCTTGATGATGATGTTGTGCCATCAACTTCCTCTACTCCAATGAATACTTCAACTGAAACTAATTCTCTGGAGGGTTTGCCTAAGAAATTCTCATTCAAACCTTCTCATCCAGAAAATTTAGTCATAGGTGAAGTTTCACGTGGAGTTACTACTAGATCATCATTAAGAGACTCTGTTGCTAGCACTGCCTTCATTTCACAAGTAGAGCCTAAAAACATTTCTGAAGCTTTTACTGATGAATTTTGGATCTCTGCTATGCAAGAAGAACTCAACCAATTTGAGAGAAGCCAAGTATGGGAACTAGTTCCTAAACCGGCCAATCATTCAATAATTGGTACCAAATGGGTGTTTAGAAACAAAGTAAATGAAGATGGTTCAGTCACACGTAACAAAGCTCGTCTAGTAGCTCAAGGATACAACCAAGAGGAAGGTATCGACTACGATGAGACATATGCTCCTGTTGCTAGACTAGAATCCATTCGGATGCTTTGTGCTTTTACCAATCATCAGAACTTTAAATTATTTCAAATGGATGTTAAAAGTGCTTTCTTGAATGGCTTTATTAAGGAGGAAGTTTATGTCAAACAACCCCCTGGCTTTGAAAATCACAAATTTTCCGACCACGTGTTCAAGCTAAAGAAAGCGCTTTATGGCCTTAAACAAGCCCCCAGAGCTTGGTATGAAAGGCTAAGCAGCTTCCTGCTTGAGAAAGGTTTTTCTAAAAGGAAAATTGACACTACACTGTTTATCAAATCTTTCAAAGACACCATTCTATTAATTCAAATTTATGTTGATGATATTATTTTTGGATCTACTGATGAAACTCTTTGTCAAGAATTTGCCAAGTGTATGCAGACAGAATTTGAGATGAGCATGATGGGAGAGCTCAACTACTTTCTTGGCCTGCAAGTAAAGCAACTGGCAAATGGAACTTTCATCTGTCAATCGAAGTATACCAAAGACATGCTGAAGAAGTTCGACCTTGACAACGTCAAACCAATTAGCACGCCAATGGCTACTTCAACCAAACTCGAACCAGATGAGAGCGGCAAACCCGTTGATCAACGTAAGTATCGAGGTATGATAGGCAGCTTACTTTATTTAACTGCCAGTCGCCCCGATATCATGTTTAGTGTTTGCCTATGTGCTAGATATCAAGCAAATCCTAAGGAATCTCACATGATCGCGGTTAAGCGTATCTTTCGATACCTTAAGGGTACGGTTACAGTGGGCCTATGGTATCCCAAGTCAACATCATTTGACCTCATCGGTTACTCTGATGCTGACTTTGCCGGATGCAAGGTCGACCGTAAAAGTACGAGCGGCACGTGCCATTTGTTAGGAAAGGCTTTAGTCTCATGGTTTAGCAAGAAGCAGAACTCTGTCGCACTATCCACAACAGAAGCTGAATATATAGCAGCTGGTCGTTGTTGTGCACAGATTCTGTGGATGAAGCAAACCCTTGAAGACTATAAGTTATCTTTCATGCATATTCCTATATTCTGTGATAATACTAGTGCCATCAATTTGACTAAGAACCCTGTCTGCCACTCACGCACTAAACACATTGAGATCAGACACCACTTTTTGCGTGATTATCAGCAAAATGGCACGATTAACTTAGAATTTATTGACACTGATCATCAGCTGGCAGACTTCTTTACTAAGCCACTATCCGAAGAGCGCTTCAATTTTCTTTGTCGTGAACTTGGAATCTTAGATGAAGCAGTCACAAATTGAAACTTACCTGCGTAAATATCGAATATATTGTGATTCCTTTACAAAGAATTTGGTATGGGTATAAGCCGAAAGGGTCCTTCTGACAACAAGGCGTAAAAGCCTAAGCGACACGGTGCACTAGTCCTCAGGACTACCGCTAGCTGGGATCCGGCCCCTGCAGCTAACCCATGGCAAATTTGGACTATTGAATTGCAGTATATGTCCTTATTTATTATATGGCTTATTTCAATTTAATATTGCCTAATTGACTTTCTCTAAAAGTTTATTCTATTTTCTGTATACCTCTCTATCTATTATTTGCATTCAACACTCTTTGTTTTCTCCGACTATCATTTTGTTTAATCATTAAACATTTTCTTCCTGACTTTTGCCTATTTTCAGTTCTGGACTATTGAACCAGAACTCGGGCCGAACTCAGTCCCTACCAGAGTTCGGGCCGAGTTCGGTCCCTAGGGTCCAGAATCGGGATCTGGCTCCACCGTTGGATCTTTTCTAATCCTATGGTCAATATTTCACCCGACCAAAGACAAAACCCTACTTTATGTCGAGATTCTACCTCTCTCCTTCACTATTACCACCTTTTCTCACCTATACACACTCTTTCCTTGAAACCCTAACCCTAGGTTTTGATCCAGAGTACCCCATTGCTTCTCAAATCAATAAAAAGGTGTCTCCTCTCCATTCTCCTCCATTGTTCATTACCTGTTTGAGGTAACATTCATATTTTTCTATCTTCTAGTTAAAATCTTTTAATGGCTCCTTGCTTGTTCAATCGTGGGAAGAGGATTCGAGTTGAGAGTATTTCCTCTTCAGATTCTCCTCCATCAATTGAACAAATCATTGAAAAACCTCAACCACCTCACCCTTTGTTCAATCCACCTCGTCCTCTACATCCTTCCACTTATGACAATAGACTTTTTGTCTCACTGGATGCATCAAACAACTGGTTTCATGACTTTCGGAATCGTCAGGTATTCACAGGACATCCTATCGATTTTTCCATATTCTCTCTATATGATTCTTTATTCCATGACCTTCATATTGATGAACTAGTTACTACATCTTCTGCTATTTATCATCATGCCGTTCAAATGTTCTACTGCAACTTAACCTTTGATGATCTTCGTATTTATTCACGAGTTGCTGGTATCGATATCTCGTTTGATGACTTTGAATTAGCTGAATATCTTGATCTTCTTGAGCCAAGTTCTTGGGAAAGGCTTGTTGATGCTCGCTCGTTCCGTTTTTCCAACGGACTCTCTCTTGAAAGCTTCAAGGATGATTTGTGCACTCCATACACACGTCCTCGAAAGCTCATGACGAAATATCTCAACCCATATTTTTCTGATCTTCATTGGATCATTTCTAACACCATTCTACCCAAGATCGGTTCCCCTGATGAAATCACTTATCTCGAAATTTCTGCTCTTTATCATCTTCACTTTGGAATTCATTTCAATCTTCCACGTACTATGATGGACTGGATGATTCGCTGTAGGAGGAAACCACGAGCTTTGGTTTATCCTCTGTATCTTCCTATGATCTTTCGTGCTTTTCATATACCACTTGATGATTGTCCGTTTCTGCCGGCACCTACCTTTCTATCTCCGGCACGACTCCTTCAGCCTGTTGCTGCTACTGAGGTGTCTGCTGATGAGGAGCCTGACGCCCCTCCGCTCGGTCAGACTGCACCTCCTGCCACTCTGGATTCACTTCAGACTATGCTTCGCGATCGTTTTGCTATTGAGGATGATCGCTGGACGCAGCAGGATTACCGTACCACTCTGCAGATTAGTGCCCTTGGGAACTCTCTGCATGATATGCGGTATTCGCTTGCTCGTCATCCTGATTTGCATGTGCCTATTGAGCGGGATCCACATCGCTCGGGTCATCGTCTAGACGATCCATGGGTCATGCAGTATATGGATCCAGATGATACTTTTGTGGATCTTCAGATGTTCCAGGACCTTTTCGATGGATCTTTCCCTGGTCCTTCAGATGTTCCAGGACCTTCTGGTGCTCCGTGATGGAGACTGGCTTGTTATGCTGCTGCCACTGCTGATGTTCTTAGTTATTTTTGCTTTCAGTTATTTAGTTTCTTATGGATTCATGTAGCTGGTTTTATGTACTTTGTTTATGAGTTGGCCACTTGGTTTAGTGGATAACATTATCTGTCTTTATTATCATTCTATGTCAGTGCTTATTGTGCTTCATATTATACTGTTTCTTCTCTTAGTGTGGTTGCATTACTATTCATTGCTTCTTATATTGCTAACTGCCAAAAGGGGGAGAAACATATGTATATTTTTGTGCTGGCTTGTTTTGGAAACTATTACTGGTTCTATGCATTCGTATATCTGTGTATATCTGTGCTTCTTGCTCTGGAAAAATATTATCTATCAGATCACAGGTACTATGCATTTTGTACGGGGGAGAGCTATAGCTTCTAGCTCGACACCGCTCATGGTTTACGGGGGAGCTATTTTCGCTTAGCTCAGGCATCGTTTATGGGGGAGCCATGGAGCTATATTACAATCAACTGTGTCCAGGTATGAATATTGAAATATACATATATTATTTTGTCAATTATCAATATGGGGGAGATTGTTGACACAAAGTCACAGTCAACCAAATATTGACTATATTGACCAAATAATACTTGTATTAATTCAATACGACACACGACGACTGTATTCAGTTCAAGACAGATGACAGCTCAGTCTCCGGCTCTCAGTGTGTCCTGGAGTCTGTATTTTATGATTTCATTGAGTCTAGATTTATGTACTCTGAGTCTTGCTGAGCTCTTGGAGACTCAGTCTATAACCTACCCAAAATCCCAAGCTCCACCAAAATAAAAATTGCCCACAAGTCCCACTTAGAATCATTCTGTGCTCTGGAGACAGAGTTCGGGCCGAACTCTGCCTCCACATAGAGTTCGGGCCGAACTCTGTCCCCTAGAAATCAGGAACCCTAATTTTAGGGTTAGCTGGTTGCTAGCTGTCCAACGGCCAAATTTTTGAATTCTCCTACCCGAATTCTGGCCGAATTCTGCCTCAAAAATTAGTATAAATAGGGCATGAATTCTCTCATTTTGAATCACTCAATCTTCTCTTCTCTTCTCTCCTACAAGCTCAATAAGCTATACCCTTCCCATCTACTAGCCACAAGCCTCCTAAGTCTCGAGTGCTCAGTATCTCTCAGTTAGGATTCTTGTGCAAGAGTGAAGAAATCGCTTGGACAATTCCAAGCAATCGCCACTGCGATTCTCTGTAAGAAGTTGACGTGCTCTTCTGAAGAAAAGGCACGGGTTGTAAGCTACTATTTCACAAATAGTGGATTTAATCCTGAGCTAGAGTTCTCAGGCCTGGACTAGTCCTCCACGAGGGAAACCAGGTTAAAATTGCTGTGTTTGCGTTTGCTCTCTTGTCTTTCATTTACATTCCGCATTTTACTCTGATTATTCATTGTTAGTGAAAGAGTTATTTTTAATTGGTCATTATATATATATACTCTATTCACCCCCCTCTAGAGTTGCCAAACTGTTCTTCAATGTCCAGTTACAAAAAGATATAGTCTAATACATGTCAACTCTCAAAAGTCTAAGTAAACAAAAGACGACTAGGCGAGGTTCCCCGCAGGAACATCCTCGCAAGGCAGAGCCGGGTCCTCGGCAGTAACTCCATAATAGGTGTCGCAGAGTAACTCCTCCTCAGTAAGGATACCTACAACGTTATTCTGTCAGGACGGGAGCAAGTACTGAATCTAGCAAACTAGCATATGAAACATGTAAATGAACATAAGAGGAAATAACTGGAAACATGGCATCACACAATCTATCATGGCAAGGAATACATATGTCATAGAGACAGATGTACATGTAATGTTTAAAACTGTAGCAAGTACGTGATCGGTCAATAGATGTACAATGTACTGTGGTACATGTAAGTAAAATGTACATACGTACAAGTCAACAAGCATAGGTGTACATCCGTACAGAAATGCGGGATAATGGCCTACGGCAAGGTATGCATATAAAATACGACCTCGCTCGCTACTATAGGGGGGGTCATGATCACGTACACTACTATCAGTTTTCCCATAACCCTTATTCTAATCATGTGAGAGATACATCAAGACTGTTCTAAGCATGGTAGTAACTGGAAGTACAACATGTAGAGATCTAACTTGCTACCCCAAGGATCAGCATTTAACATGGTGGGGTTTGCAGTTCATTTATGTGACAATATGTAAAGTTCGTAGAAAGTACTTGCCTCTAGCAAAGCAAAACAAAACAAGCTATGATAACAGTGCTATGGATGTCCAGTAACTCGTCACTGTAGAAATAAATGCAATAACTTAGTTTTTACACTAAGCTAAAACGCTAAGATACTAATTGGTGCGACACGACTTGTGACTGGGCACCTAGCCAAAATGATGACTTGGCATAGAAGACCAATGTGGGGTGACACACTACGTTAACTAACTTCTAGGGTCTTTACACTAGTGAGGGATGGGGTTCAACATGGCTAAAACTCAAAATAACACAAAAAGCCACAAGTCGTAATTAATCAATAAATAAATCAAAATACTATTGTGTTCCAACAATTTTAGAGATAGACAAAAAGCCTAGTTTTGTTTAAAGTAAAGTACCAAAGTGATCCTTGTTAATCATAGAAATTTATTATAATTTTTTTGGAATTATTAACCAGTACAAGTATTTTATAAAAATCAGTTTTCCTAAGTATACAGAAAATGAGTTTTGGTTTCATATGCCAAACTAGAGGCAAAACAGTAAATTAAATACTACAAAAATTATACTAAATTAGCTAACTTAACATAGTATCTAAAAACTATTTTTCCATAATTTTAGCAGTACTTTAAGTATTTTTAGAAAATCAAAAACAGCATTGCACATAATAATTAATTATCTGCGTATTTTGTCCATGTATATAATTTGAACCGAAGTTCAAATACAGGACCCAAGGCCATGAATCAAGTCCAATATAACTTGTACAGGTCTTGAATGTGTGAAAATACATATGGGCCCAAATACCCATGCTAGGCTTGGACACCAAATGGTTGCAGTAATTTAAATACAATAAAAATACAATTTGGTAATAGTCAAAATAAATATTATTATTTTAATATGGTAAAGTTATGCATAGTTACTATAAAAGTATGAATATTATTTTATAAAAATAATTTACACTAAGCTAAGTGAAATACATATATAAAATAGTATATATATGAAATAATATATATACATAAATATAGGGATATTTACATAATGGATATATATATGTAAAAGTTACATATATATATATATATATATATATATATATATATATATATATATATATATATATATATATATATAAGAAAATACTCAACTATAATATATATATATACAAAAATAATGTATACATATACATATAATAGTATATATATATATAATAATATATATACACAAGGAAATATATATATTCATAAATATATATGTATACATAATATATATATATATATATATAAAAAAATAATATATATATATATATATATATATATATATATATATATATATATATATATATATATATATATATATATATACATACATACATAGAATAATAAAGTACAAAAAAAATGAAGTATATATATATATATAAAAACAGCAAGTATATATACATAAATATAGTGTATATAATAATACATATATATATACAAATATATGTATATACATATATATATATATAAATATACATAAATAACAAAACAAAAGAAAAAGAAAAAAAAAGAAAAGAAAAAGAAAGCAGTGGCAAGGGCTCGAACCCGAGCCAACAAAGCGGGGGGGGGGATGTTAGGTCGGGTTGGGCTGGCCAGGGGGTCAGCCCGTAGTTTTGTTAGGATTAGGGTTTAGTTTGTTTTATTTCGTTTAGGATGGATTAATAATAAAAATAAAAAAAATAAATATCTGTTCTGTGTCCTGACAGTTAAGGACACAGGTATCAATGTGTTCGTGCTATGCACGACACGTACGAGCTCAGTCTCTCGTGTCCGAGCACAGCACTAGGTCCGTCGTGTCCTGGCGAGTCTCGTGCGTGAAAACGAGACACGTACGACACGATTCGATTCGTGTTACCTACGTGTCCGGCGATGGAAGGGTTTTCGAAGGAGCTGGACGGCGGTGGAGGCGTTGGCGTCGCGGCGCTCCAGTGGCGCTGGGGTGGACTCGTCAAGGCGAAGCGGATGGTGGTGGTGGCTGGTGACGACGACGGCTGTGGGGCTGGTGGTGGGGTTTGGCCGGAGCTAGGGTTCCGCCGAACTCGAAGTGGGGAAGACGGTGACGGTTGTGGTCGGGGTGAGGTCGAAGTGGTGGGGGTCAGTCGAGGGGGCTGCGGGGGTTTAAATAGGGGGGTTGAGGCAGTCGGGGCAGCCGGGAATGGCGGGGGCAGGGCGGCGTGGCGGTCGGGACAGCCGGGGGTCAACGAGAGTGGGTGAGGAGAGAGAGGGTGTGTTCGTGGGGGGGTTTGGATAGGTTAGCACTAGGGCCCTCATAGAATTAGGATTTTACATAATAGGTCTTCCCAGAACTAAATGCAAATTAGAATTTGCATTCCTTAATTAAAACAATTAATCAATTGCAAACTGACTATAAAACAATTTAGAAAATTACAAACAGATATTAAAACAATTTAGAAAAATTGCAAATTGATATATTTTGATTTGAAAATCTATTTAAAAATTATTTAAAAATTCTAGAAAAATTCCTAAAATTCCTAATAATTATTTTAAGGCTAAATTGACTCTAAAAATCAATTAATACTAATTAAAATGAAATTTGAAAATCAGGGGCTTACAAGTCTTCCCTCCTTGAAAAATTTCGTCCTCGAAATTCACAAGGATTGAAGACCCGACAATATTCTAACACAGTAAGCAATGCAACAAAATGACTAAGGCTGCGATCGAAACTAACCTCTAAGGTATCAAGCGGGAACGGGTGGTTCCCTCGCAGCGGTTGGGTCGAACAAGTAAGGGTATCTCTCCCTCATGTCCGACTCCCTCTCCCAAGTAGATTCACCTGGGGAGTGACGGCTCCAAGCTACTCGTACTAGGGGTATAACCTTGTTCCTCGGCCTCTTCTCTCTCCTGTCTAATATCTCCACTGGCTGCTCAGATACTGTAAGGCTCGGTCCGACCTCCAACTCTGAATGATCTAGCACATGACTGGGGTCTGGAACATATCTCCTCAGCTGAGATACGTGAAAGACGTCGTGAACTCCTGCTAGGTTGGGTGGAAGTACAACCCTGTAAGCTACCTCTCCGTTCCTGCCAAGCACCTCGAACGGCCCGATGTATCTGGGGCTCAGCTTCCCTCCTCATCCGAACCGGATCGTCCCTCGAGTAGGTGATATCTTCACTAGCACCATATCACCGTCTGCGAACTCCATCGGTCTGCGACTAGCATCAGCCCAGTGTTTCTGCCTATCCTGAGCTACTCTGAGCTTGTCTCTGATCATCCCGACTTTCTCTGCTGCATCCGTGATCATCTCTGGCCCAAGCATAACTCTGTCTTCGATCCCAAAAGAGCGGTGTGCGGCATCGTCGTCCATATAGCGCCTCGAAAGGATACATACCAATACTGGCCTGGTAGCGGTTGTTGTATGAAAACTCTACCAAGTGCAGATGGCTCTCCCATGATCCTCCGAAGTCCAGCACGCAGGTCCTCAGCATATCCTCCAGTGTCTGTATTGTCCTCTCGGACTGCCCATCTGTCTGCGGGTTGTACGTCGTACTGAACTTGAGCCTACTGCCCAACTCCTCCTGCAAGCTCCTCCAGTAGTAGGATGTGAATCTGCTGTCTCTGTCTGACACGATGCTCACTGGCACTCCGTATAGGCGAACTATCTGCTGCATGTATAGCTCCGCCAACTTCTCGGTGGAATGCCCCACCTTGAAGGGTATGAAGTGCGCACACTTCGTCAGCCTGTCTACGATGACCCAGATGGCATCCTTCCCTCCTTGGGAACGAGGAAGCCCTGAAACGAAATCCATCGTAATATGTTCCCACTTCCACTCGGGAATGGGTAACGGCTGCAACAAACCAGCTGGCCTTTGGCGCTCCGCCTTGACCTGCTGGCAAACTAGGCATCTCGAGATAAAATGCGATACATCCCTCTTCATTCCGTGCCACCAAAGATGTTCCCGTAAGTCACGGTACATCTTGTTAGCACCAGGGTGAATAGAATATCTCGATCGGTGTGCCTCCTGTAAGACTGCCTCTACTAGATCTCCCTTCGGCACGCACAATCGGCTGCCATGCCTCAAGGATCCATCCTCTGCTATAGTGAAGTCATCCAGCAATCCAGCTAACGCCTGGGGTCGAAGTCTGCGAAGGCTCTCATCTGTAGACTGTGCCTCCCGGATCTGCTCCATCAAACCTGACTGAATGTCAAGCGCCATCATCTGTATCACTGATCCTGGTCGAACTAGCTCGATACCGAGCTTCTCCAGATCCTCCCACAAATGCTGATCAATCATAAGGTACCATGCCATCGGATGCCTGCTCAGCGCATCCGCCACCACATTTGCCTTCCCGGGGTGATACTGTAAATCGATGTCGAAGTCCTTCATCAACTCCAACCATCGTCTTTGTCTCATGTTCAGCTCTTTCTGCGTGAACACATACTTCAAGCTTTTATGGTCAGTAAAGATTTCAACACGCTCTCCGTATAAGTAATGTTTCCATAACTTGAGTGCAAAGATCACCGCAGCTAACTCTAGGTCATGGGTAGGATAATTCCTCTCATAAGTCCGCAACTGCCTAGATGCATAAGCAATCACTTTCCCATGCTGCTGTAGGACACATCCTAGCCCCTTCCCAGAAGCATCACTGTATATGGTGAAACCTCCAGAACCTGAAGGTAATGTCAGAACTGGAGCGGTCGTCAGCCTCCTCTTCAGCTCCTCAAATGCTGTCTGGCAGTCCTCTGACCAAACGTACTCTGTGTCCTTCCGCGTCAGCTTCGTCATGGGTTCAGCTATCCTAGCAAAGTCCTGGACGAACTTTCTATAATAGCCTGCTAAACCCAGAAAGCTCCTGATCTCTGAAACTGACGTTGGAGCCTTCCACGTCTCAACTGCAGCAATCTTCCTGGGATCCACCGAGATTCCATCTCCAGTGACTACATGGCCGAGAAACTCCACTCGGTCTAAAAAGAACTCGCACTTCGGCAATTTGGCAAACAATCTCTCCTGCCTCAGAATCCCCAAAACTATCCGCAAGTGCTCTGCATGCTCCTCCGGCGTCTTCGAGTATATCAGGATGTCGTCGATAAACACTACGACGAACTTATCCAGATACTGGTGAAATGTCTTATTCATCAAATTCATAAAGACAGCTGGCGCATTTGTGAGACCAAATGGCATCACCAGAAACTCATATTGCCCGTACTTCGTATTGAACGCCGTCTTCTGGATCTCTGCTGGCCTGACCTTCACCTGGTGGTACCCGGATCTCAAGTCTATCCTGGAAAACACCTTCGCCCCGCTCAACTGATCGAACAAATCATCTATCCTGGACAGAGGATATTTGTTCTTGATAGTGATGGCATTCAAGGCCCGGTAGTCAATACACAACCGGACTGTACCATCCTTCTTAGGCACAAAGAGCACTGGCGCTCCCCATGGAGAAGCACTGGATCGAATGAAACCCTTTTTCAACAGGTCATCAATCTGATCTTTCATCTCTATGGCCTCCTTGGGATTCACTCTATAGCAAGCCCGGGATACTGGTGACGAACCCGGCACTAAATCTATAGTGAACTCCACATCTCTGTCAGGCGAAAGTCCTGGAAGATCCTTTGGGAATACATCCATAAACTCCCTAATGATAGGGTGTAGCGGTGTTGCGTCCCCGACTGTCGCACAACAATTCGGCTCTAGGATGATCTCCGGCCCTGTCCTCCTGACACTGAATGGTGCTGTGCCTGGGGGACTGAACAAAATACTACCCTCATGGCAATCTATAGATGCATGGGCATAGCTAAGCCAGTCCATCCCCAATATGATATCATAACCGGGGAGTGGCATCACAAAGAATCGCCCCTCGAACTCTCTTTCGGCTATCATAATAGAGCATCTATAGCTAGCTCTAATAGGCACTGGTCCTCCTCCCGTCATTACTCTACTAATCTCCGCAGCAGGTGTAGATACTAAGTGATGTTCATGCATAAACTCTAATGACAGGAAGCTATGAGATGCACCAGAATCAAACAAGCATAGAGCTAGAAAAGTATGCAAATAAACATGACCTGTGATGACGTCAGCTAAGTAATCAGGCTCTGAAACCTGCTCCGGCTCCGGCTCAAGGGCTAGGCTATAGAACTTGCCCTGAGGTCCCTTCTGCTGCTGTAGATGCTGTCCAAACCTCTGCTGCTGAGTCGGGAGTGGTCCTCTAGGTCCCTTGGCTGCTGGACAGTTCCGTAGCTGATGGGTGGCAGACCCACAAACTAAACACTGACCCAACCTCTTCCTGCAAATGGACCTGTCGTGCCCTGGTCTTCCGCATAAAGAACATATAGCTCCCTTCTGCAGCTGCTGCTGTTGGTGTCCTGGGGCTCTAACTGGCGGGGTCTGATGGTGTGGTGTAGGGGGGCGGTAAGTCTGCTGTGGCGGCGTCGGTGCTCTCTGCTGGAAAGCCTGACGCTTGGACGGTCCCTCATGATGTACAGAAGCCGGCCTCTTGCATGACAGAAGATGCTCCTCAATGCTCCGGGCCAACTCTAGGCTTTGGTAGTAGTCAGTCATACCGTTCGCCACTATAAGAATGCCAATGTCTGGAACTAGACCATGGCAAAACCTACGGATCATCTCCTCTGGATATGCAACCAGACTAGGAGCGAAACGGCTCAGGCGACTAAACTCTGCCGCATACTCATCAACAGAACGGTTCCCCTGCTGGATGTTCTGGAATCGTAGCCCCATGGCTACTCTAGCAGTGGTCAAGAAGAATTTCTTCTTGAACTGGGTCTTGAACTGGGTCTTAAACTGGTCCCAGGTGGCTCTCCCTCTCGCAAATAACGGCTCATTCCGGAACCAGACTCCTGCTAAGTCTATCAGCAGAAATCCCACTGCCTCGACCTGAAGGTCATCCGGCATCCTGACTCCGAGGAGCTTCCTCTCTACCGAATCTAGCCAGTCATCTGCTACTACTATGCCCTCAGTCCCGGAAAACTCCTTGGGATTCAGACCCATGAAGTCCTTGATCGTCCCCGCTCTCTGCCGTGGCTCTACATGTGGTGGGACCACGGGACGTCCCTCAGAATGCTCCATGCTCTGGCGGAGTAGGGTAGTCTGCTCCTGATGGATTGTTAGGAACCCTGAATCAATGTGAGCAGCTGGTTCCCGTCGAGTGTGACGGAAGCCTGGGTAGGTATAGTGATAGGGGGTGGTGGAAGTATCGGGTCCTGCTGGGCCTGTGATGTGGAAGGTGGTTGTGGTATCTGGGTTTGTGGATTTGTGGTGTGGGGGAATGTGGTAGGTGAAGGTGTATCAGTCAACTGGTCAGCTGACTGGATATGGAGGGCCCCATTCTCGGGGGTAACATACTGGGATGAACGAGCAAGCACCATCTAAATTACACATAAAAAGACTTATAAGGACTTGTTTAAATTAAGCAATCATAGGCAAGGAAATCTATTTTATAATAGCAAACATGCGATATATTTCCTATGTTGCAATCCTAGCATTCCTCTAGGTGTTCTAAGCGTCTTTTCTAATGTTGTCTAATTACCTTAAGTTCCTAATTGCAGGCATGCTTGGTACAATAACGTAACCAAACAGTTTAGTCAGGACCTGCATGGGCCACCACTAAAAACATGTCACGACCCGCTACCCAAATTGTTGGGCCAGGCCGAGTCATGCCCAGCCTACGTTGAGATAAAACGTAGTAAGCTGTTCTAAAGACAACAGGATAAGACTAAATGTGCTAACAGTTCTATAAGTGTCACGACCCGGTCCCAATTGCTTGGGTCGAATCGGATCATGCCCAGCCTGCACCGTTGTTGAGACGGCGGCAGTAAGCTGTTCAGTAGCAGGTAACCATACAACAACACTATATTTGTCACAACTCAACATTCGAAAATTTAAAACTTTATTAAACTTTTACATGAAATAAAAGATACAACTTAAACCATTTTTTTATACATCATGAATAAAAGAAAACTCTAGGCAAACAACTCAGCAATCTCGAATTCCTCGTCTTGGGATCGCGTAACAAAGCCTCATCAGTGATACCTAAAATGTTGGGTCTCCAGTCAGGAGGGAGCAAAGTACAATTACGAATATCCAATAATTCAAATAATAATTTAAAATTTGCAATGTTAAACAATTTGAAATACTCTAACAATATTTTTCACAATTCTACAATTGAAAATAATGTGATTTGAGTAGGTAACGAACTATGACCGGCTTGGGATGATTCAATTATATCCTAATGATACGGTCCGGCCTATCCTCGTGTATAGGAGGAATCAGCTCGCACAATCAATGATGCAATATAGGGGTATTGGTCATAGACGCTACACTACTCCTCCAATATCCCGAGTCAATCAGATTCAATCAATGAGTCAATATTCGAACTCTAGGAGAGAGTTTCGTGTAGCAATGTGGTTTAAAATTGCAATAAAACAATTACTAGATAAATTACCAAATAGACATAACTGCACTTGCCTTTGTTATTGTGACTGGATCGAGAGTCTGTACCGGGGAACTAGGTCAAACACTTCCTCGAAATCCTACATTTGAGATTCCAGACTTAGAAACAATATTCAACCCATATCTAGATGTGCTAGTTACAATCTCTAGTTTTTGTCCTAATCAATTTTAAATTGTATTAAACTACAGCTAACGATTACGTCGCAACTACGTGCGTTGATTAAACCGATTAATTGGATTATTTGGAAAACACACGAGAATCAATTACAATTTGGAAAACTTTGTGTTTTGTAATATATTTATAAAAATACAGTTTTCTTTTAGTGATAAACCGTGAACTAGTTATTTACTAATATTTTATCCATTTTAATTAGTTCTTAATTAATCAGTAAATCGCGCTCTAATCTACGATTATGCGACTAATCAAAAACCACCCAAATTCCACATCCACCAGAAAAATAAAAATAAAATAAAACTATGCTACACAATACATTGGCACAGCTAATGGTCCTAGGGTGGGCTTATGCCCTGTACAATTTTCTTTTACATCAAATAAGAGAAAATGACTTAAATTATTAAATAAAATACGGTAATCAACTAACTATAGTAAATAGCCTAAATATTAATTAAAATAATTAAAGATGAAAACTAAGAGTCTCAGACTCGGTCCATTCCTCAAAATTCGGCTAATACCACAACGTCCGGTCGGACCGGTGCGTTTGCATTTCGCCGGGGCCCACAGACCGGTACGGTCGTCGCCCGAAAAATCAGTTTAGAAATCCATTTTCGAAAGCCAATTTTGAAATCAATATAAATATAGTTTTTGTAAAAATTTGGACAGCACTTCCTCTATTTCGGGTCAAACCCAAAACTGGGAAATGCGCCACGGACAACCTGCAATTATTCCAACCCATAATAATCCCAAAATATATCCACCAAAATATTTCCAAGCCACCAGAAAAATAATTCCCAATCCACAGAACTTCCTGAAATATCCGGGAATCCCATAATCAAACCAAACCACACAAACCAGCAGATAAAAACACAGAAAAATACGCTAACGCAGCTAATCGAAATATTACGCAGCTAACCGGATTTCCCAAAGGAAACCGGGGACCGATTCTCATCACCGACTCTACGGGAGGGACGAACTACTGTGATTACCAAGAAATTACCAAATTCCGTTGGCGGGGAGCCGCGGGAAAAACTTGGGGAAAACCCGAAACGAAATTCGGACAGCGGGTCGTAGATCTGGACAGCAGCTTTCTTGCGAATCCGGGCAGCAAATGCTCCACAAAGCACGGGACAGTGGGATGAACCCCGACAGAGTGTTGCCGAGATGGCTCGGACACGGGCGGGGACTTCGCCGGAAAGGGTCTGCCGCGGAAAGAAGTGCGGCCGAGGGGAAAAAGGCCGGAGCGCGGCTAGGGCAGCGCCTCGAGTCGCGGGAAAGGGCTCGCTGGACGGGAAACGGCGGGGAGGAGCTCCGCCATGGAAAGATCGGCCGCGGGGCTCGGGAAAGAGCGCGGGGAAGCCGCTGTTGGCGGTCGCCGGAGGAACAGCGGGAGCGGGGCTCGCTGCGGGGTGGCCGCGAGCTAGCCGGAGGGAGGCTTGCGCGCGGAGGCACGGGGAGGCCGAGAAAGCGGGGGTCGGGGTTCGCCGGGGAGCGTCGCTGCCGAAGGTGGACGGCCGCTCGGGCCGAGCGGTGGCCGGCGGGGCGGACACGGCCGAGGAGGGGCGCGGAGAGGCACGCGCTCGCGGGAGAGGAGCAGGCGGCGTCGGCGAGATGGCGGGGCGCGCAGGTCGGCGTCGGGAGTAAGCTCGGCCGAGAGGGTTAGGTGGGAGAAAGGGTTTGAGAGTTTCTGTTCCAGGGAGGGAGAGGAAGAGATGAGTACGAGAGAAGAGAGTGTTGAGAGTTTTGTGAGAAAAGCCCTGTGAGTGTGAGAGTGGGAAATGAGGGGATATAATAAAGGGAAGAGTGGGGTTTAATGCTGTGGGAAGTTATAAGAGGGGAGTGGAAGAGTTGGGTTGTAACGTAGGAAACGTATGGTGGAGAATGAGTTGGGGAGGGAAAAAGTCACGTACTCCAAATGCTGGTCCTTCGGGGCCAGCACAAAGTAAATTTTTTTTTTTTTATTATTTGAAGATTTAACCAAGTCTAAAAATCAAGTTTTTAATAGAGAAGGAATTGGGCTCGGACCTGGGTCTGGGCTCGAACTCGGGTCTGGGTCCGAAAATCAAAAGCCCTGTTATAAATTTATTTTCGAAATCATTTTTACCCAAATATATAATAATAATAATATTAATAATAATTATAATTTTAGAAATATTGATGATTAATACTAAAACACTAATAATAATTATTCACAAAATATGGGTTTCACAATCTTCCCTCCTTAGAAAATTTTGTCCTCGAAATTTAAAGAGTAGGGTAGGAGAATCAAACAAGTACAGGTACTGCGCCCGTAACTCAGGTCCAAAAATAAGAATTTCCAAAGCAGTCGTGGATGAGACGGTTTAGAGACAAGTTTCATTTATGGTGACATCCATGTAGAAAGAATACAAAAAGCGAACCAAAGTACACGAGGTTGATCAGACCATCATGCACCGGTCCTGATTAGACAATATATTAGTGGGTGCACCCAATAAAATACCGTCACGATCAAGCTTGATTTAAAGAGATAGCTTGCAAAACTAGGCTAACTTAGCAGCATTAGTCAAATTTAGAACGAAAAAGAAAAGATAAGGAATAGGAGTTTAAGTGATGGCTCAAAATCTGATTTCTTCTCATCTCTGACTAGGCTTGCAACTGGTTTCTCTGGCACTGAAAAGGTTGAGTCCAATCTTCAGCTCTGATTTATTCAAAACGTGACTCGAATCCGAAATGTAGCGTCTGAGCTGTGACGTAGAAGACGTTGCACACTCTCAAGATTAGCTGGTAGAGCTAACTGGTACGCTACTTCCAACTCGTCTTAAACTTCAAATGGCCTGATGTACCTGGCCTCAATTTCCAGCTCCGTCAAAACTGATTGTTCCTCTGGTAGGAGAAAACTTCACAAAAGACGCCATCTCCTTCTTCAAACTCCACTGATTGACGATGATAACTTGGTAGTTGTTGTAAGGAAACTCTATAATTTTTAAATGATCTTCTCCAAGATCGTCCAATTTCCCAAAACACAAGATCTAACATATCTTCAGGCGTCTGGATTAACCTCTCTGATTGCTCGTCCCGGGGTACTCGATGAATCCGGTAGATGTGCTTCCCGTACAATGCTGCCCACTTCTTAGTGGATAAACCAACTTGAAGGAAAATAAAGTGTGCCGACTTAATCAGTCGGTTTACTAAAATCCAATTGGTGCCCTTCCCTCCTTGGGAACAAGGCAATCCTTACTCAAAGTTCTTTGTCATATGCTTCTACTTCTAGTCCGAATTGTCCAGCGGCTCCAACAAACTTGTTGTCCTCTTGCTAAATTCCTCATGTTGACAAATTCACCTCTAATCCTATACCTGGAATTGTCCTTCTTTATTCCATAACACCAATTAATGGAGGCATATTCCGATACATCTTATTATCTCATGAATTTGTGGAATACTGCGACTGGTGCATTTCTTTCATCAACTCGTTCCTCCGTTTGTCAGCCGATACGCAAAGTCTCGCACCATTCTTCAGAGTTCCAATGCTGATCAATTCAAAAACCCTCAGGTGTTCCTGCCAACACTTGATCTCTAAGCCTGCAAAGTGCCTCGTTTTGAAACTACGTCCTCTTGATTTTGTC
Source organism: Iris pallida (assembly GCA_029216955.1). Taxonomy (NCBI): domain Eukaryota; kingdom Viridiplantae; phylum Streptophyta; class Magnoliopsida; order Asparagales; family Iridaceae; genus Iris; species Iris pallida. The sequence goes on from JANAVB010040417.1 coordinate 1,056,989, forward strand.
CATCAGCCTCGAACTTCATCAATACTGAATCAGCATCCAACTCCGTCTTTCTATCTCCAGGTAGTATAACCTCCAGTCCAAACTTCTCGATGTCTTCTAGCAGGTGCTAGTCTTTGGTTAAGAACTTCGCCATCAGTATCGACCAAGTGCATCAGCAACCACATTAGCCTTACCTGAATGGTACTGCAGGTTGATGTCGAAATCCTTCATCTGCTTCAGCCATCTTTTTAGTCTAACATTCAGCCCTTTCTGAGTGAAGACATATTTCAGACTTTTGTAGTCCGTATATATTTTCACTCCCTTCCCATAAAAATCATGCTTCCATAGCTTCAAAGTAAAGATAATTGCAGCAATTTTCAATTTTAGGTGTGGGATAATTCTCCTCATGAGTCTGTAGTTGCCTACATGTGTAAGCGATTACTTTCCCATGTTGTTGAAGAACGCAACCCATTCCTTTTCCAGAGGCATTACTGTAAATTGAGAAACCACTGGTTCCTGCGGGTAGCGCAAGGATTGGTGTAGTGGTAAGTCTCTTCTTCAGCTCCTCAATGCCGCCTGACAAACTTTTCGTTCAGATGAACTCTTCATTCTTCCAGGTGAGCTTCGCCATCGGCTCAGCAATCTTGGCGAAATCCTTCACGAACTTTTGATAGTAGCCGGCCAAGTTCAAGAACTTCCGAATTGAACTTGGGGTATACCACTCTTCAACAACAGCTATCTTCTACCGAAATTTCTTCTCTTGACAACATGGCCAAAAATCTACCATGTCAAAATTCCACGTTCAGGTAACTTACCATAAAACTTCTTTTTCCTCAAAGTTTCCAAAACTTCCTCAGGTGTTCTTCATGCTCTTCTTCAGCCTTCGAATATATCAGAATGTTATCTATGGAGAAGATAAACTGATTCAAATACTCATGAAAATCTCTGTTCATGAGATTCATGAACACAGCAGAAGCATTTGTCAGTCTAACATCCTGACCAAAGAAAACTACCCATACTTGGTGTTTAAACGCCGTCTTGGAAGTGTCCTCTTTCCTGACTTTGATTTGATGGTAGTCAAATCTTAAGTCAAACTTCGAAACACCCTAATTCCACACAACCAGATCAAACAGATCCTCGATCTGGGCAGAGGGTACTTGTTCCTTGGTGTCTGGTAATCGATGCACATCCGTTGTTCCATCCTTCTGGGCACAAACAAGATAGGTACTCCCTAAAGTGAAGTTCCACTCTGAATAAATCCTAGAGCCTTCATTGATCTGGTCCTTCATTTTCTTGTCCAACTTCGGGTTGACTCTGTAATATCCTTTAGAATTAGAGAAAGAGCCAGGGACTAGGTCAAGGGTGAGTAGTCCTATGTCTAGATCTGGGATAATCCGGGGAGACTATCAGGGAAAACATCTGCCATAAGGGTGTAACTAAAATTTCTACTCATGGGGAGAATTACAGCAAAACTCTTATGATTGATCTAAGGACATCCTGTTACAACTTCCAAAAAGATGATGCTATTCTGCGGTTCTAGGTACCATTCTTCATGGTTCTGTATGAGCAGGCTCCAACTGCTTCCTTTCTATGAATCTCGAGTATGCATCATGCCTTATTGTAAGGGGCAGGGTCTGCTGGATAGAAAGAGGGTCCCTAGGTTGTGGCCTAACAGGTGTTTATGAGCTCTGGTTTGATAGAAAGATAAGGGCAGTCCTTTACCCGATGCTCAGCAGATCCACATGCCAAACATTGTCCCAATCTCTTGCGGCAACTAACGGTCTGATGACCAGGCCTCTTGCAGTAGTTACAAGCCCATAGCTTCTTACGACAAGGCTGCCGGAAGTAGAGTACTTGATGAGACCCAAATATCTTCAGGGGTATCCTTCCTAGGACAAAAGTTCTGCTCTAACTTGGTTGGGGATATCTAAGGATACATCATGACGTTCTTTATGTCTTCTCTCGTGATATTCATCTGTTCCTGCTGGGCTTCATCTTGAGCTTTCTGGAACTCCAGGATTTCTTGAAATAGGACAACCATTTGGAAGATGATTGCAGGTACTGGTGGAGCAATAAAAATGGATACTCTACCAAGGAAATGCAACTCAGTTGAGATGAGGTAGGAATCGCCAGTGTAGTAAAAACTTTACTGGATGCATTATGAGGACGGTCAAACAGCCACGAGGGAAAGGACCCTGGGCTTGGTTAAGGATATGGGGTATGATCCGGAGATGACACCTCATCGCCAGCAGGATTGGTCTTGTCAATGGTCATTCTCTGGAAGGTTTAGGATGCAAACATAAGCAAGGTATCCTACCAGTCTATAATCAAACAAAAATATTTATTTATAATATATTTCGGTCCTATGTTGTGACAAATTGATGTTCTAGTGTTCTAATTGTTTCTAAATATGTTTTCCTAAGTTGTTGTTCTGACCTGCATGGGCCACCACTAAAAACATGTCACGATCCGGTCCCAATTGCTTGGGTCGAATCGGATCATGCCCAGCCTGCACCGTTGTTGAGACGGCGGCAGTAAGATGTTCAGTAGCAGGTAACCATACAACAACACTATATTTGTCACAACTCAACATTCGGAAATTTAAAACTTTATTAAACTTTTACATGAAATAAAAGATACAACTTAAACCATTTTTTTTATACATCATGAATAAAAGAAAAATCTAGGCAAACAACTCAGCAATCTCGAATTCCTCCTCTTGGGATCGCATAACAAAGCCTCATCAGTGATACCTAAAATGTTGGGTCTCCAGTCAGGAGGGAGCAAAGTACAATTACGAATATCCAATAATTCAAATAATAATTTGAAATTTGCAATGTTAAACAATTTGAAATACTCTAACAATATTTTTCACAATTCTACAATTGAAAACAATGTGATTTGAGTAGGTAACGAACTATGACCGGCTTGGGATGATTCAATTATATCCTAATGATACGGTCCGGCCTATCCTCGTGTATAGGAGGAATCAGCTCGCACAATCAATGATGCAATATAGGGGTATTGGTCATAGATGCTACACTACTCCCCCAATATCCCGAGTCAATCAGATTCAATCAATGAGTCAATATTCGAACTCTAGGAGAGAGTTCCGTGTAGCAATGTGGTTTAAAATTGCAATAAAACAATTACTAGATAAATTACCAAATAGACATAACTGCACTTGCCTTTGTTATTGTGACTGGATCGAGAGTCTGTACCGGGGAACTAGGTCAAACACTTCCTCGAAATCCTACATTTGAGATTCCAGACTTAGAAACAATATTCAACCCATATCTAGATGTGCTAGTTACAATCTCTAGTTTTTGTCCTAATCAATTTTAAATTGTATTAAACTACAGCTAACGATTACGTCGCAACTACGTGCGTTGATTAAACCGGTTAATTGGATTATTTGGAAAACACACGAGAATCAATTACAATTTGGAAAACTTTGTGTTTTGTAATATATTTATAAAAATACAGTTTTCTTTTAGTGATAAACCGTGAACTAGTTATTTACTAATATTTTATCCATTTTAATTAGTTCTTAATTAATCAGTAAATCGCGCTCTAATCTACGATTATGCGACTAATCAAAAACCACCCAAATTCCACATCCACCAGAAAAATAAAAATAAAATAAAACTATGCTACACAATACATTGGCACAGCTAATGGTCCTAGGGTGGGCTTATGCCCTGTACAATTTTCTTTTACATCAAATAAGAGAAAATGACTTAAATTATTAAATAAAGTGCGGTAATCAACTAACTATAGTAAATAGCCTAAATATTAATTAAAATAATTAAAGATGAAAACTAAGAGTCTCAGACTCGGTCCATTCCTCAAAATTCGGCTAATACCACAACGTCCGGTCGGACCGGTGCGTTTGCATTTCGCCGGGGCCCACAGACCGGTACGGTCGTCGCCCGAAAAATCAGTTTAGAAATCCATTTTCGAAAGCCAATTTTGAAATCAATATAAATATAGTTTTTGTAAAAATTTGGACAGCACTTCCTCTATTTCGGGTCAAACCCAAAACTGGGAAATGCGCCACGGACAACCTGCAATTATTCCAACCCATAATAATCCCAAAATATATCCACCAAAATATTTCCAAGCCACCAGAAAAATAATTCCCAATCCACAGAACTTCCCGAAATATCCGGGAATCCCATAATCAAACCAAACCACACAAACCAGCAGATAAAAACACAGAAAAATACGCTAACACAGCTAATCGAAATATTACGCAGCTGACCGGATTTCCCAAAGGAAACCGGGGACCGATTCTCATCACCGACTCTACGGGAGGGATGAACTACTGTGATTACCAAGAAATTACCAAATTCCGTTGGCGGGGAGCCGCGGGAAAAACTTGGGGAAAACCCGAAACGAAATTCGGACAGCGGGTCGTAGATCTGGACAGCAGCTTCCTTGCGAATCCGGGCAGCAAATGCTCCACAAAGCACGGGACAGTGGGATGAACCCCCACAGAGTGCTGCCGAGATGGCTCGGACACGGGCGGGGACTTCGCCGGAAAGGGTCTGCCGCGGGGAGAAGTGCGGCCGAGGGGAAAAAGGCCGGAGCGCGGCTAGGGCAGCGCCTCGGGTCGCGGGAAAGGGCTCGCTCGACGGGAAACGGCGGGGAGGAGCTCCGCCATGGAAAGATCGGCCGCGGGGCTCGGGAAAGAGCGCGGGGAAGCCGCTGTTAGCGGTCGCCGGAGGAACAGCGGGAGCGGGGCTCGCTGCGGGGTGGCCGCGAGCTAGCCGGAGGGAGGCTTGCACGCGGAGGCGCGGGGAGGCCGGAAAAGCGGGGGTCGGGGTTCGCCGGGGAGCGGCGCTACCGAAGGTGGACGGCCGCTCGGGCCGAGCGGTGGCCGGCGGGGCGGACACGGCCGAGGAGGGTCGCGGAGAGGCACGCGCTCGCGGGAGAGGAGCAGGCGGCGTCGGCGAGATGGCGGGGCGCGCAGGTCGGCGTCGGGAGTAAGCTCGGCCGAGAGGGTTAGGTGGGAGAAAGGGTTTGAGAGTTTCTGTTCCAGGGAGGGAGAGGAATAGATGAGTACGAGAGAAGAGAGTGTTGAGAGTTTTGTGAGAAAAGCCCTGTGAGTGTGAGAGTGGGAAATGAGGGGATATAATAAAGGGAAGAGTGGGGTTTAATGCTGTGGGAAGTTATAAGAGGGGAGTGGAAGGGTTGGGTTGTAACGTTGGAAACGTATGGTGGAGAATGAGTTGGGGAGGGAAAAAGTCACGTACTCCAAATGCTGGTCCTTCGGGGCCAGCACAAAGTAAATTTTTTTTTTTATTATTTGAAGATTTAACCAAGTCTAAAAATCAAGTTTTTAATAGAGAAGGAATTGGGCTCGGACCTGGGTCTGGGCTCGAACTCGGGTCTGGGTCCGAAAATCAAAAGTCCTGTTATAAATTTATTTTCGAAATCATTTTTACCCAAATATATAATAATAATAATATTAATAATAATTATAATTTTAGAAATATTGATGATTAATACTAAAACACTAATAATAATTATTCACAAAATATGGGTTTCACAATAAGTGAAGAAGAATCATAAATGCTCCAAACACAAAAGTCGTCGTATATAGTGAAATGTCCAAGTACAAGAGAACTGAAAAGTAAAACTGGATACATGTCCAGTTACAAAAAGATATAGTCTAATACATGTCTACTCTCAAAAGTCTAAGTAAACAAAAGACGATTAGGCGAGGTTCCCCGCAGGAACATCCTCGCAAGGCAGAGCCGGGTCCTCGGCAGTAACTCCATAATAGGTGTCGCAGAGTAACTCCTCCTCAGTAAGGATACCTACAACGTTATCCTGTCAGGACGGGAGCAAGTACTGAATCTAGCAAACTAGCATATGAAACATGTAAATGAACATAAGAGGAAATAACTGGAAACATGGCATCACACAATCTATCATGGCAAGGAATACATATGTCATAAAGACAGATGTACATGTAATATTTAAAACTGTAGCAAGTACGTGATCGGTCAATAGATGTACAATGTACTGTGGTACATGTAAGTAAAATGTACATACGTACAAGTCAACAAGCATAGGTGTACATCCGTACAGAAATGCGGGATAATGGCCTACGGCAAGGTATGCATATAAAATACGACCTCGCTCGCTACTATAGGGGGGTCATGATCACGTACACTACTATCAGTTTCCCCATAACCCTTATTCTAATCATATGAGAGATACATCAAGACTGTTCTAAGCATGGTAGTAACTGGAAGTACAACATGTAGAGATCTAACTTGCTACCCCAAGGATCAGTATTTAACATGGTGGGGTTTACAGTTCATTTATGTGACAATATGTAAAGTTCGTAGAAAGTACTTGCCTCTAGCAAAGCAAAACAAAACAAGCTGCGATAACAGTGCTATGGATGTCCAGTAACTCGTCACTGTAGAAATAAATGCAATAACTTAGTTTTTATACTAAGCTAAAACGCTAAGATACTAATTGGTGCGACACGACTTGTGACTGGACACCTAGCCAAAATGATGACTTGGCATAGGAGACCAATGTGGGGTGACACACTACGTTAACTAACTTCTAGGGTCTTTACACTAGTGAGGGGTGGGTTTCAACATGGCTAAAACTCAAAATAACACAAAAAGCCACAAGTCGTAATTAATCAATAAATAAATCAAAAGACCATTGTGTTCCAACAATTTTAGAGATAGACAAAAAGCCTAGTTTTGTTTAAAGTAAAGTACCAAAGTGATCCTTGTTAATCATAAAAATTTATTATAATTTTTCTGGAATTTATTAACCAGTACAAGTATTTTATAAAAATCAGTTTTCCTAAGTATACAGAAAATGAGTTTTGGTTTCATATGCCAAACTAGAGGTAAAACAGTAAATTAAATACTACAAAAATTATACTAAATTAGCTAACTTAACATAGTATCTAAAAACTATTTTTCCATAATTTTAGCAGTACTTTAAGTATTTTTAGAAAATCAAAAATAGCATTGCACATAATAATTAATTATCTGCGTATTTTGTCCATGTATATAATTTGAACCGAAGTTTAAATACAGGACCCAAGGCCATGAATCAAGTCCAATATGACTTGTACAGGTCTTGAATGTGTGAAAACATATTTGGGCCCAAATACCCATGCTAGGCTTGGACACCAAATGGTTGCAGTAATTTAAATACAATAAAAAAACAATTTGATAATAGTCAAAACAAATATTATTATTTTAATATGGTAAAGTTATGCATAGTAACTATAAAAGTATGAATATTATTTTAAAAAAATAATTTACACTAAGCTAAGTGAAATACATATATAAAATAGTATATATATGAAATAATATATATATACATAAATATAGGGATATTTACATAATGGATATATATATATGTAAAAGTTATATATATATATATATATATATATATATATATATATATATATATATATATATATATATATATGTAAAAGTTACATATATATATATATATATATATATATATATATATATATATATATATATATATATATATATATATATATATATATATATATATATATATATATATATATGTAACTTTTACATATATATATATATATATATATATATATATATATATATATATATATATATATATATATATATATATATATATATATATATATATATATATATATATATATATATATATATATATATAGTTGAGTATTTTCTTATATATATATATATATATATATATATATATATATATATATATATATATATATATATATATATATATATATATATATATATATATATATATATATATATATATACAAAAATAATGTATACATATACATATAATAGTATATATATATATAATAATATATATACACAAGGAAATATATATACATAAATATATATGTATACATAATACATATATATATATATATATATATATATATATATATATATATATATATATATATATATATATATATATATATATATACACACATACATAGAATAATAAAGTACAAAAAAATGAAGTATATATATATATATATAAAAACAGCAAGTATATATACATAAATATAGTATATTAATAATACATATATATATATACAAATATATGTATATACACATATATATATATATATATATATATATATATATATATATATATATATATATATATATATATATATATATATATACATAAATAACAAACAAAAGAAAAAGAAAAAAAAAAAAAAAAGAAAAGAAAAAGAAAGCAGTGGCAAGGGCTCGAACCCGAGCCAACAAAGCAGGGGGGATGTTAGGTCGGGTTGGGCTAGCCAGGGGGTCAGCACGTAGTTTTGTTAGGATTAGGGTTTAGTTTGTTTTATTTCGTTTAGGATAGATTAATAATAAAAATAAATATCTGTCTTGTGTCCTGACAGTTAAGGACACAGGTATCAATGTGTCCGTACTATGCACGACACGTACGAGCTCAGTCTCGCGTGTCCGAGCACAGCACTAGGTCCGTCGTGTCCTGGCGAGTCTCGTGCGTGAAAACGAGACACGCACGACACGACTCGAGTCGTGTTACCTACGTGTCCGGCGATGGGAGGGTTTTCGAAGGAGCTGGACGGCGGTGGAGGCGTTGGCGTCGCGGTGCTCCGGTGGCGCTGGGGTGGACTCGTCAAGGCGAAGCAGATGGTGGTGGTGGCTAGTGACGACGACGGCTGTGGGGCTGGTGGTGGGGTTTGGCCGGAGCTAGGGTTCCGCCGAACTCGAAGTGGGGAAGACGGCGACGGTTGTGGTCGGGGTGAGGTCGAAGTGGTGGGGGTCTGTCGAGGGGGCTGCGGGGGTTTAAATCGGGGGGGTTGAGGCGGTCGGGGCAGCCGGGAATGGCGGGGGCAGGGCGGCGTGGCGGTCGGGGCAGCCGGGGGTCAACGAGAGTGGGTGAGGAGAGAGAGGGTGTGTTCGTGGGGGGGGTTTGGATAGGTTAGCACTAGGGCCCTCATAGAATTAGGATTTTACATAATAGGTCTTCCCAGAACTAAATGCAAATTAGAATTTGCATTCCTTAATTAAAACAATTAATCAATTGCAAACTGACTATAAAAAAATTTAGAAAATTACAAATAGATATTAAAACAATTTAGAAAAATTGCAAATTGATATATTTTGATTTAAAAATCTATTTAAAAATCGTTTAAAAATTCTAGAAAAATTCCTAAAATTCTTAATAATTATTTTAAGGCTAAATTGACTCTAAAAATCAATTAATACTAATTAAAATAAAATTTGAAAATCAGGGGCTTACAAGAACGCCAAGCCCGGCGAAGCTGCCGCCGAGGTGGTGCCTCCTTGCACCATCCCTGAGGAGGGCCCGTCTAAGCCCTCAGCAGCCAATAAGCAGAAGCAGGTGGAGGCCCGTTTCGACAGACCTCTACGGAAGGAGAATGCTTCGGGGCTAACCAAGCCCCACAACTTCGACGTACTGGCACAACTGGCCAGTACTCCTGCACGCTTGTCTTTGTTCGAGCTCCTGCGTCTTTCCAAAGACACCCGAGAAGCTCTCTGTGAAGCTCTGAAGGATGCTGAATCCTTTCTCAGTCAGGTCAAGCATCCTGAAGACCTCCCAACTACTTGTGCGCACTGTCATTGTGCGGATGAAGTTATCCCAAACATAACTTTCACCCAGCAAGACATGCTGCTCAAGCACCACCGACATAACCGGCCGCTGTATTACACAGGGTATATCGGTTCAGTCAAGGTGAGCCGGATTCAGATCGATCCGGGGTCATCCCTCAGCATCATTCTGAAGGCGCTGCTATCAATACTGGGGATCCCAATGTACCGGCTGGCGCCCTCCAACACGACCATCAGTGGCTTCAATGCTAGCAAAAGCGAGCCACTGGGCAAGATCCGACTAAAGTGTCACATCGGAAACCTCAAAACTGAGGTGACTTGCTATGTTGTGGATGCCGAGGTCAACTATAACATCCTGCTCGGTCGCCCATGGTTGCATGAGTACATGGTGGTGCCATCCACGCTCCACCAGTGCATGAAATATGTATCCACCAACGGCATCATCCGGACGGAGTTCACAGACATCGATCCTTTCAAAGGGATTGAAGCCTACTTCACCGATTCCGACTTGTACAAGTCACTTGACGAGGAGGAAGCCAATGATGCTGATGACGAGGCAGAAACGGCAACAGAGCCGGACATGGAGCCTGAGATGACTCCAGATGCCCCTCTGAAGATCCGACTGAAGGGCAAACCATCCCAGAAGGTGCCGCCAATGAGCATCAAGCTATCAGGGAAAGCACCGACTCTTGAAGCTCCCCTGAAGATACGCCTCAAGGGAAGGATGCCTCAAACATCGGCTCCCCTGGTGGCAAAATTACAGGGGAAGGCACCACTCACTGGAGGCGCAGTTGAGGCACCTCTGAAGGTGCGTCTTAAGGGCAAGCCGCCGCAGTCATCCAAGATGCCAGAGAGGGCTCACATAACCCTCTCAGACCCCAAAGTCAAAGCTGTGGTGGACTCTCCTGAGCCGACCCCAGTGCTTACAGATGAGGAGCTCGGCGAATATATCTCTGCTGATGTAGATGCACCCTCCTTAGACAATGTAATCCCACGGGATAAGATCTCATATTTTATCGTGTCTTTTAATTATTCTTGTCTTCCACACTGGAATGCCATGTATACATTAGATAACGCTCTACGGTCGTTGCAAACCCAAATAACGGCCGTCCATCATATAAATCGAGTAGTCCCGTCTCAAGGAGTCTGTTACGTAGTCCCTCCACGAAGTCGAGACGAAGGATCCATCATCTGCAAAGTCGAGCGTCATCAAGACCTCCCGCCACTCGAGCCAGAACCTGATACCGGCAAAGTACAAGTCTATCGATACACGGATACGGCAAAGCACATCATCCAAAAGATGGGCTACGACCTAAAAAGCAACAAAGGCCTAAACTACGGCAAGGGTCGACGTCTCCCTCTCCGGCTTCCGACACCTAAGGAAAAGCAGCAGGACTACTACAATCGGACTCAACGGGGGGTAGGCTATGTCACGCCGCCATCAACTCCAGAGAGTTCAGACGCAGAAGACGTAGAACATTCCCACTCGTCTGAAGCATCGACTTGGGATTCCGATATCAGTATCGGATCAGTCTTCAGGAAAGTGCTGTCAGCTAATATGACATCAGCACAACCTCAAAAAGGTGAAGGCGAAGACCAAGCGCCGGAACCCTTCGAAGAAGAACCCTGGGCTCAACGCCTAGGAGAACAATGGGAGTCTCATTTCGAGTTACGTGAACCTCCCACCGAAGACGAAGTCGATCAGATCGACCTCGGGGACGGGTCTTCTTCCAAACCCATCTTCATCAGCAAAAGACTAGAAGAAAAAGACCGAAAATCTTTAATCCAGCTGGCTAAAGAGTATATCGACGTCTTCGCCTGGAGCTACGAAGACATGCCGGAACTCGATCCACAGATCGCAATACATAGGTTGAACATCTTACCTGATGCCAAACCTATCAAACAACAACAGCGACGCTTCCGTCCGGACATCATGAATGCCATCGATCAGGAGGTGGACAAACTCTTGGCCAGCGGCTTCATCCGTGAGGAACAACACCCAGACTGGGTAGTCAACGTCGTACCTGTCACCAAAAAGAATGGGAAGATACGAGTCTGTATTGACTTCAGGGATCTCAACTCTGCTTGCCCGAAGGACGAATTCCCGCATCCAATCACCGACGTGATGATCGACAACACATGTGGCTTTGAACGCATGTCTTTCATGGACGGGTATTCAGGCTACAATCAAATCAAGATGTTCCCCGATGACGCAAAACACACGTCATTCAGGACTCTGAAGGGTGTTTTCTGCTACACAGTGATGCCTTTCGGCTTGAAGAACGCCGGTGCGACATACCAACGAGCTATGAGCACCATCTTCCGTTAACATCTTCGCAAGACAGTCGAATGCTATGTTGACGACATCGCAGTCAAGAGTCGCCTCAAAGGAGATCACCTACAGGACCTGAAGACAGTCTTCGATCTCATGCGGGCACATCAACTCAAAATGAACCCCGCTAAATCCTTCCTGGGGGTTTCTAGCGGCAAATTCTTGGGCTTTGTCATCACGGCGAAAGGCATTCATGTTGATCCCGAGAAGACCAAAGCCATCCTCAACATGGACCCTCCGAAGAATCTTCGAGAACTTCGGGGCTTACAGGGACGTCTGGCATACATCCGGAGGTTCATAGCAAACCTCTCCGGTAAATGTCAACCCTTTACTCAGCTCATGAAGAAGGGAGTCTCTTACGTCTGGACAGAGGAGTGCCAAAAGGCTTTCAACGACATCAAAGCCTACTTGACGAGCCCATCAGTCCTGGTGGCACCCGTCGCCGGCAAACCATTTCTCCTCTACGTCCGTGCTATGGATCATTTCCTTGGCGCTTTGCTGGCTCAAAACAGCGATACAGGCTATGAGCAAGCAATCTACTACCTCAGTCGAACACTCATCGAGGCCGAACACCGGTACAACCCCGTTGAAAAGGAGTGCTTAGCCTTGGTGTTTGCCATCCAGAAGACTCGTCATTATGTCTCGGGCCAGACAATTCATGTCATTTCCCGAGTCAATCCGCTCAGAGTCCTCATGACGAAGCCAGGATCATTGAACTCCCGGCTAGCCACATGGGCGATCTTGCTAACACCATATAATATGGTGTTTGTCCCGCAAAAAGCTGTTAAAGGTCAAGCTCTGGCTGACTTTTTAGCTGCACACCCCATCCCAGAATCCTCAAAACTCTATGAAGACATCCTGGATGAGGTCCAAAATCAAACGTCACCGAAGGAAGCTCCGTTTGGCGGATGTTTTTCGATGGCACTTCAAGAACAGGCCCCAAAGGCCAAATCATCGCAGGAGTGGGGGTAGTCTTAGTCTCCCCTGATCAGCTGGTCATCCAGCGTGCTTACTCTCTTTCGAAGTCGTGCTCCAACAATGTTGCTGAGTACAACGCGCTTATCATGGGACTCCAGCTGGCACAACAGCTGGGGGTGGATCATCTGGAAGCCTACGGCGACTCAAAACTCGTCGTAAACCAGATTCGAGGGCAATACGAGGTTCGCCATAAAGATCTGATCCCTTACCATGAAGTTGCATTAAACATCATTTCAACCTTCACCGGGTTCTTCATCGAACATGTACCCTATCTACAAAACTTGGAGGCCGACGCTCTAGCTGGCCTCGCAGCCTCATTGGCAGCGCCCCTTGGGACTCAACACTACGTCACAGTAGTTGACCGAGACTTGGTTTGTCCTAGAAACAACCTATGCTTACGAGTGGCTCACGCCATGCCGACGAATACTGGTGTTAATGTCCGAGACTGGAGGCTCCCGTTCATCGACTTCGCTGTCTATGGAATCCTTCCAGAGGACCGAAGGAAGCCGTCTCAGTCAGGAGACGCTCTCTTCGATTCTACTACGATACGGCCACTAAAACGCTGTACCGACGCTCCTTCGATGGGCTTCTCCTTCGATGCCTGTCCAACGAAGAAGCGGCTGAGGCTCTTCGAGAAGCTCATGACGGAACTTGCGGAGCTCATCAACCCGGCCCTAAGTTGCAGGATCGACTGCGACGTATGGGCTACTACTGGCCAACCATGGCCGTCGACGCTGTTGAATATGCTAAGAAGTGCCACGCATGCCAACTTCATGCAGACTTCATACATACATCGTCTGAACCACTACATCCTACAGTCGCCTCCTGGCCCTTTGAAGCCTGGGGCATGGACATTGTAGGACCAATCACCCCTCCTTCATCAAGAGGACACCGCTTCATCCTGGCCATCACCGACTACTTCTCCAAATGGGCAGAAGCAGTCCCACTGGCAGAAGTAAAGAGCTCTAGGGTGGTCAGCTTTATCAAACACTATGTCATTTACCGTTTCGGAGTACCCCGGCGGATCATTCATGACAATGGTCCTCAGTTTATCAGCCACATTTTTAGCAGGTTCTGTGACAAGAATCGCATTCAAAATGTGGCAACCACCGCCTACAATCCGGCTGCAAACGGGCTAGCAGAGGCGTTCAACAAAACTATCGTTAGGCTGCTCAAAAAGGTCGTGTCATCCAACAAACGCAACTGGGACGAAAAGCTTGGCGAATGCCTTTGGGCCTACCGTACAATGATACGGACCCCAACAGGCAACACATCATTCTTTCTGGTCTACGGAAGCGAAGCGGTACTGCCTCTCGAGATCCAGATACCCTCACTTCGTGTAGCAATCACAAAAAAACTCACAGAAGAGGACAATCAACGTCGTCGTCTGCGGAAACTGGAGGCACTCGACGAGAAGCGTCTCCTGGCTCAACAACGCATCGAACTCTACCAAGCTCGTATATCACAAGCTTTCAACAAGAAGGTCAAGCAGAGGACTTTCCAAGTTGGCAACCTGGTTTTAGCAGTCAGAAGGCCAATGGTGTTAACTCACAAGACACCAGGAAAGTTCGAGCCCAAGTGGGAAGGACCTTTCATCATTGAGACGGTATACTCAAACGGTGCTTACCGCCTCGCCAAACCCAATGGGGACTTGTTCATGATGCCCATCAACGGCAAGTTCCTAAAGAAGTACTATTCTTGACATCCTTCAGACATGTACTTCACCAAAGGGGATCTGTGGACCCAATCATCGGGGCTCACACACAATCTCCTTCCATAAACTCGTACGCTTCCGGAACCCAGCTGTTCCGTGGCATCCTTCAGTAGAAAGACAACCACGTCCACATCACCTCTGAGTTATCCCTCTACACCCTACAAAGCGGAATCTTACGCTTCATAAGCCTACGCTATCCTACATGTTTACCACGTCCACATTACCTCTGAGTAAATATCTCGTACAAACAATCCCTGCGTTGTCGTACATTGATCGCAGAACTTCCACGTCCACATCACCTCTGAGTTGTTCAGCGTATCCCCCAGGATCATTTCTACCACGTCCATAATACCTCTGAGTAGGAAGATTCTATCAGTTGAGCCCTAATGATTGCCACGTCCACATTACCTCTGAGCAAACATATTGGTTCCTTCAAACTTATTATCTGTACCTAAAACTGAGGTGCGCAAAAGATAATAGGTCCACACAAATCATCAAGTTCATAAAAATAAAAAATGAACACATCACAAAAAAAGGGTTGTGTACTTCTTTATTTCTAAAAAGAGAGAGTACAGAACTACACTATCCCCCAGCAAGGGTTGCAAAAAACATAAAAAGGGAGAGGCTACAGTCCCTAAACATTTCCAGGGTGGGCTGAGAGCTCTCTGACTCGACGTCTCAAGTCGGCTGTACGAGTCTCCACAGTCGCCAGGACTCGACGCTCAGCTTCTTGACGCATCAATTCAACAGCCTCAGTGGAAGTTTCGCTCTCATGCTTCTCATCAAGCTGTTGTCGCTGCTGAGCCAGGGCAAGAGTCCGCTGAGTAAAGGTTGCTTCCTCCTTCTTGAATGCTACGTGTTCAGCCCGGACACGTTCGGCATCTAACTGGAGTCGGGCCCGTTGGTCCTCAAGGCGACGCATCTGGGTGTTGATCTCTGCGATATTAGCATCCAACGCAGCTCGCGTTTCCATTATCTTCTTCATGGACTGAGACAACTGCTCTACCGCAGCCTCAGTCTCAGCCACCTCGCGCTCCCAAATGCTCACAGTGGCCTGGTAGGAAGACTCGATCTCGGACGGAGAGGTCATTTCGCTGGATGCGCTGAAGTTCCGCGAGCCGCTGGTCCAGCTCGATCACCGAAGCCTCCAGGATTTCGGCCATATGGTCGTGGCCTTGGTGAACGCAGATCAGCTCGATACAGGGCATTGCCAAAGTTCTTGCCGTCGCAAAGCTCCCGTTGGCATCCATCACCGCAGATACACCCCTCTGCAGCATTTTGTACACCTCCTCGACGAGGAATTTTACATATTCATCTGCGTCCACCAGCACCTGCAGCGTCATAGCTGGAGTTGGAGGAGCTGCGGTAGTTAGCGGACCGGAAGAAGATCCGCCAACCTCAACCTGCGAGGCTTGAACCTCGGCATCAATAGGCTCTTCATCGACAGGGGCCAGACTGCTAGCCCGAGGAGGCGAAGGAACAGAGGAAGCCGGCACAGGCGTCGAGATAGTACCCCAAGTAGAAGGAACAACAGAGGGTTCTGCACCCTAACCCTTCTCAAGCCCGGAGGAACCACCGACGTCAACGGCCACCTCTTCTACCCCCAACGTCCTATCAGCGACCAGTACCTCCCCTGGCAGAACGGGAAGATCAATACTCATCTCCTGCCCCGCCCCGGGAGACAGGACTGGCAGATGAGTCTCATCCTTCTCAAGTCCCTCTATAGGGGCAGACTCTGTCGCTACCTCCTGATCGGTAGCCACCTTGGCTTCTACGGGTGAGACTGGGGTAGGACTTGGCAATGATACAGCCGACCTCCCCTCATCATGACAAGGAGGGAGAATCAACCCTCTCCTCTGTTCCAACTATATCTGTTGTCCCTGCAACAGACTCTTGCAACGCCGGAGGGACGTCATCAGAAGGCGACGAACTCCAATCCACTTCATCATCAGGATGCCTCGAGTCCGTAGGACCCTCAATATCCACGGTCTCCACGGCAGTTGTTGCAACCTCGAAGTCAGACGATACTAAAACCTCCGCAAGAACATCTTCAGGACCCTCCTCCACGGGAGACGTTATCATCGGTGGAATGCGCTCATCAGGAGATCCTGCCACCTCCTTCGGTTTACTAGCACCCGGTTTTGAAACACGGGTCTTCTTCTTCGACGATCCCTACAAGAAGAAAAGCATAAGTCACCACAATGACAGAATGAACCAGAATTATAGAGCACTCCTTACCTCAGCAGGGACTGATCCCGTTGGCGTTACAAGTGGCACTTCCGTAACCTTTGGAGTCGACGTCTTTCTCGACCTTTTTGGTACAGAAGAACCAGCTTCTGTGTCGGCCCGCCTCTTCCCAACAGACGGATCTCTCACTGGTGCTGCAGTAGCAGCCCGATATCCCACCAATTCTGGTGGACGATATGATCGGGCCGCCATCAACATGTTTACCGTGGCCTCCAGCTGAGTTCTAATGATGAAACTAGTCTTCCTGTCATAACCAGGAGACGCAGTATTAATAGTGCAATACAGCTTGGCGGCCGGATATAGGATCTGCAGCCAAGGGTTACGAACTGGCGTAGTAAAATTAACGCTAGTGCATCCAACGATATAATATTGCCAGCCTCGGGCTCCATCCAGCAAACTCCCGATGAAACCCAGACTGCTACTGGGATTCCGCAACATTAGCTGGGTATAGCCAAATTGGCGAGCAAATCGGCTTGGCAGATATGGCTCCAGATAACATCTATTCTGGTTGCGGTAGACCAGGTGAGAAGGCCGGATACTTTGCAACCAACGAAAACTCCATTTCGGCAAAGTGACCGCATCTTCGCCAGAGTCAACTAAATCTTGGTCGGCCTCAAAATCTTTGAAGAACGGGCCAACCTTGACAATCTTCCACCCCTGAAGGTAGGACAAGACTCTCCTGCAAACGGGGACGCCAGTGTATAACCACTTCCTCTTGTAGAAGCAGCGGATGAAGGCATCTCCTTCAACATGATCCTCCTCCGGACCGGGACTCATCACGTTCGGATGATGCAAAATCAGCCATCCCATAAGATAATGGAAAGACAGCTCGGCCCGGGGGAAAGTTGTCATTGTTACCTTTCACGTGGATCACATCATCAGCAAAAGACCTCAAACCGTGCAACAGGTTATACACCATCGCGGGGAGGAGAGCTAAAGGTCGTCCAAAGGCCAACTTTACGGCAGGCAGAATAAGGTTCCGATGTACCCTCTCTACGGTACCGGATCCACCTGCAAACACGCAATCCCGGAGCCATATCATCAAGTAGGCCGTCAACACTGCCTTAGATGACATCCGGTGCGCACAGTGCCAGAAGCAGCTATACGTATCTTTGCCGCTCTCATCCGAATGTGGGGTCTTCTCGTCCAGCAGGCTTATTTCAGAAGTCACTTCCGCGGGCTTCAGCCCCTGCGGAGTCGTAAACCGGATCCTCGAGGCATCCGCCAAATCCTGCTTGAAGACATAATCCCTCCAAGCAGTCACATGAGGCTGGGTCTTGCCCTTGTCCCTCCGGTGCATCAAATAATGATGGCTCGTCACCTCTTTGAAAATAGCCATCATCTCCGAGTCCTTATTTTCCAGAACCTGGATCTCCTCATTTGACGGGAAATATTTCTCATACGGCTCCGAGCCCCAAGGAAGCTTGGACACTTCGTACATCTCATGGAGAGCCAACCCCAACTCTCCCACCGGAGTAAAAAAAGCTGCCAGTATGGGCATTGAATAACTCCAAGAGTGCAAGGAACATAGGCTTATTGAGATCCACGCCGGCCGGCGTAGCCCGAATGGCGGCTGTCAGCCCAATCTCCTTAAGCTCAGCTTTGAACCTTGAAAGCACCTAAGTGGTCAACTCGTCCCACCTCGGAATGTAGTGACACCAACCTTCGACTCTAAAGCCACCTTTCGGATATATGACCTTCGATGTTAGCATCCGATTTGCAAAGGTCGGGGCACTGAAGGGAAACGTGTCGCTTGGGACTTTACTGTAGAGGCTCTCGGGACACAAGGTTCGGTAACCAAACGAGGAACCGGTTCGCGAAGCGGCCAAAGTATCTCTCTGGTTTGAGGGTGGCGTCAATTGAAAGGGTACCTCCCAGGGCCCCTCCTTGAGAAGGAGTAAGTTCCCAACGCATCCTTCTCTTCGAAGCCAAACGACAAAAGGCCGTCAGCGGCAACTGGCGGTCAACCTGCCGCATGTATAGAACCATGCCTTTAGCAGAAAAGAACCAGTCTTCTTTGATCTTCAGTATCTTTGCTTCAGAAGAGACTAGTCGGTCGCCAAACAGAAAGGCAGGTTTTAAGAAAGTCACATCTTCAGATTCAGCAGACTTCAGTTTACCACTCTCCATCATACTCTGGAGGAAAAACGACAACTGGTTCTGGATTTGCAGCATTCTCTCACGAGGTTGGTTCTGTAAGATAGCATCCTTTGCAGGGTTGATCACCGCCTCATCAAAATCAACTCCCATTTGACAAAGAGAAGCGTCCAGGAGGACCTCATTCAACAAAGGGATCGTCATCGACACTGGCACAACAAAAGTAGAAGTCAGGCAAAAAGACAAAAGGTGTCAAATAGATTGGCGCATTGTCAGGGTATAAACTCATGCGCATCAGCTTCAGCGCATCATCAGGGTGTAAGTCCATGCGCGTCAGCATTGGAGCTTCGGCACATCATCAGGGTGTAAGCCCATGCACGTCAACATTGGAGCTTCGGCGCATCATCAGGGCGTTAAACCCATGCGCGTCAGCATTGGAGCTTCGGCGCATCATCAAGGCGTGAGCCCATGCGTGTCAGCGAAGGCTTCGGCGCATCATCAGGGTATAAAACCCATGCGCGTCAGCAATTAAACCTCGGTGCATAATAAAGGCCTAAACCTATGCACATCGGCAGGATAAAACCTTGGCGTATCATCAGGACAGAAGTCCATACGCGTCGGCAGCATGGAGTTAGGGCACAGTATGGCCCAAAGCTTGTGTGAAAGAGACGGTACCCACCCGTCACCTCGGGCGAACGTCGGCTGGAGTCGCAAGGGTGATAGGTGCATCCTCGTCGACGAACTCCGCTTTCTCCTTTTCCTTGCCAGCACCGCCGCGAGGAGTCTTGGGAGCCATTCTCTCAAAGAGGAAGAAGTTAGGGTTTTTGAAGAAGAACTCTAAAGAAAGCAAAGGCACAGAGAAGAAGAACTCTCTCTCTCTCTCTCCATCTCTCACCTATTTATAGGGCTTAGTCGCACGCGTGAACCGATGACGAGTGATCTCAGCCGTCGCCTCGGGTTCTGTGAAGAGATAACAGCAAATACAACCAAAAGATCATCATTAATCTTTTCGGTTACCGAGGCATCATCATATGCATTAACTGAGAGGAGCATGCGCCCGAACAGGCATGCGCCCAACAATCATGCGCCCTGACCTCCATGCTTCTTATTCAAAGTATTCTAAAACTTATTCAAAAGTTTTGAAAACTTTGAAGGGGGTCTTGTAGAAGCATGGAATTTCACAACCAGAAAGCCCATGCGCCAGATACTACATGCGCCAGAGCTCGGACAAAACACTTCACAACAAAATCAGCAAATATAGACATTTGAAAATGGACTTTTTATTTATATACAAAAGTCTATTATATGTCTAGAAAAGGTTGTACAAGGAGAATTTCTACAAAGGAAAGATCCTAAGTCTACAGCCAGCGGCCACCATGCGCCGCCAGTCAGGCGCAGCAGATATCATGCGCCCCCAACCAGGCACATCCCACCATGCGTACTCAGCACGACGCATCCCTTCAGCAGCTCAGTTATGTGCATCCCCAGTTATGTGCATCCCTTCAGCAGCTAAGTTATGTGCCGCTCTTCCAGCCAGGTTCACCTGATAAGTGCTTCGACTAAACAAAGCATTTAACCCTCTGGCTGGAACCAAGAAAGAGAAGAGCACCGCAAATCTGTGGCCAGGGGAGGCTTCGAAAGAGCCTCCAAAGGCGAAGGAAGACCGTGATCGAAACCACGACTAAAGGAGCAGCTTCCAAACCCACCAGAGTGGGCAACGCCCACTTTGAAGGAAGAAAGAGCCTAGCACCGCAATTCCGATCTACGGCTCTTTCGGAGTAACGAAGACGAGGCCCGAGCATCCCTATCTTTGGATGTAACAGGCACCTTCCGCCTGCCTCAGAAGCCCTCGACTCCGTCTTTTGGATGTAACAGTCACCTTCAAGTGCATCAATGACGACATGGCGTCTCATCTTCACCCTCGGGAGCACTTCGTCAACAGAATGCACCCGAATACCCAAGTTCATGTTGGAAGTACGTGAGGGAACGAGAAGCAAACCTTCTCTCCATGCTACTATTTATAGGCCGGGCACATCAAACCCACGCGCCAAGTGGATGGCTCTCCGAATTCCGTACAATGAATTTGCATTAAATGGATGAATCGGACGCCTCGAATTCAGCCAAACGGCTATTTAAAGCACTCGAGGAGCGAAACAGCCGCATCATTAAAAGACATGTCGGATGTGCCAGCCAGACAGCGTATCACATGGACGCGCCCTTCGGCATCAGGCGCATCACACAGGCGTGCCCTTCAGTACCAGGCGCATCACAGAGGATGCGCCCCCACACATTCCTATACCGAGTGGAACGCCAATCGATGCGCCCCACTCAGTTGTCCATCGAATGTCAGAAACATTAAATGCTGAACTGACAGAGTTGGCAGCACACCTCCCAAAGTCTGAACAGTTGACAGCTTTTTCAAAAATGAAGCGTCGGCAACGTCAGCATCATCATGACTTTATTCCGACGGCTACTGCCACGTGGACACTCAACGACCCGCATGCGCCTCTGCAGCCATGCGTCCAAATCTGCATGCGCCTTAAAATCCATGCACCTCAGACTGCTCTCTGATCCCAAAAGACAGAAGGAAAGTCGCCTGCATGTGCCTCAAAGGTCATGCATCCCGAACGGTTTGTAACTCCTAAAGGTTATGAGCCGCAGCCTCCTCATGCGTCCAATCCAAGGCGCAGCTCACCAGATCACTTCCCCCACCAAATCCGAGATCTCCGAGCCATGAGTTGACGACACGTGTCCTTTGACTCAATTTATCCAAGATTTCAGCAACAGAAAGATCTCCTCCTCTTCTACGTGCCGGCTCATGAACAGCAGTATGAAGAATTCTACCCCTTGATTAAGGCGTATCCTGTCATGCCCGACTCGGAATCACCCGAATCATCGTCCTCGCAGGGGGCGTGATGCCGCACGAGCCTGGAGTTGTGCTCGTGCAAGGCAAGATGACAAGTTCTCAAATGGTTATCTTTTGATTCGATATTTACAACGATAGGAAAACAGAGTATACGAAACAATTCTCTTTATTGATATTCGAAACATAGGTTACAAAGGCTTTCGATAGCCTAATAATACATGCCAGATTAGCTACAACACTCAGGTTCTCTCTTGCCCACAAAGGATTTCACTGTTCTATACATCATGCCTTCTATATCTTGGCCGCATCAATCCAGCTGCGTAGTCCGAGCGTTAATGCGATAGCACGCTTCAATGCGCTTCGGCATTTCCAAGCCTTAACGCGTTCAAGCAACGCTTCGCCGCGAGCAATCCATTCCCTGCACCCTGTATGAAGCTGGTGGGGGATCAGTACGTCCGTCCTCGCATATACTGAAGCAAAGATCATCTTTCCAAACCAACATCTTTAATATTTACGTTGAATCATGCAACTTAGCTTATAATCTTGCTATGTTCTCCTTAGGGTCAATTTTATGGCATCTTCGAAAGCGTAAAACATATTAGCATGGCAAGTATGTTATCGAATTGAATAGACAAGCAAATAAGCAATCTCGTGTTTGATTCGTGGCGCGACTTCTTACCAAGTCGACGCACTCGCCCTTGCACCGACGCAAGGTGAATACGCCGCATTCCTTCCCTGTCATGTTATATGTGCATCTCTAAGCAGGATCTCTATGCGGAACGCATCTGCGCCTACACTTTCGACCCATCGTTCCTTAACTATATGAAGGTCGTGGGCGTATTCGCGTCGGAATGGACTAAAGGAGTTTCTCTTTATTTTTTCTTACTTTCTTTTCTCTCCTTCTTTTCTCTCTCGAATTTGGGTAGCCCGGCGTTTCACGGGTTGGGTTGCAATCCCAACAACCGAAACTGTAGCCTCCTTTCCCAAAATTTTGAAATATTTTTATTCCTTTTATTTATTTTCTTTAAATAGTGATTTAGAATTTTAAACAATTATTTAGTTAATTATTACGATGGATGATTTTTAGCCATGGTTGAGTTTTGAAGTACAGGGTGACCAGGAACCATGGCACGGATAGTGCCATGGCGTGCTTAGGCTAGTGTATTAGTCCTGGTAGGAAGACTGAGCCATAGTGATGTCCTAACTAGGAAAACCAGACTAAGTTGTGACGTAACCCTTACCGAAGACTTATTTATTTATTATTTATATTATTGAGTTTTAGGAAAATCGGTTATACCATTTTAGCCTGGACTGGGCCCGAACTGAGCCTGAACCCATGTAGTCATGTGGGACATCCTATGACATTCGTGTTGATGGATATTGGTATGAGTGTGTTACATTCCGTTTTAAGGATTATTTCTAAACATTCGTAATTTAACTATTATAAATATTATTATTTAGTATTCAATGATATTGGTATAAAATGAGTCTTTGCGCACTTTTTGGATTTTTAGACTGCATGTAATGGTATATATATACGCCATTATTATTTTATTGAATTTCGTTATTATTAACATTATTATTATATTTATTATTATTATTATTATTATTATTATTATTATTATTATTATTGAGGTTATATCATATAATACTATTTTGTTATCATTGGTTATAGGTGTATATAAATAAAGGTATTATATATGGGTGAATGAGTATAATATATAAATATATATTATATATGTGAGTATGTATATATAACTATATATAGTATACGTGTGTAGGTGTATATAAATATATATTGTAAGTGTGTATATATATATATAAATATATATATGAATATATATAAGTTTGTATGTGTAAATAAATGAATACAGACGTGTATATATGTATAAAAATATAATATATATATATATATATATATATATATATATATATATATATATATATATATATATATATATATATATATATATATATATATATATATATATATATATATGAATGTATATATAAAATATATATAGATGTGACTGTATTTATAAAGTATAAATATGAATATGTGTACATATATATACATGTATAATTGTATATATATACATATATATATATATATATATATATATATATATATATATATATATATATATATATATATATATACATATGGGTAAATGGAAATAAGAAATAGAGAAAAAAAAAAGAGGTTAAGAAAGCCTGAGCCGAGCCCAGGCTCGCAGCACCCATGCAATTCCCCATAGGAACTCAGCTCAGGCCCACAGGATCACCCCAACCCGAGCCTTCAGCCTATTTATAAAGAGAGTTAGAACGAGAGAGAGAGAGAGAAGGAAAATCGAGAGTTCCACCCCAAACCCTAAGCACCTTCGCGCGCCACCTACGCCACCACCTCTGCGCGCTCTCCCACACGCGCGCGCGCGTCCACAGTAGGCCGGTCGCCGTGCGCCGCCGTCGACGGCCGAAAACGTGCGGAGCAGAACAAGGAATAGCAGAACAGCCGCAAGTAACAGTGGCTACGACCCGGGAGTTCGAGGTTCGTTTTCTCTCCTGAACATCGATCAAAGTTCGATCTATAAACTCGTAGAGGAACCTATATGACCCTCTAGAAATTCCCATAAATATATTTCGATTGAGACAAGCCATCGCTCCAGAAAATCGACGCAAACTTTGTCGAAAAAACTGCTTGTAGATAGTTAGAAAACTGTCCCAACCACCTGTTTTGGAAGACAGTTTACGAGCAGAATATTGGTGATTTACAAAATCCACCTGAAGACATTCATTAACAACATATAGGGCTAGAGGACCCTTTTTACAGAAATTATTTTTGATAAACGTGCGTCGAGAAATCGAATCCCAAAGTTTCCCAAAAACCTGTTTTGAAAACTAGAAAATTCATCCACACGACGTGCGTCACGCCAATCCGGACGACGTGGTCGCGAACCGAAAGCATCGAAAGCCGCGTAACGGTTTCGTGGTCGTGTGGGCTTTGACGGAATTCGAATTGGTCGCGTGTGCACGACGAATTTGATACGTATCCGTCGAAATTTCCCGCATCGTGCACTTTACAAATTCTCCAATTACTTTGTGCACACTTGTCAGATCAAGACAAAACTTGCGCCAACAGAACCGTATCGTTTTTCTGGTCCTGTACGCCAAGTTTGGTCCGATTCTGAGACAGTTGATAAAATCATCGTTTCGCGGGCCCCACGGTCCCACTCAACGGGTGATTTTGTGCACGGCCCGCCGGAATCCAACTTTGGACATACGGTTGTGTTTATATCGAAAAACTGGATCCGTAGACATCTATTTTTGACGACTTTAGAGACCATTGACTCTGGCACGCTTTTCGGTGCAAAGCGGGTCCAACGGCGGACATCGTTTTGGCCCGAAATTACTGTTTTGCCCTGTGTCCAGAATTGGACGTAAGGATAGGCAATCCTAGCTAATTGGACTATTCTGAGATCATTGGTATTGTTTATTTCAGCTGGGACTGTTGTATGGGTTTTGACTATAGTGGCACATTGAGTAGTTCAGATTTGTCGGTTTCACCAGCAAAGGACCACAGGCGAGTACAGTTTATTGTCTGCATTTCGATATTGATTTTTACTATATTTTATTGGTTGGCCATTGGTTATGTGATTATTTTCTATTACAAATTATTGAGTCGGGAATGAGAAGTACCAAGGATGTGTGATCTGACCTTAGACCGTGTAGACCGTGTTGTATTTATTTTTTGTAGACCGTGTAGACAGTGTTTTATTTACTTCTTGTAGACAGTATAGACAGTGTTTTCATTTCACTTTGTGCAACGATTCATTTTCGATTTCTCTTGCACTCCGTGCAACGATTAATTTGATATGCGTTGCACCACGTGCAATGATTTTACTTTCAATACGCGTTGCACATCGTGCAACGATTATTCCAACATTTACCGCACCTCGTGCAACGATTTACTCTCGACTTTCCAAGTCAATGCTCAATCCGTTTAACACATCGGTATTGGCTATCACTTTTCACTTTCATTTTACCGCATATTCACATTAACTCGTTGCACTTCGTGCATCGTTTTATTTTCCATTCAACATGTTACGTTGCGACAACATCTCAAATCGTATCTCACAATTTGTTGCACTTGTAGCAACTAACATTTTTACGGTTCGTTGCATTCAATGCAATATACCCTTTGCGACTTTCTTAGCAAACACCATGAAATTTCCAAAACACATGCGGCAAAATTTCACGATCGTATTAGACTTATTGTATGGAACATCCAGTGCGGCATCGAGTAGAGTCAAGAGTGATATCAAGTGGTGGTGGGCAACTTTTCGAATTGTAATGAAGCGAGCGTTCCAGAGGAAATTGAGCCTAGAGCTCTGATACCAATTTGTCACGCCCCGACTCGGAATCACCCGAATCATCGTCCTCGCAGGGGGGCGTGATGCCGCACGAGCCTGGAGTTGCGCTCGTGCAAGGCAAGATGACAAGTTCTCAAATGGTTATCTTTTGATTCGATATTTACAACATAGGAAAACAGAGTATACGAAACAATTCTCTTTATTGATATTCGAAACATAGGTTACAAAGGCTTTCGATAGCCTAACAATACATGCCAGATTGGCTACAACACTCAAGTTCTCTCTTGCCCACAAAGGATTTCACTGTTCCATACATCATGCCTTCTATATCTCGGCCGCATCAATCCAGCTGCGTAGTCCGAGCGTCAATGCGATAGCACGCTTCAATGCGCTTCGGCATTTCCAAGCCTTAACGCGTTCAAGCGATGCTTCGCCGCGAGCAATCCATTCCCTGTACCCTGCATGAAGCTGGTGGGGGATCAGTACGTCCGTCCTCGCATGTACTGAAGCAAAGATCATCTTTCCAAACCAACATCTTTAATATTTACGTTGAATCATGCAACTTAGCTTATGATCTTGCTATGTTCTCCTTAGGGTCAATTTCATGGCATCTTCGAAAGCGTAAAACATATTAGCATGGCAAGTATGTTATCGAATTGAATAGACAAGCAAACAAGCAATCTCGTGTTTGATTCGTGGCGCGACTTCTTACCAAGTCGACGCACTCGTCCTTGCACCGACGCAAGGTGAATACGCCGCATTCCTTCCCTGTCATGTTATATGTGCATCTCTAAGCAGGATCTCTATGCGGGACGCATCTGCGCCTACACTTTCGACCCATCGTTCCTTAACTATATGAAGGTCGCGGGCGTATCCGCGCCGGAATGGACTAAAGGAGTTTCTCTTTTATTTTTCCTTACTTTCTTTTCTCTCCTTCTTTTCTCTCTCGAATTTGGGTAGCTCGGCGTTTCACGGGTTGGGTTGCAATCCCAACAACCGAAACTTACCGCGTGCCTACCATCATTTGCGGCTTCTCACATTTACGACCGAGTGCTAATCGGATGATTCGCAGATGTGCGCCTATCAAAGATATATCCCTCCTAGGCCGAACGGTCCCGGTGCCCCGGTGCACCCGTTCGGAGGAGGAAACGTTCCGTGCACGAAAGATATCATCGCAATTATCTCAAGTCCATCCCATTCGACCATGCAACGCCCTATCATTCAAGCCATCATTTTCAAACAACCAAACATAGTCCTGAGTCCGAGACTCAGACTTATCATCTCGCGTCTCTTTCGTTAACTTTCTGTGTTCTTACGTTTCTTGCTTCGTTTCAATGTTTCAATGGCATCGTGCCTCAACTCAATGCTCGTCAACTGAACGACCCGAAGATCTCGAACACCTTTCGATGGCACCATGTCATAGCCGACAGTTCCGCCACATTCATGCCACAACTGTATTCTCTCGCAACGAAGCCATCTTTTATTATCTCGTGCACGTAGGCACGTTTCGACCATATTCCCATGTTCTATAACTTAGCATTCAATGTTCGGGGCTTGCGCGCTAGGGCGCTCGCCTATTGTCTTTCAATGTTCTAGCCGTTCTAACTCGTGCTCGAAGGCACGGTATGGTTCGTGCACTAAGGCACTCGCCGAGTACAGTTATCCCATGTTCTTGCGGCTTGCGCGCCGAGGCGCTCGCCTTTGCGATATCCAATGTTCCATAGCGACTCGTGCATATGATGCACGTTTTATTTCAATTGTTCTAACTTAGTGTTCGACGCACACTATGATTTATCTCCGATCGGACCATGCCCGTGGCGTCGATAGGTTAACTTAGCATACAATGATATATTTGACTTATCGCATGAAGGAGTAAAAAGAAGTCAATCCTTCCACCTTGAGTCGATACGCCTTCGTCATTTCGCCGAGCCGATGCGGCTCGATTCCCTAACTTTGTTGTACGGCCACTCTCCTAACTTAGCCATTCGAGCACTTCGTGCTTTCATTGAATCATACGCCCGATTTGCCTTAGCGTGCCCAAATCTCGGCCCATCGCAAGGCGACGATTTGATTTCGTGGACCCCTTACTAAATATTGCAAAAGATCGATCTCTAATATTTTTCCGTCAAAGTATGACCTGCACACGAAACCAACTAAAATCAATCTTGCTTCGATTCGGACTTGCGCCTTGGTCGATTCGATTTCTTATAATCTTCGAGCCGATTAAATGCACTCATCCTTCGGGGCAACGCGGCGCTTCGCATCGATTCACTCGATGCATTCTTAGGGACAAGGCAACTCTTCGCATCGACTTAGTTCAATGCGTTGCTCGGGACAACGTAGCTCTCGTATCGTTTTGCATTGATACATTCTTTCGGTCCACGCGACTCGTTGAGTCAACGCTTCAGCGTAATGCGCCGTGCGGAGCGGGGCATTACAGAATCCCACGCGCCTCCATCAGCAATCTCCACGTGGCATCCCCACACACCAGCGCATCCTACATGCGCGCATGAGCAGCCAACCTGCCCAGCTATAAATAGAGGGATCATTTCCTTCTCACCCACGCACAGAATCCACAACGAACATACAGAGAATCACCAGAGAGGCAGATACAGACACTCAACGTCTTCCTCCTCTCAGCAAGCTCCAGCACCCAGAGCAATCCAAACCTTCAGAGAACCGATAAACGTCGTCAGCTCGTCAACGGAGTCAACGTATTACCACTCGCTCCATTGGCACAAGGAACCCAGATTAAACAAAAGTGTACTCCTAGGACTGCATCTAAGTCCTATATTGTAACACTGTTCTGTTTGTGTTAAAGTTTTCAATCAAACAATTTTAATGGCAAACACACTTAGGCATGGCAAGCGTCTTTGTGTACCCAGTGGAGATATCAGACAGGAGATCATGACTGAGGCTCACAATTCACAGTATTCCATTCATCCGGGCGGTACGAAGATGTATCGAGATGTCCGTCAACACTTTTGGTGGAACGGTATGAAGAGGAAGATAGCCCGGTTTGTCTCTCGGTGTTTGGTTTGCCAGCAGGTTAAAGCTGAACATCAGAGGCCAGCAGGACTTCTTCAGCCCTTGCCGATTCCAGAATGGAAGTGGGAGCATGTGACCATGGATTTTATGACCGGATTGCCTAGATCCCCCGCTGGTCGAGATGCTATTTGGGTTATAGTTGACAGGCTCACGAAGGTGGCTCACTTCCTCCCATTCAGAGTTGGTTAGTCGACGGCTCAGCTAGCAAAAATGTACCTCAGGCAGATCGTCAGATTACATGGTGTACCAGTCAGCATCACCTCGGACCGAGATTCCAGATTCAAGTTGCACTTTTGGCGTAGCCTGCAGGCGATTTTGGGGACTCATCTCCAGTTCAGTTCAGCATATCATCCGCAGACAGATGGTCAGTCGGAGCGTACGATCCAGACCCTTGAAGATTGTAACGCCCCAGTCCCAAAATACGTAGGACTAGGAACGTAGACATGCCAGCTGTATTCATACGAAGTATACTCCAATATATGGAAGCCTCGTATAAATACATAAGCTGTAGAATGCAGTAGAACCATAACTAATCTCATCCACACAGAATAAATGAATAAAAGATCATATAATGAGAATAAATTTGTCTTGATACAATATGTTGGACGGAGACAAATCCACTACCAACAAAATAAGGAAAAGTGCATAGAAAATGAAATGAGTGGCGAGCGAAGCGAAGACGATCCAAGTGCAATCATCCTCGTGAAATAGCAACGAACACGGCTAGAGCTAAAGCACCTGCGAAAGACAATAGCACACACCTGGCAAGACAACCAGGTCCTCAGAGGGACGTAACAAGACACATAATAGCATGCCATATAAACTGAATAAATATTGCTCAATAAATAAGTTAATCGAATTTATAACATGGTCCAATACGCACCTACTGAACGAGCGTACCATCCCCCCAACCAAACAAGGACAGGAGATGGTAAACTAATTCATGGCGACGTATCTTTCCATGCTAAGAATCCGATATGGTATCCGGACCCCAACAAGGTTCAATACCTTCTCATCGAAGTAGTAAGTCACACCTATAACCAAACAAGGACAAGATATGACGAACTAATCCGCGACAAGTTATTGTTCCAAGCCACGGTCAGATACAAGTACCAAACCAAAAGTACTCA